>CM030363.1:193049202-193649202 GCA_017893485.1 Hemerocallis citrina
CATTTTTAAAATAATTATTTTGGCCCATAAACTAAAGCCCATGAGTCAATTTATTTTAAAATGCAACTTGTAATGTAGAATACAAACTAGAGTTTATTTTTATATAAAATAAAATGTACAATTTTTGGGCCTAGTTGCATGCACGTGCACTACACGTACACGTGCAATATGCACTTTTTCCAAGCATGGCCGGTTGCTTCTTGGAGGGAAACTCAAATTTTGGATGGGGATCATGGTGTGGTGGTTACTCATCATGGGTAGTTTGTGTAACTCCTCCTTGAATCTCCACCCTTTGTTCTTAACTCCTACTCTAATCTTAGCCATCCATTCCATCAAGATTTTAGTATAAATACCCCCTCCCATGGCTAGTTATTTTTGTGCCTATTACCTTCTACAAACCTATAGTCTAAATTGCATTATATAGTAGTATTTTTGTGAGTTAAAAAGATTGAGTGGTGTGGGAGTTGGGCTTGCAACAAGAAGAAGGAGAGGCCGGCTATTCAAAGGAGGGAGCTTTCGGTTTGGTGTGCTCGGGTTGGAGGCTTGTGCGCGCGTGTACAAGGAGGAAAAGCATTTCGTTGCAAGGATATTCGTCTAGGAGATCACTAGTGTACTTTCTTCAATAAGGTGGGTAAATTTTTCCTATTTCTAAATAAGACTGCATGCTAGATTCAATTGGAAAAATGATGCATGAAAATGATTATAAGGATGCACAATTAATTGGAAAAAATGAAATATAATTGATTGAATTGTTGACATGCAAATTGTGTGTGATTCTACTATTAGAACTTAAGTTGGGTGCAATATAAGTATGGATATGAATTGTGGAAATGAACTTTCGTTAGTAGCATGGAAATTATGCACAAAGATTAGTAGTTGATAATGTCGCATTATGTGCTAGTTAGGAATTTGGTTATGTTGTTGTAACGATTAAATTAAGATGCAGTCATTATATTTATGAGATGAATAATGGTGGAAAATTAGTGTAGAGATTTGTGGAATTATAATGTCGAAAAAGAATGCAATAGTGATAGTATATCAAATTAATAAAATTGTATGGTAGAAAGGTGTTAATTATTGAAAGTATGTTTAATTGTTTAAGAAAAAAATGATTTTCATATACTGGAGTATAATTCATGATGTAAATAAGTAATCTGGAATTTTTACAGTCTATTAGTAAGAGCAAGTTGAAGTAAAAAATTTGATGAACATCGATATATTTCAATAACAGAGAGAGTTGTTTTAAATAAATTTCGAGTTGTACCTATGACAACCCGAGCTTATAGCTCGAGTGGTCGGGATGCCTTTGGTTGCTATAGTGTCGTGCGGCTTCTCATGGGTTGCTGGTTCGAATACTATTGACACCAAACTTTTGTATTTTTTGAAAAAAAAATAAATATTGTTACAGCCGAGAGCTCTTATGGCTCTCAGCCTTCTTCATGTCGCCTGGCACAAGCGGCCTAGTGGCCTGTGCCTTCGGCTGTGTTCTCTGTGGTGCTGGGTTTGAATATTTGGTTCGGCAGTTTGGGGAAAAAATAATTTTTTGAATGTTTTGGTGATCAAAAAAATGTGGAAAAAATATATTTATTTTCTTAAAAATATGGGGAGTTTATGAAAAATAAATTGAGGATTATTTGCATGAAGTGGAGTATGTTTTAGAACTATGAGTCCTACACTTGTATTTGTATAAATTTGGGTTATACAAAAGGTTTAAAATGGAATATTGGAAAAGAAATACGAATAGAAATGAATTATGAGAAGTGTTGTGAATTATTCTCGTTGGAGAATAGTGAGATAAATTATGGAATGTAAATATTCATTCTTGATCGAATAACTAGTGATGTGGTTTTTATGTGAAAATAATATTTCATGAGTTACATGATGAATAGTTGAATTTAATGTATCATTATGGACTATTGAATGATTTGAAAATCATGATTGGGAAATAGAAATATCGTGAGTATGATAACTCAACATATGAACTTATGAGCTGGAACGCTCAATTTTAGAAATGTGAATTGAAATTGAAACAAAAAGTAGCTAAGTCTCCCCCGGCATTTTGGAAATAAATGAAATGAAAATTTAAAGGAAAGACCAAGGTTGGTCATGTTTGAATAAACGAATAAGTCCGGTTTAGTGGAGAGGCTAACTCTAGAGCTTTGATTTTTGTTCATGATTCTAATAACATTAAGGATTAGTACATAGTGAAGACGTGATGAAAGTAAGAGAAAAACATTGAGTATGAGGGCCATTGGATAGCGGCGAGAGCATATCCCAGGATGTCCCATGATGAGTCTGGGCGAGGATACTGCTCTAGAGTACCGTCCCGGTGGCGACGCTCGTGGGATGTTTGAAGACTACGGGTGGTGTCATGTCTATAGTAGGAGCTGAATTACCACAGGATGTCTGCATGATGAGTCATGTCAGCGATGGGATTCCCTCCAGGGCGCCTAGACATGAGTTCGTAGGTCCGAAAATATCTAGGATACTTACCGTAGTTACAGTAGTAGATTTAGTCATGACGAGGGATTGAACCCTACAAAGTTGAAGAACGATTAAGGGCTTGCCCTCGGACCTATGTAGTATGGGATGCATAAAATCCGAACAAGTGCGCATTAGTGTCATGTAATATAAATAACTGCATTAAGGACTAAGTGCACAATCACAATACGACATCAATAGGGTAGTCCCTTTAGTTTGATATGTGACAAGTCTGTGTTTGCTAAATATGGAAAATAAGTTATACTATTTCCGGCATAGAGAGGATGGCCATGTATAATGATCGTCGGTTGAATAAACTGACGTACCTACAGTCTTATATGCAGGTAAATGGCTTGATACAGATTAAAGAGGAACAAATGCTTAAAGATTACTCCATGTTGTTGTATATTTGTTTTCGTTGCTGTAAAATTTTACTTCCGCTGTGCAATGTAAAGTGTAATATTGATGTAAACTCTGATGTAAAGTGAAAAGTTTAAATTTTCTTGTAAAATTGTACTAAAGGAAGCGGAAAGATCCTGTAGAACATCTCGAATTCAGTGTATTTGGGATTCGGGGCGTTACACATTGTGTTTCCAAAAAATTAACACATTAACTATATCATCAATGGGAGGTTGTGCATTATACCAATTTAACTTCTTAGGTGAATTTGTTCGTGGTATTTTTCTTCTTTTTTTATAAGATTTAAAACACCACTTGTTGAAAATACATGACTCTTTCCCTTAATTATGAATTAGTGTATGTTATTAAAAAAATTCTACGAAACATGTAGAGAGAGTCCAAAATATCACAAATAATAAATTATGAACTAGTGTCTGTTAATAAACAAAATCTAAAAAAGAAGAAGAGAGTTAAAAAAACAACAACAATTTATTTATGAGCTAGCATATGTTAACAAAAAATCAAAAAAGAAGAAGATGTAGTTCAACAAAATACAAACAATAAATTATGAACTAATAAATTATTAACTACTAGAATATAAAAAGAAAAAGGGAAGAGAACAATGCTACTATAAAATTTGAACAAATACAATGTTACCGAACGAGTGTAGATTGAAGAATGATAATAGAGAGAGTTGAGAGTTTGTTCTTACAAGATTGAGAGCACTTGAGTGTTGAGAGAGTTGAGAGAATAGGAGCACTTGATTGAGTTGATTCCATAAATCGCAAGAGAATAAAGTGTAAATGATAGAATTTGTAAAGAGAAATGAATGAAATTGGGTTTTATATATAGATTATGTTTTTTTTGGATTTCCCATAATACTCCCAAAAACTAGCTAGTAAATATCTGTTGGGGGTAGTTTAGTAATTTAAAAAATCAATTTAAAAAAAAAATTAAGGAAAAAAATCAAAAAATCCACAACAACCGGGCCAGCTGGTTCGGCCAGGACCGGACCGGTTCAAGCCAGTCCCAACAACAACCGGGCCAGTTCGATGAGGGTTTTCGACGGGGAAGTGGTTGCCTAGCCAAGCGCAGGCTGCCATGGTGGTTCGAGTCCGGTTTGGCCTGTTTTGGTGGCGGGCCAGGCCGATCCCAGGCTGAACCAGCCCCGATGCCACCCTTAGTGGGACACCTCAAAGAAGTGATCGAAGCTCTCATCCATCGCAGTTACCTCTCCAAGTTTACGCAGAATGTGCATCACCCTTTGTGTCATGGCAGTGGTCCCGGTGGAATTAACACCATCTGTTATGGTCCATTCTGTTCCTTTTCACCAGGTTCATCTTAGGAGGGGGTTTGAGTGGTCCATCTCCTTTGATTTCCATGAACACTACTGATGTGTTGGTTTTGAGGAGGGTGACGTTGGCTGGAACCATCCTTCTGGGACTTCTGGCATCCTTCTTCATTTGTACTCTTCTATTTGTTCCCGGAGGAGGGCTCTCTTTGGTCCTTGGGGTGAAGAGCATCTTCAGCTTGGATTTACTTCTCGCTCCTTTGCAGGAGCTTGGAGAAGTCTTGAGGAGGTCTCTTGGCGAGAGATGCTTTGAAGTCGTCATTGCAGATGTTGTGGAGGAAGGAAAAGCTGCTACCGCTGAGTCAATGGAGGGGATGGATCGGGATTCGACTTGGAAGCACCGGAAAAATATTTGAGAGGCTCTCCATCCTCTTGCTTCAACTTGTGCAGGGGTGCACTTGTCTTCTCGTTTTTCAGGCAAGTGACAAAATGTGTGAGAAAGAGCTCATCAAGTTGATCGAATGAGAAGATAGACCTTGGAGATAGGGCTGCAAATGAGCCAAGCTGAGCCGAGTATCTTGAGGCTCAGACTCGACTCATTTATGCTATCGAGCTTGCTTTCAAGATCAAGCTCGAGCACGACACGAGCTGAGCTTTGACCGAGCTAGAGCTGAGTACTCAAGAGCTTCTGCCTAACAACCTGAGTACCTTGATGCTCGGGCTTGGAGCATTTACATTGGCTTTCAAGATCAAGCTTGGATAGAGCTCAACACGAGCCGAGCTTTGACCGAGCTTGAGTCGAGTAGCTCATGAATTACTCGGCTCATTTCCAGCCCTACCTGGAGAGAGACGGGAGTACCATTCTCGTGCTGACCTTTTTAGAGTTGCTGGGAATGTCTTGCCCAGAAGCGCATAGGAGGCTTGATAGAGTATCAAGAGAGTTTTAAAACTCTCAATGTAATCTACTTGATCGGATTCGCTGTTGTATGTTCGAAGGTTGGAATCACGAAGTTTCTCGGGATGGGGGCTTTATGAATTGATCTGGAGAAAGGATGTCGGATGGAGCGATATACCCTAGCTTGGCGTCCCTCCTCCTGACCGGTTCGAGCTAGCTGGTCCTCCACCTTATGGAGGCGATGAAAGGCTGGGTCTTCCCATCTCCCGGATCGGGTTGACCCATGAAACTCTTCTTCTTGCACAGTTGTAGGGTGGTGATTGCTTGTTTGTCAGCCCCTGTTTGGGGTGACTTGGAGGGCTTGGAGGTTTTCATTCTTGAAGTTGCAGAATTCAGTCCAACTGACGGGGGCCTCCTCTTCACGGTTGTTCCTAGGTGCTGGTTGACTGACTAGAGTCAGACTCCGCTTTCTTTCTCTCCCCCTTGGTGACGGTGATCATCGGGACTTCTGTCGACAGGGGGAAGGACTCATTTTGCTTCCTTGCCATTATGATCGGGTAGCAGCATCTCAGGATGGCCTCTGATTTAGGTGGATACAGAGGACTACTTCTTCCTGTCAAATGTTGATGATGCCGTGGAGGTCTAGTTGCACCGGGGCACCTCGGGGAGTGCTATGAATGGGGTTAAGGTGTGAACTGATCCCTTGTTTTCAACTGGGCAAGGGTCAGGGCAACGAAGTCGAGAGCCCTCTGATGCAGCCCTGCTGGGGGGGGGGGGGAGGCTGCAATGGTAAGAAAGGAGGTTGTAATGACGGAGGAGGAGGAGGATGTGGCAAGGAAGGAGGCGGTTGAACCTGTAACGCCCCGAATTTCAAACACAGGTAATTCATCGCACAACCAGGATCTTTACTTTAATTTCGTACAAAAATGTAAGAAATTTAAAACTTATTCATTACAATGTTATTCCTTACGATACGTTCCGGAAATTTACATACAAAATACAATTTATAACATCAAACATCTTCAATCCTGCAACATCCATCAACATCAAACTCATGCCCACACTGCTCGCTAATTCGTGTCTTGCAACTTGAGACTGCGGGCACGTCAGTTAAATGCAACTGACGCAATGCTTTAATATTAATACAATGGTTCATCAATTAACAATCACAAACTTCAATGCAAATCAAAATGTGAAATGTGACTCTCCTAGATATGTTAGTGTATGTTATGAATCTAGCAACTAATGCAGACACTTATACTTACGATGAAAATCTAATGTGCACTTGTTCGGATTCTATGCATCTTATACTACATAGGTCCGAGGGCAAGCCCTTAACGTACTCCTCATTATAGGGTTTAATCACTCGTCATGAAATAGCTAACCCAATGAATGTACTCCAATGTGTAATCATGTGCGATTCGCACCCCTAGGATATTGGACCTTACCAGCATACCCCTAGCCCACACATCGTGGATTTACTGGGCGTATCATCAGCCATAAACCCCAGCAAGTCAATTTCCAGTAACTACGGACTTTACATGCATACCCTAGCCCATGCCATGGATTTACCAAACATATCCTCGGTCCTGATCATTCCTAAGATCTGCAAGATCTTTATCAGCCTTTTCGTGGATAGACAGACACACCTTTAGCCCATATATATATGGATTTACCGGGTGTATTCCTCGGCTCCGAACCCCTAGGAGCTGCAAATTCTTTACAGAACATGTTCGTCATTGTTTCTATAATATATTCTTCTAGTTTCTGACCTTATATTTACAACCTAGGTAATACTACCAAGAGCTGGCATACCCTCTACCGGACTTAAATAGACACACAAGAATATTAACCCATATTGGCCACTTCTCTAACTTTCGTAATTATAAACTTGCTGGTACTCTAGGTCTCGCTCAGCCTCTATAATCCACTTATTCAAATTTACATCAACTTCCAAGTTATTCTTAACCTCAAATTTGAAAATTCTCATTCATTCATTTATAAGTCATTCTATTCCCTTATTTATTCGTTTCAATTTATCCATCTCAAACAACTAGAAAACTTCTTACCCGTTATAATAAATTTGCAATAAGATTTCAGCTTGATAAAATTTTATCAAATAGCACTAGTCTAATTTTTTCCAAACCCATACTTTGGTTAACTCTTAATTTATCCTCGACACTAATATACATAAACTCCAATCTTTAACTCGCGTTAAAACGATAAATTTTTGAATAAATCCAAATCAACAAAAATATATCTTTTAAGTAAACTCAACTTGCAATATGATTTAATCCCCAAATATTCTTTAAATTTAGATACAAAATCTCAAAAATAATTTCATAAATATTTTATTAGTTTTAAAATTTCAATTATTCTATAAAGTAAGGCTAACAAAAGAAATGAAAAGCAAATCAATGAATAAAAACAATTGCACCTCCAAAGAATCGAACCTGCATGCGCCACCTGCTCTAAACTGCACCAAACAACCAAATTTCCAACTCATTGTTCACGTAGAACTCTTCACAAAAATTTCTATATGTTTTTGTCCACTATTTTAACATTTTATAAAAGTTTCAATGAAGAAAAGGAGCCCCAAGACTTGAACCCACGACTACAGAGTGCCCAGACCTGAACAAACTAACCAAGCTCTCTCACCTCACTCACTATCTACATTAGGAACGCAAAAACTTTTAAATGTGAACTCTATGTCTTTATATTCAAATATTAACGAGCACAACCAAATTTTGATCTTGCAATTTCTCAATTTCTAACAGTATACATACGATTTATAGTAATTTCCTGAGAATAACTCTATTCGAACAAGTATAATTATGTACAAATCAATCTACATTCATTTAGCATCACCCTAGCATACAAATTACATATAAATTGTCACAAGCAAGACTTAGAATTTCATACAAGTGAGTTAATCTACATGAACAAATAATCAATTCAGTAATTAGTATTTCTAGTGGGAAACTACATACAAATTTCAAAAGCATGAAATTTAATTAAATTTTATGCAATCCTTAGACATGAACAACACTACATCAATTTCAACAAAATCATAAGAAACTTCTACACATACATCCAATTCATATCTAATTTTAATCATCATATATACATATCTACAACTAGCATGAACAATTCTATAAAAGTATTAGAAATTTCCGGAAACATCCACCTCACACGATTTCCTTGAAATTGATGATATCTAACACTTCTTCTTCAAAAAGCAAGGGCTCCAACACCATGCAGCAACCACTCAAAATGTGAAAATGAGAAAAATGAAATTTCCCCCTCACGAACAGTGGTCGGGATATATATAAATGAGAGAGAGAGTGGAGGTTGAAGGCTTAAGCATGATCTTTATTTTAACTGCCTATAACCCCTTGTTAAACTCTCCACTATCCCAAGCTTTGACCAAGTCTTCCAACTACATTATCTTACCAGGTTCCGGTCAAAAAAGGGTGGGGAAATGTACGGATTCGTGATGGTTTATATGTGCATGAATTACACACTATAATATTATTAATTATTACTAAATTTTATATATATATTCAAATTAATATGAATTTAATAAAACTAGTTTAAATTAATTATAATAAAAAAGATTATGCACATTTCATTAATTCTTTATTTACAACAATATAATCAATACATGTATTTAAAAACACGTGTAAAGCACGTCCAATAAATATTCATATACAAAATAATTCGAGAAAACGGAAAAAAATGTCCATAACAATCGAAATACAAAATATGTAAAAATATTTATATTAATAATGTTACAAATATTACACGTAATGGAACAAAATGCATATGTGTAACACATGTGAGGCACAATTATAATAACTCAAACTTGCAACCGTTACAGCACCGGCGGAGAAGGAGGAGCGTTGGCTCGACGGCTAGTGGTCACCGCCTTCTTCCCTTTTAGATCCATGACCGAAAAAATTATTTTTTGGTAGCGAGATCTGATAAGAGAAGTAGATCTGCAGTTTACCATAAACAACGCCAATCTGTTGCTGTTTTTTTCTGGTGTGAAAGCATTCAGATGATGAGTTATTTTTTAGGAGGAAACTTACAATATGTACCATCAATTAGATCTAAATTATGATGATCAAAGTTTCCTTGATCTGAATTGAATTTGTAGACTATAGCCTACAAAATCTAGCAAAAAAGTGAAATATGGAACTTTGCCAAAACGGTTGAAAACGGTAGACAATAGCGAATAAAATGTGACCAAAACACTGAAATACAGAATTTCAAGATATTTGCCAAAAAATGTGGATTGTAGCATTAAAAATGTCACGAAAACATCGAAAAATGAAGTTCGAGAAAAATGACCAAAAACTGAGGACTACAGTGCACAAAATACGGCCATAACTTTGAGATATAGAATTTCACAAAATCGGCTAGAAAATGTGGACTATATATAGCCCACAAAATTTGGCCAAAACAGAGAAATGCAAAATTTCTCTGCAAACGACCGAAATTGTGGTTAAAACAGTGAAATAAGAAATTTGGCGAAATTGACCGAAAATTGTGGGCTGGCCATAAAAAGGTGACCAAAATAATAAAATACAGAGTTTCGTAAAAACAACCGAAAACTATGGAATAAGCCCACAAAATTTGTCCAAAACAATGAATTTCAGAATTTCACAAAAATAGCTGAAAACAGTGGACTATATAGTCATATACGGCAAAAATATTGAAATACGGAAATGCACAGAAATGGATGAAAACTTTGGACTATAGCCCAGGAAATGTGGCTAACACAGCGAAATACAGAATATCGTAAAAACATCCGAAAACTGTTGGCTATGGCCCACAAAATGTGGCCAAAACAATTATGAAATACAAAATTTCACAAAATCGGCCAAAAACCGTGAATTATATAACCATCAAAATGTTGCTAGAACAGTGTAATACAAAATTTCGCAATATGTGGCCAAATCAGTGAAATGCGGAATTTCACAAAATTTTCCAAAAACTATAGATTATAGCACACTAAATATATCAAAATATTGAAGTACGGAATTTCTAAAAATTGATCGAAAACCGTGGACAGTTGCTATAATGCCCCGACCCAAAAAATATAAGGACACGAGCACGTTAATAATTTGTCCATCAAATATAATGCACAGAGTGGCTAAATCCAATAATTATTAACTTCAAATATTCGTACAACGGAAAAAATTACAACAAATTTATCTTTTGCAAATATATCCAAAAATACAATTCACTTACATAATTATAAAGCAGTCACCTCGAATCATTATATGAATCCTGCAATTTGTATCACTTCTATCTCTGCAAAAATATGAATAAATAAGTGGTGAGAAACCACACGTCCAGTTAGTTTGGAGACTACTTAAGTAGCGAATCAAACAAGTTTATAAATATGCAATTAATAAAACTTTTATTTCTCAAATGAACAAAACTCAATAAACCATTTAGTATCCATACAGTCTGGATATTAAACCGTCAGTAACCCCAGGGATAGTAGCAGTGGCCCCTATAAATTACAACGTTACCTACATTCCTTCCCAATCGGATGATAACCTCCACCTGACACCTATGTCTGCATGCAGACACTTAGGTCGTTTACCCACAACAATAATAATAATAACAACAACAACAATAACAACAACAATAATCATATTTCCTCGAAACTTGTTACATTTTATAATAATTGAAACTATCCTTGTCTAACCCAATGCATGCATAAAATACACATTTAATTTTTACATAAATGAACATGTAAATGAGTGCATGGAGAATACAACTAGTAGACGAAAAACCCCCACCAAACAAAAACTAGGAACCCTAGATCTGATGTCCTTGGGGGCGGCTAATCCCATCGCCCCCCCTCATCCTGCCGTCCCCATCCTGCCTCCGCGATCGCCTACTCTTACTCCTCGCCGCCCAAACTGGCTCCCTCCCTTCGCCCGACCACCACCACCGCCGCTCCGTCTCTCCTTACACCTCCCACCATCGACGATCCTTCGGCCAGCACTGCCGCTTCTTCAGCACCCCTCAAGTGGGCCCCACCGAAACTTCATCTGTCTTCACAGAAAATGAAAGTAGGAGAAGAAGGAGGAGGAGGAGGAGGAGTAAGTTCTCTCTCTTCTCAGCTCTCTTCGGTTATTCCAGATCCGACGTCCACGTGACCGGATCATCTAGAAGGTCCTCGATCGCCACTTCTTGGATCTCCACCCTCATTTTTAGAAACAGGAATAGAGCCGTCAAATCAGCGACGAGGTCTCAGTCGTCGTTCGTTCAAGAACGGGGAATGTCTCCCGATCTCGACGATGATCGGTCCGTTTGTTCCAGCGGCTACTCGACGGATTCCTCGTCGACTACCGGATGGCGGCGGCCGGAACCGACACCTGTCCGTAGGTTTGATTCTTCGGTGGGGCCACAACACGCATCTCGAGGAGTCTCGGGGTTTGCAGTTTGTTTGAATCTGTTGAATTTGGGGGTAGTGGGTGATCCACGTGGCAGTTTGAGCGGGAAGATGGGTGGGAATAAGCATCGGAGACACGTGTCGGTAGGGGCGGCGGCGACGCTGCTGCCGAGCGGGTCGAGGAAGCTGACTGACTATGGTCGGTTTAGGTGATTTTATGGTTTTGTCCCCTGTGGAAATTTGATAATCGACCAATGAACGCGCGTTGGTCTGGAGTGTACTACGATGTCGCCGGTGCAATCTTCACAGCGCCTACTGTCAGACTATTGAGCTTTCTCCAGCTTAGGCCACTGACTCGAGACAGCGTCACTTCTTTCCTCCGTTTGGAAGTTTAAGTCGAGATAAGTCTGTGTGGTGAGAAATCGCCGGAAAGAGTTTGTGCGTGAGAGAGGTGAAGGTATCCTCTCCATGGCTCTTTCCTGAAGCGTGGTGTTTGGTGGGGTGAGCGAGATAGTTGTTTGGTGAGAAATCGCCTGAGAAAGCGCAATCGTGTGAGAGGTAAAGGTATCCTCTTCACGGCTTTCTTTCTGGTAGTGGCTGTGGGAGCGACTGACACGTTTGTAGGATGAGTGGTGGAGATGGTGGGTGGGTGCGATCGCAGTGCAGGTATCGTGGGGTCAGTTTTCGACCTGCGGGGCTTGGGCCCAAAGATGAGGTCCCCCCAGCGAGGTGAAGGCAGGGATCAACGGGTGAAAAATCCTGCCAGAAGTGTTTCAGGTGGGTGTGCATGTGCCGTGGAGGCACTGTACGAAGCTAACTGACGTACTTACATTTAGCTGGTCGAGATGGTTTGTCAGCCCATCCTCCAGGATTGTTGGAGGGAGTTATTGTTTGTACGCGTCATGTTGCTTCATGTATATTTTATTTTCTATTAGTAGGTTGTACTTGAGCCAAGTATTCTGGGTTTGTTTTGTTAAACTCTTTTTAATGAAACAGAGTGGCCATATTTCACCTTTCCCCTAAAAAAAAAATAAATAAATAAAAATACAACTAATAGACTACTGAAATGGGACCGAGAACTCACAATTATCGTGTTTGAATCCATCTCAATTCTCTGCTTTAAAATCCGCTTCACCTCTTATTTCTCCTGCAAGCCAGCAACTCTCTGTGAGTCACACTGCCTCATCTCTCATCTCTGCCCATGTGAAATATCACGTGACGGGTACGCAATGAATATATAGGCTAAGAACATAACCTCGGAGTACATCTCATTTATCCTTGGTCTTTAATTCTCTCATTCTAAACTAATGAAAAGGAAACACCAACATATAATACACGTGCCCCTTCTCTTCACTAGGTAAATGACACATATTAAACACTTAACCCTTAAGAGAACTGTAAAGAATAGCTAAGCCGATCTTATACACTTAACACTTAAGCGAACGGTAAAGAATAGCTAGACCGAATTGCAAGTAAGTCCTCCTGGCCAAAATATGTCCAAAGCTGTGAAATATAAATTCGGAAACGGAAAACAATTGACAATAGTCAATAAAATGTGGCTAAAACAGTGAAATGCAGAATTTTGTAAAATAGACCGAAAACTGTGGACAAAATGTCTCATAAATAGCAAAAATATGGAATTTGTAAGATTAACAGAAAACTGTGGACCAAAAAATGTCGCCAAAATATCGAAATACGGAATTTTACGAAATTGTCCGAAAACCGTGGATTATATATAGCCCACAATATGTTGCAAAAAAATTGAAATAAGGAAATTCGTAAATTAGCCTAAAATTGTAACTTATATAGCACACAAAATATGACCAAAACAGATAAATATAAAATTTAACAAAATTTGTCAAAAACTGTAGACTAAATGCCACAAAATGTGGCTAAAGCAGAGAAATACGAATATTTCTCTGTAAAAGACCCAAAACTGTGGACTGTATAACCCACAAAATATAGGTAAAAAAGTGAAAATGGAATTTTGCACGAACGATCCATAAAATATGGCCAAAATAAAATTTCACAAAAATGACCAAAATCTATGAATTAGCCACAGCTAGCTAGCGCAGTTTTTAGAATGGTTGAAATTACTACAAATATGCAATTTCGCTCAACTCATAATTGCAGTATATCAGAAAGTTGTGCAAATCCATGAAAAAGGAACTAGGAAGATGCGGAGAGACTTTGCTGCACAATATGTTCTTCAAACAGAGTATGAACATTCTCAGTCTGTATTCATCCAACATAGAAAACTACATGCTTACTATCTCAGTGAAAAGCAGAACTAATTGTTAGTGAACAAGCAGCAGAAAAAATGGAAAAAAAACAGATATTTCAGCTTTTGCAACATAATCCAACATTGAAGGCTCCTATTTATCTCGTTGTTTCAACAGGGTAAGATTAGAACTTCTGAATGAAGTCGTACACATGATCGGAGACTTCATCTGTTTTTTCCTGGTTGATGAGATGGCCTACTCCTTACATCACGAACACAATCGCGCAGAATGGGACATCTCTCTTGAACCTACCCTTGTGTATGTAACCCTTGGCACTCCCTGTATGGTAAGTCAAGTCAAGGTATGTTGCTGCCTTTTTATAGTGTGGGAGCAATCACATGATGAGTTCTTTTAAAGAGGAAAGTTACGATCGAGATTTGAATCTGAAAGGTTGAAAGCTCTTTGATCTGAATCTAAATGATTGAGAACATCTTGATCCAGATCTGTACGGCTAAAAACATTCGACGAACCTGCAAAAAGTCTTAACACCGGAGAGGTAGCCCTGACAAAAGATCCTCCAACGCTCAAGTCAGTAACTTAGAAATGAGATTATGGTATTTGAACGAGAAATATTGATCACCTCTTACTGAATGAGGGGGGGGGGGGGGGGGGGGAGAGTATTATAGCAATGAATCAGTGATAGAAGATAGATCTGAAAAGACGACCTAGTACTTTGGTAAAAATAAAAACACCTTAGAGTGAGTGGACCTCGACAAAAATAAAAACACAAGTCCAACACAGGATCTCAGGTTTAGGAGGTGAATGTCTTAACTACTGGGCCATTCAATTGGCTTGATACGATTGTTTTAACACGATTTTTACATCTATTGACTTAGGTGAACGACTAAAAAAAATGAAACATTGTTGAAGCTCGGATTCGAATCCAAGACCTCGACTACTGCTCAGACTGGGCTACTGCTTGGATGAGGCTGGCAAGAATTTTGAGGAGATCCGACGACGGATCAGGGGTGCGCAATTTTTAAGGAGATCATGCGGTTTTCATGACGCATTTTGCTAAGGGGGCTCGAACGACAGGCCAAGCACCGAACCCAAGGGGCTCAGCTTAGAAGTGCCTGACGGGGTTCAGACTGGTGAACCTGTTGATTATTTAGATGTTTCTCGTGAGGGGTTTGAACGACAAGCCAAACCACCAAACCCCGAGGGGGGGGGGGGGGGGGGGCTTCAGCTTGGCTGAACCTAGGGTGCTCGGCCAGGCAGAGCTTGACGGAGTTTGGCTCAGACGGATCGAGGAGACTGGTTCGGATTAGCGGAGGGGGTTTGGATTGGTCAAACCCCTCAATCATTTGCGTGTTTCTTGTGAGGGGCTCGAACAACAGACCGAGCACCGAGCCTAGGCAAGTTTTGCGCACTTTTTGCGAGAGGCTTGAACGACAAGCCGAGCACCGAACCAGAGGGGGTTCGGTTTGGCCGAGCTCCAAGCCTTGGAGAATTTTGAAGAACTTCTTGTGATGGGTTCGAACGAAAAGCCGAGCACCGAGCCTAAGAAATTAGACATATTTCTTGTGAGGGGCTCGAACGACAAGTCGAGCACCGAATCAGGATGGGTTCAGTTTGGCTGAGCGCCAAGCCTTAAAGAATTTTGAAGAACTTGTCGTGAGGGGCTCGAATACAAGCCGGGCACTGAGTCTAGGCTATTAGATGTATTTTTTTCCAGGGAATCGAATGACAGGTCAAACACCAAACAAGGGGGGTTCAGTTTAGCCAAGCACCGATCCTTGGAAAATTTTGAAGAACTTTTCGTAAAAGGCTGGAACGACAAGCTGAGCACCGAGCCTAGGAGATTATGAGCATTTTTCGTGAGCCACTCGAATGACAAGCCGAACACTGAACCAGGGGGATTCATTTTTCCCGAGCTCCGAGCCTTGGAGAATTTTAAAGAACTTCTCGTGAGGGGCTCAAATGAAAAGTCGAACATCGAGCCTAGGCAATTAGGCTCATTTCTCATGAGGGGCTCAGGCGTCAAGCCGAGCACCAAATTAGAAGGGGTTCGGTTTGGCCGAGCACTAAGCTTTCGAGAATTTGAATAACTTCTGGTGAGGCACTCGAACGACAAGCCAAGCACTGAATCCAGGGGGTTCAGCATGACTGAACCCAGGGAAATCAGCTTGGCAGGGCTCGATGGGTTTAACTTAGTGAACCTATTGACTATTTAGATGTTTCTTGCGAGGGGCTCGAACGACAAGCCGAACACCATGATGGAACTGCGATGATTCCCAGGACCACGGATTGGTGTGCGTATCGATCATAAAAGCTAAACAGATTTAATACGTGATCTAACCCTTTATAGCGGAATCTAGGGTTCACGAATTATACCTGCGATGAGAAGAAAACGATAGTTTCTAGCAACCTCGAGCCGTCAGCGACCCCAAGATCTTCTGCACGTATTCCTTCCTCGGGTTGGACGTCATGTGGGCGACGGTCTACCAACCTTTCTTCTCCTTGGCTGACCTCTCTTTCTCTCCTTACGTGAATCACGAATTTAGAGAAAACTTCTTATCTCTGATAATCATATGACGACCAGAGAATAGAGGATCTATATATAAGGCTACGGCAGGGACCATGAGGAGAAATTAGGGTTAGGTCTCCTAACGAATCTGGGTATCCCGTGTTTAGCCCGAACACACAAGCCAGGCCCATTAACAATAGCTCGGTCCACTAAAGAGCTATTGTTGCACTACCTTCCTAATCCCAAATTATATTTATGGGCTCCTTTTATTATATGCTCGTTCAGCTCCCCATTTTAAGATATCGAATGTCCGTCGATCAAATTAAGTTACTGACAACTATATTGATCAACATCTTTTATCCTTAAGTAGTACCACTCAACTTTATTTGTCATGTCGGATGTAATCCACCTGTAGAGTTTACATGACAATCCTTATGAGCACCTTAAGGGGACATCATCAACCCGACGTATCGGGACACGGATTCCTTTTACAATCAACAGCCCATCATACATACAATGCTATTACCCAATTCATAGAGGTTGTTGATCCATAATGAATCTCACTCTTTTATGAGTCAAAGTAATGCACACTGCATATATATGTCTGTTATTATATCTGGATTAAGAGCATAAGCATCCATAATAACAGAGGTGTTTGTTCTCTTTTGTAGTCAGTACAAAGAGAACAACCTCAAGTGGTTCTGTTCAATACACACAAAGTGTACTAGTGTAAACCTATAGTCAAGATAGACTAATACCAGATTACACTACAACCTTTCCAATGGATTGTCCAAGTTCGTCTAGGTTGTGAACTATTTATATATTCCATAGGGAACTGATAATATGATCTTCTGTGTGTCTCCTCACACCATATTATCAACCTTATAGAATATCAGATACTTGCATTAATATTATAATAAACACAATATGCAAACATATGCCCATATGATTCTCATTCAAAAAAAATAAGGAAATAAAGTTAATACGAAAGTGATGCTTTCAGTATATAACCCTAACACACCAAACCATGGAAGGTTTGGTTTGGCCGAACCCGGGAGCTCGGCTAGGCAGGGCTCAATGGGGCTCGACTCTGATGGATTGAGGAGGCTAGTTCGGGGTTTGGATTGGTCAAAACCCCCGATCATTTGCATGTTTCTTGCGAGGTGCTCAAACGACAGGTCGAGCCCCGAACATAAAAAAGTTAGGTGCACTTCTTACAAGGAGCTCGAACGAAAGGCCGAGTACCGAACCAAAGGGGTTCAGTTTGGCGGAGCTCTACACCTCGGAGAATACTGAAGAATTTCTTGCGAGGCGTTTGAACGACAAGCTAAGCACTGTGCCTAGGAAATTAGCCACATTTCTTGCACAGGGCTTAAACGACAAGCCGAGAACTAGGCCTATGTGATTAGGCACATTTTTTTAAAGGGCTTGAATGACAAGCTGAACACCAAACCGGGGGGTTTGATTTGGCTGAGCACCAATTCTTGAAATTTTTTGAAGAACTTCTCGTAAGGGACTGGAACGACAAGCCTAGCACCGAGCTGAGGGGCTAGGCATATTTTTTGCGAGGGGCTCGAACGTCAAGCCAGACATTGAACCTGGGGATTTCGTTTTGGCCGAGCTTCGAGGCTTGGAGAATTTTGAAGAACTTCCCGTGAGGGGCTTGAAAGACAAACCGAGCACTGAGCCTAAGTGGTTAGGCCCAGTTCTCACGAAAGGCTCGGACGTCAAGTTAAGATCCGAACTAGAGGAGGTTTGGTTTGGACGAGTACCAAACTTTAGATATTCTGAAGAATTTCTTGTGAGGGGCTCAAACGACAAGTCGAGCACCGAGCCGAGGCATTTAGGTGTATTTTTTGCGAGGCGCTCAAACGAAAAGCTGAGCACCGATCGCGGGGGGGGGGGGGGGGTTCGGTTTGGTGAGGCGAAGGAGGTCTAGATAGACCGAGCACCGAGCTTTAGAGATTTTGAAGAAATTCTTGTGAGGTGCTCGAACGACAAGCCGAACATCGAGCCTCGAATTTTTTTTACTCATTTCTTATGAGGGCTGGAATGACATGCCAAATACTGAGCCCACCACCTTCGGCAATGGTGACTTTTAGGGGTTCAGATGTTAGGAACTCGGATAAACGAACCTCCGAATTTAAGAACATTTAGCACATGCTCTTCCTTAGATTTGTGACTCATTGTTTAGAGTCAACGAGTTGTGGGAGCAGCTTTAGAGATGAACTGGACTCTGAACTTTCTTTTTAAGAGTTAGCGGGTTGCGGGAGCAACTCTAGGGAAAAGTTGGACTCAGAACTTATTGTTTGAGAGTTAGCGAGTTGCGGGAGAAGTTTGAATGGCAGGTTGAGCCCTAAACGGTTATTAATGACTTGTAGGAGAGGTTTCGAGCTACGATTTTGGACGTCGTACTTTCTGGTTGTAAGTTGGCGAGCTGCGGGAGCGGTTCGAGTGACGAGCCGAGCTCTGAACTTGACTATTAGTGTGTTTCTGGAGTGATTTCGAACCACAAGTTTGAAATTTGAACTTATTGTTTTAGTGTTAGAGTTGAGGGAGCGATTTGAGTGATTGTTAACGAGTTGCGGGAAAAGCTTCGACCAATGAGTTTGGACTCCGAACCTTCTCCTTGAGAGTTAATGAGTTATAAGAGCAGTTCGAGTGACGGACCAAGCTCTAAACTTTCTTGTTAGCAAAGTGGAAGTGGCTTCGAGTCAAGAGTTTGAACTCCAAACCTGCTACTCGAGAGTTAGCAAGTTGTGGGACCAGTTCGAGTGATGGACCGAGCTCCAAACTTGCTTGTTAGCGAGTTGCAGCAGTGGGTTCGAGCCACAAGTTTGGACGTTGAACCTGCTGCTTGAAAGTTAGCGAGTTGTGGGACAATCGAGTGACGGGACGAGCTCCGAAATTGCTTGTTAGGGCATTGTGGGAGTTGCTTCGAGCCACGATTTTGGACTCCGAATCTGCTGCTTGAGAGTTAGTGAGTTGCATAATCAGTTCGAGTGATTGGTTGAACTCCGAACTTACTTGTTAGCGAGTTGTGGGAGCAGCTTTGAGCTAGGAGTTTAGACTTCGAACCTACTAATTGAAAGCTAGCGAGTTGCACAAGCAATTTGAGTGACAGGACGGGCTGTGGACTTACTTGTTAGCGAGTTGCGGGAGCGACTTCGAGCCATGTGTTTGGACTCTGAACCTACTACTTGAGAATTAGCGAGTGGTGGGAGCAGTTTGAGTGACGGGCCGAGCTCCAAACTTGCTTGTTAGTGAGTTGCGAAAGTAGCTTCCAACCACGAAGTAGGACTCCGAACCTGCTGCTTGAGAGTTAGTGAGTAATGGGAGCAGTTCAAGTGATGGACCGAGCTCCGAACTTGCTTATTAGCGAGTTGTGGGAGCGACTTAGAGCCATGACTTTGGACTCTGAACCTATTACTTGAGAGTTAGCGAGTTATGGGAATAGTTCAAGTGACGAGCCGAGCTTCGAACTTGCTCGTTAATGAGTTGCATAAGTGGATTCGAGCCACAAGTTTGGACTTCGAACATACTGCTTGAGAGTTAGCAATTGTGGGAGCAGTTTGAGTGACGGTCCAGGCTCCGAACTTGATTTTTAGAGAGTTATAGGAGTGTCTTCGAGCCACGAGTTTGGACTCCTGACTTACTTTTATAGAATTATCAAGTAGTACAAGAACTTGCAAAAAAAATGTGTAGTTTTATTGAAAAATGAATCCAAATGGCTGCATAGGAGGCTGGCCATTATTACATACTCTGACCATTATAATTAAAATTTTTAAAAATTGATGTTAAGGGCGATAAGCACCCTCGTTGAACTTCATCATATGCTCAATGTTCCAAGTCTTTCATATCTCTTACCCCCCAGGTCTTTAAGTTGATAAGCTCCTGGGCGAATGAATTTTGAAGACCTTGTAGGGTCCTTCCTGATTATGAGCGAGTTTTTCCTTCTTGTGTGGCTCGGAGATATCAAGCTTTCTTAGGAAAAGATCCCCTTCTTTCAAGTTCGTAGGCCGGACCTTCTTTTTGTAGAACTTCTCCTCCCTATGCTAATAGACCTCACTTCGCTCGCCTTGCTTAAGTAAAAAAATGCATATGAGGTATGAAATATTCGAAAATCTTTGCATGGCGGATTTCTCGCGAACTTCTTCAACAAGATCAAGGTTGCCTAAGAAGTCATTCGAGTTTTTTTTCTTCGTTGAAAGAGATGAGGCATGGAGAAGGTAGCCCAACTTCTAAGGGACTTAAAGCTTCGGACCCAAATGTGAGACTGGATGGAAACTCTCATGTCGGGGTCATCTTCATGGTCATGTAGGACCAAAATACTATCGGGAGCTCTTCGACGCATAGTCCGTTTGGAGCTTCATCAACCCTATTTTTAAGGCCATCGAGAATTTGTCTGTTGGCATTCTCAGCTTGACCATTGGTCTGGGAATGAGAGATGGAAGATTAACGTTATTCGATTCTTACATCAGTGCAGAAGGTGTGGAATCTCTTCGCCACTAATTGGGTGCCATTATTTGTGACAAGTATACGAGGGATCCTAAATCTGCAGACGGTATTCTACCAAAAGAATAGCTGAATCTTATGTTAGGTGATAAAGGCCAATTGTTCCATTTCAATCCACTTCGTGAAGTAGTCATAGCCACTACTAAGAAGTTTCTCTGTCCGATCGTGGGGAGAAATGGCCTGAGTGTTGAATCCTTTAGGCAAGGCAAGAAACACTAGAGGGGGGGGGGGTGAATAGTGTTTTATAAAAAATAATTGCGGAATTAAACTTTTCTTCTGACCAGTCGACTTGAAAAGATAAACCAGTCGACCGGGGCGACAGTTAAGAAGAGTATTTTAAAGCGAGTCTGATCATCCGACTTATAGAAAAGCCAGTTGACTTATCACAGAAGTTTTTAGAGAGAAAGTAGTACAAGTCTGACCAGTCGACTTACAAATAGACACAGTCGACTGTCCAGACAAGTTTCACAGAGAACTTAAAAGGCAAGAAAATAAAATGCAAGTTCAAAGAGATAAAATCACAGAGTACACACGATGTATCCTGGTTCGGTCCTCCCGACCTACATCCAGTCCCCAACCCACTTGAGATTTTCCACTATTCTTGAAATAATTACAAGAACACCCTACGACGTTAGACAACAACCTTGTCCAACCCGTAGTCCTTTCTCACAACTAGAGAAAGCAACCCACTCTTCCACCAAGAGTGAAAACCTGACTCTACACTCTAGAGCCCTACTCTCCAACCAAGAGAAACCACTCTCACAACCCGAGAGTGAAGAAAAACAACAAAAAATTTACAATCAACCTATAGCCTTGTTGTGGATGTGATTTTATGCCTGGCTATTAGGTCAACTTCCGAAATTAGTCTAAAACGAAATTACTGTTATGCTAGACTGATTTCAGAGAACCAAGACTTAGAAGGTGAATGCTTTTCAATGCTTTTTCTTGTTAAAACCAAAAGCTTGAGAACTTGAGAAACAAAAAGCTTGGAAATAAGTTGTTAACCTCTTCCAAGTGATTTCTATACTCTATTTATAGAGTTAGAATCACTGGACATTGAGAAGCAGTTGTACCAACTATCAACCAATGGAAATAAAACTTTTAAATTCGAAAAATCAAGTTTTGAAATCAGTAAACTGTCAAAACGACTTGAACAGTCAACTGGGTTGCCGTTATGAGTCAACTGGTCAGAATTTGAATAAGTTCAGTTAGTTTCGTACTAGAACAGTCGACTGGTGCCTTATGGCGGTCGACTGGTACTTAATAGCTGAGCTTTTTCAATCTTGTTTCGATCTTTTTAAGTTTGAAAAACACTCAATTATTTTAAAGATAATGTGTGAGTGTGTGTGACAAGGCTTTTACAGAATTTCTAAAACTCAAAAAAAATAAAAAAGTTATAATTGTTACAAGACACTTAATACAATAAATTGAAGTATAGGTCTTGTCTTGAGTCTTGAATCTTGAGATGGAGCTTTTAGCCTTCGTCTTTTTTTGTAAGCTGGCAACCTTGTAGCTTTCTTGATCAATTAGTTATAAGAGCTTTGTTTGTAGCTTTGATTAATTAACTTGCTTTAAGAACCTTGCAAAGCTTGTTAGAATATTTTGCCTTTATATATCTTGTAATATTTAAGAAGTAGAATAACAACTTTGCATTGTGTTGTAATCATCAAAATCAAGAATCAACATTTCCCTCCTTTTTGATGATGGCAACACAATAGCTTACAATAAAGGGAATAAATATTTCAAGTGCTCACATGCTCCCCCTATCAAATGTATAACATGCATAGGTGTGAAAGCATGCACAAGTGAAAAACATGTACAAAGATATGTATCACCACAACATAACACACAAAGCAATATAAAAATTGGAGCTTATATTTTCTCCCCCTTTGTCATCAACAAAAAATGGGAAAAAATAATCCTCACAAAAAAATAATACACACAAAATGTCATTCATATAAAAAAATTAGGCTTAGTTCAAACAATTACATAATAGATAGAAAATGCAATAATAAGTAGGAAAATACATAGAAAAAATGTGAAAATAGTATCTCATCAATCTTCATCATCTTCATCTTGGTCATCATGAGAGGGAGGAGGAAATTGAGTGGTGAATAGGTGGGTAAGATGAGAAATATGTGACTCAAGAACATCTTGACGATCCATGATATAATTGACAGCATGATAAATACTGCGAGGATCATCAAAATCTGCGCGAGGACGAGATAAACTAGAAGCAGAAGACCGACGAGCTGAAGTAGCTAAAGGAATAGGAGGAGAAGTCCTAGAAGTAGACCTAAGTGGATAAGAAAGAAGCTTCATGCATGCTAAACTTGCACGATCAAAAGACTCATAGTGCTTTACTATATTGGTCTCTGCATCGAGATCGACATCATAAGCACAAAAGACTCGAGTAAGAAGGGTACCAAAAGGAAGAAATGAAGTATGAGCCTTATGAAGCCTAGAAAAGATGATACGACCCCAATTTAGATTAATTTTGCCGAATATTGCATAAACGGTTTGTTGTAATTCCATGGAATATTGATCATAACTCCCTGTTTTGGGAATGATATTGTATGAAATACTGATCATAAATCCCAAAATAAGGTTGATTCTTTCGTAGGTGAGTTTCATCTTTTTATTTTTGACAGAGGTATAGATGAAAATCTCACTACCATCATCCGGTTGGACAACCTTCATATTTGTATAAAACAAATAGTGAGGGTAGTAGTAGGGTTGATTTTCTAAAGACAAAAACTCATAAAGACCACAATGTTGAAACAAAGAGATGAGATTAAACCTATCAAGATTGGAAAAATTTACAAATGGACCCGGAAAAATCATAATGGAACATATTATGTACCATTTTTCAACAAGGTTGGGACTTCTAAGATATTGAATATTGTCCCTAGAAGATGAAACCTTCTCTACATGAGATGTTTTTGATCTTTTAGGAGCCATAAAGAGTAATGCTAAAAATCAAGAGATGGAAAAAGTTCTAAGAAGGTATACCGACAAGGAAGTAGCAAAGAGAAGTAAAGAACTTCAAGAGATTTTCAATCTGGGTTTCAAAATCCTTGAAATCCCCAAGCAGCAGCAGCAGCCGACTTGAACTTTGGTAGAGAGATAGAGTTAGGGTAAAAGTGAAAGAATGAGGGGAGAGAGTTAGGGTTTTTACTTTGAATGGACGACTGAGATGAAGGTATGGAGTTTCAAAGGCTCAGATCGGTCAAAGGGTAAAAAAAACTGCCTCAAACGATGTGCCAAAATTCGATTTTGAAGAAAATCTGAGTCGCGACAGTCGACTGGTATTAGGATGCAGTCGACTTAGTCGAGAGTCAAAATAGAAAATTGAACGTAATATTAGTACAACTGGTCAGTCGACTGGGTACTATGCACAGTCGACTGTCCAGAGCATAAAACTCAGACAAAATTTAGAAAAAGAAACTTTACAGTCGACCGAACAATATTTGTAAGTCGACTTACCAGAAAGAAAAAAAATTCAAGAAACATCATGAAAACTACAAATCCCTAGTTCTCTTCTTAAGGTTATAAAGGTGTCTTCTTTAAGGGATTTGGTAAAAATGCCAGCTACTTGTTTATCAGTAGAAATAAAGTCTAAAAAAATGTCCCCCTTTAAAACATGATCACATAAAAAATAATGTCGAATATCAATATGTTTCGTACGTGAGTGTTGAACCAGATTTTTAGATAAGTTAATGGCACTGGTATTATCACACATTATTGAAGGTTTTTAAATGAAATACCATAGTTTAACAGGGTTTGTTTCATCCACAAAATTTGGGCACAAGCCAAACTTGCAGCGATATATTCAGCTTCTGTAGTAGATAGGGATACCAAATTTTGCTTCTTACTGCACCAAGAGACTAGTGAATGTCCCAAATAGTGACATGTCCCACTTGTGCTCTTGCGGTCAGTTTTACTACCAGCAAAATCCGCATCACTATATGACAAAAGTTGAAAATTGTCGGTGCGTGGATAAAATAAACCATAATCAGACGTGCCTTTAATATATCTTAAAATGTGTTTCACAGCTTTTAAGTGAGACTCTTTAGGACTTGACTGATATCTAGCACACAAACATACACTAAACATAATGTCCGGTCTACTAGCAGTTATATGTAAGAGTGAGCCAATTATACCTCGATAGAGTTTCTGGTCGACACTCTTACCTAATTCATTTTTGTCAAGGATACTGGTAGTAGCCATATGTGTGGTCTTACTACTCGTGCTATCCATGTTAAACCGTTTGAGTAATTCCTTGGCATATTTTTCTTGATTAATGAATATGCCATTATGTGACTGCTTAATTTGTAGTCCAAAGAAATAATTGAGTTCACCCATGTGACTCATCTCAAACTCGTTTTTCATGGTGTTAGTAAACTCTTGACATAAATTACTATCAATAGAACCGAAAATCATGTCATCAACATATATTTGTATGATTAAAATATCGTTCTTAATTTTGCTAATAAACAGAGTAGTATCTACTTTACCTATTTCAAAACCTGTTTCTAAAAGAAAAGTCTTCAATCAATCATACCAAGCACGAGGTGCTTATTTAAGACCGTACAAAGCCTTTTTCAGTTTACAAACGTGGTTTGTGAATTGTTCATGTTCAAAACCTGATGGTTGTTTAACATAAACATCTTCCTTTATAAACCCATTAAGGAATGCAATTTTAACATCCATTTGAAAAAGTGTAAAATTCATAAAACAAGCAAAAGATAATAAAATACGAATTGATTCTAATCTAGCAACAGGAGCATATGTTTCATCAAAATCTATGCCTTCTTCTTGATTGTACCCTTGAGCAACTAGTCTTGCTTTGTTTCTAACAACTTATCCTGATTCGTCTAACTTATTCTTGAATACCCATTTAGTATCAATTATAGTATGATCAGGAGGTCGTGGAACTAAATCCCATAAATCATTTCTTATGAATTGGTTTGACTCATCTTGCATGGCATTCATCCAAAATTCATTCTCACACGCTTCTTGTATATTCTTCGGTTCAAAATCCGACAAGAAAGCTGTGTGAGATATCATGTTAACATGTGATCTCGTCTGAATACCATGTGAAATATCATCAATTATTAAGTCATGAGGATGATCTCTAACTTCAACAAAATATTTTGGTAAAGTTGGAGACATCACAACAGGATCAGTCAACTTGACAAGTCCCTTAGTCGACTGATTTACAACAGTCGACTTGAATTCCTTATCGATCGACTTTTCCGCAAGACTAGTTTGTTCTAAAGATGTAATTACTTTATTTAAGGGTGATGAATTAGTTACATCATCTTCAATTAAAGTCGATGAAGACAGAGATTCATCAAATGCAACATGCATGGATTTTTCAATAGTCATTGTTGACTTGTTGAAGATTCTATATGCTTTACTCCTATTTGAGTATCCTATAAAGATACCCTCATTAGATCTAGGATCAAATTTATCTAAATTATCCTTAGTGTTCAGAATAAAACACTTACATCCAAACATTTTTGAAGTAAGAGACCTTAGGAATTCTATCAAAAAATAGCTCATAACATGTTTTCTTTAGCTTAGGCATAATCAAAATTCTATTTAAAACATAACAAGCTGTAGCAACAGCTTCAGGCCAAAAAATACTTAGGTAAATTGCTTTCAACAAGCATGGTACGTGCACATTCTTGCAAAGTCCTATTCTTCCTTTCAACCACTCCATTTGGTGGTGAAGCTCTAGGAAATGCAAATGAATGAGTTATACCATTCTTGTTGCAATATTTTGCAAACGTTTCATTTTCAAATTCTCCACCATGATCACTTATAATAGTGACTATGGTAAGAGACTTTTGATTTTGAATTCGTTTACAAAAATTAGTAAATTCTTTAAAAGCATCATTCTTATGTTTTAAAAAGAAAGTCCAAGTGAATCGTGAAAATCGTCTACTAAAACAAAAACATACATACTTTTATTTAAAGAAGCAATTCTAGTAGGGCCAAAAAAATCCATGTGAATTAATTCGAGCGGCCTACTAGTAGAAATTACTTCTTTTGTTTTAAAAGTAGATTTAATTTGTTTACCTAGTTGACATGCATCACATAACTTATCCTTTTTAAAGGATAGTCTTGGCAGCCCTTTAACTAGGTTGTACTTAGACAATTTAGAGAAAATTTTCATATTCACATGGCCAAAACGTCTATGCCAAAGCCAAGAATCGTTATTAGAAGCTACTAAGCAAAAACTATTTGAAAACTCATATGCTTTTTCAAACACAATTCATAAATGTTATTTTTCCTAAACCCTTGAAAAATTATATTTTGCATGGTAGAATCATAAATTAAATATGCGTCTTTTTCAAACATGATTTTGTAACCCTTATCACAAAGTTGACTAATACTTAATAGGTTATGCTCAAGTCCACTAACTAATAAGACATCTTCTATAGAGGGGTTAGTGTGCTTACCGACCATACCAATTCCTATGACCTTTCCTTTATTGTTGTCACCAAATGTAACTGTTCCTCCATCAATGTTTTGCATGGAAGATAGGAGGTTGGCATGATCAGTCATGTGCTTCGAGCATCCGCTGTCAAGTATCCAACGATCTCTCTTAGGTACCTATAAAATATTTAATGTGAATATGGTACCCTTTTTATTGGGTCCAAAATAGATTAGTTTGTGGAAAAACAAACCCATGATGAGTTTGATTTTCCACCATAAGCATAAATAAAATTAGCAGAATTACAGACATTAAGCATATATGAATTAATATAAGCAATTCTATCTTTCGAACTCAGGTTGACTAGAACCCATACATATTTGCTCTGTCCAGTCGACTTTACAGCACCTTTCAGTCGACTTTTACTATTAATCAGTCGACTGGGAGGTAGTATAGGTCGGCTTAACTGAGATATTTGTCTCGTTGAATAAGACTAAGTACCTCTGGATAGGCGACTGGTGGATGGGTGCAGTCGACTTGGCTGAATTTTAGATTTTCCTTTATCATGAAAACTTACAGTTTTAGGCTTTTCAAAGAACTCATAAAGTTTATGCTTAACACTGAAAATAGGTACAGGTTTATTTACACTAGTGTTCTTAGAAAAAATGAGATTTTTCAAGGGACTTTTTAAAACCAAGTCTAAACTTTTGACTAGATTTCACTTGATTTTGAAGAACATCATTTAAATTCTCTTTTCCTTTATTAAATTCAGATACGTTCTTAGATATCTCTTCATAATTTTTCTTTAGAGACTCAAGATCCATATCTAAACTAGAAATACGATAATTTAAGGATTTTACTTCTTTATCAAGGTTTAGATTCTCTTGAGAAAGTATTTGATTAACTTTCTCTAAGTTCTTAACTCTAATATTTTCCTTTTTAAGTTCTTGAAAAGTTTCATTGAAAGCATCAAGTAAATCATTATAATCATACTCACTACTTACTTGATTTTGTGACACCATAAAACACACGTTTGCAACCTCGTTTGTCTCATCAATTTTTTCTTCCGACGAAGAATCGCTGTCATCCCAAGTTGCTTGGTATGCTTTTTTTGTTCTTCATGAACTTGTTCTTTGTGTACTTATCCTTCTTGAAGTTGGATGTCTTTCCCTTAGATTTTGCGTTCTCTAGTGGACAATCTTTTTTCATATGGCCTGTCTTGTTACACCTGAAATAAGTTGGAGGTTCATTAGATTCCTTAGATTTTGAATTAAACTTACATTTTCTTATGAACTTTTTGAACTTTCTCGTGAACATGGCAATCTCTTCCTCATCTTCTTCTTCATCCTCGGAGTCCAACATGGATTTTAATGCTAATGTCTTTTTCTTTGATTGTTGTGGTTCGGCATCCTTCTTGCGCTTTTCAAGTTGTACCTCATAAGCCATAAGATTTTCCACAAGATTCTCAAGAGAAAGTTGTGTTAAATCATTGGCCTCTTCTATGGCGGTGGTCTTCTTCTCCCATTCGGGGGTTAGTGCACGAAGTACCTTTCTCACCATCTCGGCTTGAGTGTATGTCTTTCCAAGTACCACAAGTGAATTTGTAATGTCTGTGAACCTTGTAATAATCTCGGACACATTCTCATTCTCCTTCATGCGGAACATTTCAAACCTGTGAACAAGAACATATATTTTAGATTCTTTTACTTTGTTTGTTCCTTCATGAGTTACCTCGAGTGTGTGCCAAATTTGATGTGCGGTTGTTGCATTGGACATACGGTTGAACTTCTCCATTGTAAGGGCACAAAATAGCGTGTTCATCGCCTTTGCATTGTTTATTGTTTGGTTCTTTATGTCGTCGTTCCATTGTGCATATGGAATGGTAGGAGTGGTGTACTCGATCTCTGTCATGTTCCATATTTCATAGTTGATGGACTGAAGGTAGATCTTCATTCTACACTTTCAATAGTTGTAATTGGTTCCATCAAAGAGGGGCGGCCTTTGTGTAGATTGGCCTTCATGGTACTGATTTGCATTAGAAGTAGTTGCCATTGCACTCAACCAAGCTCTGATACCAAGTGTTGGATCCTGTAGGCAAGGCAAGAAACATTTGAGGGGGGTGAATAGTGTTTTATAAAAAATAATTGCGGAATTAAACTTTTTTCTGACCAGTCGACTTGAAAGATAAACCAGTCGACCGGGGCAACAGTCTAGAAGAGTATTTTAAAGCGAGTCTGATCAGCCAACTTGTAGAAGAGCCAGTCGACTTATCACACAAGTTTTCAGAGAGAGTAGTACAAGTCTGACCAGTCGACTTACAAATAGACACAGTCGACTGTCCAGACAAGTTTCACAGAGAACTTAAAAGGCAAGAAAATAAAATGCAAGTTCAAAGAGATACAACCACAGAGTACACACGATGTATCCTGGTTCGGTCCTCCCGACCTACATCCAGTCCCCAAGCAACCCACTTGAGATTTTCTACTATTCTTGAAATAATTACAAGAACACCCTACGACATTAGACAACAACCTTGTCCAACCCGTAGTCATTTCTCACAACTAGAGAAAGCAACCGACTCTTCTACCAAGAGTGAAAACCTGACTCTACACCCTAGAGCCCTACTCTCCAACTGAGAGGAACCACTCTCACAACCCGAGTGAAGAAAAACAATAAAAAGTTTACAATCAACCTATAGCCTTGTTATGGATGTGATTTTATACGTGGCTATTAAGTCAACTTCCGAAATCAGTCTAAAATGAAATCACTGTTATGCTAGACTCAGAGAACCAAGACTTAGAAGGTGAATGCTTTTCAATGCTTTTCTTGTTAAAACCAAAAGCTTGAGAACTTGAGAAACAAAAAGCTTGGAAATAAGTTGTTAACCTCTTCCAAGTGATTTCTATACTCTATTTATAGAGTTAGAATCACTGGACATTGAGAAGCAGTTGTACCAACTATCAACCAATGGAAATAAAACTTTTAAATTCGAAAAATCAAGTTTTGAAATCAGTAAACTGTCAAAACGACTTGAACAGTCAACTGGGTTGCCGTTATGAGTCAACTGGTCAGAATTTGAATAAGTTCAGTTAGTTTCGTACTAGAACAGTCGACTGGTGCCTTATGGCGGTCGACTGGTACTTAATAGCTGAGCTTTTTCAATCTTGTTTCGATCTTTTTAAGTTTGAAAAACACTCAATTATTTTAAAGATAATGTGTGAGTGTGTGTGACAAGGCTTTTACAGAATTTCTAAGACTCAAAGAAAATAAAAAAGTTACAATTGTTACAAGACACTTAATACAATAAATTGAAGCATAGGTCTTGTCTTGAGTCTTGAGTCTTGAGATGGAGCTTTTAGCCTTCGTCTTTTTCTTGTAAGCTGGCAACGTTGTAGCTTTCTTGATCAATTAGCTATAAGAGCTTTGTTTGTAGCTTTGCTTGATCAACTTGCTTTAAGAACCTTGTAAAACTTGTTAGAATATTTTGCCTTTGTATATCCTGTAATATTTAAGAAGTAGAACAACAACTTTGCATTGTGTTGTAATCATCAAAATCAAGAATCAACACTGAGTATATCCATCCACCACATGGAGAAGGGGATCAGGCAGGACATGGACCTAAGGTGGCTTGGCATACCCGCTTGATTGAGGAGAAAATTTGGTAGGGGGCACATCGGCGAACATATTCTTGGGCATTGTCGATGAGTGAGGGACAACAATACCCATGATAAAGAATTTTCTGAGCAAGGGACCTCGCGCACATGTGGCCGCCGCCAACTCCTTCATGTACTTGTCTAAGAGCATAATTAGCCTCCTCGGAGAGAGGCATCACAAGTAAGGTTAGCCATCTATCAACATCTAAAAGCTGTTGTACATGACTCATTCAATAATTGTGTATATTTCTGCTCTAACCCAAATATGTCTTGCTTCTTTAGGATCTGCTGGGAGAATTCCATTGTTGAGGAAGTCAATGAAGGGTTTCATTCAACTATCTCTGGGTGCTCGAGGAATGACGACCATGAGCTCCAAAGCTTCCTCTTCGATACTTAGCTTGAGTAGGACTTCAATGAGAACAGTGTGGTCGAGTCCTTCGAAGGAAGATGAAGCTAACTTGAAGAGGGCATCTGCTTACCTATTTCCCTCACAGGGAAAGTGACTTCAGCCTCTTAGAATGTAGCCATGAGTTTATTAACGTAAGCTAAGTACTTGACCTTGCGGTCATCTCTGACTTCATATTCTCCCCAGATCTGGTTCACCACCTCTGGGAGTTTCTAAACACTTTCACCTTTTGGGCCCCTGCTTTCTGAGCAAAGAGAAGGCTGAAAATCTTCACCTCATATCCGGCCTCATTGTTGGAGGCTCGAAAGTTAAGATGGAGTAAGTATTAGAGGATGAACTCATCTGAGCCAAACAAGATGATATCGGCCCCACTTCCTTCGATGCAAAAGGAAACATTGACGTAGACACTCCAGACTGGGGGGTCTTCGTCCTCCTTAGGGGGAATGGGGATGGTACTTTCTGCGATGAATTCGGCCAAAGCTTGGACTTTGATGGCCATCCTTGATCGGTAGTTGATATTGTGTTGGATTAACTCGATGGACCACTTCAAGAGTCATCCAAAGTTCTCTAGCTTGTGATGTATTTGCTTGAGGGGTAGGTCAGTGAGGACCAAGATAGAGTATGCTTGGAAGTAAGGGTAGGGCTTCTTGACGGCTGTTATCTGAGCGTAAGTCATGCACTCCATCTTGAAATAACAAAGCTTGGCATCATGAATTACCTTGCTTACATAGTAGATTGGTTTCTGGACCTCATCTTCCTCCCTTACTAAGACGACAATGAGGATCTGATCCAAGGTGTCCAGGTCGAGGTAGAGTACTTCCCCTGAATCTAGCTTGCTTAGGAGGGGGTTGGTGAGATACGACTGGAGCTGTTCGAGGCTCTCTCTATTGCGGTTCCCCTCATTCAAATAACTTTGATCCTCAGAGAGATTTGAAGAAGGGGAGGCACTACTCCTGGACTAGGAGAGGAAATGACTGATGGTGGTAAGGCTCCTCGTGAGTTTCTGAAATTTTTTAATATTGAACGGGGAATACATGTCAAGTATGGCTCGGATATTCTCCGGATTGACTCCATTTCCCTCTGGCTAACTATGAATCCCATGAACTTCCCCAAAGAGACCCCGCAGGCTCACTTCGAGGGGTTCAACCTCATGTTGTGTTTCAGACATCGAAGGCATCTTGGAGATTAGCCACATGGTCCTCCATATCAAGACTATTCACAAGCATATCATCCATGTAGACTTCCATGTTTCGACTAGTCTGTTCTTTAAGGACTTTGTTCACTAGCCGCTGGCAAATGGCCCCATCATTCTTTAAACCGAATGGCATGACTCGATAGCAATAGAGACCTTAGATGGTGGTAACGGATGTTTTCGGAATGTTGGGAGAGACATTCATATATGTAGTACCCGAGAAGGCATCCATGAAGTTGAGGAGTTCATGTCTGGACATGGCATCAATCAAGGCATCAGTGCTAGGAAGAGGAAAATGATCCTTTGGACATGCTTTTTTCAAGTCGGTGAAATCACTGCAAATCCTCCACTTGCTTTTAGCTTTCTTTACCATGACTACATTGACTAGCCACTTGGGATAGCTTGAATGAAGTGAAGGGCTAGGAGCTTGTCGACATCTTCTTTGACCGCTTATTTCAGGTTAGGAGCAAACCTGCGGTGCTTCTGTTGAACCAGCTTGGCATCGGGTTAACACTGAGGCCGTGCATAATCAAGTCTTCTGAGATGCTATGCATGTCACCAGCACTTCAAGCAAACAAGTCTTGGTTCTCTCTAATGCAACTAACTGGTTATTCTTTGACCCAGTGGGGGAGATCTTGGCTCACCTGGAAAAACTTGGTCCCCTTGAGAGCAGATGATCTCTTCTAGTTCATCCACTAGCTCAACCTTAACTTGGTTCCTCTCGTAATGAAGCTCTAAAGCATCGAGGGGGAGGACTGAGCCCCCCTTGTGGCCGTGTAGCAGGTCCGAGCCACTCCTTGGCTTCTCTAAACTTCCCCGAACCCAGCTGGGGTAAGGAACTTCATCTTCATGTGGAAGGCTAAAGATATGGTGTGAAGAGCTGTTAAGCCCGAGTCGAGGATAACACTATAGGCGGCTTTCACATCAACGACTATGAAGTCTATGGCCTCGGTCTGGATAGTTGGGGCTCTTCTTGTAGTTACGTCAAGGGTAACTACTCATTTAATGTGGACCGGAACCCCGGAGAACCCATGAAGGGTGCACCAGGCGGGTTTCAGATGGTCCCCAGAGAGCTCGAGGCCTACAAATGCTTCTAAGAAGAGGATGTTCACCAAGATACCGTTCTCCACCTTTATGCGGCGCACTTGGTGCTCTGCCATGGAGAAGCTAATCACAAGTGCATCGTAGTGAGGGGTGCCGACGCTCTTAAGATCCTTATCCGAGAAGGTTACTTGAATTCACATGCACTTGGTAGGGGGACATTGTGATCTGAGTTGACCTATTGGATGAATGCCTTTTGGGAGGATTTGGACACCCCACCCAAAAGACCTCCATGGATGGAATGGAGGATGGCCATATGCTTCGAGTCTAGGGACTCGGGGTCTCTCTCTGCATGCTTGTTAGCTCCTCGAGCTGGTAGAGGCACGACCATGTCATTATGAGTATACTTGGAGAGGTGACCATGGCAAATGAGACCCTCGATTTCATCTTTAAGGACTCAGCACTCATCAGTGTTGTGGCCATGGTCCCTGTGGAACCGACATCATCAACTCTTACCCCTTCTCATGTTAGGGTTCATCCAAATATGTCGGTGTTGAGCAGAGTGAACTTGTTGAGGCGAGGGATTGGAAGAAGGCTACATTAGCTCGACCCATCATTCTAAGACTTCTTGTAACACCTCTGCCCCTAGCTCAGACAATATATACAATTTGTAAGATAAATTAGATACTATGTAGTACAACTGCCCACCACAGGCTGCCTCTCAAAAGTTGGTTAACTGATTAGGTGACTCTTGATCATAGGCTATTATATTTATTTATTATTATAATCATATTTATTCCTGATGTGGGATATTTCTCATATACTTACCTTCCGAAGTCTTCTCTCATCCGAACCTTCAACAGAGACAGAGCATCGGGTGGGGCCCATTTACAAATGCCACGTTGGCATTCAACAGCACTTATGCTGTGTTCAACATCTCACGTGGGACCCCCCCCCCCCCCCCCACACCATTCCATCTTATTTTTACCATATACATGCCATTGTATTAATTTCAAATAGCCAACTTTATATTTTTTTCAACATATATACCTTTTTAACATATCTTATATACTTTTTTTTCAATATATATATATGTGTGTGTGTGTGTGTGTGTGTGTGTATGTATGTATATATATTATATTATATTTTAACACGGGGTGTTACAAACACCGCCCCTTCAATATATATATATATATATATATATATATATATTATATTATATTATATTTTAACACGGGGTGTTACGAACACTACCCCTTCAGAAATTAGCGTCCTCGCTGAGCACGGGCATGCACAATCTAGTGCAGGATCTCCTTTCTAGCCGTTGTGGAGCATCTGCTCTTCTATCCGCCTAATTATTCATGATCGGGGAGTACACCGCCTGATCAATCATAATCCCAGATTTAATTGAGCCGCATTCCTATTCGCCTGACTAATTATCATTTCGGAGTACACCGCCCGATCAATAATAGTCCCAAATTTAACTGAGGCTGACCACAGTCCCAGAGTACACCGCTTGACTATATAAACATGCCCCACACACAGTGTCAAAATTCGCCTCTGATACCCATTTGTAACACCCCTGCCCCTAGCTCAGACAATTTATATAATTTATGAGACAAATTAAATACTATGTAGTACAACTTCCCACCACAGGTTGCCTTTTAAAAGTTGGTTAACCGATTAGGTGACTCTTGATCATAGGCTATTATATTTATATATTATTATAATCATATTTATTCCCGATGTGGGATATTTTTCATATACTTACCTTCCGAAGTCTTCTCTCATCCGAACCTTCAACAGAGACAGAGCACCAGGTCGGGCCCATTTACAAATGCCACGTTGGCATTCAACAGCACTTATGCTGTGTTCAACATCTCACGTGGGATATAGGTCCATGCTCCTCCATCTTATCAATAGATTCAATGGAGGATAGGTAAAATTTTTTAAGGAAATTAGTATTAAATTTCCTTTCATTGCGCCAAATTTTGCAACCAAATTTAATCGCGTGAAGTTTCAGAAGAATGGAACCCAGACAAGAAGAACCTGAAACAGCTGATAGGCATTCAACTACCAGATTAACAAAAGCTTGATCTTGCAGCCAAAACTTTTCAAACCTGAATGAGTGAGAACGAGGGAAGGGGAAGTTGGAATGAAGTGCTATGGGAACGTGATCAGACGAAGGATTGGGTAAAGCTTGAGCGAAAGAGTTGTGAAATTGGTTAATCCACTTATGGGAAACCAAGAAACGATCGAGCTTAGCCATCGTAGGGTGATGACGGAGGTTCGACCAGGTGAATGATCTGCCCGACAACGGGATGTCAGACAACTGTAACGAACGGATGCAATCGTTGAAATGGAAAGAACGGTTACCTAAACCAGAGGAATTCGATCTTTTGGAAGCAAATCTAGTGACATTAAAGTCACCACACAAGAAACAAAGCTCGTTAGTAAAGGGGCGAAGAGAGAGGAATTAGTTCCAAAACAGTGGTCGACCCTCGGGAGAGGACGGACCGTAAACAGAGATCACCGAAACTTGGGTATCAAGAGGCACCCAAAAGAGCTTTACTATGAGGAAGAAATTGAGGCGCTTAATCGCTATAAGCGAGAAGACTGCTTCTTTGAAATCGAGGAGAATGCCTCCCCTATATCCTATGGCATCGAGAGTGATCCATTTAGAAATAATGGATCCTCCTATAGCCCTAAGAATCGCGAGAGAGGTAGATTCAAGTTTAGATTCTTGGATGGAGATGAGATCACAATGAGATGTAGAGATGAGTTGAAAGATCGCCCTTTGCTTGACAGGACAATTAAGCCCCCTAATGTTCCAAGACAAACTAATCATAAAAACCTTTGTGCTCCATGACTCTAAACCATTCTTTCTCCCTGATAGAGAAAGCCACTGACGACGGAGAGGAGTGGGTCAAGAAACCTAACTCCAAAGATGTGTTAATAAGCTCACGATCGAATAAATTGGCAAATTGAAGATGGAAAATCGACCCTAGTGGCGATGGCACTGACCCATACTTAGCGGGGGTCGGGACCTGTACCAAGTCTACAGTCGATGGGGTTAGAGGCCTGGACGACTGAGAATCAGAAAATCGCGCTGAGGCTTGAGCCCTCAACCGTGCGCTAGATCTGATGATATGGGGGCAGAATTAAGACCATAGGGAGAGATGTCCCTAGGGAACCCCTTGATCACATTCACTGAGGCGGAGGACTCAATGATAGAGTCAACACTAGATTCAATCTTGGGGTCGCGGAGATCGAGAAGAATTATAGAAGATAGTTTATTTAGAGGAGAAGGAACCAAGAGTGATTCTGTCACTGAAAACATCCCATCAGTGGGAACTGGGAGACAATGGGTCGAAGAAGTACCCAGAGAAGCCTGCAATGCGATCTTAAGGTTGGGAGAGGCTAAAGTGCGCTCTCCCGACACGAGAAAGAAAGATATATGAGGGCAAGGAGGGCGATGGAGACAGCAAAAATAATCAACCTGATAAACTAAATGCCGGGAAAAAGAACAAACCAACGCATAATTGAAATTAAAAAAAACCTGCTTATGATTTACCTTAGGGTTAGAAAGGTCCCGCTTCCGGTCCCCTTCCTCTTCTTCCAGCAGATCATCATGATCGATCCAGCTAATAGCTTTCGAAGGAGAGGAGCTTTTGACCTTGATGGGGGACAACTTAGGATCGGCTGCGGTGATCCATGAGAGGTGCACTACTCTTTGGAACTTTTGCCAGTCGGATTCGAAATGCGGATTGATATCCCACTGAGGCCAACTAGAAGATGGAACTGATAGCATGGAGGCTTGAGACGCAGAGACTGGTAAGAGGGGGGCAGTAGCTTGCGAGACCATGGCCTCTTGAGGAGGGTCAGTAGTAGGCTGTGATGGTGGGAGTGCAATGGGGGCAGAGGGCAGTTTGGTCGCACTCTTACTCGCCTGAATAGAGGGAAGATCCGGGTTGATCCAAACCAGGTTCGGTGGTTTGGCGGGGGAGATCTTCGCCTTATTCACGGGAGCTAGAGACTTACTAGGAAGCGGGTATTTTTTCTTAGCCGGGGCTTTATTATAAGCCTTCCAAAGGGGTTTCGAAGAAGACGAAGAACCTGGGTGGAAAGAAGAAGTGGCAGCTGAAGGCTTAGATGCTGCCTTCGGAGGCAGAGTGGGCAACTCAGGTTCCACACCACCTGAGCGCACCGGAACATGGTACTGAACTGACACCGGGAATGACACAAAGCCATCCTTCAGAACGAAAGCTTCAATCCGCTCTTGGATCTCGGGGATATTAAAGATTGCTTCCACTTGCATACAACCCGAAGCAAGCTTAGTTGCTGATGTTATGCTAACGATATTACCAACACATTTAGACATATCACCCACCCGATGCAGCGAGTCACAGAATGGAGGTAAACCGAGCAAAGAAACTTTAGTGGCAATGGAATTGGGGCAGGTCGACCGAGGAACTACTTGCACCCATTTACTAATGGATAGGGAAATCGAGCCCACCGCTAGAGATGAGTTCTCGATCAGATCTTTCAACAATTTGGGAGAGGGGCAGCGGATAACGACGTCACCGTTAGAGCAAGTGCTGAGGACCCAGTCCCAATCCTTCACATTGCAAGAGATACTGAGGAAAGAATTTAAGGTGAAGATTGGGATAGTATCTTCGGTAAACGAAATGGCCCCATAAGTATTGAAATATTTCAACCGGTCAGAAAGATCCGTATTTGGGATGAACACTTGAGAAATCAAAGGCTTGGTGGGAATCACTGGAATAGAAACTTGAGTGATAGCAGTCAGGTCGATAGGCTCAGAAATGCGGGAGGTTAGAGGCGGAGTAGGAAGAAGCGGAGATTTGGCGAAGGATTTTTTGAGCTTAGACTTGTCGGAGTTATCCTCGACTATCTTGCGATGAAGCGCTGGAAAGTCGAGTGCCGCAAGAACTTGCTCCGAAATTGGAACCCCAATCATAAGCCCTAGCAGCCTCTGTAAAGAGAAACAACGTGGGCGAGCATGGTCGGATTTGAGGCAAAATAGACATTTCATGGTGGCTGAACAGAATTTTTTAATGTGCCCCGGCCTCAAACAACGGAAGCAAGTAATGGGGTATAGAGAGGTAGAAGGAGATGGTTTAGTGGCATGAGCGAATGAGGTAGGGGAGAATAGGCGGGAAACAGAGGGTTGGGAAGTTTTACGAAGCTTCCTAACCCCGGGCTTGTAAAGCCCATTCGAATCAGACCCACCAACCAGTGAGACCCTATTTTTGATGGTTTTTATTCCTTTTTTAACCACTTGGACCCAAGAAAGATCCATGGGCCTCAATAAGGGAAAGAAGAGGAGAGGCCCAGTAACAGATAATTGAGCGGATAGAACAGAGAAAAACTCCACCACTGTAACACAAGAGCTATAATGGAAAAAATCCGCAATGGAGATCAGAATAATAGAGAGATTTTCCAGTCACCGCTGGGCTAGGAGAAGAGGGCTAGTGGAAATCCGATGGGGAGGAAATGGATCTCCAACTAGACAAGTGATCACAATAGAATCAGACTGGGAGCTGCAGACACAATAGTTCCCCAATAGTTCCAACAGACTCGATGTTAGAAATACCAAGAACGGATTGACGAAGTGATCCAATGTTAATAGAGAACAGAATTGTGCCCCAGAGAGCGGGGACACCACTATAGGGGGAGACTAAGCGGGAGATGAGAACGCGCCAGGTACAAGCCAAAACAACCAGCCGAACTCCACTAGCGAAGAAAAGAAGAAGCAAACGCTCACCAAAAGCAAAATAAAGAGGGATAAGGAAAACTTACACTGGGGGGACGTTGTTAGGACTTACCAGAGGCAGGAACGCTGGCAAAACAGACCACCACCCAACTAAGTGCTCCAGGAACAAGGGAAATGATAACTTGACTCCGAAGATCTGGACCAATCGATGCCCAGGGCGGGAAGGGAGGCGCCGATAACACCACGACAAGCCGGGGAAGGCAACGGAGAGCTCGCGAAGCAAGGCTGACGCTGCACTGAAGGCACTCCAGACAAATCGACAGCTGCGGAGAACGAGAGCACTACCTCGACACCGGGGGAACGGGGGAGAGGCAGAGAGAGGGAGGGGAAATGGGAGGATCAAAATCAATGGAAATAGGGCAAGAGACGAAAAGGGTTTAGAGAAGAGGGATAGGCCACGAGAATTAATGAAGGGAGTGAGGGGGGATGATGCTTAACTACACCGGATCTGAGGGATTAGACAGGAAGGGGATGACTTTTTTTCAAAAAAAAAAATCACCTCTTTTGTCTCTCCAGGATTTAATTAAATGGGTCCTTATTTTTTTCGCTATCTTAAATTACACTGTTCGAAGAACAGTGTTCTTGCAAACGTGAATATTCCAATATCCTTCTCCAAGACCATCTGAAATGGGCTCAAAGAGCAAAATTTCGATGGCTCAAAGAGGGAGACTGCAATACTGCGTTCTTCCATAACTTCGCTTTCCATAGACAACGGTGTAACCGTATCTCATCAATTGTCAAAGATGGGATTGATCTGTCGACTGACGATGACATTCACCAATCTTTCCTCTCTTTCTACAAAAACCTTATTGGTTCCTCCAAACAAAGAGCCATTAGTCTCGACTGGACTCAACTGTACGGAGAGGAAGCTCTTGACCTTTCCTCACTGGAGGTGCCGTTTTCCTTGGAAGAAATCAAAGCGGCGGTGTTTGCATTAAAAGGTGATGTAGCACCGAGCCCGGACGGCTTCCCCGCCTTCTTTTTCCAAAAATTCTAGAACTGGTTGAAAGATGACCTTTTCCGTATGTTCTCAGAACTTCACCTAGGTTCTTTCTCCTTCGACCGTATCAACTACGCTCATATTGTTCTTATCCCAAAAATGTTAGGAGCGAATTCCGTGGCTAACTTTAGGCCAATTAGTCTGATCAACTCAACCTTCAAAATCATCATGAAGGTTCTCTCTACTAGACTGAGCATTGTTATCTCCCCTCTTATCGATCCGGCCCAATCGGGTTTCCTCAAGGATCGCTTTATCCTTGATAGTGTGGCCTCGGCCCAAGAAATCATTTCTCTGGTTCATAAGTCTAAATCAGAAGGTATTCTGCTTAAACTTGATTTTTAAAAAGCTTACGACAACGTCAGTTGGGACTTCCTCTTTGATATTTTGCTTCATAGAGGTTTTGGACCCAAATGGATTGCTTGGATCAAATCCAGCCTCTTCGCCGGGACCACATCTATTCTCATTAATGGTTCAGAGGGCCACAAATTTAAAATCAAATGTGGTCTCAAGCAAGGGGATCTGCTGTCTTCTCTTCTATTCTCTTTAGTGGCTGACGTGTTCAGCAAGCTCCTTCGCAATGCCTGGGGAGCACAAGTTATTGAAGGTCTTGGTAACTTCTGTAGTTTCAATGGCGTGCTGAACCTCCAGTACGACGACGACACTATTATTTTTGCCAAGCCTAATACTCAGACTCTGAGGAACCTAAAACTCCTTCTCTATTGTTTCGAATTAGCCTCAGGGCTCTCGATCAATTTTCAAAAATCTTCTGTCCTATGGTTGGGAGGATCGCCTAACAGGCAGACAGAAATTTCTGAATTCTTTAACTGCCCAAATGCTTCTTTTCCTATTATGTATTTGGGTATCCCGCTGAGATGGGGTAAATTACATAAATCGGATTGGTCTCCCATGATCGATAAGGTGGAGTCCAGGCTATCAGTCTGGTCCGGGAAACAACTTTCCCGTGGCGGTAGACTGATTCTGCTCAATTCAGTTCTTTCCTCAATCCCACTATACATGATGTCCTTCTACTTCATTCCTTCTTGGGTTATTAAACAGATTGATCAGATCAAAAGTAATTTCTTCTGGTCTGGGTCTCCTCATTACAATCCCGGTTCGCACCTGTGTAACTGGAAACTTATCTGCTCTTCTAAGGAAGCTGGCGGATTGGGGGTGTTAGATCTTAGACACCAGAACCTAGCCTTACTGGGCAAATGGCTCTGGAGATTTCTTAAAAAAGAGGATTTACCTTGGATCATTAGTATCAAAGACAGATATTTTTCGGTCGATGAATGGTGGAGTTTCCCGGATCAAACTCATCGTAATGCCTCCCATTTCTGGAAGGGAGTGTGGAAAGCGTCGGCGGCGTTTCAATGCGGTTTAAGCCACGCTTGTGCTGATGGCTCCATGACGAGATTCTGGACCGACCTATGGATCGGTAACTCGACGTTAGCCACCGCTTTCCCTGCTATCTACCGTCTGGCTTCCGATCCTCATGCCTTGGTTGCTGACTACTATAGCAACATCAGCAATATAAGGCTATGGTCGATTCCCCTCACTACAATTCTACCCCCTCATCTTAACCCTGCTTTTAATGAACTCCTAACCTCCCTCAACAATGTTCGTTGGAAGGATAAGGAGGAGTTGTTTTGGCGCTGGAACACTTCTGGGACCTTCTCGGTTCGCTCTTTCTATCGTTTCCTGAACTTTAGAGGCATTTTATGGCCTCTCTCGGACCTGGTATGGAATTCTTGTGCCCCTTTAAAGGCGAAAATTCTTGCCTGGCTAGCCCTCAATAGAAAACTTTTGACTGTTGACATTCTCAACAAGAGGAACCTCGCGTGGGGCCAATTGTGTCCGCTTTGCGGTTCTGCTTCGGAGAATGTGAACCACTTGTTCGTGGGCTGCGAATTTTCGCGTTCTCTATGGAAGATCGCTGTGCTAGCCTGGGAATCGCCAGCCATTCCGGCCAATCTGGACGATTGCTGGATGAGGCGTCCCCCGTATGTTTCTTTCCACAAATCGTGGCACCTTTCCTTTCAGATTATCGTCTGGATTTTGTGGAAGGAAAGGAATAACAGAATTTTCCGTTAATTAGCCTCTTCATCTCGGTCAACTATTGATGAGTTTTTGTTTCTTTACAAATTCTGGTCCTCTTCTTTAAGAGATGAAGTTAGGGAAGCCCTGATGTATGGGAGATTGGAAAAGGCTTTCCATTGTCTTCTTAATCTCAATTCTATTTAATGTTCCTAACTTTTCACTATTGTTTCACACTGGTTCTTTGCCTTGTGTAGCTTGTTTTTCTGTTGTTCCTGTTTACTAGTATTCTTTAGCTACTATTTGGCACTGCTATGGAGTTTCTTGTTCGTATGACGTTTGTTCTCACTTTGTATTATTGCAGGGTTGAGGAGTAGGGTTGCTCTGTTTTGTGAGTGGATTTGGCAGCAATAGGTGGGGTGTTCTGCGGTCTTTTTGATCTGGATGGTATGCCGCCCCCGCCCTTGCTCTTTTTTGGGTTGCTATATTTCCACCTTCCCTCCTTCCATTCTATGTCTCTGACTGTTGTGTAATTATCAATGGGGGGCTTTTGTTGGAAGTCCTTTTGTATGTTTTGTGACTTATTGTGCAGCCGTAACTTGCTGTTTAGTTGCTCCCTCTTTTCTAGTATGCATATTCTATGGTTCATTTCTGATAGTTTGTGGTTGAGGTTTATTTCAAAATGGTTATTGCTGATATCCTTTTTGGTGATTGTCTGCGTGATAACTGTTGGGGTTGGTCCGACTGGACTATTTCGCTTTATTGCGTTACTGCATTGCAGTTTTTGCATCGTTTATATTGTTTTCCTCTGATCTGTGGGTCGCTCATGGTGTCGGCCCCGGTGGTTGGGGAGTTGCGGTCGCCCTCCCCCTGTTTGTGGCCTGTGGCCAGTCAGGTGACTGCGTTGCCGTCGGAATTGTAGCATCGCTGATCAAGGCCGGAGGCCGGATTATTCGCCCTTCTTCCCGTCTCATTTGTCGGTGTAGAAGGTCGTTAGTGCAGCTGCTTCCGCGTTCCGTAGTGCTTGCTTCTCCTATCAGCGACTGCGGCTTTTTATTTTGTCACATCCGCCTTACTACTTTTTTCTCCTGTAAATAATTTTATTCATTTTTCTCCTGTAAATAATTTTAGTTCGTTTGACTGTTTTACTACTTGTAAGACCCTTGTTGTTTTATTATCGATTGATTAATGCATGGCTGGAGTCAGTTGACTCTATCCGTATCATCAAAAAAAACATCTCACGTGGGACCCCCCCACATACACCATTCCATCTTATTTTTATACCATATATAAGCCATTGTATTAATTTCAAACAGCCAACTTTATATTATTTTCAACATATATACTTTTTTAACATATCTTATATACTTTTTTTTCCAATATATATATATATATATATATATATATATATATATATATATATATTATTTTAACACGGTGTTACACTTCTTGGACCTCATTTCTATTTCTTCTTTCGCTCCTAGACAAAGGCTCACTTTGTTCTTGGAGATGAAGAGCTTCCTCAGCTCGAATGCACTTCTCACATTTTTGTAGTAGCTCGGATAAGTCTGGAGGAGGCATCTTGACAGGAGAGGTTTTGAGCATTGTAGACATTGTGACGGAAGGCAACAATCTCAACCATTGAGTCAAGTACAGGGATGGACTAGACTCGAATGTAAAGCGCCTGACGTAGTCCTTAAGCAGCTCTCCTGCCTTTTGTTTCAACTAAAGCAGAGAAGCACTAGTCTTCTCGACCTTGCGACTACTGACGAAGCGCATAAGGAAGAGCTCTTTAATTGATCAAACAAAGAGATAGATCCTAGAGGTAGGGAGTACCATTCTCGTGTTGATCTCTTCAAGGTAGCCGAAAAGGTTCTATAGAAGAGTGCGTCGGATTCTCTGTGGATCGTCATGAAAGTTTTAAAGCTCTCAATGTGATATGCTGGGTTGAATTCATTGTCATATTATTCAAATGTAGGAGGCTTGAAGTTCTCCAGGACATGGGCTTCAAGGAATGCTCTGGTGAAGGAGGTTGGCTTGGGCTAGACCCTCTGCTTCGGTGCCCTTCCTCTGACTGATAAGAGCAAGGCGGTTCTCCAACTCTCGGCGGTGATGAAGGACTTTATCTTCTAGCCCCTCAGATCGAGCTGAACCACGAGACTTTTCTTCCTGCTTAGTTTTCAGGTGCTGATCCCTTGTTTGGCGGTCCCTACTTAGGGCAGATGCTCGTGGAGAAAGACTTTGAGATCTTCCGACTGAGGACCAAACTAGGGGAGGTGAGTCAGGCGTCCACCTTTTACTATCCCTTAGAGGCTGGCGCTTTACCCTGGGATCCGCTCGAAAGTGGGGGCACCAGGAGATGCCCAAAGATGAGTAGCGGGATCAAGCAACATAGCTAGTGTGCGATGTATGGAGGTGCTCCGCCTAGGCACTGGCCCCTTGACCACTGAAGCGATACCTATTGAACCGAGGCTGGACGATGACCACAAGGACCAGAACTTGTGTCTTGAACATGTGATTTTGTTGTAATTGCGTGCATGTGATTACTTTGCTTTTGATCTATAATGAAGATGCTTCGACGAATTTCTTCTTCATCTTCTTCTTCTTCTTCTTCTTCTTCTTCTGCCAAGTGAGTTTGTTGACGAGTCTACGCTTGAGATCTCTATGGGGGTTCGGCCCTGGGGCAAACTCCCCTTTTGATACTCGGCCTCGAAAGTCATGCCGAAGGGAAGGGACTCCTCCTTTGTCTCAGGCTCGAAAGCCGTGCCGAGAGGAAGGAACTCCCCCATTGAAGCTCGGCCTCGGTTATCTCTCTGAGGGCAGGGCAAATTGGCAATGCTTTGAACTTTTTCATGATTCTCGGTATCGAATGCAACTCCGAGGTGGAGGAAACATGCACTTGGCATGTGCTCACATTTTCACATGTGGTTGTGCCCTTGGTGTGGTAATCGATGTCTCACTTCTATATATATACAACCTCAGTTGTTGGTCGTGTTCACTCACTCTCCTTCTACTTCCATTTTTCTAACTACGCGTTTTCCGACCGAGACTATTGAAGATAGTGGATCCTAAGCTCATAAAAGCAGGCGTAAGGTGATAAGGGCCGAGAAAGCTCAGGAGGCTGAGGCGAGGATGAATGCTGCAACCGATGTCAAGTTTCTCGAGTGGGAGACTTCGTAGAAGCGATCGCCTCCAGTTGTGGAGGAAATTCCGACCAAGAAGGCGAAAAGGGCAGAGCGTCCAAAATCTAAGGTGGTCGGATCGACCATCAAGAAAGAGGGGAAAAGACCTCCTCTGTCGCCCATGTCCGGTGCCACAGCCTCGACCAAACCTCCCACGTCGGTGAAGGTATGGGTTCCCTTGTGGTCCGTGAAGGAGACGGAGGTCTCGGTCAGCCAGACTGCTGCATTGGAGATGAACTCCCATCTCACCACTCCCCGCGACCTTGCCGATTTCGAGGGTAATACAGATGAGAAAAATTTTGCCGGTTGGGCCCAAGCTTCGGTTCTGGTAAAAAATTTACCCATCCCTGCCGTGATTACTACTCTTGTACTTGGGTAAGCGCGTCCTAACAGTTTTGGGCAGGAGACCATTGATGGAACCGAACTGAAGAGGAGACGGTGCCAACTTCAGTGAAGCATGTGACAAGCAGAGGCAGCTGAGGATGAACTCCTCTTGAGGGCCGGTGACCTTCGGGAGCGCATAGGCCAGTTAAATGCGGACCTGGCCAAAGAAAGGGAGACTCGGGCAGAACTCTCGAAGGAGAGGGACTTGCTGATCTCCAAGAAGGGGATGTGGCAGGCGGTGGCGGCGAGGTCGTGGCAGGCGGAGGCGGCGAGGTTGAAGGAGTATGATGCGTCTGTGGTCGAGATTGTTGAGGCCGGGGACAGGGGTATGGGAGAGCCCAAAAAGATGTTGAGGTAAGGCACCCAGGGATTGATCTCGGTGGCCTTCACCCAAAGTTAGACGATGGGAGGGTCAACCCCAAGGTTGGGGAGGATTTGGCAAACCACGACTAGATCATCCATGTCCCCTTAGTAGGGGAGGAGGTCCTCGTCCTTGACGTAGAGAGTTAGGTCACCTGTATTTTCTCCTTTTGCGGACTAGCCACCATGTTTGTACTTGTTTATATGACGAAATAAACTGGTTTGCCTTCCAATTTTTCGAACTTTTGATTCTTTGTCTTAGATCATCGGACCATTTGCTCGGAAAGGGATATCCGCCTCTTAATTCCTCCCATGATTGAGGGTCAGCCTCGGGTAACGTGCCGAAGGCGTGGAGTAAAGCCCGTGAGAGCCCAAGAGTACCAGCCTCGAATGCCATGCTGAGGGCGTAGGTTAAGGCCTGTGAGAACTCATGAGGGTCAACCTCGGATCCTATGCTGAGGAGTCTATCCGAGCCTTGCCAGCCACGTAACTTGGCACGTGTTTGCTTACATCACCCATTAATGCATTCAATGCACCTAGGGAGTTGTAACGTCACCCGCAGTAAATGCAGGCAGTTGGGGAGATTTTTGAGGCATCTGTAATGTCCTTGTTGGTGGATGGGAGATTCACACCTTTTTTTTAATCTAATTCTCGACTTGCTATGTCTTGGTGTTCGGTAGGGCCTGCGATGAATGGCCCCAAGATCCATCCGCTGACCGAGGGTGGTAAAGAAGTGGCCAGATGGACTGGGCTCGACCCCACCAGGATCGGTGTTTTTTCGAGGGATCCATCCGAATTTCAATGTAACGCCCCTGCCCCTAGCTCAGAAAATTTATACAATTTATAAGACAAATTAAATACTATGTAGTACAACTGCCTACCACAGGCTGCCTCTCAAAAGGTGGTTAACCGATTAGGTGACTCTTGATCATAGGCTATTATATTTATATATTATTTAACTCTAGTATATTATCAATATGGGACACTATTCCCATACATTTCTCTTCCGTTTCCCTCTCTCCGAGTGCTTCACTCACGTGCAGACCTCCCACGTGCCAGCTCAGCACGGAAGAGAACAAGGTGGAAGCAATAGTATGTAGGTCCCCTGTCAAAGCTGACGTCAGCAGCTTTATAACACAACACAACCTGCTGCGTTTAATAACTGTGGGACCCCCATACACCATACATATCAACTTTCAATATATTATCATATATATGCCATGCATGCATAATATTACCAACCAACAGCCAACTATTATATAGTATATATATTATTATATTTATTTTTGAAATTACACGGGGTGTTACATTCGAGATCTGAAGCATTTCCCACTAGGTCCCGGGGGTCAACGACGTTGCTCTGTTTTTTCCCTTCGGTGCTTGGTGGGGCCTTCTCAGCTAGGACCCCTCGTGCGGATGTTGCTACTTCATCGAGGCTCAGAGGGAAGAGGAGTACTCCTCCTCGGGGACAGCAGTTGTATTGCGGATTCCAGGATCTAATGCCTCTAGTCGGGGGCAGGGATGAGAGTTCCCTTCTTTGGAGAGAACTCTCACCACATGAGGGAGTCACCGTCGGGGCCCGGCACGCACGATGCCTTCCTTTTTGGCACGGCGAGTCAATCCCATGTATGGGGCTGTCGTCCTGCCTAATCTAGCAGGCTCCCTTCATCATCATCACTTTCCACCTTGAGGTGCCACCTCTATACTTGGGGCATGCGTGGTGTCTCTTCTGAACTCGAGGCATTGGAGATGGCAATGAGCCGGGGCATAAGCCGGTTGCGAGCTGATGCTAAAGTGCGAAATGACTACATGGCGCGCAACGAGCAACCTCAGCCGGTGCTGAAGTGCGAGACGAGTGGACGAGGGCGTATACGGTAATTTATTTCTGTTGTAATTGCCAAAATGTGAACTGGACACCGCCCCCTTTGTAACTGTTTTCCGTTTTAATGAAAGGCATTTTTATCTCGATTCTTTGTTCGTTTGTGTGGTCTGTGCATTATTTCTACCATGTCGAGAGGTACCCTTCGGATCCGCACCTTGAGGGGATCCTTCGAGGAGTTTTGGCATTGGAGCCTCCGGCATCGGATGTCATCCCCGAAGGGATTTTTTGCCGTTGAAGCCTCCAGCATCGGATGCCAAACCCCCCCCCCCCCGGGGGGGGGGGGGGTTATCGGAGGATATCCTTCAAGGATGTATGCCGTTAAAGCCTGGGCCTCGGGCATTCACTGCATGTGAAGAATAACTTGAATTTGGAATGAAAATTAAATTCTATGCATTGACAGCGTAAGGCAAGTACATGGGTCGGCTTCGAAGGCCTTTTTACAAGTGTGGACACCTCGAGGTCTTCGTGGAATTTCATCAAATGTTCTGCATTTCAGGTACTCTCGACTAGCCTGCCCCCCCGGTTCTTCAAGCCGGTTCACAACTAGGCGGACCACTTTAGAGACCCTGTGTGGGTCTTCCCGTTGGGAGCTCTTGACCTGATAAAGGAACCTCATGGTCGTCCACCATCTCGAAAGCTATTGAATTTCGGTCCGACGGAAGCTCAACCGCTTCAGAAGGGATGATAGTGCCCCCCACTGTGGCGGTATAACAAGCCCAGGCTGCCTCCTGGTTCCCTTTGATGACTCTGACCCTGGACTTGGCTGGAGATTTCATGCGCATGTGGTAGGCCGAGGGTACCACTTGGAGGGAGGCGAGGCTGGGTCAGCCCAGAATAGCATTATAGGCGACTTTAACACCGATCACCATGAAGTCCATTACCTCTGTTCAAGAGGTCAAAACCCTCCCGGTGGTGACGTCCAAGGTAACGACCCCCTCGATCTGGACCGGCGCGCCAGAGAAGCCATGGAGGGTGTGCCCTGTCGGCTTCAGCCTCTCCAGGGATAGCTTTAAGGCTTCGAAGTCTGTTAGGAACGTGATATTCACTGAACTCCCATTTTCGAGGAGTGGCACACCTCGTGATTGGTAAGCACAAGCCTTATGACCAAGGCATCGCAGTGAGGGACCCAAACGCCTTCAAAGTCCTCATCCGAAAAAGAGACAACCAATTCGAGACCTTAGGGAGGGAGACAGCTGTAAACGGAGTTTACCTCCCAGATGAAGGCTTTGCGGAAGGAGCTACTCTCCCCTCATGGGCCCACCATGGATGCAGTGGAGGATGGCCAGGTTATCGGTGTCCTGGGGTTTGGACTCAGATTCTGGATGTTTGTTCGCCCTGCAAGGGGGAGGACAGGCTCTCGGGCCATTCCAAGTGAATTTGGCAGGGTAACCTCTCCGAATGAGGGCCTCAACTTCATCCTTCAGAGCTTGACAATTGTTTGTATCATGGTCATGATCCCGATGGAAATGGAAGTAGTACCTACTGTCCCTCTTCCTATTGGGATTATTGTACCGGGGGGGGGGGGGGGGGGGGGTGGAGTATTTTGTCACCCTCGATTTTCATTGGGATGGCAAACATGCTCGCGTTGAGTGGAGTAAACTTGTCAAACCGCAGAGGTATGGGGAAGTACCTCTGCCTTGAGGCGTCCTTCTGGGTTTTCTTGTTGAGTTCAGAGCTGTCTGCCTTCCCCTTCTCTTTAGTGGGGGACCCCTTCCAACCTTCGGGATGGAAGGCTTCCTCGGCCCAGATATACTTTTTGCTCCTGTGGAGAATGTCGGGAAAGTCAGCAGGGGACTTCTTGGCCAGGGAGGCCTTCAACGAGTCATGACAGACATTGTGTCTGAAAGCCACCCATAGTCGAGGGAGGAGATCGACCCAAGCCTCGACTGTAAACCTCTTGACAAAGTTTTGAATAGTTTCCCCATCCTTTTGTCTGAGTTCCAGCAGAGGGGCACTCGTTTTCTCAGCCTTTTGGCTGGTCACAAAGTAAGCGAGAAAACTCTCCTCAAGCTGGTCAAAGGAGTGGACGGATCCGGGAGCGAGTTTGGTGAACCATTCTCGTACGGGGCCTCTCAGAGTCGCCGGGAACGCACACCAGAGATGGGGATCCAAGGCACTGTGAATCATCATGAGGGTTTTGAAGCCTTCGATGTGATCAACATGATCTATTTCTCTGTTATAGGTTTCAAACGTTGGAGGCTTCAAGCTCCTCAGGACGGGCACGTCGAGAATATGGGAGGAGAATGGTGGCTTGTTCGGTTGGTATCTTTGTTCGGACTGCCTCCCACCCTCGGCGCTCCGAGCAAGGCGACCCTCCATTTCCTGAAGTCGCTTGAGGATGGGGTTTTCCTATCCTTCGGATTGGGTTGACCTGTGGGATTCATCATTTCCTTACTCAACCGCTCCTGCTCAGTCAACTGGTTGCTCGGGAGTGGCCCCACCTCGGATGGATCGGAGGATTTCGTATCTGAATTCGTGGAACTCCGCCCTGGTTACGTGACCCCCATCCCCTCGATAGTTGGAAGGTTGGTGGTCCCTCGGGGAGCGGCTATGCTCCCTGTCTCGACCGTGGGAGGAGTGGTGAGCCCGACTGAGATTGCGATCCGAGGGGTCTCCTCCGTTCCGTGATCGGTTGAGGCAATTTCGGAGTTCATCCTCATTCTGTCGGCTGCTGATGACGTTTCTCAGGTCGGAGACCATCGGCTGGGCGACCTACCGTGCCACCGAGCGAGAAGCGCTCGAGATGGGCTTCTGTAATCCTTGGTCCTACGATTGTCGGGACCCTTGAGTTGTCGCTCGACTTCATGTCGGGCACGGAGGAAGTGGAGGTCGAACGGTTGACCCTCGGGTGGAGTCTTCTTGGCCTCTAGGTTTCTCACAAATGGCATTAATCTGATGCTGCTTGTTTTCGAGTGTGGGAGTAACAGATAATGTGAGTTCTTTTGGAAAATAAGAAACTTAGATCTCGGCCTTCGATCTGACCTAACTGCAAGGCTAATGCGGTGGATGTGGTGGATCTGGGAGGTTCGACCGTCGTCGAACACTTGCAAAAAAGTCTGAGACACTGGGAGGATTCCCAGCGACAAACCCTCTGACGCTGAAGTCAATAACCAGATGATTAAAAATGACTTAAATTGGGGAAAATACGATTACCTGATTACTGTAGAGGTAGGGATGTATTTATAGACGTAAGGACCTGATTAGGGAAGGTTTTCGGGTCCCCTGGTTAGGGGGTGCAACCCGGTCCACACTAGGCTGGACCTGGGTAACGACCAAATAATCGGCCCAGAAGGAGAAGTGAGAAGACTTTGAGATTCGTGTCAGGATCAAGCGGTGCAGGTCATTCATTAATTTTACCCTCATCATACATAATATGTAAAACTTGAGTTGCACGCTTAATGAGATGAAGACAAAAAACTCATACTTATAATATTCGATACTCATTTAATTTGAAATGATAAATATAAAAATATTATTAAGAACACAAATAATGAGATTAAATTTAATTATATATTTTCAGTATGAAAATGTACTTTCTCAAACTTAAATTAGATATTCAAAATTTTATAAATGTATAGTATAACTTTATTAAAGACATTAATGAAAGTGTATTCACAATCCAAAACCAAGTTATATTTAAAGAAATATGAAAAATTAGTTGCTATCCAAAACCAAGTAATATTTTAAAAAGTATGAAAAATTAGTTCCTGATATGGGTCAAACGACGTGGCCCCTTCTGGGCCACAGGATCCCCTCAAAAACTGCTCACCCCTGATCATCAGGTCTGTCAGGTCAGCTCTAAGCCCCATGGGCTTCTGCCACGTCAGGCCCACGGGCAATCGGGTCCAGACCCGGCCCAAATGGGTCCAGACCCGCTTTGTACTTCCTATAAATACCAGGCCCTCTCCCCCTTCACAAGGTAATCAATCTTTCCCTCTAAAAATCCTAGTTACTGTTACTCTTTAGTGACTATCTAGACCGTCGGAGGGCCTGCCACTGGGATCAACCCGGGTGTTCCTAGGCCAAGTGCAGGTACACAAGACTTCCGGATCCGAGCTTCCAGATCCCAGCCGCGCCTCCAGATCCGAGCCCAGCATTCGACCTCCACCTTACTCCCGCCTACTTTCGAGCGGTTCCCTCAGCTGAGGGTCGGGCATATAGCTACTACCGAAGCTTCCACTTTATAAATTGAGAGAACTCACACCTGGTGCAGCCACCCCCAAAAACAAATCGCATCAGATTGGAGACGTCTGTGGGAAATCTCGGTACAGACCTCAGTCTGAACCCAGCCATTAATGACATCCCTTCAATTCGAGCTCATACGGCACCCAAGCCCAGAAGAGCTTTCACCTCTACACATCGTCAGGACGCTCCTCCTCAAGACGTCCCCGCCGACACTCATGGATCCAACCATCCGAGGGTCAACCTCGGACCCGGACCGGGCGCTTCTCGCTCGGTCGCAACCGACCTGCGTCGGGTCATCCAGGACAGACAGGCCAGTCGAACTAAAGGAGCGGCCGCTTCCAACTCGGCCCCGAACCATCGCAGGCATCCGTCCAAAGAATGGGAGCCGGCGCTCAGTCGCACCAACCGAAGGCCGCCACCCCAATGCGACCCGGCCGAACGGGCTCCGGTCACCCACGTGAGTTTCAAGACTTCCGGAACGAGATCCTGGAGGCCATCCTAGGGGCCCCTGTCAACGAGATGCTCCACCGCTCTTACGCGTGGTCGGATACCGGAGCCAACGCATCCCGCGGCCTGACAATCCTGCCAGGGTATGACGAGGACGTTCTAAGACGCCTCTAGGAAATGGAGAATTGCCTCGACCACTTTGGCGATGGCGGCACGAGGCCGGCTCAGGGTCATAGGCCGACTCGACCTCCTTTCTCTGCTGCAATCCTACAAGCAGAAAAACCCCGGAATTTTCGACCTCCCCAATTCGAGACCTATGACGGCGAGGGTGATCCTGCTGATCACATGGAGGGTTTCAAGACCCTCATGATGATTCACAATACTTCGGATCTCCTCCTAAGCCGTGCCTTCCCTGCCACCCTCCAGGGTCCGGCTCGGGAATGGTTTTCTAAGCTCGTCCCCGGTTCGATCTACTCGTTCGACCAGCTGGAGGCCAATTTCCTGGCCCACTTCGTGACCAACAGGAAAGCTGAGAAGACGAGCGCATCCCTATTGGACCTCCGAAAGAAAGAAGGGGAGTCACTCCGACAGTTCGTCCAGAGGTTCACCACGGAGGCAAGGTCGGTCTCCTCCCTTGACGCTGGGGTTGCCTCGGCGGCGTTTCGGCATAACATCCAGCTCGGCCAGCTTGAAGGCATCCCTGGTGAAGAAGCTTCCCCTCGATTTCCCTGACTTGCTCAACCGGGTCGAAAAGTATATCTGGGCTGAGGAGGCCCTAAATCCAGAGGATGCCAAAGAGGTCCCAGGGAAGGGGAAGCGCAAGGTCGACAAGGTGGAGCCAGCAAAGAAGGTCCCAAAAGATGGGACCATCATGAAGAGGGTCCGTCCGATCCTACGCTTCGAGAGGTACACACCACTGACACAGAACGTGTTGGCTATCCTCTTAGCAATCAAGGACAGGGACCTCGTCCAGATGCCCCTTCGACCGACCAACAATAAGAAAAGGGATCAGTGGTTCTACTGCCACTTTCACCGGGACAACGGGCATGACACCGACTACTGTTGGACCCTGAAGGACGAAATTGAGGCCCTCATCCAATGAGGGTATCTCTAGGAATTCACCTGGGAAGATGCCCGGGACCGAAGAGACATGAGGAACAAGAGGTCTTCTCCTCCTCCTCGCGCCCCCAAACTGCATCTCGAGCGAGACCCCGAGCCTGAAGAGACCGGCGGTCAAGCCATCCTACATTGCATCCAGGGGGGACCATGGGAGAAGAGTCCAGCACTTCCTCCAAGGCATTCGTCCGAGAGGTAAATGACGTCTGGGGTCTCCCTTTCCCCTAGGTTCAGCAGCTCCCTGTCTCTTTCTCAGGGGAAGATCTGGAGGGGGTTCGGCTCCCGCACTGCAATGCGCTCATATCACCTTGTCATGGCGAACTACGAGGTCCATCGGTCCTCGTGGACAAAGGGAGCTCGGTGAACATCCTCTTTCTGGAACCGTTTGAAAACCTCAAGCTCCCCCTAGACAAGCTGAAGCCAGCCGGGTACACCCTCCACGGGTTCTCCGGCATCCCGGTGCCAATAGAGGGGATCGTAACCTTGGATGTCACCACCGGTACAACCCCTTACAGATGGACCGAGTCGATGGACTTCATGGTTGTGAACGTCAAGGTAGCTTACAACACCATCCTCGGCCGACCGGGGCTCTGCTCCCTCCAGACTGTTCCCTCGACCTACCACATAAAGCTGAAGTTCCCCACCGAGTCAGGTGTCGGGATCGTCTGAGGGAACCAAGAAGCAGCACGACCGTGCTATATGGCGGCGGTCGGTGGCGGTGTGTTCCCCCTGGACGCCGTCGAGCTGCAGCCCGAAAGTAGCCAGCCTGAGCCTGAGTCTGAGCCTGTTCCCTCGGCCTACCAACTAGAAGAAGTCTCGTTCGAGACATGGGATATGTCAAAGTGGTTCCGCGTGAGCTGCTCCCTCACGCCCGACCTCAAGTCCGACCTAATCGGCTGCATTCACCGCAATGTCGATCTCTTTGCCTGGAAGCCCTCCGATATGTCCGGGATCTCCTAAGACCTGATCATGCACAAACTCAATGTGATACCCAGCTCGAAGGTGATCGTCCAGAAGCGACGTAAGTTCACCCCGAAGAGGCAGCAGGCAGTGAAAGAGGATGTGGACAAACTTTTGTCTGCCCGGTTCATATAGGAGGTTAGCTACCCTGAGTGGTTGGCGAACGTCGTGATGGTCAAAAAGGCAAGAGGAAGCTGGAGGATCTGCATAGACTTTACTGACCTCAACAAGGCGTGCCCCAAAGATCCACTCCCTCTCCCCAGCATCGACGCTCTGATCGATGCAACGTCAGGTCACAAGCTCCATTATTTCATGGATGCCTACTCAGGCTACAACCAGATCCGAATGTTCCCCCCTAATATAGCCAAGACGTCCTTCGTCACAGACCAAGGTCTTTATTGCTATCGGATTATGCCCTTCGGGCTGAAGAATGTCGGTGCCACTTATCAGAGGCTCATCAACCGAGTCTTCAAGGATCATATCGGTCGCAACATGGAGGTGTACGTCGACGACATGCTCGTCAAGAGCTAGCGGAGACAGGACCACATCCAATGGAAGGAGTACCTCGCCAATCCTCCTCTCCTTAGCAAGCCCGAACCGGGCGAGCCCCTCTGGCTTTATCTTTCGGCCTCGGAAAATGTGCTCAGTGTTGTTCTTGTTCGAGAAGAGGACGGACCCAAAAGCCACTTTACTATGTGAGCAAGGTTCTCGTTCGAGAATTTGCACAGAGATTTTTTTGGGGTGGATCATGTTCCGGATATGTGGAGGATGACGTTGGAACATCGATTGTAGGGGATAAAAAATGGATGTGTGCATTCTGCTGCAATGCCATTGCACTGCGATGTGCGACGTCGTCTGTCCCGATCGGGCTTATTTTTTCCTTTGAATTTTTTTTGAGGGCTATTCCTGTTCAGTTGGGAATATGTTGGTATGTGGTGAAGCTGGAGCATCATTGGTAAGAAAAATTGGACGTGCAACGCAGTTTACACCGCACTGGATGTGCGATGTCAACTCAGCTAGGGTGGCAGATGCACGTCGCCGCCGAATTTTGCACAATTTTTTTTTTTGGGTGGATCATGTTCGGATGGGTAAAGGATGAAGTTGGAACAATGGTTGTTGGCGACGTAAAATGGATGTATGCACGTTGTTGCAACGCCATTTGTCTCGTTTCCACTGAAATTTTTTATGGCCGATTCATGTTCCCATGTTTGGGAACACTGTTGAAGAGAATTTTTGTGCTCAGCAAAGCCCTGATGCACGCTTCTCACTGACCTGTTGCTTGCTACATGGAAAAACTGTTTACCAGTTTAGGCCTACAGCAACGAGGGGTGTTCAAGTGCGTGCTCGGCGGTAGCCATGTCGGCACGTGAGTGATTTTGGATTCACATGTCCCAGCGGACTCCCTGCCTTTGTGCAGCTAACCGTCGGCGGTGTGGTCCCTTCAGCCAGTGTCGCTCTGAAGACCGTTCGCGGTTTCGAGGCGCTGTGTGTTGCTTGTGCCTGATACTTGTGTCTCGTTGCAAAATGCTTGGACCACCTGCTCCACTCGCCGGTCCAGCCTCACAGCACGGAGGGGCAGCACTCTGAGTGGTCCTCGATCTCCCCCATTTAGTGGCTAGCGGCGGTCTATGCTCGGCTGGCGCATGAGGGCCCCCGAGGGATTGCAGATGTAGTGCACTGTGAGATTTTGGGGGTGTCAGCCCCTTGCGTCTTTAGACCCTTTACAGACCGTAATTAGCGACACTCCACCCGCTGTCAGCTCCCCACTGTCCTGTCCCATCCAGTCCCACGACGTCCCACCTCGCTCCTTAAAAGGAGCGGGCGATTCGGGTGGGCGAATGGACTTATGCGAGAGGTCACTCCGAGGACGTGCTACCTGATTGATCTTGCCAGTATTCATATGCTTGTCTCGAAGATTAAGCCACGTACGTGTAAGTATGAACAAATTCATACTATGAAACTGCCAATGGCTCATTAAATAAGTTCTAGTTTGTTTGATGGTATGTTCTATTCAGATAACTGTAATAATTCTAGAGTTAATATGTGCAACAAAGCTGACTTCCGGAAGTGACGCATTTATTAGATAAAAGGCCGACGCAGGCTCTGCCTGGTGCTCTGATGATTCATGATAACTCAACGGATCGCACGAAGAAGTTAATCACGGACGAGCCACATGCAGGGAAACTTGCACGTGTGGTTCTGGCCGGGATTTCCTTCGGTATCTAATAACCTTGCTTCTGCTCGCCGCTAGCGCACCTCTCCTAACTATTGCCCATTTATTCCGGAATAGTTTTTTGGGCTTCCGTGTCGGCGATGCATCATTCAAATTTCTGCCATATCAACTTTCGATGGTAGGATAGAGGCCTACCATGGTGGTGACGGGTGATGGAGAATTAGGGTTTGATTCCGGAGAGGGAGCCTGAGAAACGACTACCACATCCAAGGAATGCAGCATGCGTGTAAATTACCCCATCATAACACGGGGAGGTAGTGACGATAAATAACAATACCGGGCTCGCTGAGTCTGGAAATTGGAATGAGTACAATCTAAATTCCTTAACATGGATCCATTGGAAGGCAAGTTTGGTCCCACCAGCCGCGGAAATTCTAGCTCCAATAGCGTATATTTAAGTTGTTGCAGTAAAAAAACTCGTAGTTGGACCTTGGGTAGGGCCGGACGGTCCGCCTTCTGGGTCTGCACCGGTCGTCTCTCCCTTCTACCGGTGATGCGCTCATGGCCTTAATTGGCCGGGTCGTGCCTTCACAATAGTTATTTTGAAAAAATTAGAGTGCTCAAAGCAAGCCCACAGTCAGTATACATTAGCATGGGATAACATCACATGATTTCGGTCCTATTGTGTTGGCCTTCGGGATCGGAATAATGATTAAAAGGAACATTCGGGGGCATTCGTATTTCATAGTGAGAGGTGAAATTCTTGGATTTATGAAAGACGAACAACTGCGAAAGCGTTTTCCCATGATGTTTTCATTAATCAAGAACGAAAGTTGGGGGCTCAAAGTGAATCAGATACCATCCTAGTCTCAACCATAAATGATGGTGACCAGGGATCAGCGGGAAAAAAATGTTGCTCTTAGGACTCCACTGGCACCTTATGAGAAATTAAAATTTTTGGGTTCTAGGGGGAGTATGGTCGCAAGGTTGAAACTTAAAGAAATTGACGGAAGGGCACTACCAGGAGTGGAGCCTGCGGCTTAATTTGACTCAACACATGGAAACATACCAGGTCCAGACACAACATGGATTGATAGACTGAGAGCTCTTTTTTGATATTATGGATGGTGGTGCATGGCCGTTCATAGTTGGTGGAGTGATTTATTTGGCTAATTCTGTTAACGAATGAGAGCTCAGCCTGCTAATTAGCTATGCGGAGGCATCTCTCCTCGGCCAGCTTCACAGAGGGACTGTGGCCGCTTAGGCCACAAAAGTTTGAGGCAATAACAGGTCTATGATGTCTAGATGTTCTGGGCCGACTACTTGCACCAGAATTTCCCAAACATAAGATAGAATCCTGTGTATCCTCATTCCGGGCATTTTGTCAAAGACGTTAATCTTAACATGCATGTTGACATTGTTGGATCATTGAAGTTCCTGGGAAGCTTCTGGGGCTTTTGAGGAAGCCATGGTTGACTATAACGATATAACTAACAGTCCATTAAGGAAATTTAAACATTAGAATTGGGTAGGGGCCGCGCAAGAGCGTACCCCTCAGCAACAAATAATAACAGGTCTATGATGTCTAGATGTTCTGGGCCGACTACTTGCACCAGAGTTTCCCAAACATAAGATAGAATCCTGTGTATCCTCTTTCCGGGCATTTTGTCAAAGATGTTAATCTTAACATGCATGTTGACATTGTTGGATCATTGAAGTTCCTGGGAAGCTTCTGGGGCTTTTGAGGAAGCCATGGTTGACTATAACGATATAACTACAAATCAGCATCTTTCATTTTATACAGTTCATTAAGGAAATTTAAACATTAGAATTGGGTGGGGGCCGCGCAAGCGCGTACCCCCTCAGCAACAAATAATAACGTCTACTCTCCTACTTGAGGAGATGGTAAGCCAGCGCATCCTCAAAGTGCAATAAAGACCGCTAGCCTAGGCCTGGGCATTCCTGATCACCCAAAGACCCCGTCCAGGTAAGTATGGAACTCAGTAAGATCACCCCAGGTATTTATACCTATATGGACCTCCTCGAGACTCTCACCCAGCCGATGTGGGACTAAAAGTATGCCAAACCGATCTTCCGTTTTACTACGGGAAATTTGAATGTATAAACAACAGTACTGCATAGCCCAGTGGATTAGCGCGTCGGACTTTTGATCAGAAGGGCCGTGGATTCGACTCCCACTATTAGTCGGATGCATTTTTACATTATAATTAAAAATTTTAATTTTTAATAAATTGAATAGATATTGTCTTACTGAAGCTTGCAATGTCAAAGTCGCTTTGGCCGAGTGGTTAAGGCGTGTGCCTGCTAAGTACATGGGGTTTCCCCGCGAGAGTTCGAATCTCTCAGGCGACGTTTTTTTTTCCTTTTTTTAAAAATTTAAAATTTTATTTTTTTATTAATTGATTATCATTACTACCTTAATAATGTTGGCACCAGTACAGACTATTCCGAAGGGTGTGTTCTTCAGTTCTGCCTTTTATGAATATTCCAATTTCCAGCAGGTAAAAGGAAATAACGTACAGAAAGCAAGAACATGATTCACATAACAATAGATAACTCTGTACTTCATATCACGCATCCATTACAAACCTTTTTCTTATATAAAATGCGGTATACAAAATTTCAGTTGCACTTATTCATTTCGCAAGTCATTGCCAACAGTAGAACTCTAAATTCTGGACTTCAGTAACCTGAGGTTCAGAAGGAGCAGAAGTCTCAACGGTTGAAGCAGAAGCAATAGTTTCAGAAGAAGCCTCCACTGTAGGAGCAGTTTTAGGCTCAGGAACTGTTACTGCAGCTTCCACAACCTCAGCAGGCTTGAACTTGCTGATATAGTAACTGAGGGGCGGACCTTAGTATTTATTATTCCACAGTTTGAATCTGGGGCGAATTCTTACCAACTTGGAGAAGGGTTAATGAGGAGGCAGCTGCAAAGGAGATGAGGGCGAGACCGGCAGCAATGGCCGCTGTGTTCTCAGCTCCCTCAGAAGATGTGCGTGCGGCACCTGAACTTACTGCACTCTCGGCCACGTAAACTACAGGCTGGAAAAACACACGTATGTTTTAGTAATGAACTACGCAATGCCTGTGAAGCTATAGAAGTTAAAGCATATCTTTTTTTTTTTTTTAATATTTTTTTACATCTGTGTCAGATATATACTACAGGGTACTTCACATATACTGTTTTAGATACAATTTATAAGCTTACAGTGTCTGTATTAACATTTCCATGACCATATCTTTTCAAATTTTTTGAGTATGTTCATGCCTCTGTTTGCCCAGTTGTTTTTTGAGAGTTGCTGTAAGTGTTTGTCTGTGCCTAATAGTGATGGATGCTATTACTTAAGTTGTAGTTTAAATTGATGAGCTTTAGAAGCATTATACATGCGTGAAAGCCAAGATGTAATCTACCAAAATTCTCCGGCTCTCAACGATCAAGAATGGGGAAGACCGCAAGGTTTTCTATGCATGCACTCATCTCTAGGACAGCCCAATTAAGAAGAACCTTCACTTTTTTCCTAATTCATCAACATAGGTTTTTCTCCATTACGCTTATCCATGTTAAAGAGTTGAGATATGTTTCAGAATCATGAATCCACAATTAAAAGGCTGCAAGTAGCCTTGTTCATAAGCCTTCCAAGAACTAAACAAAGATGCATGATAAGTATCGAAAGCAATTAGGGTCAAACTGTAACACACATCCTAAGTATAAGAAAATTAATTTTAATGAACAAAAAATATCAAATCGATTTGAACTGATTTCCTAAAACCAGTAGTAATATCTGTTTATAGTTCAGAATGGAAATTTAAGAAGATGTACGAAATACAAACCTCGACAGAGTAAATGTTAGTCTGTCCCGCGGTGTCTTTCTCAATATATATAACCAGTCCATCCCTTCTTCTTCGGTGGAAATGTACCGAGTACTACACTCGTCTTCTCCCCAGCTAACCATTCATTCCACACTCACCTTCCCAACCTTCAAATCTTATACACATATTCCTTATATTAATCTAATTATGTAGACAAGTTTTGTTTACTCTAATTGACCAGGGTCATCAAACTACCCTTGTTGAAAATGAAACATTAACAGAACAAAGCAAAAAATTTTGGGGTCGGCTACATGAATCATTCTCCTCCACTCAAACTGTACGACAGGAATCACGAAATGGTGGGGAAATTAAATGTGTCATGAGAACCAGACGTGAAATAACATACTTAACCAGTTGACCTCAAAAGAAAAGTATTCTACATATATGGTGATGTACAAATTTAACTGAAGCTTAGACTAAAGGCCCTACATCAAAATTAACAGCATTCCATAAGAAGAGCTAAATTGAGCTCCAAAACAATATAAAATCAAAAACAGAAAAAAAAAATGAGAAAAAACAAGACATCTTTCTCAGGAGCACATTCTCCGACATTGCAGCCTTCCTCAGAGCTGGAAGAAGAAGAAGCATTCACTGCAAAAAAACATTGTGTTCCCTTTGAATCATCTGGGTTTCTCTAAAACTCTCTGATGGGAAAGAAATGCGCAGCTACTGGCAGATATTATGATTGGGAAACACAAGCTATTTAGAATGAAACCATCATCCTAAAAACCTACAAAATTTTCCCTCTACCGTACATTGTAGGAATCAAATTAGTTCAGGATCCCAAGAGTCAACAACTCGAGCCTTAGCACGTAGCTAATGTATTCAAACACATAGCAAATCACGTGTAACATGAAAGCGACTAAATAATATATACTTTAATTTTATGACAACTTGCTTTCATAGCTCAGATGGCTAGAGCACCCGTTTAGTAAGCGGGAGGTCCTGAGTTCAATTCTCAGTGAAAGCAATTTTCCCCCCTTTTTTTCCCCTTTTTTTCCTTTTATTTTCATCATGGTTTTGTTGTACTGTCATGTTCAGTGTTGTATGTATAATTCTGGTATTACAAGCAATAAGTATATTGAATCAATAAACTATTAAGGAGCATAAGTTTCATATGGACATGGGCATACATGTGTATATTATAAATTACAACAGGTAATTTATGACTATAGGGGTTGAAGTATGAGAATTGTACGATTATGATAGTTTAGTGCTGTTATTGGAGGAGCACTTAGGCACTGTTCTTTTTTTTGCCTCTTATAAGAGGTGAGAGATTTACAATAAGAGCCTCTTGTAAGAGCCTCTTTTTGAGGTGTTCTTTTTTATAAAAATAACCTCTTATAAGTACCTCTTATAAGAGATTTATGTTCTTTTTTCACCTCTTACAATAGCCTTTTTTCTACTTTTCGACAATTTTGCCCTTACTATATAATTTCTCTATTTATATAATCCGATGAAATGTTATCTTTTTAATGATGTTGCTGTTGTTTGCAAACTGTGAGGTGAAGTACTCTGCTTCAGAGCCAACAAACCAAGGAGTATTTGATCCATTTGCTCCACCTGACGTAGGAGGATTTGATCCATTTCAGAGCCAAGGAGTATTTGATCCATTTTAGAGCCAACAAAATTTGATGAATAACAATCTCAGCAGCTTTCAGTAATAGGAGAAGCAAAAGAAAATTTGAACATGATTTGGGAAAGAGTCTGGTGAAGAAAACTTTTATCAAACAATAAGAAGAAAAAAAACTGCACAAATGGCACAGCCATTTAGGTAATGAAACTTCATAATCAGAACTTCATAATTCATAATGAGAACTTCATAATCAGACGTTCTTGAGGAAGCCAACATAATAAGAAGAAACTTCAGAACTTCATAATGAAACTTCATAATCAGAACTTCATAATTCATACATCAGAACTTCATATATAATCAGAACAATATATTCATAATCAATATATTCTGCATTCCATACATCAGAACTTCATAATGAAACTTCATAATCAGAACTTCATAATGGAACAGCCATTTAGGTATTATTAATTTATGGGTAGTGTAGTCATTTTAAGTTATAGAAGACTTTTAAGATTTTGAAAGAGGCTAGTAGAAGCCATTTAGGTTTAGAAGCAATTTTGAAAGAAATCTCTTATAAGAGGTAAAAAAAGAACACTAAAAAAACTCTTGTAAGAGGGGGACCACCTCTTACAAGAGGTAAATCTCTTATAAGAGGAGAAAAAGAACACTACCTTACTCTAACCGAGTCAGAACTCAAAATTTTAGAGATACCACTTAACTTTTTCGATCACAATATTATCTGAAGAAGACAAATCTATAAATTAAACCAATTCACACTTACAAACCAACCAACGTAATTCTATATTTCTATTCAATTGAAAGGAAAAGAAAAAATGTTGAATAATTACCGAAGTTGGGCTGTGGCTCTTCTCGGACTCCTTGATGTGCTCTGCTATATCCTTCTCCATAGTGTGTTTTTCAACCACCTTCCCTCTTAAATCAAGCATCCCCTCTTTAATTAAATATAACTAATATCAGAAACATATGGGGGAAACGATAATTGATAATTCGATTTATCAAAAGATGACAAATATATAGATTAATCAATTCACATTTTCAAACCAACATCATTCTATATTTTCTATTTTAATTAAAAGGAAACCCCAAAATTCTCGATGTGTGTAACTTTCCAAAAATTTCAGCACCAAGATATAGGTAAACTCTAGGTCCCTAAATTTGGAGATGCCAAGGAAGACGTTTTCCAAAAGTCACTTACAATCTTGTCAGCTTGCTCTATTCTAAAGCTTGCTTGCAAAGACTCATATTGTCTTCAAAGTTCATCAATATTTGCCTCCAATTGTTCTATATTACTCCGTAGTTGTGCCTCTACAAAATGATCAAACCATAAAACAAACATACAAAACTACAATTCACCAAAATTTTTCAAACAAAATAAAAGATGTAGAAAAGATACCACTATTAGCATGTTGTTTCCCTTCTAATTTCGGCATATTCTGAAGCTTCTCTTGCTTCATCAAATTTTCATCTTCACTTTTCATCAACCATCTGATGCAAGTCCTTAGCTTTCTAATATATTCACTTATATGTTCAATTTTGCCATAAGAAATAAAATGAAAAAATACAATAAAAATAAAATGGACCAAACAATTCTTCTTGTTCTTGTTGAGTTTTGTTGGTGTATTAATATAAGATCCAGCTTCTTCTTGTTCTTGTTGAGTTTTCTTGAGATCTTAGGTATTATTATTCTCAAGTAATTAGGAATTAGGATGTACAGGATCTTCTGATTTGGTTTATCAAATAATTTTTTTGTGTTTTTTAAGAGTTAATATAGGTGAAATCTTATCTATGTATTATATTTGTATCATAATCCTGAAATTGATTTATATATGAATCTGCTAAATGAGGCACATACTAGAAAAAAAAAGGAGTAGAACAATACACAGAAAATGAAAGACCCACCAAATATCATGAAAATTATGAAAGGAAAATAACAATATTGTTGTCATTCTTTATATATGAATCTTTCTTATTTAAGGTATAGTTGTTATTCTTTCTCTATATGATGAAGCTATCCAATTATTTAATCAATCATATTGCAGAATGCAGAATCTAATAGAGTAGCATATTGAATCAATCATATTGCAGAATATTGAAGATAATATGCATACATAAAGATACATTATATTGAAACTTATACATCTCTGAAATTGTACAACAATAAAGTCTACAGCCCTAATTTGTTGTTGGCCTGGGTGGATTAAGAATTGGGCAGAAAAGGGCTTCAGCTACTTCTTTTGTTGAGGGTTATACTATTTAGGGGATGAGAAGGGGATGCTGCAGAAAGATATTTTTTAATTCATGATCTTAAATTTTGTGTCGATTCTTTATCACTATGTCAGGTGATGTATGTTTGTTTGTGAGGATAATTTTTTTTATATGTGAATCTGTTGTCAATTAATCGGTTGAAGTGTAGGTTTCTGTATACTATTCGTGTCTTTATTTCTCTATTCCTGTATGTGCTTAATTTGTTTTGAGTGGGAATTTTAGAACTTTTTTAAATGAACCTGCCTGAAGATATTAGTAATTTCAAAGGAGTTTTGTGATGATTTCATCTTTCATTGTTAAACAGAAACATGTATTATTTGGTATTGTTGGTGAATGGGCTTTAGATAGTGGAGCTCCATTGTGATTTAGCCATAAGTCGACACTATAGAGCTTGACAATCCACTGAAGTGTGAATTTCATCCTTTTATGAGACCAGATTAATAGCCTGCTTTGTTAATTTCAGCCAGCAAAGAGTGTGGCAATCCATTGTTGAGCTTATTTATCATTCTTTTGTCATTTATATGAATGCTAATTTTTTGAGGTAATTGATGTCCGGTACTACCATGGCACTACTATTACCGTACCGATATTTCGGTATTACCGAACTCGGTAGTACCAAAATTTTGGCACAGTAATGGTAGAGAAATTAGTGTACCGAGTACTCCAGTACGGTAGACGGTAGAGTAATGATGGTACGGTACTATACGGTATACCACCCCTATTTTTTACCTTCCTCCACAATCCATCATTCTTCCTAATTAAAAATTTAATATAATATTTCTTAGAATGCAAAAGTCTAAATGAAAACAAATAACAATTAGAAGAAAAAGTCCTCCTATGCAAAGTCAATTTCGTATAAGCATCATATTTCATTCCTCAAACTTTGTGAGACAATGCAAAAGGTGGATTGCAGCAGTACATACTCTCACAGTAGAAAGAATAATCAAATTGAACATAAATTCAAGTGAAACAAATAAGAAAATGTATCAAAAATTAAAATACAACTCTTTACCTTCACACTTGTCTAACATATCATCTTCTAACTGTTGCCCTGAAAATAGCAAACATATTCATGAAGATCCAATTTGGGCAAATTAGTTGTCCAACACAGTATCCAAAACACTAAATTACAGACTAAAATGAGTACATTACGCAAGTCTATGATATTTTCTAATAATTCTGCAATTTGTTTTGTGTGATGAACATGTGTTAGTCTCATACCATGTCATAGATTTAGAGTGGACAAATTTTGGGCAAATTAATTGTCTAATGAAGTGAAATACCAAATTACAAAAACCACTGTTGTAGTCCAAACTCAAAACTTTGAGTTAATGAGGAGAATAAAACTACAAAAATAGTGTGCATTAATACCAAGCAATTGATTAGTCACCTTATAGCCATTCTTGTTCTGCCACCCTCTCCACATCCTTTGTTGAACGAAACTCAATCGCCCCTGACTCTTAACATCGCAGTACCCAAATCCGCATTCGACGATTAGTTGGGACCCACATTGGACCTCGAACCAATAGATATATTAAAACATCAATAACCACTACAACAAATATGATATTTGATATTATTCGTAAAATGCTATAGAAGATATACGATAGAGTTTTGAAAATGCTATAGAAGCCCCCGCTATAATAACTTTATAACGTTTTGATAAAACACTGTAACATGGCCAGCGTTTCGGTAAACGCTGTAACATGGACAATGTTTCGGAAAATGTTGTAGATTTCATAGAGTTTCGACAATGCTGTTTTGTTTATAGCATTTTAAAAAACGTTGTCGTTGTGACAGCGTTTTCAAAACACTTTTTTTTTACAGCATTTTGAGAACGCCATCGAAGAGAGAGCAGTGTTGAAGACGCAATGCTATTGTTTGACAGCGTTCGCAAAATGCTATTGTTTGACAGCGTTTTCAAAACACCATCGTAAAATTTAGTTTTTTTAAAAAAAAGTCAGACATACAACATTTTAAAAACGCTATCGTTTTGACAACGGTGTTTTTTTACAGCGTTTTAGGAACTCTATTTTTTTTTTATTTGTATACAAAATAGAAATTTCTCCGGATGCAAATAAAAATTGGTTTATAGAAAATGTCAATACACCATTAAAACTATAAATTTTTTGCAAATTTGTGTACAAGTGTATCGAAACATAGTATCATAGAAAAATCCATACAATAAACTTCAATCCGTACAATAAACTTATAAAAAGTACATCCAATACATAAACTTAAAACTGATCGATGACAAAATACCCTTAAGTGACTAACATCAACACAACTCGCACTCTTCGATTCATCCACGACATCTCCAACCTGCAAATGGAGAAGAAAAAATGTCAAAGTGTTATTAATAATGGAAAAAGAATTAAGCACGAATGTTCATACAATTTCATTAAGGACTAAACAAGATTGTACTCTCTTGCTGATCACTTGTATTAAGTTCATTCTAATAGAGTCAAATGATTGGAAAATCAAAATATTGATCAATGGACATAAAAGATTTCTGCGATGAATTATAATTCTGACATTATATTGTCCACCTAGTTCTCCATCTGAGGTTCAGGGTACAATATCGAAACTTGGCTAGGTTGAACTGACACACAAGATGCCTACAGACTGCTTCTACTGGAAAATTCACTTAAGGTTGCAACTAAAATTAAATTACATTTTAGATTGCATTACTTTTTAGTTGCAAACGATGCCTCACTTGCAACTCATTTTGGGTGAATTGCAAGTGGAAGTTGAGTAATAATTCTTAGTACAATTAACTTGCACTTGGAACTTTTACCAATATTGCAATTGCAACTTAAGTGCAGTAGCTGCAACTATAGTTGCAGTTTTCGGGGCCATGCATCTGGCTTGTTTATTTAGACAACATGAATTTAATGTTTAAAATGACAAGAAAATCTAGTTTTGTCTGAGAAGATTCAGATGTACGATTCATTATGTTTTATGAAATGCATCAACTGAATGGCAGTCTTTAGTAGTTCTCTGATGAAAGGTGTTGTTTGTGTTTCTTCCTTCCTTGTATCTCAATGAGGAAAAAGGTACATGTACATATATACATTAAGAGCTATGCATAAAAGCAAAGTTTAAATATTCATCGTTCACTCTACTCAACCGATTGTTAATATCCTGTCGGAAGTTTGGTATTTTATTGACTGAAATTGGAAATTTGGTGCATATATGTATAATTAAGTGCTTTGGTTATCAGTGTGTTAAGTAAACTAGCCTCAGTATTGGCTCGATGTATCAAGAAGTCTCCTCTCCTTGAGCTTAAATGCACTAATCAATAAAAGTTGGTTAGTGAACATGAATGCCAAGAGCTAAGTGTAAGAATACTGAAATTAGTTGAAGTTCCTCTTGTTCTTCTATAATAGTCTTAATAGATGAATAGAACTCAACAAACATTTCATGTGCAGTTAAAATTGAAAGGGCATTTCATGGCAACAAGTTCATGTCTAGTCACTAACATCAAAACGAAGTAAGTTCTATGTGGCATTTAATTGCATGTTAAATTTCTTTGTTCGATAAAATTTACATGTTGCAATCAAGTTGATATAATTTTTTAGAAGAAAAGTAACATAACTAGTTAGCATCCAACATCTTGATGTGGTCGGTCAACCATGCAATTGCAAGTCCCATATCCTCATCTACAGTATCTACACCACCACCTCGCCTAAATAACGGTGCTGAAGGTTGTCTAACCTCATCCACCCAAAATTTGGAAGCATTTTTCCCAAGGGGTACATAGTGCACTACCACCACACGATCGTTTGTCACCCATAGCCCAATTGCAACCACTTCAGTCGGTGCCTCCCAGTTTAACAATTCGCACTTTTTACTTCTACGATTACTGCTTCAATTGAGTGACTAACATGAAAATATATATAAAAAAGTTATTAAAAGTGTAAGATATATACATATATACATACATACATATATATATATATATATATATATATATATATATATATACACACACATTTTCTACTTCTACGATTACTGCTTCAATTGAGTGACTAACATGAGAACATATAAAAAAAAGTTATTACTTGTAATAACTTTTTTTTATATGTTCTCATGTTAGTCACTCAATTGAAGCAGTAATCGTAGAAGTAGAAAATGTGTGTGTATATATATATATATATATATATATACTAGATTTGCCCATGAGCACGTGCCTACGGCACGTCTTCGGAATGATACAATACAGGAAAAAACCCTGTAAACAGTAAAACAAAAGTTATGTACTTCAAGTTTCAAAAGTATGATAATGATTAGTTGTAAATAAAAGTCCATGTTTCTATTAGTATATGTTGAAAAATATTTATAAATGAGGGTGTAAAATCCAACTTCTTAGAACTTTAAGTGTGGAAATGATGAAATTTAACTGTTGAAGAGATATTTGTTTTTTCAATATAACATGTGCAATAAAAAAATATAAAAATTCTGAATATTTTACAAACCTGAAATCTTAAAATCTAAATTTCTAAATAAATAAAGAAAGAATGAGAGAGAGAGAGAGATATAAATATGAAAAAGTGAAGAGAGAAGAGAGAGATAATAATAAAGTAATGAGTTTTTTTAGTTTTGAGGGAAAAAAATTTAATTTTGGAGTTTGAAATTTTTGGCGAAAAAATATGTTTTGTTAGAATCAATTTAGGCCATCTTCGGAACGATACAATACAGGAAAAAAACCTGTAAACAGTAAAACAAAAATTATGTACTTCAAGTTTGAATAGTATGATAATAATTAGTTGTAAATAAAAGTCCATGTTTCTATTAGTATATGTTGAAAAATAATTATAAATGAGGGTGTAAAATCCAACTTTTTAGAACTTTAAGTGTGGAAAATGATGAAATTTAACCGTTGAAGATATATTTGCTTTTTCAATATAACATGTGCAATAAAAAAATCATAAAAATTTTGAATATTTTACAAACCTGAAATCTTAAAATCTAAATTTCTAAATAAATAAAGAAAGAATGAGAGAGAGAGAAGGAGAGAGAAAGATAGAAATATGAAAAAGTAAAGAGAGAAGAGAGAGATAATAATAAAGTAATGAGTTTTTTAGTTTTTGGGGGAAAAATTTAATTATGGAGTCTGAAATTTTTGGCGAAAAAATATGTTTTGTGAGAATCAATTTAGACCATTGATTTTAGGGAAGATTGAATGAGAGCCACTTGATAGCTTTCTTTGTAATTTATTATATATATATATATATATATATATATATATATATATATATATATATATATATATATATATATATATATATACACGTTATAAGGATCCTATATACGTAATAAGGATCCTTTATCACGTACTAATACAATGATACTCAGGTAATAAAGGATCCTTATTACGCTTATTTGAGCGCTTATCTTTATCCTTATCCTCCTCATCATTATCATTGTCACTATCGTTTTCACAATCAGTATCCATATTATCATCACTATCCCAATCATCCTCACCTTCATAATCTGTACAATCTTCTTCCTCATCATCACTACCCTTTTCATCTTGATTATCACTATCTTCTTCCTCCATACCATCTTCATTATCCTCTTCATTGTGATCAACATCACTATCTTGCTGAACCACACACTGTAAAATAACAAATGAAATTATAAATCTCTTATGTTTAATCTAATCAGCTGTCAAATGAAAATTCAGTATTCTTACCTTCTTATGTTTCTTTTGTTTCTTATGCTTCGAGTAAGCATTTCTAGGCCCTTTTGAGAGAAAACCTCTTAATGCAACATGCAACAATTATTGCATTAACACATGATGATCATGAGACTTGAGGCCAACAATTTTACACTCATTCACTGATATACAGTTTCCAATATTTGAACTATAACCATCAGGTACCTTAAGGTCAAATAACCGTATGCAAAACAGTTGTTGTTCCTTTTTTGAAAGAGTGTGTGGCCCAGGCGTTAGATGAGTTCCCTTTCCATTTTCCCGTTTTGGATGCAAGTCATGTCTAATTCCCATGTCTTCCAAATTCATACGTGAATTTATCCCATCCTTTGACTTTCCCTTCACATTCAGCGAAGTACTAATAATGCTATCACACACATTCTTTTCAGCATGCATTACATCCAAATTATGATACAGCACTAAATGCTAAAATTGAACTAAAAGAAAAGAGTTGAGAAATGTAAGAAACGTAATACTGACAGTTTGCCAAAAAAAATATGAAAAACTAGATAATAAGATAAATAAAGTGGGTTATATATATTACCTCCCAGTAAGGCAAGTCAAAAATATTGACTTCTTCTTTCAGATCTGTACAGTTTGCAACTTTCTCTTATTTTCTTTGACCCATTCCCAAAATCATTTTCAATATTTTTTATCTCATTCAAAATTCTTGACCCGACCATTAATCTAGGTGGCTCCTCAAGCTCTTGTTTTCCATCAAACCAACTTCTATTGAACCGTAATGCATGTTTTGGTCCAAGAAACCACCTATGGTTCAGGTAAATAATTTTTTTACTATATTTCAACCATTTAGAATAAGTATTAGTACCACATATGGGGCATGCTAGTTTTTTCTTTGTAGTACATCCAGCTAGGTTACCATAAGCTGGAAAGTTATTTATTGTCCACATCAAAATTGCTTTCAAGTTGAAAAAAGTTTTCGTGAAAGCATCATATGTCTATACATCCACATCAAATAAAACCTGCAAGTCATCTATTAAGGGTTGTAAATAAATATCTATGTCATTTCCTGATTATTCTGGTCCGGAAATCAACAATGATAACATAATATGTTCCTTTCTCATGCATAATCCTAGTGGAAGATTATATATTACCAGCATCACATACCAACAACTATGTGAGGAGCTAAGACCACGGAGGGCTTAAACACATCTGCATCCAGACCAAGTCTAAGGTTACGCAGCTGGGTGGCGAAAGATGACCATTTATTGTTAATTGTTTTCCAAGCCAAAGAGTCCACAGGGTGCCTGATTTTATCATCTTCACTTTTATGATTGTGATGTCATCGTAAATTTTCAGCAAGTTCTGATGTTTTAAACATTCTTCTAAACCTTGGAATTATTGAAAAATACCTCAAAATCTTAACCAGAACTCCAATTAGAATCTCCTTAGTCCGAAGATCCTTCTTCCACCGTGACTCATGACACTTCCTACATTCATCATCACCTTTGAACTCACCCAGGGCCGACCCAACACTTACTGGGGCCTAAAGCGAAGTCCTAAATGAGGCCTTTTAAAAGCTTATAATAATATTTTGTTAAAATTAATATTTTTTTTATTTAAATGTTATCTTTCGGACTTTTTGAGATGCAAAATCATTTATTATATTATTGTAATCAATTTCATTCAACATTTCTTTTTCAATTGATAATAAAGCCAATTCATTTAATATTTGTTGAGACATTGTTGATCTTTAGATAAGATTTTATTTGAAAAACTTCTTTCCGCCGAAGCAACAGTTACGGGAATCGTTAACATTATTCTATAAGCAATATATGCATTTGGAAAAGAATCAAGTCTTTTAATATAATTAAGTATATCAATTGGTGTATCATTTTCCACTTGTATAATCTATACCATATCACTTCTACGGTAACCAAGTAATCACTATTTCACAACTAAAACATCCTCTAATCCTCTGGTTATTAACTTGAGCGGCGGCTGAGATCTAAGTTTTCTCTTCACCAAAAGAATTCATTATCTGTTGCTCTCACACCCAAAAACAAGCAGCATCGACCTTCATTAATATAATTTTCATGATTTCCATCACTAACCCACCAATACCATAAAACCAACATCATCGATGCTGAAGAATCTAATAAGAAATTCATAAATTTTCCAACCCTGGCCTTCATTGCAAATGACCTCCCAATCAAAATTAACCTTCCATCAATTTTCTTTCTTGTTTTTCATTACAATGATGACTTCATATTAAGCTTCCTCTAATTAATATACATTCCAAGTATGAGCTTTCTAGCTTTGTGGTCCATCCATATCAAACTCAAAACAAAATACAAATGAACTTGTGGGCTGCCTTATTAACATCAACAGGTCTTTTAAAAGGTGAATCAAAATTCATGGTCCCCAAGTTAATTAAAGGAAAAGGTAAAAAATAAAAAAGAAAGAAAGATGATCACTATAAGAGATAAGCTAGAATAACAACAAGTGTAATTAGGTCAGAATCATCACTTACCTGCATCAAATCCTCTTGCATTTCAGACCCCACACCAATAGAATGACAGATAAAGATTACCTTCAGAAAACTGCAATTAGTTGTATAATATATGTTAACATCATCCAATTTCCAGCCACTATAAGAAAGAGAGGATCGAGATAACAAGGATTATATTGTAAACTATTTTCTTCCACAAATTTTATATTTTAAAAAGAAAAGAAAAAAAGGAAGGAAAAATTACACTGATTTAGATATTCAGAATCAACCCTTAATTTTCTGAATTTTCCTTCAAGTCTTTTCCAGGGTAAAAAACCCATGAATTACTAGGAACTAATTTGCTTCTCATATTAGCTATGAAATGCTGCAATATACATCAAAAAAGACCCTTTTATGAACAGATTAGAGCTTTTTCAAAAACCCAGAAATGGGGTAAAAAATTAATGAGAGAATGCCTGTGACCTTTGCCAAAACCCAAAAGGATAGACAAACTAAGAGAGGAGAGAGAAGACCAGAGCCACAAGTGGAAGCAGAGAAGAATAGTATAGTATAATGAGAAATTTTAGTATAATTGCGTTGAACCCGTCGAACTTAGAACCATTTTCATTATCAAAATGATAAGATTGCGAATCTCAAGAAAACCCACATTTCAAATAAGTATTAAAAAAAGGAGATTAGAAGAACCATGACCAAACAAAAAAATACCTCAGAGAAGCAAGAGTTGCAGGGAAGTAGCAATAGACTTTGGAAAGGGAAGAAGGGAACTGTGGAGTTAGGCGATGGGTGACTGGTAGTCTGGTAGAAGTCTAGAAGATGAAGTCTTGAAGTTGTAGAAGATGAAGAGTCAGTCAGCCTGCAGATGCCAGATGGCCAACTGCATTTAATTAATTATTGTTTAGATATTTTTTTTAGACGATGAAAAGCTGGTCAGCCTAAAGATGAAGAACAGTAACTCAGCCAGATGAGGCCTTTATTAATTAATGTTTAGAATTTTTTTTTTTGAGGCCTAAAAAGACCTAGTTTTTTTTTAGGCCCAAAGCCCTAGCTTGGACTGCTTTAGGGTTGGGCCGGGCCTGAACTCACCTCTAAATAGGTAACAGTCGTTGATGCATGCATGTTTGATTACACAATCAAGCTTAAATGACTTAATTAATCGCAACGCAACTCATGCGGATTCTGAAATTGTATTTTCATCAGGTAACATGTCATGTAATATCTCCGAAAGATGATTAAAGCATTTTTTAGAAACACCATACATTGATTTATGCTTATATAGAATAATTGTTGCTGATAACCTAGTGTATTTAGTGCAACCATTATTTTGTTATAAAGGAGTATTGGCGTCCTTCAACATATTTGTTAAGTCATCATCTCTCTCTCTTTACCATTATGTTCAGGAATACCTTCATTATCAACATATGCATCTTCAATTATCTTATATGGCAATACAGTTTCCTTATTAAAACTCTTTGCATTCAATCCTTCCCCATGCCAAATGCAATTTGTGTAAGTCATATCCATTCCCCACTTAAGCAAATGAAGAAAAAGCATATCCTCATTTCCACGACAGAAATTTTGGCAATCTCTACATGGACATATAATCCAGTTTGGGTCCTCCACAGTTAACTTTGCAATTTCCACAAACTGATGAACTGGCACTTTATATGCTGTTGTATTTCTATAAATTATAAAATAGCGGTCATAAAAGCATGTAATATCTTAATATCTATTATATATTAAAATATTAATTGGGGACAGATTTAATTACTTTTTAAGATGAACCCAATCTTTATTCATTGTAATGACACACCAGTTCCTCTGACCTTGAAGAGATGACAACCAAGGAGAAAGTAACAAGATAACACCAATAATACACACATCAACAACGTGGATCAAACTATAATTAATAAGAATTTTGCACCAATGTTGCCAATTATAGGCCTTAATCAAGATATATGCATCTAACTTAATTAATGGACAAGTTAATTAAGTAGATGACTAAAATGTTAATAGCTAAAAACAAGTGTGTGCGCGCATTCTCGACAAAGTTAATAAATGAATTGCAGAGAATTGGTGTATATACAGAGCATTGGTAATAGAATTCAAATCTAAATTGTTCTAATATTATTTGGGAGAATCCAAAACTCTAAAATGGTGGTAAGCATTCACACTTTTACAAATTCAAACTTAAACACCTTATTTAGTGAATACTAAATTAAGTAATACCGTGCAGCTAGAGAAGGCATGGAATACCCACCATGCTAAAATTATCCATTCTCACAGCCTTTTTTTGTCATATATTAATTCTAGAATTGTCACGCCCTACTTTCCAAAATACGGGAATACGAGCACGTGACTGAGGCTCAGCGAATGATACGAATACATTATTCATAAGCTGTACAGGTAAACTCAACAACAAGATAATAAAATAAATCACGCATGCATGTAAAATCACAATATGATAATGAAAGTTTATGACATAGTCCATAACATAACTAACAACTAGAAAATACAAATAGTTACGGGTCAAACAAGTCCGGATTACAATAAAGAATTGCATAAAATAAAACATAAACTAAAGATAACATGATAATCAATAAGGCTAAAATACTTGATCAGCGACACCTTCTGGTAACTCTCCATTCGGGCCTGCAAGTACATTATTACAAAAAGAAAAGAAAAAGGAAACAAGAAGACGCCCGTTAATACAAGTCACGGGCCGCAAGCGGTACTTTTATTAATTTTAATCAACAATAACCACGAGCTCCTGTCCGAGTACGCTCTTCTATATTGTCCACTACTTAAATCTCTTCCCTTAAACCCCGGCTTGTTACTTTTATTAATTTTAATCAACAATAACTAGATATCATATTTAACTACTATCTCGGGCAAGAAAATCATTCACATAATCATGTAAAATCCTAAGAGTACATATGTGTCTATTAATTGTGTTCATGTAATGCATGTGGCAACAAGGTATTCGCGATCGTGTGCGAATACGGGATCAACGGGTTATGTAAAGCAGCAGATTTTAATTCGACTTATGAATGCGAATTAGAGTCAAAGAATATACTTGCGGTATTTATGCAAAGAAGCTTGTACTAGAACAACGAATTTGTACAAGAGATACTTGCCTTATTTGACGATTCAAAGGAGAATAATCGGCGAACTCCCAAAATCATGTGCGAAATACGTGCAAGAAAGTACAAGCAAACAAAGCCTGCAACTCAGCAATGAAATCCCCACAGCAGATCGGGACAGAACACCGAACAGCGATCAGATCCACTGTGCCCAGAACACAGGACAACAAAACCAACCAATGGAATCCTTTCCTTACACCGGATCGAGGGCCAAAATAGTGAACGGCGAATCCAAATCCACTCCCACAAAACACAGAACACCAAATTCCACCAGTCACCCTTCGTCTTCTCCTTTCTCGATTCGATTGAGAGAGAGATAGAGAGTAGGACTGCGACGCGAGGCGGTTGCGGCGGGACGGAGCGAAGTTGGCACCACAGTCGGGAAGCGACGGCGACCTCGACGAACTCCGGCAAGCAAGCTCTGTTTCGCTTTCGAAATAGGGGAGAAGAAATTGGTGACTTGGGGCTTGAACGGCGATGACGAGAGCGATGAGGGGGGTTCACCAGAGGTTGCAGGGGGGCACGGAGGCACGAAGACAAGGCAGTGATGAGATGCAGGCAAAGTAGGTGTTCGGAGGTAGGGGATGAGCTCCGTTGGTGCTCGGGAGGATGTTGGAGAGCAACGGAGGCGCGGGGATGCTGCGACGCCGGAGGAGGAGGGCGACTGCGGTGGAGTTGCGAGGAGGAAGACAAAGAGTGGGGGCTTCTGTGGTCGAGCGGCGTGGGACTCGGAGGAGGAGCATTGGTGAAGTTCGAGTGGGAAGCGCTTGAAGGAGGGAGACGAGGAGGAGGGAGAGGCTTCACGGTGGTCGCCGGCGATGCGCGGGATGGAGGGTGACGGCGGAAGATGAAGGGGATAGGGGAGGGGTTTAGTTGAGTTCGGGTGTTCTTTGCTTTTGGTTGAGAACCAGAGAGAAAGGTAGAGTGGGAGAGAGAGAAGGGGAACGGGAAGAGAGAGATAGGGGTTAAATTATAATAAATGTATAGAAATAATATAAAAATAAGGAGTAGAGTAATTATCGGGGGGAGGGGGTTACGGGATTACATAATGAGGGGGAAACAAAAAGGCTGATTGTGTGGAGAAGATTAAAAGGCAATAAAAATGGTTATAACAGTCAGGTAAATGAGGAGAGATTATAGGGCTGAAAACTTGGGGTTCAATTTTCAAATTTTAGGGATTTGTTGATCTGGTCAACCAAGAGAGTTGGGTTTGGGTTAGTGGATCAAGACCCAATAGAAGGTGTGCTTGGTCTATGAGTTCAAAACAACTAATAATTATAGAATTGGGCTCATACAAAATAATTTGGACAATTGGGCTTAAATTAAATAATTGGCCTGGCCTTCAAATCAATTAAATATTAAAACAGTGAATAATTAAGTTATTGGGCTCAGATTAATAAATAAAATAAAATGAGAAGTTGGGCTTATAGGGATAATTGGGTTTTATAAAATAGTTGTATACATAATAAATTAAAAAATTAATTACAAGATATTAAGAATTTAAAATACAGAAAAATACTTGAAAAAAATACGTACTAACGGGACAGGGGTTACAAGAATTTTCTTTAAATAATTAAAAATAGATGATAGATATCTATCATAATGTCTCACCATAACAGATAAGAAAAAATCCAAAAATGTAATAGCAAAATAGCAACAGGTTCCTTCTCCTTGATGCACCCAATACTCACTTCTATGGTAGCATGCTTGATAACTTATTCAAATATTGATACTGCGAAATAGTTAAAAAATGAGGATTCTATACTGATCGAAGTCGACATCTATATACTAAGACACAGTCACACAATCTGAATCTAATCTCTAAAAAAAGGAACCCTAACATCAATCTAATATTTGGATGCTGGTCCAGTAGCATTGACCAAAATTCAATTTAATAATTCACAACCCTAGAAAATACAAAGGGAAATTACCTGGAGTCGGCTATTCCAGATCCAGCAAAGGAAAGAAGCCCTATGACAGCTAGCGTGGGAGAAGAGGTCGGGGAGGAGAAGAGGGTGGTGTTTCGGAACCTAGCGCGAGGCGGGGTGGGGCTTCGCGGGGCGGGGAGGAGAAGAGGGCATTGCACAACGGTGGGGTGGGGATTCTGGGGGCGGGGAGGAGAAGAGGGCGTTGTGCAACGGCAGGTGGGGCTTCGGGGGGCAAGAAGGAGATGTGGGCGACAGGGAATGGGGGAGATTTGAAATAGGGTTTGTGGAATAGAGAACGAGGGAGGGTTTTTTTTTATTTGGAACAGGGGAGGAGTTGAAGAGTTGAGATGGATTTGGATTTTTTATTTAGAATTTTCTTTTTTACCCCTATCTATTTAGTTTATTTACGGATATAATAGCTGATATGGCTAAAAATGGGGTTAAATCAGGACCGTCCAAATCGAGCACGAATCTTAAAGCCTGAGTGTGAAAAGGTAATTTCACCTACAAATGGGTCTGAAGCGGGTACTGGGTCTTCTCCTCTAAGACCCATCAACCCGCAAACGGATCCATCTCAGCTAGGTGCGGGTTCCAACCCGTAATGAACTCAATCCATCAGGATAGACTTAGGGTTTCTGATTGCGTTCAATCAACAACCCTGATTTGCTCTATCCTTTCACTGGGAATTAGGGATTACATTCCTAATCTGATCCCAACGGCGACTATAAATACCCCCCATCCACCACTATGAAGAGGTAATCAATCTTTTGCCAATTTATGCTCTTTCATAATCTTTTCTGATTACTGACTTGAGCATCGGAGGGTGCGTCGCCGAGATCAACCCCGATGTTTCGCACTTTTTGCAGGTTAACGGCAGGAGATCACGGTCAAACTCTGACGGAAAGGTTTCAGGTTTGACTATTCGATATCCCAAAGAATCTACAAATTCTATCTGTTTGCCCCCACACCAGATTTAGCGGTAACAGATTGTCGCCGTCTGTGGGAAGCAGCGAATAGCAGCCCTTCCTCTTCCCATTGGTCAGATCCGCCCAGCCATGCCTCCCCGAAAGCTAAGATCCAGAGGGTCCAACCGTGGACCCACTCCTCCTCAACCACAACAGGAGATCCCCCTCCAGACCGTCCAACCGGCGGGGCTCCCTCCTCAACCTGATCAGGCCACACAGCAGGACCAACATCCTCATCAGAACCCCCCACCCCCTCGGGGCCAGACCAGGCCTCAGAATGCCCGTGCAGGGGGCTCCCGTCCCAATCCTCCGAAACAACCTCTTCAACATGACCACGTCTCCGTGCACAACCCCTCTACCGACTCCATGGCATCTCACAATCCCCGGGCCTCCGATGACCTCCACAACACCCTTAACAATCGACATAAGGAAGAAGATCTTCGCCGCCATTTGGATGAAAGGCGGGCCCGAGAGGGAGTCTCCCGCCAACAACGTCCAAATGAGCGATCTCCTCATCGCCGAGAACATAGGAGGTCTCCGCCTCACCAAAGACGGAGAGAGTCCCCCGAGGACTATAGAAGAAGGCCTCGCTCACCGAGGGGTGATAATGCTCCTATCACCCGAGCCGAATTCCAGCAATTCCAGGCAACCATTTTGCAAGCCCTCCATCACCGACCCAACAATAATGATGCTCGGAGGGTCCCCACTCCTCCTCCGATCCAAAGTCCTCGCCGACGGTCCCTAACTCCTCCTCCAGCTCCTAGCGACACCAAGCACATTCCTAGTCCTCGCCATTCCCGGAGCTTCCGTCGTCGTAGCCACCGCTCTCCCTCGTACGAAGACGAGTCCAGAGGCTCATTTGATTATTGTCGAAGGGATGAAACTGTCTACCATCGTCTCCACGAAATGGAGAGGTGCTTGGGTCGGCTAGACAGAGAAGAAGAACTTAGAGGAAGGACCCTCCGTCCGAGCTGACCTCATTTCTCTCGTACCATCATGGAGGCGCCCGTTCCAATAGGCTTCAAGCCTCCACAGTTCGAGACTTATTCTGGGGAGTCCGATCCCGTGGACCACATGGAAAGCTTGAAGACCCTCATGCTAATCCATCAAGCTTCTGATGCTCTACTATGCAAGACCTTCCCCGCTACTCTCAAGGTTCCGGCCCGGAAATGGTACTCTCGCCTCGTCCCATCCTCAATATTCTCTTTCGAGCAATTCGAGACCCTCTTCGTCACCCACTTCGTGAGTAGCCGCCGAACTGAGAAGACCAGTATTTTGCTACTCTACCTCAACCAGAAGAAGGGTGAGAAGCTGATAGACTATGTGAAAAGGTTCACCGCGGAAGCCAGGTCCATCGCTTCCCTCGACCAGTCGGTCGCTGCAGCAGCATTCCAGTCGAATGTCCTTAACTCCAGCCTTCGGTCTTCCCTCGCCAAGAACCCCCCGCAGAACTTCTCCGACCTCCTTCTCTGAAGCGAGAAGTATATCTGGGCAGAGGAGGCTGAGCGTTGCCCAACCTTTGAGGGGCCTTCCTCCGGAACCAAAATAAAGGCGGGTGAAGAAGAGGGAACCAAGAAGTTCCAGAAGGAAAATGGCAGATAGCGCCGCCCTCCCCCAGATTCGAAAAATTAACTCCTCTTAACACCAAAATTTCCACTATTCTCATGGAAGTTGAGACAGAAGGGGTGATACCTCCTGCTCCAAAGATGTACACCCCTGGCAAGAAGAGGGATAAAGAGAAGTGGTGCCGCTATCACTAGACCATGACCACGACACCAATGATTGCCGGGCCTTGAAGAACGAGATTGAGGCCCTCATCCAGAGGGGGCAGCTGGCCAAATTTGTGAGAAAGACCGAACCGACCTTCCTCCTCCTCCTCCTCGGGGGGCTAACAAGCATCCTGAACGACGTGATGGAACACCCGAATTCGAAGAGGAGCGTGTCCTACACCTCATTCATGGGAGCCCAATGGGGGGCTCTTCCAACTCCTCTCAAAAGGCATTCATAAGAGAAGTTAATTCTGTTCATGGCACACCTCCCCCTAAAGGCCTCGGAGTACTCGTCACATTCTCAGATGAAGACCTGGTGGGCATCTGAATCCCCCACTGCGATGCACTTGTGGTCAACCTCCATATGGCGAATTTTAAGGTGGAAAGGATACTGGTGGACAATGGCAGCCCCGTTAACATCCTCTTCCTCGATGCTTTTAAAGGACTCAAGCTTCCCCGGGACAGGCTTAAGCCTGCCGGCTACACGCTCCATGGGTTCACGGGAGTGCCAGTGACTATCGAAGGGGTGATCACCCTCGACGTAACCGCTGGCAAAACTCTGACTACCCGAACGGAGCTGATGGACTTTATGGTCATTGATATCACCGCAGCTTATAATGTCATCCTGGGTCGGCCCGGCCTAGCTGCTCTCGAAGCCGTCCCTTCCGCTTATCACCTCAAGATGAAGTTCCCCACCCGGACAGGAGTAGGGGAAGTCAGAGGCGATCAGGAAATGGCCCGCAAATGCTACATGACTTCTACTGGGGGTCCAGTCCTCTCCCTCGAAACTCTTGAAATAGCCCAAGACGATGTCCGACCAACATCCGAGCCGGTGGAGTAATTGGAGGAAGTACTCTCCTCTGAACAAGATCCGAACCGCAAGTTCTTTATCAGCAAGACCCTCCCATCTGCCCTAAGCTCGGACATAATCAGATGTATTAGAAAGAACTGCAACCTCTTCGCATGGTCGGCTGCCGACATGCCAGGAATCTCAGAAGAGCTCCTCGTCCACCACCTGAGTGTCACACCGGGGTCCAGACCGGTTCAACAGAAGAGGCGCAAATTTGCTCCCGAGCGCCAACAAGCTATAAAAGAAGAGGTGGACTAGCTCCTTAAGGTTCGGTTCATACAGGAGGTCAACTATCCCGAATGGCTCTCAAATGTTGTGATGGTAAAGAAAGCCAACGGGAGCTGGAGAATCTGCATCGATTTTACCGACTTGAATAAAGCATGCCCCAAAGATCCGTTCCCTCTTCCAAGCATCGACACCCTGATTGACGCCACTTCGAGCCATGAGCTTCTCAGCTTCATGGACGCTTTCTCTGGATTCAATCAAATATGCATGTTCCCTCTTGACATCCCGAAGACCTCCTTTGTTACCAATCAGGGCCTCTACTGCTACAGGGTGATGCCTTTCGGGTTGAAGAATGCAGGCGCCACCTACCAACGCCTCGTTAACAAAGTCTTTCAAAATCAGATCGGCCGCAACATGGAGGTGCATGTTGATGATATGCTTGTGAAGAGCATCCGTGGGGCCGACCATGTCACCGATCTGCAGGAGGCGTTCGACGTATTAAGGAAACATGATATAAGGCTCAATCCGAACAAGTGTGCGTTCGGAGTCTCGTCAGGGAAATTCCTAGGCTTCATGGTCAGCCAAAGAGGTATCAAAGCCAACCCCGAGAAGATCAAAGCCATACTGGACATGGCTCCTCCCAAAAATGTGAAAGAAGTTCAGAAACTAATCGGGCCCCTCGCAGCTATAGGGCGCTTCCTTTCCAAGTCAGGGGAGAAGTGTCTTCCCTTCTTGAAGGCTCTCAGGGGGGCTAAGGACTTCGAATGGGGTCAACAACAGCAGGACTCGTTCGATCAGCTTAAAGCCTACCTAGTCAACCCCCCTCTCCTCAGTAAGCCTATCCCCGGGGAAACACTCTACCTCTACTTAGCTGCCTCCGAACAAACCCTCAGCGCTGTCTTGGTGAGGGAAGAAGACAAGGCACAGAAGCCCATCTATTACGTAAGCAAGGTACTTCGTGATGCCGAGCTTCGTTATCCAAGGCTAGAGAAGATGGCATACGCCTTGGTTATGGCAGCTAGGAAGCTTCGCCCATATTTCCAGTTCCACTCGGTGGTCGTTCTTACCGACCAACCGCTGAAGCAAGTCCTGCACAAGCCGGAAACCTCTGGCCATCTCATGAAGTGGTCGATCGAGCTGAGCTAGCATGACATATCATACCAGCCCCATACCGCGATCAAAGCTCAGGTCTTGGCTGAATTCATTATTGAGAAAACTATTCCCGAGGTCAGTCAAGCAGCAAACGGGCCTCCTATCTGGTCAGTATATGTAGATGGATCCTCTTGCACTGAAGGAAGCGGAGCTGGGGTCATTCTGGCAGGCCCAGATGACTTCGTTCTTCAATACTCCCTCCGCATCAACTTCAAGGCCTCCAACAATGAAGCGGAGTATGAAGCCCTTATAGCCAGTCTCGAAATGGCCTGCAAAGCAGGGGCACAATGCCTTCGCATATATAGTGACTCTCAGCTGGTCGTTAATCAAGTCTTGGGCAAATATGAAGCGCGAGATGACCGGATGGCTAAGTACCTGGCCAAGGTCCAAAGTCTCATGGCTCTATTCGAAGAGGCACTTATTCGACGAATCCCCAGGGAACAAAATGCCCAAGCAGATGCCCTCTCCAAGTTAGCCTCTTCCTCCCTCCAAGGTCTCGAGCAGACCGTCCTGATTGAAGTGCTCCTGAGGCCGAGCATAGAAGAAGAAACTTCCGATTCGATGGAGTCACTGCCGGTTCAACTTCGAGATAATTGGATGAAACTCTTGGAAGAATTTCTAAGGGATGGGCTCCTCCCCGAAGACCCTAAGGAGGCTCGTCGAGTCAGAACCAGAGCGGAGCGGTACACCCTTGTTGACGGGATCTTGTACAAATGCTCCTTCACACAAGTTGACGGTAGACCTTATCCAAGGTGCCTCTCCCCCGAACAAGCCACATACGCCTTGCAAAAGCTTCACGAAGGCATAGGCGGAGCACATTCAGGGTCCAGATCACTTGCCCAAAAGGTGTTGAATTATGGATACTTCTGGCCTACCCTCCTCCAAGATGCCGAACGACACGTTCGGCAATGCAGCTCTTGTCAAAAGCATTCCAACATTCGTCGCCAACCCCAAGCTCAGCTCATCTCCCTATCAAGTCCGATCCCCTTTGCAATGTGGGGGATGGATTTACTAGGGCCGTTTTCCCTAGCTCCTGGCCAGTTCAAGTTCTTAGTCGTAGCAATCACTACTTTTCGAAGTGGATAGAGGCCGAGCCTTTGGCCACAATCACCGAGAACAAAATACTTCAATTCTTTTAGAAGAGCATCATTTGCGGGTTCGGTGTCCCTCGAGTCCTTATAACAGACAATGGAACACAATTTACAGGGGCCACATTCCGAGCTCTATGTGAAGACCTCGCCATCCAACAATGCTTCTCCTCCGTCTCCCACCCACAGTCAAATGGTCAAGTAGAAAATGCCAACCGACAAATCCTCTCCAGCATTAAGAAGAGGCTGGACAAGTCCGCTAAAGGCTTATGGGTCGATCAGCTTCCAAACCGACCCCTACAGGAGAGTCGCCTTTTAATCTCACCTATGGGTCTGAAGCTGTGATCCCCCTAGAAGTCGGTGTACCCTCTCCTCGCCACATTGCCTATGAAGAAGAGCAGAATGCCAAAGAGCTTCGGGCGAATTTGGATCTGATTGATGAGCTCCGTGAAAGAGTCTCGATTCGCCAACAAAGCTACCGAAGAAGGATCCAGCTGGCCTACAACAAGAGGGTCCATCACACCAACCTCAAAGAAGAAGACTTGGTCCTCAGAAAGTTAGCTATTTCATTCCCTAGTCTAAAGAGTAAGCTAGCTCCAAATTGGGAAGGACCCTACAAGATCACCAAAGTGGTTCGGCCCGGGACATACCGTCTAGAAGACCTTGAAGGAAGAGAGATCCCCAGGACTTGGAATGCCGACCATCGATTGAAGTACCAAGAGAGCGCATGAACGCCTTTTCGGGTATCGTCAGATGTCGAACCGTTCCTTTCCCTTCACTTGTATTTTACTTTTGCTTCTTTATTTTTCCAATGTAATAACGGCTCGCAACTTAGAAGCAGCCGAGTATTAGTTTTCAATAAAGAACATTTTTTCATATTTTACTCATGAACTGCTTGTATCTCTTTGTTTTTACCTTCTTTATACTCAAATGACGAGTTCGGAGTCCAACACTTGGCTCGACTCCGCTTCGCAAGCTCGTTCTTAGGCAAGCTAGAAGTGGTTCACCATTCGGAATTGCTCCCACAACCGTTGAAACATTCTCAAATGATGAGTTCGGAGTCCAAAACTTAGCTCGACTCCGCTTCGCAAGCTCGCTCTTAAGCGAGCTAGAAGTGGTTCGCCATTCGGAATTGCTCCCACAACTGTTGAAATATTCTCAAATGACAAGTTCGGAGTCCAAAAGTTGGCTCGACTCCGTTTCGCAAGCTCGCTCTTAAGCGAGCTAGAAGTGGTTCGCCATTCGGAATTGCTCCCACAACTGTTGAAACATTCTCAAACGACGAGTTCGGAGTCCAAAACCTGGCTCGACTCCGCTTCGCAAGCTCGCTCTTAAGCGAGCTAGAAGTGGTTCGCCATTCTTCGCAAGCTCGCTCTTAAGCGAGCTAGAAGTGGTTCGCCATTCGGAATTGCTCCCACAGCCGTTGAAATATACTCTCGTTTCGCCGCCGAGCGCGAAAACCTTACAACTAAACTAAACATGGGAGAAGCTGATGCTAGGTCTACCATTCGTATGCTAGTCTTGGTACACTGCATCTCTTGATCCTCACGGATTGTAAGGTCATTGATATGAATTTGCTATATTCTTCATGTTTCCTCGAGAGGAGGTATCAGCTTCTAACATGAAGTGGAAGGCTTCGGTGAAATCCAAGCCCGGACAGTCCTCAGTTTTTTCAAAAAGCGAAGATGAAGGTCCACGACAGCCCTAGTCCTTGATCAAACAATGGACCATGAAGTCACCTCTAGAATCTCGTATATTGACGACCCATGCCCAGGACCCTGAGGAGCTAACCTCCGGTTCTTATAGTTCATTTAAAGTTGAAGTAATCCTCCAATAGGTGGCTCTCCACTGCAAGAAACTCGCTCACACGGATTCACAAGCCAAGAGGTGCAAAGCAGCGTTTGGCCCGCCTAGTCCCGTTCTGGGCCTCGGCACACATTGCCGAGCGCTCGTGGCACCGACGCCCAAACAAGCAAAAAACCTTGCTCTGGGCTTCGGCACACATCGTCGAACGCTCTTGGCACCGACGCCCAAACAAGCGAAAATCTTGTTCTCGGCTTCGGCACACATTGCCGAGCACTTTTGGCACCGACGCCCAAACAAGCAAAAAACCTTGCTCTGGGCTTCGGCACACATTGTCGAGTGCTCTTGGCACCGATGCCCAAATAAGCGAAAACCCCCATCGGGGGGTCCGTCCCCATCCACTCTCGATGCCCTGGGAAAGAGGTCGACCCTTGATTTCACCTCTTCTTGTCTTCTTCTTTTTTTTTTCTTTTGTGCTGTCCTGTATTGCCTAATTGCGGACTGGGCCCCACATTTTTTTGTGATAAATGAAAGAAACTTTTGAACTCGACCCCATGTCACCTTTGAATAACCCCCCCCCCCCCTTTTTGTTTGCTTGAAATTTGGCTAAGTGTTTAGACGACGAACTCCCGCTTTAATGCATGTAGCTTTTATTCAGGGGTCGGACGAGGTGTGAACTTTTGACCATTTACTGAGCTCTATTATTTGCCTTGATCTTTTCAGCTTGCCGAGGCGACCCACTCAGCCATACCCACTCGCTCCGAGGAAGAGTTTGGTTTCGAGGATAGCTTGGGGTCGACGAGGTTGAGTCTAGCCAGGTGTCGAGAGCGCCTTTATGAGGTCGAGTTAGGATTGCGCAGGGCTGAGAGCGAGCGGAACCACTTGCAGGTGATCTTGAGCCAACGGGACATTGAGATTCGATGACTAGAGGGTCGGCTCACCGAGATCCCTCCTGTGGGCGAGGAGGATGGCTGGTCGACAGCTTTTACAAACGGGCTAAGATTGAAGTGTCTCCAGCTCTCTCTGTCGAAGTTGACAGTGGAGAGGGACGATATGCTCACTGAGGTGCACCACTTGCAGATAGTGGAGGCCGAACTTCTAGTGGAGGAAGAGGAGCTGACCAAGGCGGTGGGAAGGTTGATGACCGAACGTGATGAGCTGACGGCAGAGGTCGATGCGTTGAAGAGAGCCACAGTGGATAGGGGCATCGAAGTCACTCACCTCTGCCAGATTATTGCCGTCGCCCCAGCGTTCCGAGATCCGCCGTGCCTCCTCGCTTCAAGGTAGAGGCAGGAGATGAGTCTCTGAAACAGAGGATCGCTGAGTTGGAGGTTGAAGTGGCACGCCTAAAGCCACACTCGGGGCCAATTAATGTCAGGAGCACTTCATGCACTCGCGAGGAGGGAGAGCGAGGCATTTCATTTTATGAGCTCGCGACATGCTCTCTCGTAGGTCGACAAAGTTCGGGTGATGCCTAAAGTGGCATGGCGATTTCATCGAGCGGGGCATCCGTCGGGGCAACTGTCCGGAGCAGCGCCGAAGACACTTCTCAATTTTCCGGTTTAGGGACGAGTACCGGGGTCAAGCGTCGTCGCCCTCGGGTGTCTTTGAAGCGAAATATCCCTACGCTAAGGAAGCGCTGAAGGTTTTTTTTTGTTTTTCAAGTTTTGTATTTTGCCTAAGTGTAACGAGTCGGCATTGTAGTTTTTGCTTTTGGAAGTCTTGTAGTAATAAACTTGGGGAAATATTTTCTAATCTCCAAGCAAGTAATTATTGCCAAGAAGAATCTGTTAAGACCCCCGAAAGACGGATCGGCACTTCACAAAGATGAACAAATATTCTCGTAAAAACACCGCATGATCTGAAGAACTCAAGAGCAACTCAAAGTGCAACCAACTTGAAAAATTACCACACCCCCTCCTTCAAAGATTCAAAACCTCCCATATTGGACTCCGACTGTAACACCCCGAATTTCAAATAAGGATAAATTCGAGATTTCACAGGATCTTTACTTCACTTCGTACAATTTTACAAGGAATTTAAAACTTTTCATTCACAATACATCATAGTTCCTTTACACTTGGTTTTTACACAGCGGAAGACTAAAAGATTACAACAATGAAATATAACTTGTATAACTTTAACATCATTTGCAACGTCTTTAACTTTCATATAACAACAACATATCCACTTTATAACTCCTTGAATAGTCCTTTACCTGCATGTTAATCTGTGGGCACGTCAGTTACTTACAACTGACGAAATGTTATACACGGCTATCCTCTCTATGCCGGGAATAGTATAACGATCTCATACTTTAACAAATCACAAAAAGATTGAATGAACATGTAAAGTGTCAAAAGTGATTATTCTAAACATAAGTGTATGTCATGCCTTAATGCCTAATGCACATATTTCTATACTAGGATGACACTAATGCACACTTGTTCGGTATCTATGCATCCCATACTACATAGGTCCGAGGGCAAGCGCCTACGTACTCCACATTGAAGGGTTCGATCCCTCGCCATGAGACTACCCAGTAATAAAACAAGTTTTAGAGTTATTTCACAGATACGGATCTCAGCCTCCCTGGCTAGCCTCCCTCGCTATAATAACAGATCCCAGCCTCCCTGGCTATTATATCGTGAGAATAATCCCGTAAATGCCCCTCTAGCCCTGGTATACACATATACATTGGAGTATGGTAAACATCCGTCAACTACCCTAAGTCTCGGATAAAATACAGTCCATCTCCTACGGAGCAACCACAGTCCACCAACTGGGTCTATAGCCACGGAGATCCACCGCCGACTATATAGAAGCACCCATTTACGTTTGCACAAGTCTATTACATCTTCACCTAAGTGCCTAATTATTTTTAGTTCAAGACATGAATAGGTTATCACCCTAGAATCAGTTTTACCTCATACCGGATTTGTTCACAAAAATACGAGATCGCCGACGGCATTATCTCGAAATCAAAATCTTTCTTTCAAAATTACCGGTAACCGAGGTCTTACTAATTCTAAATCATAAATCTTTCATGCACAAGAAACATGGGTACACATACCCTTTAATAATCATGTCTTAACTTATTATATTCATGTCTCTAACTTATCCATGATTTGTTCTATGTCTCATTTAGCACTATTCATGATTCCTTAATAATATTAATTCTTTTTCATGAAACCATTTTATTCAACATCGATCTCACAAGATTTATCCTTTTCACAAACATGATTTTATCACTTGCAATCTCATTTGCAATTTAAATAATCAAGTATTCAACACAAAATGAATAATCCCATCAAAGACAATTAATTTACAAATCAACATTTTACTTTTCTTCTAATGATATAAATCATGTTCTTCAACAATTTAGTTTTTGAAGGCAAATATCAATCTATCTCAAAGTTACTTTTATTTCTCAAAAATAATCAAATCTTGTCACTATTTATGATCTATTCATTTATTCATCAACTTTATACGCAAAAATAATTCCTTTCAAGCAAACAATTTTATCACATGAAATCTTATCATAAATCCAAGCTCTTACGGTGTCTTAATTTACTTCAAACATTTCTTAAACAAAATAAAAGTACAATCTCCTCAAAAGCACTTCACAAATTAATACTTTACATTTCTTCACTACAAAGTTCAATTCACAAAAAAGAATATACAAGAAACTTTATATTATCTCTTATTATTCTCCAATTCATTTTATATCAAACTAAATTACTAAATTTTACTATATTGAAATATCCAATCCATTTCATATCAACTAAAGTTTATAACTAAAGTTTACTATACTGTAATATTCATAAATGAAGAAAAGGAAACTCAGAGTCAAAAATAAGTGCTCTAGGATTCGAAACCATTACCCGCGGTCACACACACAACCACAGTCAAATGGATAAACCCACAACAACTAACCAGTAAGTCCATTGGACTTTGGTGTCTCAACTACACACCGAAACCTCTTATGTCAACTTCTCAAATCTTGTGCTCATTTAAAAGATTAAACAAAAAGTTGTTTTGGGAATACTAAGAGTCGAACCCATGAGAGAATGGGTGCTTGGCCACTGGACCACTTGCGCCCAACAGATGTAATTCACTTCGGTGGCTTTTGTCCGAATTTCTGTTATTTTATTACTTCCATAAAAACTTAATTCTTAATTCTTCATTTGATCAAAAATTTACAAATAGTTTATTTAGACTGAAAAGTTCTCATTAGTAAAAGTTTATGGCTTTAAAAATTCACATTTGATAATCTATCTAAATTTCAATCTATTTCTTCTCTTTTATTACATGAATTGAAATTCTTCATTTTAATCAAACCATGAGAAATTTATATTCTGTTACAACAAGTTAAAATAAGTTATGTATACCCATTTTACTATATGAAAATTCCTCTCTAAATATAAGGGAAATCCCTTCAATTATATTTACAATTACTAGTTTCTATGAACATACAAATGGCAATTACTCCTTACTTTTTGTTCTCAATTTCCAAACATCATGACAATATTTTGTTTCATAATTAATAGTAACATTTCTACAATTTGACATACATAAAAACATGAACTTGCTCTCCAATTTATCACATCAAAATTTATACTACTCATTAATCATAATAGCATGCTATCCCTACAATTTAGAAAGTATAGGATCACCCACCTTAGTTGTAGCCCGAACAATTTGCTTGAAGCCCTCCTAGCTCCTCTAGCACTTCCTTGCTCTTCTTCTTCTAGAAAGATTCCTTTAAACACAAACTCTCACTCTCTTTTTTCTTTCTTTCTTTCTTCTCTTTTCTTTTCTCTCTTTCTTTCTTACTCTTATTTATTTTTTTGGTGTGGACAAAAGAGAAAAGGATGGGGCTATTTATAGGATTTTGCTAGGGTTCAATTTACAAAATTACACACCTAATAAATTCTCTTATTTAATCTCCAACTCTTCATATACATAACTCCTCTAACTCCTAACTTATCATCTCCCCACTCTCTAATACTCAACTCCCATCTCTTCCTCTTCTAAACTCCCCAACCTGTTTACCCCTTCACATCCCAACTTGCCTCTTCTACAAAAAATCTGGCCCCAAGTGTTCAAACAGCACAGGTGTGCTGATTTTATTTGCACGTGGGCCTCCTTAATACAAAACCCATTCATTCATACCGCTATTTATGTTTCCAAACCATCTCATGAAGAAAGCCCACAACAGTATTGTTGCTGTTGCTGCATACATACCGTGGGTCCCCTCCACTACTAAACACAATATTCCACTTTACATACCATCACATTAAAACTACATATAATCTATATGTAATCTGATTATAACATTAGATTATAATTATCTATAAGTATTCTGATTATAACCATATATACTCCATCAGAATTATACACCACTGTATAATACACTATATATACTCCGAAATTATTTAGAAAAATAAATACACTCAAATATGTTCGCCAAAAACACGTGCGTTGCGCGTAAAATACCGAAATGCGAAAATTGACTTTATCAACGAAAATTATTAAAAAATAACGTAAGAAAAATTATATTTACTAATTTTATATATATATTTCATGATGAAATCACAACACGTAGAAAGCACGTGCATTATATGTGCAGGAAATCGAAAAATGCATTTTAATCAAAATAGGGGGAAAATAAATTCCCGTTTTATAAAAATAGATTTAAAAACATAAAATAATTGAAACCCAGAAATTATCACCCGTGGCGGCGAAAAATATGTAATTAATACGTGCATTGAAAAACTCGTAAAAAGCACGTAGAATACAAAGATTAAAATATTATATTTTAGTTGACTCAAAATAGAGAAAAATCAATACTGAAAATATATAAATAGTTGGTAATCAAAATACGGGATGAGAACACGTTACAAAATACACGTGCGTAACACATGAGGGCAAAATTGTAAATTTCAATTTTGCGGGGTGTTACACCGACACAACTCCACTAGCCATTAAAACAGTAAAACTACTCGTCAAAGGCTAATCAAGCTCAGTCTTCGGGAGTGGTGGGCTCGTGATATGGTTAAAAATGGGGTTTAATCGGAACCGTCCAAATCAGGCACGAATCTTGAAGCCCAGGGGTGAAACAGTAATTTCACCTACCAATGGGTCTGAAATGGGTACCGGATCTCTTCATCAAAGATCCAATAACCCACGAATGGATCCACCTCAATCGGGTGCGGGTTTCAACCCGCAGAAAACCCGATCCAGAGGGATAGGATCAGGATCTCTGATTACAACGACCCTGATTCACATCTATCCTTTCACTGGGAATTAGGGATTACATTCCTAATCTGGTTACGAGGATTTGATTCCTTAACAGATTCATAGGGATTACATTCCTAATCTGATCCCCAAAGGCGCCTATAAATACCCCCCATCCATCTCCGTTATGAGGTAATCAATCTTTTGCCAGTTTTATGCTCTTTCATAATCATCCCTGATTACTGACTTGAGAGTCGGAGGGTGCATCGCCGGGAACAACTCCGGTGTCTCGCACTTTTTGCAGGTAAACGGCGGGAGTCAACTGTCAAACTCGGGCAGAACAGGTAACAGGTTTGCTATTCAAAGTTTTTCAAGAATCCACAAATACTATCTGTTTGCCCCCACACCAGATTTAGTGGTAACAATTGGTTAGTAATAAAAATAATAATTGCAGTTAACAATAGACGGTTTCAATTTTACATATCATATAATGTGTTCGTTATATATTAACATAGTCTAATATTGGATACTATCATGTATAATGATCGTGCAAGAAGATAATGGCAAGAACGAGGGGTCTAAATGACCAAGGTCGGGGACCATTAAATCGCGGTGAAAGATCCCCAAGTAGTAGTGTAGGCGGAGGCTGTGGTCCACCACCTACACATGTAAGAACTGTTGATTAATTTGCATCTCTATACTTTGGATTATGAAAAAATTTGAATGTTAAACATCATTTAATGAATGGTGTTATAGGTTCCCTCATCTTCCGACACGGCCTAGCCTAGCTCCTCTTTCGTTGCACATGGAGGTCAAGGTCTGTTAGACCCTAACCTCTTATCTTTGTAAAGTGAACACCGATCACAATACATTTGGAATGGTGTATCGAAGGAGTGCACATTCCGTAGAAATCCTCCACATTTGCCACTACATGTCTGCACGTACAAGCTTTTGGCCGCAGCAGGGTTGCTTGGAATAAGCTTGATGAGGTCTATCAATCATGATCAGTCCCTTCTTACCGCTCTCCTCGAAAAGATGGAGACCGGAAACATACTTACCATTTACCCGTAGGAGAAATGACGGTACTGCTCCTAGATGTTGCGATGATATCAGATCTTCACGTTGATGGTATAGCCGTAACCGGGAGTATAGGTTTGGTTAAAAATGAGCTTTGTATGAGAATACCTCGGTGTAGAGCCGGACGATAAATCCTTTGTTGGGCAATCCATTAAACTTTCATGGTTGGATGAAGTATTCATGTCACGCCCCGCTTCCCAAAAATACGGAATACGAGTACATGACATTGGCCCAGCGAATGACTAACGTCACCCATAAGCTGTTTATCCAATTAACTCAACAATATAATCAATACAGAACAAAAGCGCAGACAATAATAATCTCATGAACAATAATACTTAGAATGAAACAATATAAAATATCTAAATACAATTAATCCAACATCTGGAACAAAAATAACAATATTCGGGTCAAAAGCCCACAATACAATGAAATAACAATAGTTCAATAATTAAATCTCCATGATAAAACAACAATTTATTAAATGGCGATGCTATCAAATCCTTCACCAATGTTGTTCTCCCAATTCATCAGGCAATTCTCCATCAACACCTGTAAATACTTCATCTAAAAAGAGGAGAAAAATTGTCCTTAGAGCAAGTCATGGACAGCAAGTAGAGAAAGCAGGGAACAATGGAATAACGATATAACAATGAATTTAATAGGTCAATAGAAATCAATATCACAGTACGATAATCAATAATTAATATCACGATAATCGATGCAATGAGTATAAACAATGATTCAATATTCGATAACAACAATCAATGATCAATAACAATAACACTTAGCCAATATTCGATATCAATAGGAACAATGATGAAAAATATGCAGTGTCGGTGATGTGTCAATCCTTATGTCTATTAATCATTTTAATCCTAACTAATACATGTACTACTGCATCCCATTCTACAGATTCGATGCATACAATCAATTTCATTTTAGACTTAAGTGGAAGATTTTATAGATCATGTACTCTGTAACGATAATCAATATTCACCTTTCGGTGCATGATACGGTCTTCGGCAACGATAAAATGCACGATAGATTGGGGTACCGTAGTCAGCGCTCCACAATCAATTGATAAAACAATCACCGGAACAATATTTAGGAAAACACGGGCCCCTCCTTCGAGTACAGTCACTATATCATCAACTACTCCAGTCAATTCCTTAAACCCTGGCTTGTTAATTATTTTATTAATGTAACAACACAATATGCAATTTGAGATATTAGATGAACGATAATAACAATAGAAAGACAATAAGGTGATAACATGAAGTAGGGCAATTAGAATGGTGACAATAGGACACTAGAATCATTCAATGCAACATACACACTTCGATTCATGCAATACAATGATATAGAAACAATTAATTTATTAAAAATTAAAAAGTGAAATTTTGGACAGCAAAAGTAGTCTGTACAAAAATACAGTTTTCTGCTGATTCAGAAATCAAAAACTAAATCCATTAGAAATTATAGAAACTAGACTTCCACACGGTTCCAACGCATATTTAAAGTTCAAAATCCGACAACATTAGCTAGGTCAATCGCACTGTTCTTTACAGATTCATGTTCAGCCAGAAAATCGACATCATGTTATTTTAATTTTAGAATCAACAAAAGCTCAATAATAAATTCATAAACTCAATAATAAATTCATAAAAAATATTTTCTAGACTCCTAAATATGATAAGCAACAATCTGGAAAATTTCAGGGCAAAATTTTATCATTTGATCAGCCTTCTTATTGTTTAAACATGAAACGTACAAGAATCTGAGAATCTGGAATTAAAAGCACAGCTGCAGTAAAACAGGCATAACTTTTGCTACACAACTCGGAATTTAGAAATTCAAGATTTTATGGAAACTAGAAAGATAAGGCTATAACTCTTATTTAGAAATTAATTTATTTTAAGATCATTTACTGGTTCAAAAATAGCAGTCAACACACAGCCTGCAAGCAAGAAACAGGTTTTAGGGTATTTTCATGAAAATAAATTAATTAAACATGATGGGTGTCAATTCTACTAGTCGATAAACTTCTCAATCAGCATGAAGGGTACAATAACATGATAAATAAAATTAGAACACATACATACATCAATTCTAACAACACCCAGCATCAAATCGATCAAACAACATACAACCTAACAATTGTCTTTACAATAATTAATCGTGTTATGAGATGCATGAAAATTCCCTACCATCAATACTATATGATGTATGCAAGATTCAATATTTTTGGAGTCAAAGTGGCACGATGTCAAGAATATTGAGGTTAGCTCGTGTAAACCCTCAATAGACCCAACGAAGATAATCAATACAATGATACGATAACGAATAAGATCTACTTGCAAGAATTTCAATAAAACTTGAATTTGATACAATTAACAATTCAAGACGACAGTGACTTGCCTTTAGGACGATGTTATATCCGAATATATTAGAATAACGGGATGAGAATCCCGACGGCAACGGCGATGATCGCGAACCAAGCAAACGTCAATGTGACGATCACAATTGGGTACGGATCTCGATGACGATCGACGATCAAGTGCAAGATCAAGCAACCAACGACCGAGATCAAAGGATCGATAAGATGATGATCATGATCGGATCGAACGGACGGTTGATGATCAAGGCCATGATCAAGCTCAAGATCTTGATGATGATCACGATCGCGATGGCGATCGGACGGCCCAAGGTCAAAGTGCTTAAATCCAATAGCAACATCAAAGGCTTCGGCCCTGGCTCTGATCAACGGCGACAATAGCCGCAGGGCGGCGCTGCTTGGTCGAGGAGGGATTGGGGATTTGATCGCCATTAATGTCAAGGACAGAGAAGAGGAAATTGGGATTTGGGGTTTTTGGATGACTGGCATCGAGGTAGAGGTGGGGCGGCGCTGGGTTCAGTTAGGTAGAGAGGGGGTTTTGAGACGACGGGAGTCGCCGGAAGAGAGGGGCTCGCTGGAGAAGGTAGTGCTACAGAGATGGGTTCAGTTAGGCGAGAAACCAAGGGTCGGGGAGAGATAAAGAGGACGAGAGAGAATAGGAGAGAGAAATAAGCAGCTAGAGTTTTAAAATTGTGCAATTTTTAGGGTTTGCAGTAGAGTTGTATTTATATGGTACCATTAGGGTGTTGGATTAGCAGTTTAGGATCTAATAAAAGCGGTTTTGGGTTAAGAACAAATAAAATTGGGTTGTAGGGTTCAATAAGAGATATATCTAAATCAATAGGATTCAAATAAAAATACGCACACTTAGATAGAAGAAAATAGGATCAACAAAATAGTTCAATCACGAAGAACGAAGAATTTCATGAACAAAAATTTAAATCCAAATAAATAACTAAACAATACAAATGAATAGAATATAAACTGGGCTTGAAAATAAATTGGAAATTCGCCAAGAAAATTCGATTCGGTACAATAATAAAATAATCCAATAAATGAATTTTAAATAGATAATCATGAAATAACAATTAATAATCATAATCATAATAAAATAAAATTATATAAAAAATTAATATTCGGGTTTAACAATTTATTAAAATAATCCAATAATATTAATAAATTTGTTTTCGGGCTCAAATATAAATATCTGATCCATAAGATGTAGAAAGTAAGATTAAAACACACCGTTATTCAAAAAGAATAAATTTTCGATAAAAAAAATACTTTAATAAAAATCCGAAATGAATTTGGCACAAAATAACTTCATAAAAATCAAACTATAGCAAGCACATGGAAAATACTAATTGTCGGGAATGGGGGTTACAATTCAAAAACTCTTTAAATGATTATTCATCAGAGTTCCAAATTGAGTGCTACACCCGGGCATATATAATGACAATTTTTGGTGGTGTGCTATTTCCGAACTCGATGGGTGATACTGTGCCATTAATGTATCTTCTGTTGATCGCCGATCAGGAAAGCCGACAAGTATAGTTGGGCTAGTGCAGCTTTAGCCGCATTGTATAGAAGTTTGTGCACTTGTGCCTTGAAAGCAGTTCAGATGACGAGTGTAACGCCCCGAATCCCAAATACACTGAATTCGAGATGTTCTACAGGATCTTTTCACTTTCTTTAGTACAATTTTACAAGAAAATTTAAACTTTTTACTTTACATCAGAGTTTACATCAATATTACACTTTTCATTTGCACAGCGGAAGTAAAATTTACAACAATCAAATAAATGTACAACAACATGGTATAATCTTTAAGCATCCATTCCTCTTTAATCTTTAACATGTCATTTACCTGCATATAAGACTGTGGGTACGTCAGTTTATTCAACCGACGATCATTATACACGGCCATCCTCTCTATGCCGAAAATAGTATAACTTAATTTTTCATATTTAGCAAACACAAACTTGTCACATTACAACTAAAGGGACTACCCTATTGATGTCGTGTTGTGATTGTGCACTTAATCCTTAATGCATTTATTTATGTTACATGACACTAATGCGCACTTGTTCGGATTCTATGCATCCCATACTACATAGGTCCGAGGGCAAGCCCTTATTCGTTCTTCATCTTTGTAGGGTTCAATCTCTCGTTATGTCTTAGTCTACTACTGTAACTACGGTAGTGTTTTAGATGTCCTATGATCTATGAGCCCATGTCCAGGCAGCCTGGAGGGGAATCCCACGCACTGACACGACGCATCGAGCAGGCAGACTATGGACAATTCAGCATCCGCCATGGAACAATGGCACCACCCATAGCCACTCGAACATCCCACAAGCGTCGCCACCGGGACGATAATTCTGGAGTAGCGCCCACGCCATGTCTTTACACATCAAGCAGGCAGCCTGTGGATCGCTCTCAACCGCTAATCCGATGGTCCCCATACTCGTGTTTTTCTTCTACTTTCATCACGTCTCCACTATGTACTAGTCCTTAATCTTATTAAAAATCATGTAAATCTCTAGAGTTAGCCTCTCCACTAAACCAGACTTATTCATTCATTTCAACGTGACCAACCTTGGTCTAATTTCATTTCATTTCATTTCTCAATGCCGGGGGAGACTTAGCTACTCTATTTCAATTTTCATTTTACAATTTCCAACTCATAAATACCACATGTTGAGTTCTCATACTCACATGTATATTCTCTTTTCAATTCATGATTCCTAACTTGTTCACAAGTCCATAACTGTACATGAATTTCATGCACTTTATCAATTATCACAACGAATCAAATTCCACTTTATTACCAAATATGCATACTTCATATTGTTCCACAAATGAGAAATAAATTGCATTAAGTCACACAACCAAGTTTCTTTTTACCAAATCAATTTCTAGTCCTTCATTTCACTTATACTTTTGAGTTATAATTTCACATCAATAAGCATATAGAATCATGTTTCCATATATGTATTTTAACTCCAAATCATAGTTAATTTCATTCAAATAATCCCCAAACCATTTTTAGAAAGTCTCTTACATTTTTAGGAGAATAACCATATTTTTTTCACATTTTTTGGACACTTAAAAACCCAAAAAAAATAATTTTTTTCAATCTTGCCGATAGCAAGATTCGAACCCGCACCCTAGAGAACACAGCCAACAGCACAGACCGCTAGGCCGGTTTGTACTAGCGATTAGAAGAGGAGACAGAGAGTATTTATTACTCTCTGTCACTGATTCTCATGTTTTAAAAAAAAGATGAAAACAATTGTATGCCGCAGGGGTTCGAACCAGTCACCCAAGAGAACACAGCCGCACAAAGTGACCACTTGAGCCATATGCTCAGGTTGTTACAGTACCATTTAAAAACCCTTTTGAAATCAATTGCCACTGTTGTTAAAAACATCTCGATGTTCAATCAATCTTTGTTTCATATTGCTTTTGTAGAAGTTACTGAAAAATTCCAGATTAACTTCCCCTCACATGACTTTCATATCAGTATGAATAAAATAATTTTTGTACTAATAAAAATATATTTTTCACCCAATTCAATGAATTTTTCATTATAACTACTATATTTTTCATTTTCGACATTGCTTAACAATTGGTCTTCTAATCTTTTTATCCACAATTTCTTATACTAATTTTTCTGATGTTAATCTTTTATTCAATATACAAATCTATTTTCTTTGAATTTATCCAACCCCAAAATAACTCAAAAAGATCTCTTCATAAATTAGCACTAACAAAGTACTAACTTTTACATATAATTTGTGATGGTAATAAATGTATTTTCTTTAAACCAACATATGGCTCTAGTCAAATCATGTACATCACAAAATATATAACCACCTATCAATTAGCATGCTCACAACTCAAACATTCAAGAAAGTTACTCTTTTCAAAAGTGTGCTCTTTCTTAATCAATTTCATGCTTCCAATTTTCAATTAAACTAGCATTCTTATTAGTATTTTCATGCATCAAGTCTCAATATCATACTAGCATCATTCTTAAGGAAATTTAACCACTATCATTCATTCATTCTAACAAGCATGGAGAATTTTACCCACAACTTAATTTAACAATAGAACCACATGCAAGTTGTTCATTAACATTCCAATCAATTCATGAACTAACTTTCCATTAAAATGTATTCTTACTAATATTTTCCATGCATCATTTCTAATTAGAAATAAGGAGAATCAAACCCACCTTGTATGGAGAGAAACAAACACAAAAGCAACAAATCCTTGCAACAAGATGCACCTCCTCCTAGACGATGCGCGCACAAGCTCCACGAACACCAAGCAACCGAAAGCTTCCTCCTTGAACTAGCCGGCCTCTCCTCCTTGGAAAAATGCAAGCAATCCCACACAATCTCTCAATCTTTTTAACTCACAACTATTACTAAATTAGACTATAGGTTTGGAAAGATATAATTGCATATGAATACTAGCCATGGAAGGGGGTATTTATACTAGAAATCAAGTAGAATGAAGGGCTAGGATTGACTAGTTGGTTGTAAGATGGAGGGCCAAGATTAGAGTAGGAGTTATAAAAACTACCCACACCCACATAACCACCTCCATGATCTCCATTCAAAATTTGGGTTTCCCTCCCAAAAGAATGCAACCGGCCACCATGGAGAAATGTGCATTGCACGTGTACGTGTAGTGCACGTGCATGCAACTAGGCCTAAAATTGTACATTTTAATTTTGTATAAAAATAAAATAGTTTTTAAGTTGTCTTCTACATGACAAGTTAAATAAAAATAGATTAATCCATGGGCTTTATTTTGGGCCAAAATAGTTTTTTAAAAAATAAAATAAATAAAATACATTTTGGGCTTTAAGAAAAAGGCTTTAAAATAAGGCTTTCTATTTATTTAAAGAAAGGCTTTTGTACAAAATAATTTGAGAACACATATTTAAATATTTATACACATCATAATAAAAATAATTATAAGATTCAATTCAACCAAAATATTGCACGTGCACACTACGTGCAAAATAAAATAATTTTCCATTAATTGAAAAATCAGGGCATTACAACGAGGCCGTTGGTAATACTACAAGTGTGGAGCTGAGAGCACCTACATGTAGGCTGATCCCACATATCTCGGCAATCACAATGGTGGATGACCGCTCCAGAAGATGAAACAATGTTGGCTCCCATAGGGGTCTACTGGACGGGGTCACACACATGGAAAGATAACCCACGTGGTGTGTTAGCATATTGTAGGGACGAGCTCAATCAATTGCGAGAGAAGTTTGTTAATTGGTCTCCTTACATTGACGAGTGAGTTGGCATATTGCCACCTACATGTAGGGCGACCCCGCAGCTATGGTTGACGACATCACCACTCGTCAACTTTGGTATTGTTGGGTTCTATTTCGCAGACCGAGTGCTTCGACAATTCGGTCGTCATCAACCCATTCAGATAACAAGAAGTTATGACAGCAAATTGCACAGTGTTAAGGGAATGAGTCGGCTACCTGATCACAACTGGGCATTATATCACCAACAGAATATGAACCATTGGAATGAGAAACGGTTTGACGCAGTTGTAGACCCCTCTCCTCCTTTTGACCTAGATTTACATCGCCCATATATGTTTTGGTACCAGAGAATGACACGATTATTTTTTGCACCTCCCTGGCCTACTCTAGCAGGCGTTCAGGTACTGGTTTCAAAAAGAGAGGCCGAGCTAGCTCTGGGGCATTCTAGCTTGCAGCCAATTTATTAACCGAGGGCACCGACTCACTGATCCATAGTAAGTCTACATTATATTGCTATTCTTTTGTTTCCTCTTCATTAAGGTATTCATGCTTATATCATTTATGAAGCATATACCATTATCAATACATTAAGTTATTATTGTAGATCGAAGATGCATGGGATATTGCGAATTAGTGTGCTCGTGCCCTATTGAGCAATATGGCAGATGCAGTGAAAGATTTCGCAAGAGGGATTCTTAAACCGTGCAGGTTGCAGCTAGAACACGTTGGTGAAGGAGCCCAGCTGGATGCACTTTTGAACGCTCTGGTGCCAAACACGGAGAAAAGAAGGAAAAAAGTGGCATTTAAAAATAAGAGGCAGGAACAATGAATTGATCTGGTACAACAATCGTGTGTGCATCAAGAAGAAGAAAAACCACAACATGAAAAACAAAAGGAAGATGACCCAGAAGATCATATCCCAATAACCTAAGTCACTCAAGAATCCCTGAAGAGGTCAAAACGGATGAAAAAGAAAATGAAACTATACACACCAGCTTGAATGTATGTGCCACTAGCATCTCTAGTAAAATCTCTCCATAAAATGTTAATGCTTTAGTTCTATTTCTTAGCTGATTACTTGTTACATGTGAACCATTTGTACTTGAGTATTAGTTTAGTTGTTTGCATGTTGTTTGTTATTTGTTGGAGTACTGATGGTGTGAGTGGTCAGTTGTTAAGTGATTGTAATTGATTACTTTTGTTGGTGTATCATTTTTTGAGTACTCAGAATTACACAAACTAAGAGAGTGTGGTATGCATTTGATTTTGTTCCTGCAGTAGGGTTGTTTTTTGGTGTTGTTTTTAATTTTGTTGTTTGGATACGTATATCTTTATTGAAGATGGATTGGTGGGATTAATTAAAAGCTTATGTTGAGTTATTTGGATGTGAACTGCCTGGGAGCTTGTATGTGAATTGAGTGCATATGAGTTGTAAACAGGGGATTCAGTGCTTTCATTTTTTTCTATAACTGCTATCAACAGAGGTCGCAGTTAGCAACTGTGATCTATGTACAAATGAGGATGCAGTTGACTATTGCGACTGTGGACCTTTCAATTTTTCAGTGGTATTGCAACTCTCTGGAAGATAAAAAGGTCCACAATCGCATTTACACATTGCGACATGTGGGAAAATTAGGACGCAGTTGGCAACTATGACTGTGGACCTATCTCTATTCCAGAGAGTTTCAATCTCTCTGGAAAATAGAAAAGTCCACAGTTGCAGTTACACCTGACGTGGGTAACCTCCGGAAGTCACCTCCCTTGAGTCGGTAGTCACCAGTTCTGATTCAAGGGATGACTTGATCGGACAACAAACAATTGCAACTACAACCACTAGATCATCGAAAGCACTTTTGAAATTAAATAAGAAGAATAGGAATAAGATGGGTCAGTGCACTAATCAATTGGTCGGACACCACACCGGACAACAAATCACAAGTCAGTCTTCGACCACATTTGGCAACTGCGACTGAAACATAGGCCGCAGTTGGCAACCACGACTGTGGACTTTTCAATTTTTCATTGGGATAAGAACTCTCTGCAAAATAGAAAGGTCCACAGTCGTAGTTGCCAACTGCGGTCTATGGAAAAATTAGGACGCAGTTGGCAACTGCGACTGTGGACCTTTCAATATTCCAGAGAGTTGGGCTCTCTCTCTAGAAAACAGAACAACCCACAGTCGCAGTTACACATTGCAGCCTAAGTTTCACTATGCCACAGTTGGCAATTGCGACTATCGACTTTTCAATTTTCCAAAGAGATTGAAACTTTGTGGAATAAAGATAGGTCCACAGTCACAGTTGCCAACTGCGTACTAATTTTCCCACAAGCCGCAATTGGCAACTGCGACTATGGACCTTTCAATATTTTCCTGTGAGTTGCTATCCCAATGGAAAATTGAAAGGTCCACATTCGCACTAGTCAACTTCGACCTCATTTGTACATAGATCGCAGCTGGTAACTGCGGCCTATGTTGATAACAGTTACAGAACAAATTGAAAGCATTGAATCCCCTATTTACAACTCATTCACACTACATTCACATACAAGCTCCCAAGCAATTCACATCCAAATTAATCAACATAAACTTTTAATTAACCCTACCAATCCATCTTCAATAAAGATATACGTATCCAAACAACAAAATCAAAAACAGCTGCACTATCAAAATATCATATTCATATCAAATCACATCCAAAATTTTATCCAAGTACCCTACTACCCAGTCTATTCACATCCAATTACAAATATCAACTTCATCTCCAACCTACCAACCAAAATTTTCTACTTCATCTTAAATCATAGCCCGCGTTACAAATGAACACGGTAGCTAAAAAGACCACAAAATAACATCGTTTAACGAGATTACAAAATAACACTAAACCAAAATAGAACAAGCTTCATAATAGGATCAGTGACAAACTCGAATTTACATCCAAATTACACTCACATTACCTGCTCATGTAGACCGATTGCTTGAAGAAGTCCCTGTACAAGATCTCGGGGGACGTCCACCATGACCTCGTGCTCCTCTTCGTAAGGCACCTATTGTAGAAGTACCACTCGACTCACCCTGTAAAATTTTCAAGACTGCTTAATGTACATAGGAATGGAACCGAGAAGTAAAAAATTTACAGCTTACCCGTAAACCACCAGTATCTGCAGAGGCAATATCACTCGTACAACTATGCCTATTGTGTCCAACTTGATGACATTTACTGCAACTTAGAGCACTTCTGGAGCTTGTTCTGATATCCATGTCATTGCAAATGCGTGTAATTCTCGGCCGCCCTTTCCTACATTTTCTTAGTCTCGCATCCGTTATTAGTTTGAGACTAATATGTATAGGCCAGTATGCTTGGTCTTGCTCAGGATGAAAGATGGGCGTCCAAGTTGCCGCTAAGGATACCACAGAATAGAATGGATCAATATATGGTAGGTAATCGAGGGCCCGAGATGTGCAAGTCGCCAATACATGTGAACACAGTATATGATGAAGCTGGAATTTCTCACAGGTACATGTGCGCACCCCTAAATCAACAATCTGACATTTTTCACCCTTTCGACTAGTACCAAAAACTCGAACAGCTATTTTGACTTGAAATACGCTAGGATTATGATGAAACATTATAGCTTCATGCAAATTAGCTCTATCCCGCCATATATCAATAAGTTCTTAAACTCTTGGAGCCCAAACCTGCCCTTCACTTGTTAATTTTTGTGTCGCTTGACGACGCTCAGTAAAGTAAGAATTGAGTTTGTAAAGTATCATCTCAACTATCATTGTTATGGGCAAACTACGAACACTTTTTAACACAGAATTAAATATTTCTAATGAATTTTTTGTCATGACACCAAATTGATGCCCTCCATCCACAGCTAGTGCCCACTTCTCCAACGGTTTTCCCTTCAACAAATCGGCATCCTCGAGATTAACTTTACTAATCTCTCCCATTTTTTTATCAAACTTTCTTCGCTGATTCTGGCATGCAACCACATTCACTTTATTCATCAAAGCGTTACTACCGAATTTGGTGTAGAAATTAGTAGCAAAATATCGCATACAATAACGATGGTATGCATGTGGCTCATTCCATGATCCATTTTCAAGCTCCATGCACGACAAGATTCTCGCATGACGATCAAAAATCACACATAAGCCTTGACAATCGGTGACAAAATATCTAATACAACTTGTTACCGCTAAATCTGGTGTGGGGGCAAACAGATAGTATTTGTAGATTCTTAGGGAACCGAATAATCAAACCTTAACATCTTCCATCGGAGTCCGACCGCTGACTCTGCCGTTCACCTGCAAAAAGTGTGAGACACCGGAGTTGATCCCAGCGACGCACCCTCTGACGCTCAAGTCAGTAATCAGGAAGATTATGAAAGAGCATAAATTTGCAAAAGATTGATTACCTCTTAATGGTGGTGGATGGGGGGTATTTATAGTCGCCTTTGGGATCAGATTAGGAATGTAATCCCTATGACCAGATAAGGAATGTAATTCCTAATTCCCCGTGAAATGATAGATGTGAATCAGGGCCGTTGATTAGGATTAATCAGAAATCCTAAATCTATCCTGATGGATCGGGTTTGCTGCGGGTTAGAACTCGCACCCAGTCGAGATGGATCCGTTCGTGGGTTATTGGATCTTTAGGAGTACCCATTTCAGACCCGGTTGTCGAGTGAAATTACCATTTTACCCCTAGGCTTTAAGATTCACGCCCGATTTGGACGGTTCCGATTTAACCCCATTTTTAGCCATATCACGAGCCCCCCACTCCCAAAGATAGAGTTTGATCAGCCTTTGAGGAGTAGTTTTACTGGTTTAATGGCTTGCAGAGTTGTATCGGAGTCCAAATGAGAGGTGTCGAATCTTCGCATAAGGCAGTATGGTAATTTTTCAGATTAGTTGTGCGCCCAGGGTCGCTCCTGAGCCCCTTTTGGTGATTTTTCTTAATTTTTATTTTTTCGGATCATTTATTTAACCTTGCGAAGTGTCGATTCGCTGTTCGGGGGTTCTTAACTAATTATTCTAAGCAATAATTATTTATTCAGGGGTTCAAAATTATTTCCCCGATTTTATAATTATTTTTTAGAATTTTTAATTAATTTCACCAAATTTTTAATTATTTTTTCGCAATTTTTAAATGAATAAATCGATTTTAATAAATAAAAATTGATATTAATTACGAATTATGACGTGGTGTGATCTAGACCGCCCATCTCACGTAGGCGTGAATTTCTGAAAGATCGGATAGCTGGAGTCGCTCGGCAACATTTTCTTCGCATGAGCAGCTCGGATCGCCAGTTGCTCAACATTCGAGCGATGTAGCTCGGTGCCATTTCTCCGCATGAGCAGCTCGGATCACCAGACGCTCGGAGCACAGATTCCGAGTGATGTGTGGTGATCTGGACCGCTCATCAGGTCGGAATGCGAACTTTGGGGAGGTCCGATGACTATTATCGATCGGCGTTCTTTTCTCCATTTGAGCACTTCGGATAGCTAGTTGATCGGTATCCGAGCTACGTAGCTTGGTACTATTTCTTTTGCGTGAGCAGCTCGGATCAGAATTTCGAGGGACGTGGAGTGATCAGAGCCGTTGGATCACGGTGCGGATCTCGAGGCAGGCACGGTTCTCGAGAAAACTCTATCTTGTCATTTTGTGGGCGTGGCACGATCTGAGCCGTTCATCATTTTTGGCATGATTTTCGCAACGATCCGACGGTTGGGATTGCTTGGTTGCATTTTTCTTCAAATGTGCAGCTCGGATTGCCATATGCTCGGGTTCCGAGCAATGTAACTCTTGACATTTTTTTGTATCCACGAGCAGCTCGGAGCTCTGGTCGGTCGGACTGGGATCCTGAGTTACTTTCTCTGCTCGGATCGCTTGTCGCTCGGATTTTGGTTCTGAGGGACGTGAAGCGATCTGAGCCGTTAGATCATGGGGCGGATCTCTAGGTAGGCTCAGTTCTCGAGAAAATGCTATCTTGTCGTTTTGTGGAGGTGGCACGATCTGAGCTGTCTGATCGAGATCTTGCACGAATTTTGGGGAGAAAGTCATTTTTCTCCATTTCACAGCTCGGATTGGTAGTTGCTCGGTTTCCGAGCCTCTTCTATGTGTGGTCAGCTCGGATCGCCTGTCGCTCGGGCTTTGGTTCCAAGGGACGTGGAGCGATCTGGGCCGTTGGATCATGTAGCGGATCTCGAGGTAGGCTCAGTTCTCGAGAAAATACTATCTTGTCATTTTGTGAAGTTGGCACGATCTGAGCCGTCAGATCGAGATCTTGCATGAATTTTGGGGAGAAAGTCATTTTTCTCCAATTCGCAGCTCGGATTGGCAGTTGCTCGGTTTCCGAGCCTCTTCTATGTGTTAGTGTTAGTGCCCTAGAGACAATGTGATTGTGCTTCTAGGAAATACTTTTGTTAATTAATGGTTGTGTTCTATTGATTATTATATGTTAATTTATTATGTCTTAATTTACTGCGATAAAAATGTTAGAGTAATAAATGTCCTTGGAATATATAATACGTATTCTATATCTTTAAGTATGTGACTTAAAAATGAGATTATATGAATAGTGTTTATATTCCTAAATATCCCTAATCAAGCATTGTCATTATGGGACAATAATAATGCATAAAGATTAGTATGTTTGTTGACTGATGACCACATCTCATTGGTCATAGGTATAGTGATACTAAAGTCAAGAACATAGGTGCATGTAAGATTTTACATGGCACTGGATAGACCCACAGTGAGATTCTTCATGTTTAAATAAAGTCATAAGAAAGACTCATAGTGATAATGGTGTAATGATCCTCTGACTTGAGATCATTATATTTCTATACGAGGATTAATATACTTTGACTACATTAAAAGTTACCTTTGACCGGGTGATGATAAAAGTGGACATCGGGTATATTATGAGTCGTATGAGAAATATGAATGATAGATAAAGGATTTAACCCTCCTATAATTAGGAGAGATATTATTGGCCTCTTGATTGAGTGAGACTATGAAATGCATGGCCATGCTCAAATAATGATTTGTTTTAATAGTCTACTCATTGATCAAGGAAACCCGGATTAAATGTTGAAGAGGATGACTGAGAACATGCCTCGAGTTTAATCTATAATATATGGTTAAAGGGATTATATGACACGGAAACATTAATCACGAAAGGTTTTATTGGATCACCAATTATTATTATTACTTGGGTAGCAATGATGTATTACTAGATGCCGCTCATTGTTTATAATTTTATTATTGGATATTAAAATTATTTCCAACGTAATAATAACCTAAAGGGTCACACACAAGAACGCTTGAAGGAGATTTGATTTAAATTATGAATTTAAATTAAATAGTAATTCGAATTTATTTATGATATTAATTAAGTGGGACTTAATTAATTAATTAAATATAATTTCAAATTTACTAATGATTAGAATTAGAATTATATTAGAATATTAATTAAGTTTGACTTAATTATTTAATTAATTAAGAATTCTAATTTTAATAAAAGCCCAATAGGATTGGGCTTTAGAAAAACAGATTTGTCTCTCTATATAAAGATCTTAAACTCTCAAATTAGAAAAAAGAGGCTAAGAGAAAAAACCCTAGCCGTTTGAGAGAAGAAGATGGAGATAGAGAGAATTTGTTTTTCGGATGCTAGTACATCGCTCCTTCAAATACCAAGTGTTCATGTGGATACCGATAGAGCGTAGATCGCGTGAGCGGGATGCGTGGTGATTCAAGAAGCTTGGACCTCTTTGATTCTCCCTTATTAAATTGTTAAAGCTTCTTAAGGTATTTATTCTTAATCTCCGAATTAAATCTTATTTTGCATGGATCCTGCGATTGGGTTTCGATTTTATTGTTTTAATCCGCTGCATTTATGCCCCGAAAACCCAACACTATGTGTGGTCGGCTCGGATCGCTTGTCGCTCGGGCTTTGGTTCCGTGGGACGTGGAGCGATCTGGACCGTTGGATCATGTCGCAGATCTCGAGGTAGGCTCAGTTCTCGAGAAAATGCTATCTTGTCGTTTTGTGGATGTGGCACTATCTGAACCATCTGATCGAGATCTTGCACGAATTTTGGGGAGAAAATCGTTTTTCTCCAATTCACAGCTCGGATTGGCAGTTGCTCGATTTCTGAGCCTCTTCTATGTGTGGTCAGCTCGGATTGCCTGTTGCTCAGGCATTGGTTCCGAGGGACAGGGAGCGATCTGGGCCGTTGGATCATGTTGCGGATCTCAAGGTTGGCTCAGTTCTTGAGAAAACACTATCTTGTCGTTTTGTAGAGTTGGCACAATCTGAGCCGTCTGATCGAGATCTTGCACGAATTTTGGGGAAAAAGTCATGTTTCTCCTATTCGCAGCTCGGACTGGCAGTTGCTCGGTTTCCGAGCCTCTTCTATGTGTGGTCAGCTCGGATCGCCTGTCGCTCGAGCTTTGGTTCCGAGGGACGTGGAGCGATCTGGGCCGTTAGATCATGTCGCGGATCTCGAGGTAGGCTCAGTTCTCGAGAAAATACTATCTTGTCATTTTGTAAGTTGGCACGATCTGAGCTGTCTGATCGAGATCTTGCACGAATTTTGGGGAGAAAGTCATTTTTCTCCAATTCGCAGCTCGGATTGGCAGTTGCTCGGTTTCCGAGCCTATTCTATGTGTGGTCATCTCGAATCGCTTGTCGCTCGGTTTTCGAAGAATCGTGGGCCGATCTTGGGGCTTGAGGTGCAGCCGAGCGGAGCGGCTCATACTGAACCGTCGTCACTTCTCGCGAACGGTCGCTGCTCTTCGCTACTTAGTCGTTTGGACTTTTATAACGCCTCGTGGGGAGGCCCAAAAGTTGCGTCTCTACGTTACAAAGCCCAAGAGTCGTTTCTTTTACTATAAGTCTTCACCCCCCTCACACTTTACCTCATTCTTCACTTTTCATTCCTTACTTTCGCTTTTACTTTCTACCAGAGAAGTTTTCGCTCTCGGGCGGCACTACTAGCTGTCACGGCAAGGCGCTTTCAGATTCTGGCGATCTTTTCCGGCCATTCACGTCACTTCAAGGTTAGTATCTCCACTTATCCTTAGAAAATGGTTAAGTTTTCTTTTGAAGATGAGACCCCCACCTCGGACCAAGACATCAGCCAAGCGGTGACGGTTAGGTCAAGTAAGGGGAAGGAGATTGCTGAGCCGATCGAGGTGACGTCGGTTAGGCCGAGCAAGGGGAAGGAGGTTGCCGAGCCGATCGGGGTGACGACGATAGTCGAGAACCCAAAGACAGCAGGAGAACTGGGTCGGCACCCATCCGTCCTATCTAGTGTTGGTGGGGTGCGAAGTTACCCTGAAGACTTGTTGGAGAAGGTCACGCAGGGTACAGCTCCATCATACGAGGAGAACGATCCGAGGGACCCTTCCGAAGTGGATCAGATTTCCTTAATCTTGACCGAGGCAGACCTGTTTCGGATCAGGAATGGGTTCTGGATCCCCAAAGAGCACGAGCTTCTACTCCCCGGCCCCGGTGTCTGAGCATGCATGGTGACTTCAGCGAATACGTGCGTCTTCCCGTTCGATGCGTTGAACACAGGACTTCGGCTACCACTGCACCCGTTCATGGTCGAGGTGCTGCGGTGGTACGGACTCAGTCCAGTTCAGTTTATGCCGAACATGTGGTGGCATGTCATAGCCTTCGTCCTTCAGTGCCAAGAGATCGGTGTGCAGCCAGACATGGTAATACTTCGGAGCCTCTGCCACATCTGTCAGATGAGTAAGATGGAGGAGAGGTACTATCTGTCGCCGAGGAAGGGCGTCAAGTTGATCGAGAACCCGGACTCGATCAAGCACTGGAAAGAGAAGTACTTTCTCATCCGTGCTCCCGAGCCGTGGGTTTTTCCGATGTTGTGGAAGATCGGCGTTCCTAAGTGGGCAAAGAAGGAGCCCGTGCTGACCAAAGAAGAGGAAGAGGTGGTGGAGATGCTCCTCGGACTTTCGACCCTTAGTCGGAAGGACATTACCGAGGAGGTTTTGTTTCGTTGGGGTCTCAGTCTGATCGACCCCAGTATGCTTTCTATTCTTTTCTCATTATAGTTTTATCTTTTGATTAATTTTCTCTAAATCTTTTTGCTCGGCCTTTTTCAGAGAGCCCCGGCATGGACTATAAAGGATTGATGGCCAAAGCTCGCGCCGCGAAGGAGCAGGAGTCGAGGAAAAGGAAGAGAACTGTGGCAGGACCTCAAGGAGGCCGAGCTGCGAAGGTTCCTTCGGTCTCTCCGATTGTTGTGGAGCCGGTGGTGGAGGGGCCTTCGGATGCGCCCGACCAAGGTCCTAGGGAGACGTCCCCCCCAACTCCCTTGGATGTGCCAGCTCAAGCCGCTCAGTCTGGGGCGCTCGAGTCGTCGAGCGGGGCGTTTAACGTGGGTACGGCCTTAGCTCCTGAGGTCCCCCCTCTCACTGCCAAGGCCGAGAAGATACTTACCGAGGAGCACAAGCGCCTCTTCGTTCCCAACTGGCGGGTGATGAAGGTGGACAGGTTCCTCGGGGATGGGAACATCTACATGCAGGCGGTGAAGCACCTGCCGACCCCCAAGGACCAAGCCGCGATGAGGGTGGGTTCCGTTGGTGACGACGCCATGCAGATCGCTCGGAACATGATGTCAGTAAGTAAAAATTTTGCTTGATCGAAGAATTTTTTCTAAGTTTTTTCGCTCGGGCCTAATAGTTTCACTTGTGCTGCTTGCAGACCTTATGCCACTTCAACCATCTGCTTGAGGAGTTCGCGAGCAAGGAGAAGGAGATGACTATGCTGAATAATCGGGAGAGGTCAGAGCGTGCCAAGGTGGTCAAACTATTCGAGGCCAAGCAACTGCTTTCCGCTTCGCGCGTGGCCGAGGTGGTCGGTCTTGAGGCAAAGCTCGCCGAGGCGCTGAAGCACTCGGCCGCCGAGGCTGCCAAGGTCGAAGCTTTGGAAAAGGAGAAGGCTCGTCTCGAAGAGGAGTTGTCCAAGGCACTGAGGGCGTCGGAGGAGGCTCTAAGCAGCCAGGCGTCGAAGGTGGCAGCTGCGGAGCAGGCTGTTCGGGACGAGGCCGAGGCCCACATGTTGACAAACTTGGAGGAGGCATACGCCTGAGCGCTGAAGCATGTGGCCGCTCGCATCCCTGGGTTCGACGGCTCCTCCTCCTACTTCTATGACCCCGTAGAGGAGGAGGAAGAACTGCCTCTGGCCGAGCTCGCCCCCGGGCAAGAGGGCAAAGATGCCGAGGACAAGGTGGGCGTCGAGGGCGCGATAGTCACCGTGCCGAGCGATGACGCTTCGGAACGACATCATGAGGTCGACCCCTGACTTAGTCGCCTCTTCTCATTGTTTCTGTTTTTTTTTTGTTTTGTTTTTGTTGTAACGCCTAACTGCGGACTGGCCACCGCTTTTGTGTAAATTTTGGATTTTTAATGAAACGACTTCCCTTTTGAAATCTTGGCCGAAAGTTTCGAGATTTCGCTAAGTGTTGAACAGTTTTTGCTCGTGTTGAGAACTCAAGTGTTGTGAACACATTGAAATTTCGCTAAGTGTTGAAGACTTCTTTTGATATTCTTTTACTTTTCAGGTCGATTCGAGTTCAGCGGCTGAGGTTTCTCGCCTTCGTACTGAATTGAAAGCGGCGAAGCGAGCCCTCTCTCGCAGCCGAGAGTTCCTCTTCAAAATCGATTTAGATCTATCGGAGGTCAAGGCAATGGCGAGAGTCTATTTTTCCGAGCTAAAACAACTACGGAAGCAATATAGCGAGGTTTATCTTGAAGGTGAGGTGGAGTTGCTCCAAAAGGCGCTGTTCGACGTTACTCGAGCGGAAGGTGACCTTGTGGCGGAAGTTCAAGATTTGAAGATAGTTGAGGAAGAACTTTTAGCAGAGGAAGACGAGTTAACTTCGGCAGTGGGTAAATTGATGGCCGAGCGCGACGAGTTGACGGCGAAGGTCGACGAGTTGAGGAGGGTTACGGTCGACAGAAGTATCGAAGTGACCCACCTTCGTCGAATCATAGCCGATAGCTCTGGTGCTGAAGGCTCTGCTCAGCTTCCTCACTTTAAGATGTCTGTGAAGGACGACTCTTTGAAGGATCGGATTATCGAGCTCGAGGAGGAAGTCGCTCGACTCAAGCCTCAGCCGGCAAGAATCAACGTTCGGAGCACGTCGTGTACACGCGAAGAGAGTGAGAGGGGAATCTCTTTTTACGAGCTCACGACTCATTCGCCTTTCGTTAGGCAGAGCCTGGCCGATGCTCAAAGCAGGGAGGCTACCTCGTCTAGTGGTGCTTCGGTTGGGGCTACGGTCAGAGGCAGCGCCGAAGAGGCATCTCGGTCCTTTGGACTACAGATGAGCTCCGAAGTTAGAAGACGCCGTTCCTGAGTGTCTTTGAACCGAAACATCCCCATTCCAAAGAAGCGTTGAATAAGTTGTAATTATTCTTCTTTGAGTTTTTCTAGTGCCCCATCTCGGTCTTGTAATTTGGGTTCCTTTGCCGAACTTTTTAATGAAATAAAAGCTCGTTTTCTTTCTGATGCTTATGTGTTGGATGTGCATGGTAGTTTGATTCGAAACGAGTCATAAGAACCAAACGTTAGTTCTTTTAAGTTCTTTTCTCCCATGTCTAGTCTAGTTGTAGAAATTTCATGCGCGTCGTCGATTGTGGGAGCAATTCCGAATGGCGAACCACTTCTAGCTCGCTTAAGAGCGAGCTTGCGAAGCGGAGTCGAGCCAGTGTTGGACTCCGAACTCGTCGTTTGAGTAAATTTCAACAGTTGTGGGAGCAATTCCGAATGGCGAACCACTTCTAGCTCGCTTAAGAGCGAGCTTGCGAAGCGGAGTCGAGCCAAGTGTTGGACTCCGAACTCGTTGTTTGAGTAAATTTCAATGGTTGTGGGAGCAATTCTGAATGGCGAACCACTTCTAAGCTCGCTTAAGAGCGAGCTTGCGAAGCGGAGTCGAGCCAAGTGTTGGACTCCGAACTCGTCGTTTGAATAAATTTCAACGGTTGTGGGAGCAATTCTGAATGGCGAACCACTTCTTGCTCGCTTAAGAGCGAGCTTGCGAAGCGGAGTCGAGCCAAGTGTTGGACTCCGAACTCGTCGTTTGAGTAAATTTCAACGGTTGTGGGAGCAATTCCGAATGACGAACCACTTCTGGCTCGCTTAAGAGCGAGCTTGTGAAGCGGAGTCGAGCCAAGTGTTGGACTCCGAACTCGTCGTTTGAGTAAAAAAGAGGTAAAAACGGAGAGATACAAGCAATTCACAAGCAAGATATGAAGAAAAATATTCTTTATTGAAAACTAATAGTCGGCTGCTTCTGAGCTGCGAGTTGTTATTACATTGGAGAAATAAAGAAGCAAAAGTAAAATTACAAGTGGAGGGAGAGGAACGGTTCGACATCTGACGGTACTCGGAGAGGCGTTCATGCGCTCTCTTGGTACTTCAAGAGATGGTCGGCATTCCAAGTCCTGGGAATCTCTCTCTTCCTTCGTGGTCTTCTAGACGGTAAGTTCCGGGCCGAACCACCTTGGTGATTTTGTAAGGTCCCTCCCAATTTGGAGCCAGCTTACTCTTCTGACTGGGAAATGAGATAGCTAACTTTCTGAGGACCAAGTCCCCTTTTTTGAGGTTGGTGGGATGTTGTTGGAAATCTAGCTACCTAAATGAATAGACTAACTAGACACAAATTATAAAACCTCGCAAGTGCACGAATCGAATCGTAGTAATAGCAAGGGTCGATCCCACAGAGATTGTAGACTTCAACTTACTAATCAATAAAACTAATAAAAATGAATAAGAGTTTTTATAATATTCTAAAAGAACTAAAAGATTAAAACTAAGATGAGAGGTGTTGAATCACAAATATCTCTTGAATAGTTGGGCTGTTGATCTCCACCAATAGTTAATAATGCTAAGTTACCTTCTGAACTTACTTCTAATTACTCATGTTTGTTCACTTCAAGGGCATGGTATCTACTCCTTAAAGTAATGTTTCCCTAAGCCAAGAATTAGGCATGGTATCTACTCTAATTCGTTTCTTTCCGTAAGTATCTAGCATGGTATCTACTAAGTTATACTTAGAGAAAACATAAGAACAGTGGAAACGAACAAACACTTAAAGTTCTAGAAATTGGTATCAGATCTAGATCCTCTAAGTTGATTGAACCAAGAACCCCTAAAGATTCCTTTGTTACAAATTATGAGCACGAGATTCGGTCGTCTCAATATGCTCATATAACAGATTCAGATAAATGACATCCAAACTTGAGCTTCCCAAGTTCTGTACGTCAGTCGACTGGCTCTCACCTCAGTCGACTGCTCTCAGTCTTGAGATCTAGTTTGACTATCATAAACCTATACCAATTCAATTAGATTCAATCAATAAGTAACATAGAAGAGTTCAGAAGAAAATAGCATTACATAACTACGGTTTCGATCTACCCAACTATGAAATTAGTTCCACATAATAATAACTTTATTGCTTAACAAGTTTGAATACATGATCAACATAAAAGAATAAAGAGAGAAGAAGAAATAAACTAATGGATTCCGGCAATATGGTCGACTGGCTGTCACACAGTCGACTGCCTTCTGGTTGCTGGATCTTCTCTCTCCTTCTTCGATGTTGATGGAGTGATGCTCTCGATGGTTGTTCAGGAACTTGGTGATTGAGTCGCTTCCAGAGATATATCTGATGATCCCCTTTTCTACGTTGACCTCTTCTGATATTTATAGAGTACGGCTGAGAATTAGGGTTTCCACTTTTTCAGGAAGATCCTTCTTTATTTGATTTGATGATTAATATCTTTCTCTTTTCTCCTTTCCTTCCTTATCTGTTCACCACGTCCACTTGGAAATACCCTGTCTTTAGATTTGATTCGCTGCATAAAATCTTGATTCAAATAGATTTGAAATTAGATGCAGGTGTATCTTTGAAGATTTGATTTGTTTACTCCGCCGCAGACCAGTCGACTTATCTCTGGACCAGTCGACTGAGTCGAGACTTCTGTAGATTTCATCTTTGATCAGGCCAGTCGACTGCTCTTGGGAATAAGTCGACTGTTCCTCTGCATTTTTCTGTGTATCATCTTTGAAGTCCTGAATCTGCTTCGTTTTGCTATTATAAGCTGTTTCCTGTGGAAAAGGGAAAATAAGAGTTAAATACCATATATAGAGCTTTTAAATGTCTAATTATATTAAGATTATTGCTCTAAAAAGTGAATAATAATGTGTTCATCATGGGACGGACTCTCTTATGGTAGGCCAGCTCGATCCTCCTTCGGTAGCTTTGCTGGCAGATCGAAGCTCTTTCACGGAGCTCATCAATCAGATCCAAATTCGCTCGAAGCTCCCTGGCATTCTACTCTTCTTCATAGGCAATTAGGCAAGGAGAAGGTACACCGACTTCCAGGGGATCACAGCTTCGGACCCATAGGTGAGATTGAACGACGACTCTCCTGTGGGCGTCCATTTCATAGTGCGGTAATTCCACAGTACGTTATGGAGCCGATCCACACATAAGCCCTTAGCGGACTTATCTAGCCTCTTCTTAATACCGGAGAGGATTTGTCTGTTGGTATTTTCTACTTGACCATTCGACTGTGGGTGGGAGACGGAGGAGAAGCGTTGTTGGATTGTGAGGTCTTCACATAGAGCTCGGAATGCGGCCCCTGTAAATAGTGTTCCATTATCGGTTATGAGGACCTGAGGGACACCGAACCTGCAGATGAAGCTCTTCCAGAAAAACTGAAGGACTTTGTTCTCGGTGATTGTAGCCAAGGGCTCAGCCTCTATCCACTTCGAGAAGTAGTCGATTGCTACAACTAAAAATTTGAGTTGGCCAGGAGCTGGTGGGAACGGCCCTAGTAAATCCATCCCCACATTACGAAAGGGATCAGACTTGATAGGAAAGCGAGGTGAGCTTGGGGTAGGCAACGAATGTTGGAGTACTTTTGACAAGAGCTGCATTGCTGAACATGTCGCTCGGCATCTTGTAGGAGGGTAGGCCAGAAATATCCATAATTCAATACCTTTCGGGCAAGGGATCTGGACCCTGAATGTGCTCCACCTATGCCTTCGTGAAGCACTTGCAAGGCGTATGTGGCTTGTTCGGGGGAGAGGCACCTCAGATAAGGTTTACCATCAACTTGTGTGAAGGAGAGTTTGTACACGATCCCCTCAACAAGGGTATACCGCTCCGCTCTGGTTCTGACTCGACGAGCTTCCTTAGGATCTTCGAGGAGGAGCCCATCCCTTAGAAATTCTACCAGGAGTTTCATCCAATCATCTTGAAGTTGAACCGGCAGTGACTCCATCGAATCAGAGGTCTTTTCTTCTATGCTCGGCCTCAGGAGCACTTCAATCAGGACGGTCTGCTCGAGACCTTGGAGGGAGGAAGAGGCTAACTTGGAGAGGGCATCTGCTTGGGCATTTTCCTCCCTGGGGATTTGCCGAATGAGTGCCTCTTCGAATATAGCCATGAGATTTTGGACCTTGGCTAGATACTTAGCCATTCGGTCATCTCGCGCTTCGTACTCGCCCAAGACTTGGTTCACGACCAGCTGAGAGTCACTAAATATACGAAGGCATTGTGCCCCTGCTTTGCGGATCATTCCGAGACCGGCTATAAGGGCCTCATACTCCGCTTCATTGTTGGAGGCCTTAAAGTTGATGCGGAGGGAGTATTGAAGAACGAAGTCATCTGGGCTTACCAGAATGACCCCAGCTCCGCTCCCTTCGGTGCAAAAGGATCCATCTACATAAACCGTCTAAATGGGAGGTCCGTTTGCCGCTTGATTGACCTCGGAAATGGTGCTCTCAACTATGAATTCGGCTAAGGCCTGAGCTTTGATTGCAGTCCGAGGCTGGTATGATATATCATGCTGGCTCAGTTCGATCGACCACTTCATGAGACGGCCAGAGGTCTCCGGCTTGTGCAGAACTTGCTTCAGCGGTTGGTCGGTAAGAACGACCATCGAGTGAAACTGGAAATATGGGCGAAGCTTCCTAGCTGCCATAACCAAGGCGTATGCCATCTTCTCTAGCCTTGGACAACGAAGCTCGGCATCCCGAAGTACCTTGCTTACGTAATAGATGGGCTTCTGAGCCTTGTCTTCTTCCCTCACCAAGACAGCGCTGAAGGTTTGTTCGGAGGCAGCTAAGTAGAGGTAGAGTGTTTCCCCGGGAATAGGCTTGCTGAGAGAGGGGGGTTGACTAGATAGGCTTTAAGCTGATCGAACAACTTCTGTTGTTGTTGATCCCATTTGAAGCCCTTAGCCCCCCTGAGGGTCTTGAAGAAGGGAAGACACTTCTTCCCTGACTTGGAAAGGAAGCGCCCTATAGCTGCGAGGTGCCCGGTTAGCTTCTGAACTTCTTTCACATTTTTGGGAGGAGTCATATCCAGTATGGCTTTGATCTTTTCGGGGTTGGCTTCGATTCCTCTTTGGCTGACCATGAAGCCTAGGAATTTTCCCGACGAGACTCCAAATGCACACTTGTTCGGATTGAGCCTCATATCATATTTCCTTAATATATCGAACGCCTCCTGTAGATCGGGGACGTGGTCGGTCCCACGGATGCTCTTCACAAGCATATCATCAACATACACCTCCATATTACGGCCGATCTGATTTTGGAAGACTTTGTTAACGAGGTGTTGATAGGTGGTGCCTACATTCTTCAACCCGAAAGGCATCACCCTGTAGCAGTACAGGCCCTGATCGGTAACAAAGGAGGTCTTCGGGATATCCGGGAGGAACATGAGGATTTGATTGTATCCGGAGAAAGCATCCATGAAGCTGAGAAGCTCATGGCCCGAAGTGGCATCAATCAGGGTGTCGATGCTTGGAAGAGGGAATAGATCTTTGGGGCATGCTTTATTCAGGTCGGTAAAATCGATGCAGATTCTCCAACTCCCGTTGGCCTTCTTTACCATCACAACATTTGAGAGCCATTCGGGATAATTGACCTCCTGTATGAACCGAGCCTTAAGGAGCTTGTCCACCTCTTCTTTTATAGCTTGTTGGCGCTCGGGAGCAAATTTGTACCTCTTCATTTGAACCGGTTTGGACCCCGGTGCAACACTCAGGTGGTGGACGAGGAGCTCTTCGGAGATTCCTGGCATGTCGACAGCGGACCATGCGAAGAGGTCACGGTTTTGTCTAATACATTGGACTATGTCCGAGCTTAGGGAAGATGGGAGGGTCTTGCTGATAAAGAACATGCGGTTCGGATCTTGCTCAGAGAAGAGCACTTCCTCCAATTCATCCACCGGCTCGGACGTTGGTCGAACACCATCTTGGGGGATTTTAAGAGTTTCGAGGGAGAGGACTGGACCCCCAGTAGAGGTCATGTAGCATTTACGGGCCATTTCCCGACTGCCTCTGACTTCCCCTACTCCTGCCCGAGTGGGGAACTTCATCTTGAGGTGATAAGCGGAAGGGACGGATTTGAGAGCAGCTAGGCCGGGCCGGCCCAGGATGACATTATAAGCTGCGGGGACATCAACGACCATAAAGTCCATCGGCTCCATTCGGGTAGTAGGAGTTTTGCCAGCAGTTACGTCGAGGGTGATCACCCCTTCGATAGTCACTGGCACTCCCGTGAATCCATGGAGCGTGTAGCCGACGGGCTTAAGCTTGTCCCGGGGTAGCTTGAGTCCTTTAAAAGCATCGAGGAAGAGAATGTTAACGGAGCTTCCATTGTCCACCAGTATCCTTTCCACCTTAAAATTTGCCATATGGAGGTTGATCACAAGTGCGTCGCAGTGGGGGGTTCGGACGCCCACCAGGTCTTCATCTGAGAATGTGACGGGTACTCTGAGGCCTTTAGGGGGAGGTGTGCCGTGAACCGAATTAACTTCTCTTATGAACGCCTTTCGAGAGGAGTTGGAGGAGCCCCCCATTAGGCACCCATGAATGAGGTGTAGACACGCTCCTCTTCGAATTCGGGTGTCTCATCGCGTCGTTCAGGACGCTTGTTAGCCCCCCGAGGAAGAGGAGGAGGAAGGTCGGTCAGTCTTTTCTCACAAATTTGGCCAGCTGCCCCCTCTGAATGAGGGCCTCAATCTCGTTCTTCAAGGCCCGGTAATCATTGGTGTCGTGGCCATGGTCTCGGTGATAGCGGCACCACTTCTCTTTGTCCCTCTTCTTGCCGGGGGTGTTCATCTTCGGGGCAGGAGGTATCACCCCTTCCTTCTCAACTTCCATGAGAATAGTGAAAATATTGGCGTTAAGAGGAGTGAATTTTTCGAATCTGGGGGGAGGACGGAACTGACCGCCATTATCCTTTTGGAGCTTCTTGGCTCCTTCTTCTTCTGTTCCCTTTCTCTTGGACCCGGAGGAAGGCCCCTCAAAGTTGGGGCGGTGCTCAGCTTCCTCGGCCCGAATATACTTCTCGCTTCGAAGAAGGAGATCAGAGAAGTTCCGTAGGGGCTTCTTGGTGAGGGAGGAGCGAGGGCTGGAGTTAAGGACATTCGACTGGAAGGCCGCGGCGGCAACCGACTGGTCGAGGGAAGCGATGGACCTAGCTTCCGCGGTGAACCTTTTCACATAGTCCCTCAACCTTTCACCCTTCTTCTGATTGAGGTAGAGTAGTGAAATGTTGGTCTTCTCAGTTCGGCGGCTACTCACAAAATGGGTGACGAATAGGGTCTCGAATTGCTCGAAGGAGAATATTGAGGATGGGGCGAGGCGAGAATACCATTCCCGGGCCGGACCCTTGAGAGTAGCGGGGAAAGTCTTGCAGAGTAAGGCATCGGAAGCTTGGTGGATTAGCATGAGGGTCTTAAAGCTTTCGATATGGTCCATGGGGTCGGACTCCCCGGAATAAGTCTCGAATTGGGGAGACTTGAAGCCGATGGGAACGGGCGCCTCCATGATGGTTCGGGAGAAAGGAGGCCGGCTCGGACGGAGGGTCCTTCCTCTAAGCTCTTCTTCTCTGTCTAGTTGACCCAAGCGCCTCTCCATTTTGTGGAGACGACGGTAGACAGTGTAATCTCTTCGACGGTAATCAAACGAGCCTCTGGACTCATCTTCATACGAGGGAGAGCGGGGGCTACGATGGCGGTAGCTCTGGAAGTGGTGAGGACTAGGGATGTGCTAGGGGTTGGTAGGAGCTTGGGGAGGAGAGAGGGACCGTCGGCGAGGACTTCGGACTGGAGGAGGAGTGGGGATCCTCTGAGCATTGTTGTTATTGGGTCGAAGATTGATGGCTTGTAGGATGGTTGCTTGGAATTGCTGGAACTTGGCACGAGTGATGGGTGCGTCATCGTTCCTCGGAGGTTGCCGACCCACAGGTGAGTGAGGTCTTCTCCTATGTTATCCGGGGGACTCTCTTCGCCCTCGGCGAAGGGGGGATCTTCTGTAGTCTCGCGGATGAGGAGATCGCTCACTTGGACGGTGTTGGCGGGAGGCTCCCTCTCGGGCCTGCCTTTCATCCAAGCAGCGACGAAGGTCCTCTTCCTTCTGTCGATTGAGGATGGTGTTGCGAAGGTCATCAAAAGCTTGGGGATTGTGAGATACCATGGAGTCGGTAAAGGGGTTGTGCATGGAGATGTGGTCATGTTGAAGAGGTTGTTTCGGAGGATTAGGATGGGAGCCCTTGCACCGGCATTCTGAGGCCCGGTCTGGCCCCGAGGGGGTTAGAGGTTCTGATGAGGAGGTTGGTCCTGCTGCGGGGCCTGATCAGGTTGAGGAGGAAGCCCCGCCGGCTGGACGGTCTGGAGGGGGATCTCCTGTTGTGGTTGAGGAGGAGTGGGTCCACGGTTGGACCCTCTGGATCTTAGCTTTCGGGGAGGCATGGCTAGGTAGATCTGACCAACGGGAAGAGGAAGGGCTGCTATTTGTTGTTTCCCACAGACGGCGCCAATCTGTTACCGCTAAATCTGGTGTGGGGGCAAACAGATAGTATTTGTGTGATTCTTAGGGAACCGAATAATCAAACCTTAACTTCTTCTGTCAGAGTTCGACCGCTGACTCTGCCATTCACCTGCAAAAAGTGCGAGACACCGGGGTTGATCCCGGCGACGCACCCTCCGACGCTCAAGTCAGTAATCAGGAAGATTATGAAAGAGCGTAAATTGGCAAAAGATTGATTACCTCTTAATGGTGGTGGATGGGGGGTATTTATAGCCGTCTTTGGGATCAGATTAGGAAAGTAATCCCTATGACCAGATAAGGAATGTAATCCCTAATTCCCCATGCAAGGATAGATGTGAATCAGGGCCGTTGATTAGGATTAATCAGAAACCATAATTCTATCCTGATGGACTGGGTTTGCTGCAGGTTAGAACTCGTACCCAGTCTAGATGGATCCGTTCGTGGGTTATTGGGTCTTTGGGGAGAAGACCCAGTACCCATTTTAGACCCGGTTGTCAAGTGAAATTACTATTTTACCCCTAGGCTTTAAGATTCGCGCCCGATTTGGACAGTTCCGATTTAACCCCATTTTTAGCCATATCACAACTCATGAACCAAGTCCAACTTTGTATACTCTCTACATCTACTATTGCAAAAGCGAACAGAAATAACATGTTATTTGCATCGGGTGCAACCGCAATCAACAAACAAGCCTTGTATTTTTCACACAAATGAGTTCCATCTATACTAATAACAGGTCGGCAGGACTTAAAAACTTCAATTGAAGCGCCAAATGCCCGAAATACTCCTTTGAATGTTTCTTTGCCATGATTGGAAGGAATTTTATCCCAATGTATGTAAGTTCCATGATTTAAGGCTTGTATTGCTGATAAAAGAGTAGACAACTTCGTATATGCTTCATCGAACCCTTCAAACAACTGCTCAGTAGCTCTCTGTTTTGCAATCCAAGTTTTCTTGTAAGAAATTTTATAATTACATTGTAGCAACACAATCTTAATTATGGCCCTTGGTGTTGTTCTAAACAGTGCCTTAACAACATTCAAAATTATATTAGAAACTAGCTTCGAATCAACTTTATTGTGGTCCTGAGTTAATGTCGGATTGGTACATGTATGCACCCCTCCCAACTTCTTCACAATGAAGTACGTCTGTCCTCTTGAAACAAGTGCACGTAGTTTCCATGGACATCCTGCATCGGCTACACCTTCATTGGTACGTACTTTTGGTGCGAATTTATATTGGACGACATACAAATTTTTGTTTGATTTCATTACTACAAATTCTCGATGTTCCTTAATAGAGAACATCTTCACCGCATGTTGGATATTATCTTTTCTTTTAAACTTTTGCCCAATGTACAATATTCCTATCTCCGGTGAACCACATGATTCTTCTGAATTTTGAAATACCCGGGCATTATTACTTCCTTCAGTGGATTCAAATTCATGTATAGTTGGACTCATGAATTGAGACGGGTGGGGAGGCAGGGGTGGATCATTGGCTTCCGTTTCCTAAACTTCATTAACGTTATCATCTCTATGCTCACCATCTTCATATTCCTTATGTTTTGCATCTACCTCCAATTCTTCATCTTCTTCTTCATCATCATCATATACTAACTCATTATTAACCGTAGCTTGATTGAAGTCTCGAATAATGTGTTCGTTATCAACAAGATTGTAGATAAAGTTTGAATTTGATGGTGGCAAAGTCATGTACAGGGGAATTTTTTGGTATTGGATTTATGAACATGTTTTCTTGTCGAGGCAATGATCTTTCATGTGGGTCAGGATCCGGATGGGGACTCATCTCTTGAGTTGGCACTTCACGTACCGGGCTTAATATACGATTAATGTGTGGCGGGCTATTAGGAATCCTGATTTTTTCAAGGTATAACTCTAATGCATTCCAACTATAATTCGGATCAACTGTTTGTGCAATCATGGAAGTAAGAGCATCATCATCGACTATAGGTACCACCAGGAAAATTTTGGACTCTCTTTTTTCAGCTGCATATCGAGCTCAGATTTAACTTTCCATTCACTTTTATCCCAGTTAGTAATTTCGTACACCTTCTCTACTAGTTCTTGTTGCGTAATATTACGGGGAGCCCAAACTACTTCCAGTTCAACATCACTATAACAAGCTCCTAACTTTGGGTCTCTAATTATTTCTCCCCTGTAATATACCCATATAGGAATTTTGTAATCCATATCTACAAGTCAATGGATAAATATGCGAGTAACTATCTAATACAATACATAAAACACAAAGATTATACTTTCATGGGTTGTATGAATACCTTCAAGAATACCCCGATGTTTGAGAGCGGAGATGACAACACATATGATGTTAGAGAGAACGAAGACGGTACTAATCGTCGGGGGTGTTGAGGGCTTCAATGTAGGTGGCGAGGTTGGGAGAATTGAACGACTAGGAAAATTACCACTTGGGGATTTAGGGATTGAAGGTTGATGGGGAGAGGAAGATGAGGTGAAGTTGATACATTAATTAGGAAGAGATTTTACGGAGTGGGAGGAGCTAGATTAGGGTAATAGGGTTTTCAAGGATTTTGGGTTTCGGAGTTGGGGAATTTTTTTTGGGAGAAGAACTGAAATTGAGAATAGGGGGATAGAGGGTTTTAAGAGAATTGGACCCCAACGATTAGCAGTTGTGAGCTGCGACCTAAGAATTATCAAGGACTCAGTGAAATCTCCTTTGAAATACTTTGTACTTGAGAAATGTTGAACAAAGTCTTGGAATCTAGATTTATATGGTCTCGTTATCGAAGTGGCCGCAGTTATGTACTGCGAGTGGTCTATTTTGGAAGTTAGTTTCGAAAGTAACTTATTTTATAAATTAGTTTCAAAAGGTGGTCTATTTCGGAAAAAATCCATCTTCCCCTCCCCCCCCCCCCCCCCCCCCCCCCCCCCCCCCCCCCCCCCCCCCCCCCCACCACCACCCACACACAATCACTTATATTTTCCTTGAGTTGACCCACTTTTCGAAACTATTTTTGAAGATGACCCATTTTTCAAACTAATTTTTATGATGGACCAGTTCTCATAAACGGTATATTCGATTGTGGGATTGCAGTTCCCAACTGAGCCATATTCACAAATGAGTTTTGGACTAAAGCAACTTCAAAACTTGGACAAATTTTTTTTAAGTTAAATATATTAAACAAATACCACAGTTCGCAACTATGGCCTAAATATAACAGAGGCCACAGTTGGGAACAATGACCTCTATTATAATATTTTATTAAAAATTTAACAGAGGCTACAATTCGGTATATTTGGCCGCAGTTCGGAACTGCTACCTATGTTTAACACATTTTAACTTAGATAATTGACAATATTTAAAAAAAGTACTCAAAGTTTTGGGCCAGTTTAAAAAAAAGTACACAAAAGTTTTTTTTTTATATAAAAAAATGACACAATGTTTAAATTAACTCCACTGGGTTAGTTAGGGTTAGGGTTAGGGTAGGGTTTAAAAAAACCACTTTCATCTTTCATTTGTGTTTAAAAAAACCACATTCATCTTTTATTTGTGTTTAAAAAAATATCACATAACTAATCAGATGTTTAAATAACCCCCCCCCCCCCCCCCCCCCCCCCCGCCCGAACTAACCCTAACCCTAATCTTAATTAACCCAGTGGAGTTAATTTAAACATTGTGCCTTTTTTAAAATAAAAAAAAATTATGTACTTTTTTTAAACTGACCCAAAATTTTGTGTACTTTTTTTCTAATATTGCCTAGATAATTTTATCTAAGTTTCGAAGTCTCTCTAACTCAAATATGAAATAAACAGAAATGTAGTCTCCAAAAAATCCATTTATAAATAGACAGCAGTTGGGAACTTCGATCTCACAATGAAATAGGCTGCAGTTTCCGACTGCTGCCAGTGAGAACTGGTCCAACATAGCATTCAGTTTAGAAAGTGGATCATATTAGGATTTAGTTTCGAAAAGTGGTTCAGTTCAGAAAAAAATCCCCATCAAATCTACTCCAAAGTCCAAACCTCCCCCAAAAATGGCAGCCCTCCTCGCCCGACGCACCGTCACCTCCCTCCTCAAACCCACCCTCCTCCGCTCCGCCGCCGCCGCCGCCCTCCTCAACCGGGGCGGACCTCCCTCCCCCTCTCCCTTCCAGACCCGCGCCAAAACCACCACTTCCGGTTCGGGTTACTCTCCCTTAAACGACCCGGCGCCCAACTGGAGCAACCGCCCGCCGAAGGAAACGATCCTTCTGGACGGTTGTGATTACGAGCACTGGCTGATCGTCATGGAGTTCGACACCGACCCCAAACCCTCGGACGAGGAGATGATCGTGGCGTACGTTAAGACGCTCGCGTCGGTTCTTGGAAGGTAATTAGTTAATTTTAATAGTTGGGTTATGTCGTTCCAAGTTAAACATCGTGCATGCACATCAAGTGTTTGAGAGAATGAATCAAGATCCATTTGCACGTGCGATGGGCGTATTTTCTTGGAATGAATCCTAGCTTCGTTTCTTGGAATGCAATTAGATTAATGTTGGTTTGTTTGGTTTTGATTGTTTAATTAATTAGTTGAGATCATGCACGTAAGGGGTTTGAAAATTGACTATGGTGTTTTGGATTGTGAATAGTAGATTCCTTTGCACATGTGATGGACGTTTTTTTTTTTAATCAATAAACGGTGGGTTGAACGCCTCTCGCGTTTCATTAAAAAGATTTTAACAAAACATACAATCAAAAGTAGGCTTATGAAGTTTAGGAAACCTAACAGGCTGGGTCCTAGAACTCATATATCCCAACCAACAAACAAAAAAATAACAAAACATAATCCTACTGGTCGGTTGACCTCGCCACAGCAGGTTTCTCGTGCCAATTTGAGCTCATTTTCTCACTTGTATTCCGTTTTTCCACACCGTCCCTCGCAACCGCCTTGCTGTCACCCCCAGCAGTGTCTCATACGTCAACCTCGAGCACTATACGAGAGATACCGCGGGTACCCACCAATCTGACATACTCATATCCAGATTATAACATCGTTCTCATCCCCTAACTTGACCGCCGTTGACTATCACCGCCACCTCGCAACGGAGGCTGCCGTCGCTCCCGAAGGCTCCACAAACACCTTCAAGCCCTTTGACATGAGAGAACCCTTAGGCACCCCTCACTTTGACCTGAATAGATCAAAATTGAGCTCAAACCATAAACTTGCTCGGCTACCGTCGTTCCACATCAACTAAGTTACATTTTTATGCTAATTGTAAGTTGGTTGTATTTGAATATTAAGGGAATAGACTCATTTGGATAGGGAAGTCCACACACCTCTCACTCCCCCACGATCTCCATTCTTGGCCACCCTGTCGACTAAATCCCCTCGTCACTGCATTTGACCATTATGGCCGACCACAGCTGACCATCCCCGACATAGTCAGCCCCTTGCCAACTCCGACAAGCTCCTCGACACCAACCCAAAAGCAAAAGTCAACCGCCGCACCCCGACGTCACATGACTCAACACCCTGTCGACATCACATTTCTCGGCCTGTTGACCCGACTAATGAGGCATCATACTGAAGCCCCTAAGGCCTCCAACAGAGCCTGTCACCCCCATCGCCTAGACAAGCAACTGCCTTCAATCCCGATGACCCTAGCCTTGTCGACCCCGACGAACCTCGCCTTGTCGACCAAATCCCCCGTCGACTCAACCTTTGGGTCGACGACGCGACCACCAAACCCCCGTCGACAACATTGAGACCCCCCGTCGACGAGCCTGAGCCAGACCACCGACAACCAAATAGAACCCCCCGATCGACGAGTCAGATCCAGACCACCGTCAACCAAATCCCTCGTGATTGACGTATTTTGGTTTAGCAGTCTGCCCAATAGGTAGGTTGGCAGTCTTACGATCATTAATCTCGAAAAAAAGTGTACTTCTTTCATGTGAACTGCATCAAAAGTATATGTGCATCAAAAGTATATGTGCCTTCTGACCAACAATGTGAAAGGCTACTCAACGTTCTTTCTCAATCTTATTGTTGAATGGTCGTCATCTAGTAAGGTTTTGTTTGTGTTTCATGGATAAACTAATTTTCTTAACCGCATCAGGGTGTACTGTGTTTTCAGGTAATTCCCAATATATTGAAAGTGTACAGAGAAATATACTACTTATCACATTAACATAATTTAATTTCCTTCTGGCCTGTTTAGAGTTGAAGTTAGCATACCTGTAGGTTTCTGTTATGTGGAGATGGAGGTGTGCAAGCTATAGGTATAGGGATGCAATTGGATCGGATATGGATTGGATATGGGCAATACCATATTCATATCCACATTCCAATGACGAATACAGATACAAATACAAATATGGGTTGGAAAAAAACAGTCATATCCATATTTGACAAATTCAGAACGAAGCAGTGGGAGGGAAATCAAAACCAAATGAGGTATAATATTGACAGTGACAATAGGCTCAATTGTCTTGTCTTCAAACTTCACTAAAGAGTTAGTTGACTTGGTTAGTTGTTGTGCATGGGATCTTCATTGATGATGGATTGAGAGTTGTAAGTGGATTGAAATTGTATAAGTTGGGAACATTTTTGGTGTTGAGATATAAATGTCACCAATGTTATTTTGTTTTGGATGTTCATTTAAAAAATACATAGCATAATAAAGAAGAATGCTATGTTTTCATTATTACCATGGAAGAAAATTATTTTTCGTACTTAATGATTTATGATTGTATGCATAACATGGTTTGAAAAAACTTTAAAAAGCTACACTAAGGTGTAGCTTAAGCATTAAGCAGCAAGACAACACTTAATTTATGGAAAACAGTTAGGAACTTATTTTATATAAAACTATTTAATAAAATGCTTAAAAACGCTAAAAAGTGTGCATGGGCGGATTGGAAGATTCATTAGCGTTATTTTTTGTTTTAAATAAAGTCCTTGTTGGGTTAATTTTTACCCGCTTCCTGAATATGTACGAAATCTTAAGTAAACCTAATCCAAATGCTGTAATCCTCTTAAGCAAAAGCGGTGGGCCACCATTTGTTTTCCTCATTGATTTTCAAAACCTTGACACTTGCATCTCTGATTTAGCAGGCCTGCTAGTCTGCTACTAGACATATTATAATGTTAGAAACAAGACTCGACTTGTAGGGAAAGAAGAAAAGTCTGAGAGAAGGATTTGGCCTATAAGTACCCTCCTCGTCTAGAAAAGAGTCGTTGAATTGTGATGGCCATATGAATTCACTCTCGTGCAGACCTAAGTATGTCCATCCAGTATATTCAATTGTGCTTGAATTTTATACAAGCAAATGACAAACTCAATCTACATAAACCTCCTTGATCAGTTTGATGACCATAAAAGACGGTGCAACAAACGTTTATTAGGTTGCTAGCGGTAACCATGTGGAATGTTATTTGGGTTCTTCCAGATGTGTGTCTCTGAATAAATGGTGTCTCTAGTGGTGGCTCTACTGGCTTTTCGTGAAGTGGTAATGGTTGTAATGCCTCTTCTGCAAGAAGAAGCAAACATTGGTAGCAATGTTAACTATTTTGATGAAGTAATGTAAAAATATTCCTTAAAAAGTTTGGTGAACAAGCGAGAATGATTGATCCACGTGCTGCCGCTTAATGCAACTTTTAGCTCCATAATTTACTATTCCCTCGTGTCTACCGAATAAATAGCTGATATCAGTCTTGTAGATAAGGTAGCTTATTAGTCTTACGATCATGAATCTCCATAACAAGTTTACTTCTTTCATATGGACTGCATCAAAAGTACATCCTCCTTGACACCAGCAATGTGAAAGGCTACTCAACATTTTTTCTTGGACTTATTTTTGAATAATTCATTAATGTAATCATACTTGAAGTTGGCTCATTTAATGGATAGACTAGTTTTCTTAAACAAGTCAAGGGGTACTATGTTTTAAAATAATTCCTAATCTATGGAAAATGTACAAGGAAAAGTATTGCATATCACGTTAACATAATTTATATTCCTTTAGGCACTGTTTGGAATTACAGTTATAATACCTATAGGTATCCTTTAAGTGGAGGTGGAGGTGCTCTACCTATAGGTAGCATACCTTTACCTACAACTTAAAAGATACATGTAGGTTGAAAAATAAATTTGGTTTATTTGGGGGTAGTTGAGATATCTAAAGAGACTACAAGTATCTCAACTTTTGGGGCCAAAAGGTTAAAACACGTGGAGGTATCTCACCTCCAGAAAGGTTCCCAAACAGATCAAAGGTAGGTTAACTAGAGGTATTAGATACCTCCACTAACCTCCATTTCCAAACGGGCTTAAGAGGAAGGTTGTTATCAATTAATCTTGTTGGACCAGACCATTGAAAACACATGGTTCATCACCATCTACTTTGTGGAGACTTGAATTTGTTGGGAGGTCAATGGTTCTAAAGATGATATGAAGCATTGTCAACAGGAGTAGCTTTTGATTGCGGTGAGTATTCTTGGCAGACTTGTTGTTAGCCAAGTCCATTATAAGTAGGCTGATGAGCCAAGAGCTCTGGAGCAAATAATATTGATGGCAACAATAGGTGCTCGGCCATCTTCAAGCTTCACTATTAGGACTAAAGAGTTAGTTGACCTGGTTAATGTTGGCTATGGGATCTTTGTTGGTAGTAGATTCAGATTTGAATGTATACTATCTTGAAGAACTGGAGAACATTGTCTGCAAGGAGACACAAAGGATGAAGACATTTAGTCTTTAGATAAGGATTGTTATTGGTCTCTTGTTGACTGGGGCAGTGTTGTAATACATAGTGGAGAAAATAAGAAAGGAAATGTTGGGATCCATCATCTTTAGTGGGGTTTTCTTTTATAGATGTCGGTAGTGCGAGGGGAAATTTGACAAAGTGGTGGTGGGTGGGTTTAGTTTATAGATTTGCGAAGTTGAATGAGGTGGATTTTGGGAGTGGTGAGGTTTTCCATAGCTTTGGTACCAAAATGGTTCGAAAGATGATGAAGGAGAAGAAGACTTGGACTTTACCAACTCAAATTTCCATGGGAGTGGTGAGGTTTTCCATAGCTTTGGTACCCAAATAGTTCGGAAGATGATGAAGGAGAAGACGACTTGAGCATTACCCACCCAAATTTCCATTCTCAGCTATGTTCTTTGTTTCATAACATATAATTTTCTTAATAAATAGGGCATACATAACTTTCCTTTAAAGAATATAATATAGGAAGGACAAAAATATTCTCGAGAAGTTTAAGCTGTATACAAATTGTAAGTTGTATTTGACAGATAAGTTTACAACTGGAAAGATAAATAAATTCCTAAACAGATATTTGCAAATCTAAATGTTAGGCATGCACCAAGAGCAATTTGCAAGTTAAGACTCATCTTTGGGAACTTACAATTAGAAGTCTGGCATAGTTGGATTCAGAGCTACATCCAATTTGGATGTCTAACGAATCTGTCAAGTTTATATTAACAGCACTCTTTTATATGCTTCTACTTTATATGTCATGTTGACCTTTAAAAAATCGACTCGGACTACAATCTAAGAATGTTTAGTTTATCTTGTCTGCAGATGATAAGTTTCAGATAAAAACAACTATTATGTTACCATTTCAGCTGTAAATTATGTGTTTCTGTTTCAGTGAGGAGGAGGCAAAGAAGAAGATCTATTCTGTATGTACCTCAACATACACAGGGTTTGGGGCATTGATTTCTGAAGAGCTTTCTTGCAAAATTAAAGGTGATTCGATTTAATTATTTGAAATTTTAATCAGGGAAGAGCAACATTTAATATGTAGAAATAGAGTTCTGATATATTCTGTTGTTCAATATGGCAGGTTTACCTGGAGTGTTGTGGGTACTACCCGACTCCTATCTTGATGTTCCCAACAAGGATTATGGAGGTGAGCCCAAGAAATACATATTTTACATTGGTGTACTTTCAGTGCATTGTTTTCCAAAACGAATAAATTCCAAATGTGTTGGTACTTTGTAGATTCTCAAACTCATGTTTTACTAACAAATTTTCTTCAGTTATTACTACCAAAATTTGTAGGGTTTTAGTTATGGTAGGTATTAACATTATTCCGATTTTTGTTCCTGTTATCCCTATGCTTTCGTATTGATGTTGGAGAATTTGATTGCTGGTACCAGTGGGACATTGGAGTACTGAATTTCCATTTTATTTGAAAATGGTGAACATTTGAATGGACGATGAATGCTGGATTAGTACATTATATAATGATCTTTGTTTTTTGTTCGACCATGGAGGATTCTTAGGACTGGACTAAGTATGTTGTTTACCTTGTATTTCCATTGGTTTGACCTGCCGATGTCTATTCCATTAATTACATCGAAAATGCTTGAGTTTTAGCTCATGCAATGCGAGCATTTTCCTACATAGTGATGGTTATTAAGAACTTTATTTATTCTCTCAATTCATACAATTGTTATGGACTTTCAATCTTGCTCAGTACGAGGAATAGAATGAAAAATGCAGTGTAGAGGCTACACGTTCACACTGGCACAAAAGCAAATCCATATGTCTAGTTATAATCGTAAAGATGCTTTGCTGATTTGTTGGATCATAACAATATTATTGCATTGAATTTGGGTTAAGTTTGCTTATCATACTATATATTTCTGTTTTGTTTCCAATACCAGGGGACCTTTTTGTAGACGGAAAAGTCATCCGCAGACCCCAGTTTCATTTGAGCGAGAGGAACCAGATTAGAAACCGGCCCCGTGTTCGACATGATAGGCGCTGAGAAAATAGTACAGGTTGAAAGAAGGGAACCAGTGCAAAGGGGTCTGGTCGAAAACCCATAAGGGAGCTTATTATAGGCTATATAACAAGCACACCGTGATCCATGTTTGAGTCAGACTTTCCTTGATTTCTTGCTATCTGGAAGGTCTTCATATAAATTTGGTCTGCTGTTGCCCAAGTAGTGCCTGAGTATAGATTAGCACTTACTGATGTTGAAAGAAGAATATTTTGTTCGTTTCTTCAATTCTGAACTGGGTATGTATGGGAAGTTAGTTCATGCGTGAATTGCTGTTGAAACATTGGATTGTCTAATGTAGAAAGTTTGCATGCATTTGAATCTGTCATATTCTCATCACAAGTCACAACTAGTACACCATCTCTTAGAAAATGAAATTGTGACTAATAATTTTTGACTTGTAGATTCTTTTATTGTGTTTGATTTAGGAGAGAGTTGGACATGGTTTGCAATGAATAACAGATTGGAATCACGATGTGACTGGTTACAACAGGAAGGAAGACAAACCCAACGCACTATATGATTAAGCATTATCAAAAAAATATATTCAAGAGGCTGTTCTTCCTTTCACTAGAGATACATAAACAATCTCACGAGTTGTCCATAAAAAAAAAACAGGAGAATAACATTAAAATAACAAAATAATTACCGTAATATCAACTACATTCTTTAATCGACTCAATCACCAATGAATGTGTACTTGGACTATGTGCAATCAGTTAATTGATCATTTAGAAACTGGCAAAAAGTTGAATTTTTTGGTAAGAGATAAGGGATTATGTATGACATAGTTTCACTTAGCAATAAAAGTTGAGATGGCCGAGTTGGTCTAAGGCGCCAGATTAAGGTTCTGGTCCGAAAGGGCGTGGGTTCAAATCCCACTCTCAACATTATTTTTTAAAAAATTTTGCACTATGCTTACTTTTTATTTTATACCACTTATTTTTAAATTTTTGCATACTATTTGCATATACATTTATTTTATATTTTATACCACTTATTTTTTAATTTTTGCATACTATTTGCATATACATTATTTTCTTTTTATAAATCCCATATTACTTTTTATGAGGCTTGTATTATTTGCATGTACACTTAATTTTTCCACTCACGTCACAAATGGAAGAAGAAAAGATTGCGGATAATTACTATTTGTATATACAATTTTTTTTTATAAGGACTGTATTATTGGAATATACACTTATATTTTGCACTTACGTCAAAAATGGAAGTAGTAAAGAATGCGGATAAATACTATTTGCATATACATCATTTTTTTTAGGTCCATATTATTTGCATACACACTTATTTTTTGCACTTACGTCACAAATGAAAGACAAAAGATTGCAGATAAATACTATTTGCATATATATCAGATAAATACTGATTGCAAATACACCATTGACAATATAAGCTTCCATTTGAATAATTAAACTTAGCAGCCCAAGCCTCATGTTGCTTATAGCGCGTAAGTTTGAGATTCTCTTCTTTTTTTGCACTTACGTCAAAAATGGAAGTAGTAAAGAATGCGGATAAATACTATTTGCATATACATCATTTTTTTAAGGTCCATATTATTTGCATATACACTTATTTTTTGCACTTATGTCACAAATGAAAGACAAAAGATTACAGATAAATACTATTTGCATATATATCAGATAAATACCAATTGCAAATACACCAATGACAATATAAGCTTCCATTTGAAGAAAGAAAAAAAAAAACTTAGCAGCCCAAGCCTCATGTTGCTTATAGCCGTAAGCTTGAGATTCTCTTCTTCTTTTTGACATTCTTAAATTATTTTGACTCGTTATATCTCTGTCATGTTCCTATTTTATTACCCTCAATAGTTTTTGCCTTGTTCTATTCAGAATTTTTACCAAAATGATCCACTTTTTGAAAGTATTTACCAAATTAATCCACTTTCAAAAGTATTTACTAAAATGACTCACTCGCTATCTCAGTTAGCGACCCTAGTGAAAACAGGGTCGCTAACTGAGACAGCAAGTGTAGTTGTACGTTGTACTTATTCTTTAGAGAAATTTTGAACATGCAATTTGTACATGAAATGTATACAACTACAGTCGCTATCTAAGATAGCGAGTTCATTTGAACTAGACTTGCTATCTCAGATAGCGAGTGTAGTTGTACATATTTTTTCAGAAAAGTTTTGAACATGGCTACCTGTTATACCTTTCAGTGCTTATCTTGTTATACCTATGTGGCAATGGCTACCTCCTGCCTTCCTCGACACTATCCATGATGCAAAATTCTAGTCACCTTACGCGCCCCTGAAATTCTATTACCAGAAGGCTCACTGATGCTAAGATACCAACCTCCCATGGGTTGCTATGCATTAAAGCAGACGATGCTATTATTTGGGAGGAAAGGCAAAAGTAATAAAACATGTAATGCATTCGGAGCATTTGTTATTTATAATTATAGTACTCTTGTATATGCAAAAACAATCATAATGTTTGCTTTAGTTGAGGTCTCTATGTTGTAGGTGAAAGCAAATACCCTCACCTGTTATTCATCTACTAATGCTGCGCACATTTGATGGGATTCTTGAACTTCGTAATTTCATTTTTAGGGGACTATCGTAATGTTCCATATTTCATGTTTAGGTCCTTGTATTTGGGTGTGTTTTGTAATGCAGCATATTTTCGGATTAGTCTATAATATCACTGCAATTCATGTTTCATCAATATAAGAATCTCTACATGCTTGAAGTGAGAAAACTCATGGTCGGAAAAAAAACCCTCTTCCAAAACCAAATGAAACGTTTCAGATCGCGCTTGGTCACAAACTACTAAGTTCAAACTATTACATCCTTGTCAAGATTTAGATTGTTGCGATCTTCAACTCAAATGAATTTCAACTTTCAGAAGACAATCTGATGCATGTCTAGTAAATTGTAATTGACACTACTCCTAGACTCAAATTTGTCGGTAGATTCCTTGCTTCTTTTCCTACCCATGGAAATGCATCACATTCCTTGATTTCAATAGAGGATTCCCCTACATATTATATTGCGTACTTTGAAGTCCATGATGCTTCTCGCAACTTTGCAACTCTAACAAAAGCTGCTGCTGCTAGAACTTGACAAAATGCTGTTTATTTTCATCAAAAGATTTCATGGGATCCTGAAATCACTTTAACCGTTTATTACAGGCTACAACAAAGTTGAGTAAGGTATCTCTCCAACTTAGCTACCAAGTGAAGCCAGCACTTTACAACAACTTGAACCTCAGGCAATCAATCATTGTTGCTTCTTATAAGGGATGATGTCGACTTGTCTTTGAAAAAATGAGTGCAACTACACTCGCTATATGAGATAGCGAGTTCATTTGAACTAGACTCAGATAGCGAGTCTAGCTGTGTACATTTCATGTTCAAAAGTTATCTGAAAAATAAGTACAACTACAATCGCTATCTAAGATTGCGAGTTCATTTGAACTAGACTCGCTATCTCAGATAGCGAGTGTAGTTGTACTCATTTCATATTCAAAATTTCTCTGAAAAAATGTGTACAACTACACTCACTATCTGAGATAGTGAGTTCATTGGAACTAGACTCGCTATCTCAGATAGCGAGTGTAGTTGTATACATTTTATGTTCAAAATTTCTCTGAAAAAATGTGTGCAACTACACTTGCCATCTCAGTTAGCGATCCTGTTTTCACTAAGATCACTAACTGAGATAACGAGTGAATCAGTTTGGTAAATACTTTCGAAAGTGGGTCGGTTTGGTAAATACTTTCAAAAAGTGGGTCATTTTGGACAAAATTTCTATTCATGCCCCTCCTTTATCTCCATAATTAGGCTATGTTTGGATATAAATGTAGGATATCTATAGGTAATTTTTAATTGAAGCTAAGAGAATGCAACCTGCAAGTTGCATATATGTACCTCTATTTTGGCTTAAAATTAAAATTGGTTCGATTGGATATCTACCATAATCTATGTGTTATCTTAACTTTGAGGTGTAAAAAAAAACAGAATTAACGTACCTAAAAAATATAATCCAAACAGATATAAGTTTAGATAAGTATACATAGACAAGTCTATTTCACTAACCTTCCTCGTATCCACTAATCTTTTTATGCAGTCAGAGATATCTCTACTACTATAATGGGAGAGCCCCTTAGTCAGTAACCCAAGTCAGTAACCCAACCCGTGCAACGCACGGGTTGGGTTACTTTGGTAAATATTTTCGAAAGTGGACCTGTTTGGTAAATATTTTCGAAAGTGGACCTGTTTGGTAAATATTTTCGAAAGTGGATCAGTTTGGAAATTATTTTCTTTTTATTATGGACTAACTTTGGTAAATATTTTAGAAAGTAGACCTGTTTTGTAAATATTTTCGAGAGTGCATCGGTTTGGAAATTATTTTCTTCTTACCCTTTTCATTATCCTTCAATTTTTTCCACGTGCACGTGTGTCTGATACTAGTTTTAATAGTTAGCCATCTAGTGTGTAGAGCTAACCTTAACTAGACCAAGGATAAAGAACAAAATGGTTATTGCTAGGCGTCCCTACATCATTCGTTGGTTTATTTGCAAATAGTGATTTGTGGGGATGTAATCCACAATATTATGATTTGCTAGTGATCTGTGCCAAAAATGGGTAAAATTTTCAAATTCCGTTTTAAAATTATTCATCTTAGAGCATCAGTCGTTGGTTATTTTTTCAGTTTCGCCAATTTTTTTGGCAAATATGGTGCTGCAGTCGTCATATATTTTGCTATTTTTTTCCATTTTTTTTAACAATTTCTTGATATATTTGAGAATGGATTTAGCAATTCTCATATTATTTTTTTAATTTTTCAGATGAAATGTGTAATTTTTAAATTTAAATAATTCTTTGGATGTAAAAAAATATTTTAAAAGTTTCACGGACGGACGAAACAAACATGACTCATCCAATTCAAAAGAGCCTTTGAAAAATATTAAAATATCAAAAAAATTATCAAACAAGGAAAATTAAAAGGAGCCATTAAAATATTAAAACATTAAAAATATTAGTAGTGAGATAATTCAATTAGTTAGATAATTACTTTAGAAAATAGGTGATGTTTCGTGGGTCCCAAACAAAAAAATTAACAAAAATTTTGAGTGGTCGTCCAAAATATATATATATACTAGGTTTGCATGTTGACACGTGCCTACGGCACGTCTTCGGAACGGTACACCTGGTTTGATTATATAAAATAGTTTTGGAGGTCCAGCAAATTAATTGAAGTAACAAACATATTATATGAGGAAGCAGTTTATCTACATTTATGCTCAACCATCGCCTTCTTGATCATTAGCTTGAACTTATCTAGAATGCATATATTTTGTTAGAAACACTGCATAGAGTTTTTTTTAACTTCAGCATCACTGTTAGATGCTTATAATAGTTATGCAAGGACATTATCATATAGGTTTTATAGAGCTTACTCTAATCCCATAACCACTATGAGCATATCTAAATACAATGGTAACGCAAGTGCAGGTGTGAAGGTATCTTCAATACCAATAATCTAAACATTTGTTTGTCTGAGACTCAGTTTGTAATTAAAATACCTCTTATTATTATTTCAACCAAATTGAAATACATAAAGTTCTAAAAACTTTAATCTAAGCTAATCATTTATTTTATCTCCACTTTATCTCCCCATTGCACCTTTATAAAAAAAATTCAAAATGGATAAATAACAAATTCACTTTAGTTGTCTTTCTTGAGTGGAGAGTTTGCACCCTTCACTGGTAAACTCCAGTCATCCCATTCCTATATATCCAAACATACACTAAAAGTTCTTATATGTTATGTTATCTATAGTTTCTAATAACCAATGAAGGGAACAATTTACGATAGTATTTTCACTTGTAGTAAAGAAATTAATGTTGCATATTTACCAAGTTATTTTAGGTTGCGGGTCAGCTTACCTGTCCTGCAATGGTTTAGAAGCCCAAATTAAGGCCGCCAAAGAATCCATTTCTCACTTGTGTACACCTTAAATCAAAACCAATAAAAAACTCATCAAATAAATCACCAAATTAAAAAGTTTTAAACCCGAAAAAATAAAACAATCATACCCTTCTAAACTTAGATCTCATATACACACAAAATTCGAGTCAGCAAAAAACTGACTAATCCCCTGCACACACAAAATTAAAAATTAGAATGAGAATTCGGTTAATGAGATGAAATTAGAGTCGTCGCATCACATATAGAGGCTTTCGATTCGGTGGAGGAGAGTCGCCGATACAGACTCGCTTGATATTCGCGCTCGATTTGGTGGAGGGGAGTCACCGATACGGAATCAGCAGCGGATCAGATATCGGCGGTGACCTCTTGATTGGGGTTCGACATTAGATTTGGATTTGGATTTGCTTTGAAATTTTGAAATTTTCAAAATTTCAAAATTTTTAATTTTTTTAAATTTTTTAAAATTTTTAAAATTTTAAATTTTTATAATTTTTATAATTTTTTAAAAATTTAAATTTTTTTTAAAAAAATATAAATTTAAATTTTTTAAAATAAAAAAAATTTAAAAGTTTTTAAAATTTTTTTTATAGTTTTGATTTTTTTTTGAATTATTTTTAAAGTTTTTAATTTTTTAGATTTTTAGTTTTTATTTTTTAAAAAAAATTAAAATTTTATTTTCTTAATTTTTTGAATAAGAGAGAGAAAGAGAGAGGGAGGGAGAGAGAGAGAGATAATTAAATAACTAAAGAAATTGTTTTAGGTGGGGGAATTTGAATTTGAGTTTTGGGGGGGAGGGGGATGTGTATTCTGATGTTAAATCCGAGCCTTTGATTTTTGGGAGATTGAAGGAGAACCACTTGATATCTTTCTTTGTATTATATATATATATATATATATATATATATATATATTTCAGTGTGGCTTTCTGGTTTTCGTATGAACGATCTAAAGCATTCATATTGATCTACACGTCTATAATTGGTCTAAATATGTAAAATCAAGTTATTTAAAATTTACTTGCCCATTCGTTGAAGTGTTACAAAATTGTATGGTTGAATACTGTTTTTTTTGTAATGACAAGATGGATTGACAAATAAATTTCAAATGACTTGATTTTACATATTTAAACCAATTTTAGACGTGTAGATCAATATGAACAGTTTCGATCGTCGTACGAATGCTCGAAGCCGAGTGCACATGAAGGCTAGTGCACAACGGAAGGAGACTATATATATATATATATATATATATATATATATATATATATATATATATATATATATATATATATAGCACACTCCCCGTGCGCACTCATGCTCAGCCACCCGATCATGATCATGATCATTAATGTGGGATAAAGGAGTAGCAAAAATCAGAGCCCTCTGATCTCCTCTTGATCCTCCCCCCTGTGATCATCAAGTCAACTGGGGAATGGGCCCTAACCAGCTCAGGCCTACAAACTAACGGGTCCGACCCGGCTAGTTAGGGTTCCAGACCCGTTTGCCTGTGCCTATAAATACCTGGCCCCCTTATCACTTTAAGAGGTAATCAATCTTTCCCCACCTGAACCCTAGCTGCCCAGTCTCTTTTTCAGTGACAGACTAGATCGCCGGAGGGCCTGTCGCCGGAACTTCTCCCGGTATTTCTAAGCAGTGTGCAGGTACGGAAGATCCGAGCCAAGCTACTAGATCCGAGTTGAGCACCCGGCCTCTACCTTTCTGCTGCTACCCCTGAGCCTATCATGCTCCCCAGGGTCGGAACAACGATAGTACTATCGTTTCCTATTTACAAATTACAACAACTCACACATGTTGCCCCCACACCCCAAAAACAAACTGCATCAGGTTGGCACCGTCTGTGGGAAACTCTCTTAGTACTGTCGCTAGTCCGAGCCCGCTGATGGACGTCACCTCGAGCCCGAGCCCTCCCATGGCTCCCAAAGCCAGAAGGGTCGTCACCTTGGCACGACATCCAGACCCTCCGCATCACAACCGCACGGATGCCCAGGGTTCCAACCAACCTCGGGTCAACGACACGGTCAGACCTTCAAATGTGACTGATTTACGCTGCATCATCTTGAATCGGCAGGCAAGCCAAACCAGGGGAGAGGCCGCTTCCAACTCGGTCTAGAACCATCACCGACGGCCGTTTCAGGCGTGCGATCCAGAACACAACCGATCTCCTCGGGGACATCCGCCCCCGCAGGACCCAGTGGGGCAAGCCCCCGTCACAAGGGTCGAGTTCCAAAATTTTCAGGACGAGATCCCCCAAGCCATCCGAGGTGGTCAGACCACCGAGGTCCGCAACAGTTCCGACCCCCGGTCAGGAACAGGAGTCGGTGAATCCTACGGATCGGCCCGCCCCCAGGAACAGGCAGGCACCATCCTTCGTCATTTAGCGGAAATGGAGAACTGCCTCGCCCATTTCGACTAGGGCGGATCGATACCAGGCCACGGTCATCGGCAGGGTGGACCTCCTTTCTCCCTCCAAATCCTGGAAGCCGAGATCCCTCAGAATTTCTGGCCTCCTCAATTCGAGACTTACAATGGTGAGGGTGATCCCGCTGATCACATGGAGGGGTTTAAGATCCTCATGATGATTCACAGCGCTGCGGATCCCCTCCTCTGCCACGCCTTCCCTGCTACCCTTCATGGTTCGGCTCGGGAATGGTTCTCCAAACTTACCCCCGGCTCGGTCTTCTCTTTCGAACAACTAGAGGCGGGCTTCCTAACCCACTTCGTGACCAGCAGGAAGGTCGAGAAGATGAGCTCTTCCCTTTTGGACCTTAAATAGAAGGATGGGGAATCCCTCTGTGAGTTCGTTCGGAGATTCACCACCGAGGCGAGGTCAGTCTCCTCCCTCGACGCAGGGGTCGCCTCCGCAGCCTTTCGATACAATGTCCTCCACGGCCAGCTCAAAGCTTCCTTAGCCAAGAAGCCACCCGTGGACTTCCCCGACCTACTCAATAAGGTCGAGAAGTATATTCAGGTTGAGGAGGCCCTCAATCCCGAGGGCACCAAAGAAGCCACCGCTAAAGGGAAGCGTAAGGTCGATGATGCTGAGCCCTTCAAAAAATCCGCAAAAGAAACGGCTGGTCCCAAGAGGGTCCCCTCGGTCCCCCAATTCAAGAGGTACACGCCCCTAACTCAGAACGTCTCGGCAATTTTAATGGAGATCGATGACAAAGGGATCGTCTGATTCCCTCCCCGACCGAGCAACAATGGCAAGAAGCAAGACCAAAGGTTCTACTGCTGCTTCCACCAAGACACCGAGCACGATACAGATCATTGTCGAGCCCTCAAAGACGAGATCAAAGCCATCATCCAATGAGGGTACCAGAGGGAATTCGCCCGGGCCAATCCTAAAGACAGGAGAGAGCTGAGGAGCCCGAGGCCTTCGCCTCCTCCCCGGATGATCAGCCGGCAGCCCGAGCGGGACCCCAAACTTGAGGAGACAGGAGGACCGGCTATCCTGCACTGTGTCCACGATGGACCCATGGGAGGGGAATCCAATACCTCTCAAAAGGCCTTCGTCCGAGAGTTCAACTCTGTTTGGGACCACCCCTCCCCTCGGGTCCAGCAGCAGGCGGTCTCCTTCTCTGGAGAAGACCTCGAAGGTGTCCAGCTTCCGCACTGCGATGCCCTCGTCATCATCCTTGTCATGGACAACTTTGAGGTCCATCGTATCCTGGTGGACAACGTTAGCTCGGTTAATATTCTTTTCTTGAAAGCATTTGAGAACCTCAAACTCTCCCGAGAAAAGTTGAAGTTGGACGGTTACACCCTTCACGGGTTTTCAGGCGTCCCCATACAAATTGAGGGGATTGTGATACTAGATGTAACTGCGGGAATGACCCCCATCCTCTGAACCGAGTCGATGGATTTCATGGTGGTCAACGTCAAGGCAGCATACATTGCCATCCTCGACCGTCCCGGGCTCTGTTCGTTCCAGGCCGTCCCCTCAGCCTACCATATGAAACTGAAGTTCCCCACCGACCTTGGGGTCGGGGTCGTCCGAGGCAACCAGGAGTCGGCATGTTCATGCTACATGACTGCGGTCGGGGGCGGGGTGTTTCCCCTCGACGTGGCTGAGCTCCCTCCCGAGAGGGACCATCCGGAGTCCGAACCAGCGGACGAACTGGAAGAAGTTTCGTTCGAGGCAGAAGAAAAATCCAAATGTTTCCGTATAAGCCGCACCCTGTCTCCCGACCTGAAGCCAGGCCTGATTGATTTCGTCCATTGCAACATCGACCTCTTCGCCTAGACTCTGTCCGATATGCCTGGAATTTTCGAAGATTCGATCATGCACCGACTGAGCGTCACCCAGGCTTTAAGCCTATTCATCAGAAGCGGCGTAAGTTCGCCCCAGAGAGGCAACAAGTCGTAAAGGTGGAGGTGGACAAATTGTTGTCCGCCCGATTCATTCAGGAGGTCAGCTACCCGGAGTGGCTGGCTAACGTCATAATGGTGAAGAAGGCAAGCAGAAGCTGGAGGATCTGCATAGACTTCACAGACCTCAACAAAGCATGCTTAAAAGACCCTTTCCCTTTCCTGAGCATAGACGCCCTGATCGACGCAACGTCGGGTTACTAGCTGCTGACCTTCATGGATACTTTTTCTGGCTATAACCAAATTCGTATGTCTCCCCACCATCGTCAAGATGTCCTTCGTTACCGACCACGGTCTGTACTGTTACCAGGTCATGCCCTTCGGGCTGAAGAACGTCGGAGCTACCTACCAGAGGCTCGTCAACCGGGTCTTTAAAAACCAGATCGGTCGCAATATGAAGGTATACGTCGACGATATGCTCGTCAAGAGTCGGCGAGGTCAGAACCACGTGACCGACCTTGAGGAAGCATTTGGTGTTCTTCGATCCCATGACATGAGGCTCAATCCTGCCAAGTGCGCCTTCGGTGTCTCCTCCGAAAAATTCCAACGCGGTATAGAGGCGAACCCCGAAAAGATTCAGGCCATTATCGACATGACCCCTCTGAGAAATATTAAAGAAGTTCAAAGACTAACGAGGAGGTTGGCGGCCATTAGCCGTTTTCTCTCGAAATTCGGGGTGAAATCACTCCCCTTCTTCAAGGCCCTCCGAGTGGCAAAAGGCTTCGAGAAGGGGGGCCCCCAACAGCAGGCATTCGAATAGCTGAAATCATACCTCGCCAACCTTCCACTTCTGAGCAAACCCGAGCCGGGCGAATCACTCCAGCAATATCTTTCAGCCTCGGAGAACGCCCTCAACACCTTCTTATTCGGGAAGAGGAGGGTGTCCAAAAGCCCCTCTACTATGTGAGCAAGGTCTTGCTTTCTGTGGAGACCAGGTACGCTAAGATGGAGAAGATGGCTTACTGTCACGAACAAGTTCTAAAGAAGTCGTCCCGTGACATTACGCTCTGGTAATGGCCGCATGGAAGCTTCGTCACTATTTCCAAGCCCACTCTATTTAGGTCCTTACAGACCAGCCTCTGAAGGCCGTACTTCAAAAGCCCGAGACTTTCGGCTGCTTGGTCAAGTGGTCGATCGAGCTGAGTCAGTACGACATCAGCTACCAGCCCAGAACAGCCATCAAAGGGCAGGCCCTCACCGAATTCATCGCAGAATGCACTATCCCTGAGCCATCCGACATCTAGGAGGCAGACCCAATCTGGGAAGTCTATGTTGACGGCTCGTTCTGCGAGGGAGGTAGCGGTGCGGACGTCATCCTAAAGGGCCCAGATAATTTTGTTCTTCAATACTCTCTCCGCCTGAATTTCTCAGCCTCGAACAAGGAAGCAGAGTACGAAGCTATGATCGCTGGGCTCACCCTTACACATAAGGTCAGGTCTAGACACATCAAGGCCTTTAGCGACACCCAGCTCATGGTCAACTAGATCACTGGAGAGTTTGAAGCTCGCGACGCTCGAATGGTACAATACTTGGTGGTAGTCCATCATCTCTTGGCATTTTTTGAATACCACACGGTAGAACGAATCCCCAGGGAATAGAACGCCTAGGCAGACTCATTGTCGAAACTCACATCGTCATCCTTTGAGGGGCTCGACCGCACCGTCCTGATCGAGATCCTCCTCAAGCCCAACATCGACCTCCGTGAAGCCTCCTGCCTCACCACTGATCTCCAACCCGATAAATGGACGATGCCCATTATAAATTTCCTTTCGGAGGGCGAACTCCCTCAAGATCGATCCGAGGCAAGAAGGATCAGAGTCCGCTCTGAAAGATTCACCCTGATCAACGGAACCCACTTCAAGTGCTCGTACATGGTAGCTGACGGTAGACCCTACCTCCGTTGCCTATCTCCTGATGAGGCCAAGTACGCTTTGAAGGAACTACATGAGGGGATAGGTGGATACCACAAGGGGATCAGGTCACTCGCTCAAAAAGTCCTGAATCACGGGTACTACTGGCTGACCATGTTACAAGATGCCCAAGACCTTGTCAAAAGATGCGGCCCTTGCCAAAGATTCTCATCGATGAAGAGACTCCCGAAGGCCAATCTCTGTTCCCTGGCCAGTCCGACCCCCTTTGCTATGTGGGGGATGGACCTGATCGGCCCCTTCTCTCAAGCAATGGGCCAAAGAAAATTTCTGGTGGTGGCCATCGACTACATCACCAAGTGGATTGAGGCACAACCCTTGGCCATGATCACCGAGCATCAAACCCAAAAATTCTTCTAGAGACACATTATCTGTCAGTTTGGCATCCCACAGGTGCTCATCACCGACAACGGAGCCCAGTTTGCGGGCAAGAATTTTTGAAAGTTCTGCGGAGACATCGACATCCAATAATGCTTCTCGTCGATATGCCACCTTCAATCAAACGGCAAAACCAAAAAACCGAATCGCTAATTCCTTGACGGCCTCAAGAAGCGATTGGACAATTCGCCCAAAGGGCTATGGGTCGATGAACTTCCTAGCGCTATCTGGGCACACCGAGCGACAAAGAGGATCCCCATGGGCGAGTCGCCCTTCAACCTAACCTATGGCACCGAGGCAGTTATCCCCTCAGAGGTCGGCCTCCTTTCGTTTAGGATCATGGTTTTCCATGAAAAGAGCAACTCGGCAGGCCTCAAAGCTAACTTGGATCTAGTCGACAAAGTCAGGGAAAAATCAGCCATCAGAAGAAGCATATACCAGCAACGGGTCGAGAAATTTTGCAGTAAGAAGGTCCGTCCCACCGACATCAGACAGGGGGACCTCATCCTCAGAAAATTGGCGGTATCCGATCCCAGCAAAAAGAGGGAGCTGGCCCCTAATTGGGAGAGCCCGTATAAGGTCTCCGAAGTGGTGCGCCCGGTACCTACCGACTTACTGACCTGAAAGGAAACATAATCAAGAGACCCAGGAAAGCAGAGCACCTCATCAAGTACCTCAAAGGGGAGGACTAAACTGATTATGTAACCAATCCTTTGTAATCTGCATTACAGACCGATGTTTTTGTATGAGAAGATTTATTTCTTTCCAAGTTTTTAGCTCAGATTCTCTATGTAAATTCCCGCACTCTCCACTCGAAGCCTCGACACCTGACGGAGATCTCAAGCACAAGGGTAGCTCTCTCAAGCTAAGGCAGCGAAGCTTGTTGCTCTGTGCCGACCACCAAGCCTCGATACCTGACGGTGATCTCGGGCACATGGGCAGCTTTCACAAGCTAAGGCAGCAGAGCTCGTCGCTCTGTGTCGGCCACCAAGCCTCGACACCTGACGGTGATGTCGAGCACATGGATAGCTCTCTCAAGCTAAGGTAGCAGAGCTCGTCACTCTGTGCCGACCACCAAGCCTCAACACCTGACGGTGATCTTGAGCACATGGGTAGCTTTCTCAAGCTAAGGCAGCGGAGCTCGTCGCTCTGTGCTGACAACCAAGCCTCGACACCGACAGTGATCTCGAGCACATAGGTAGCTTTCCCAAGCTAAGGCAGCGGAGCTCGTCGCTCTGTGCCAACCCCCAAGCCTTGACACCTGACGGTGATCCCGAGCATAAGGGTAACTTTCTCAAGCTAAGGAATGGGAGCTCGTCGCTCTGTGCCGACCCCCAAGCCCCGATACCTGGCGATGATCTTGAGCACATGGGTTGCTTTCTCAAGCTAAGGTAGTGGAGCTCGTCGCTCTGTGTCGAACCCCAAGCCTCGACACCTGACGGTGATCTCGAGCACAAGGATAGCTTTCTCAAACTAAGATCGTGGAGCTCATCGCTCTATGCCGACCCCCAAGCCTCGACACCTGACGGTGATCTCGAGCACGAGGGTAGCTTTCACAAGCAAAGGCAGCGGAACTCGTCGCTCTATGCCGACCACCAAGCCTCGACACCTTACGGTGATCTCGAGAACCAGGGTAGCTTTCTCAAGCTAAGGCAGTGGAGCTCGTCGCTCTGTGCCGACTCCCAAGCCACGATACCTGACAGTGATCTCGAGCACATGGGTAGCTTTCTCAAGCTAAGGAAGCGGAGCTCATCGCTCTGTGCCGACCCCCAAGTCTCAACACCTGATGGTGATCTCGAGCAAAAGGGTAGCTTTCTCAAGCTAAGGCTGCAGAGCCCATCGCTCTGTGCCGACCTCCAAACCTTGACACCTGACGGTGATCTCGAGCACAAGGATAGCTCTCTCAAGCTAAGGCAGCAGAGCTCGTCACTCTGTGTCGACCACCAAGCCTCGACACCTGATGGTGATATCGAGCACATGGGTAGCTTTCTCAAGCTAAGGCAGCAAAGCTCGTCGCTCTGTGCCGAACACCAAACCTCGACACCTGACGGTGATCTCGAGCATATGGGTAGCTTTCCCAAGCTAAGGTAGCGGAACTCGTCGCTCTGTGCCAACCTCCAAGCCTCAACACCTGACGGTGATCTTGAGCAAATGTGTAACTTTCTCAAGCTAAGGTAGCGGAGCTCGTCGCTCTGTTCCGACCCCCAAGCCTCAACGTCTGGCGGTGATCTCGAGCACATGGGTAGCTTTCTCAAGCTAAGGCAGCAGAGCTCGTCGCTCTGTGCCGACCTCCAAGCCTCGACACTTAACGGTGATCTCGAGCACAAGGGTAGCTTTCTCAAGCTAAGGCTGCGGAGATTGCCGCTCTGCACCGACCCCCAAGCCTCGACACCTGACGGTGATCTCAAGCACGAGGGTAGCTTTCTCAAGCTAAGGCAGCGGAGCTCGTCGCTTTGTGCCGAAGCCCAAGCCTCGACACCTTGTGGTGATCTTGAGCACCGGGGTTGCTTTCTCTAGCTAAGACAGCGAAGCTCGTCGGTCTGTGCCGACCCTCATGGCTCGACACCTGATGGTGATCTCGAGCACTAGGGTAGCTTTCTCAAGCTAAGGCAGCAGAGCTCCTCGCTCTGTGCCAACCCCCAAGCCTAGGCACCTGACGGTGATCTCGAGCACATGGGTAGCTTTTTAAGCTAAAGGAGCGGAGCTCGTCGCTCTGTGCCGACCACCAAGCCTCGACACTTGATGGTGATCGCAAGCACATGGATAGCTTTCTCAAGCTAAGTCAGCGGAGCTCGTCGCTCTGTGCTGACCACCAAGCCTCGACACCTGATGGTGATCACGAGCACATGGGTAGCTTTCTCAAGCTAAGGCAACGGAGCTCGTCGCTCTGTGCAGACCACCAAGCCTCGACACCAGACGGAGATCTCGAGCACATGGGTAGCTTTCCCAAGCTAATGCAGCGAAGCTCGTCGCTCTGTGCCGACCCCCTAGCCTCGAAACCTGACGGTGATCTCGAGCACAATGGTTACTTTCTTAAGCTAAAGCAGCAGAGCTCGTCGCTCTGTGCCAACCCCTAAGCCTCGACACCAGTGGTGATCTTGAGCACATGGGTAGCTTTCTTAAGCTAAGGCAGCGGAGCTCGTCGCTCTGTGCCAACCCCTAAGCCTCGATACCTGACGGTGATCTCGAGTACATGGGTAGCTTTCTCAAGCTAAGACAGCGGAGCTCGTCGCTCTGTGCAGACCACCAAGCCTCGACACCTGACGGTGATCTCGAGTACATGGGTAGCTTTCTCAAGCTAATGCAGCGGAGCTCGTCGCTCTGTGCCGACCCCCAAGCCTCGAAACCTGACGGTGATCTCGAGCACGAGGGTAACTTTCTCAAGATAAGGCAGTGTAGCTCATCAATCTGTGCCGACCCCCAAGCCTCGACACCTGACGGTGATCTCGATCACAAGGATAGCTTTCTCAAGCTAAGGCCGTGGAGCTGTTGCTCTGTACAGACACCCAAGCCTCGACACCTGACGGTGATCTCGAGCAAGAGGATAGCTTTCCCAAGCTAAGGCAGCGAAGCTCGCTTTGTGCAGACCACCAAGCCTTGACACCTGACAGTGATCTTGAGCACATGGGTATCTTTTCCAAGCTAATGCAGCGGAGCTCGTCGCTCTGTGCCGACCCCCAAGCCTCAAAACCTGATGGTGATCTCAAGCACGAGGGTAACTTTCTCAAGCTAAGGCAGCGGAGCTCGTCGCTCTGTGCCGACCCCCAAGCCTCGACACCAGATGGTAATCTCGAGCACAAGGGTAGCTTTCTCAAGCTAAGGCCGCGAAGCTCGTCGCTCTGTGCAGACACCCAAGCCTCGATACCTGACAGTGATCTCAAGCATGAGGGTAGCTTTCCTAAGCTAAGGTAGTGTAGCTCGTCGCTCTGTGCTGACCCCCAAGCCTCGACACCTTATGGTGATCTCGAGCACTATGGTAGCTTTCTCAAGCTAAGGTAGCGAAGCTCGTCGCTCTGTGCCGATCTCCAAGCCTCGACACCTGACGGTGATCTCGAACACATGGGTAGCTTTCTCAATCTAAGGCAGCGGAGCTCGTCGCTCTGTGCCGACCCCCAAGCCTCTACACCTGACGGTGGTCTCGAGCAAAAGGGTAGCTTTCTCAAGCTAAGGCGGCGGAGCTCGTTGCTCTGTGCCAACCCCGAGCCTCAACAACTCAAGGAGATCTCGAGCACAGGGTTGCTCTCTCAAGCTAAGGCAGTAGAGCTCGTCGCTCTGTGCCGACCACCAAGCCTCGAAACCTGATGGTGATCTCGAGCACATGTGTAGCATTCACAAGCTAAGGCAGCAGAGCTCGTCGCTCTGTGCCGACCCCCAAGCCTCGACACTTGACGGTGATCTCGAGAACAAGGGTAGCTTTCTCAAGATAAGGCAGCAGAGCTTGTCGCTCTGTGCCGACTCATAAGCCTCGACACCTGACGATGATTTCGAGCACATGGGTAGCTTTCTCAAGCTAAGGTAGCGGAGCTCGTCGCTCTGTGCCGACCACCAAGCCTCGACACTTGACGGTGATCTCAAGCACACAGGTAGCTTTCTCAAGCTAAGGTAGCGGAGCTTGTCGCTCTGTGCTGACCACCAAGTCTTGACACCTGACGGTGATCTCGAGCACATGGGTAGCTCTCTCATGCTAAGGCAGTGGAGCTCGTTGCTCTGTGCTGACCACCAAGCCTCGACACCTGACGGTGATCTTGATCACATGAGTAGCTTTCTCAAGCTAAGGCAGCGGAGCTCGTCGCTCTGTGCAGACCACCAAGCCTCGACACCTGACGGTGATCTCGAGCACATGGGTAGCTTTTCCAAGCCAATGCAGCGGAACTCGTCGCTCTGTACCGACCCCCAAGCCTCGAAACCTGACGGTGATCTCGAGCACAAGGGTAACTTTCTCAAGCTAAGGCAGCGGAGCTTGTCGCTCTGTGCCAATCCCCAAGCCTTGACACCTGGCAGTGATCTTGTGCACATGGGTAGCTTTCTCAAGCTAAGGCAGTGGAGCTCGTCACTCTGTGCCGATCCCCAAGCATCGACACCTGACGGTGATCTTAAGCACATGGGTTGTAACCCTTTTTATTTTGTGTATTTTGGTTGTATTTTTCGTTTTGGTGTATTTTTCTCTCTTGTATTTTTTTCTGAACCATATATTGGAGTTTTTTTCAATATATATTCGTTTTATTTTATTTTGAGCTCTTTGTGTGTGATTGGTTGTCTCTTTTGTTTCGTTCCTTAGTATTTTGTCTTTCTTTCCTTTGTTTCTTGTCCTTTTCATTTATATATATATATATATATATATATATATATATATATATATATATATATATATATATATATATATTTCTCTTAGGTGCTTTTGGTGGTGGTTGGTTGTTATCCTTTGAATCCCATTATTTTATCCCAATTTGTTCACCAAAACCTAATTAAATCCCCAAATCCTATTTGTATTCCTATTTGTTTTGATCCAAATCTACAACCCATTGGTTTAACCGATTAATACTCCTAATACCCAATTAAACCTACAACCCAACTTATATTCAAACCCTAATTCCTCTCATATATATATACATCCCTAATCTCTCTCCCTAAACCCTAACCCAAATACCTAGTCTCCCTCTCCCACCCGACCTCCCTCTCTCTTTCCCGTGCTACGCTGCCGCTCACCAGCCCACCCCGACATCACCCAGCCGACAGCACCCCCAGGCCGACCAGACCCCCTCCCGGCCTGTACACCCCGACCTCACCCCAACAGTCCATCCCCTCCAACACCCGGGCCATCTCCCCTACTCCTGATCCTCTTCCCTTGGCCATCCCGACCACCTCACACACCGCATACTCCCTCGTCTCTCTCTCTTGATTGGTGCATGTGAGTTGTTGATTCGTGGATCTTCGTTCGTGAGTCGTTGATTCTTGGATTTTCGTTCATGGGTTTTGCTCCTTACTCTTGGATTTCGTTGTTCTTCATCTTCAGTTAAGGCAAGTAACTTGTACTCCAATTTATTTGTTTGATACAAGTCAAAAATACCACTTATAGTGTAGTTGGGTCTAGAGACGACTCTTGTTTGTGTTATGTTTGATGGGTTTTGTCTCTATAGTATAAATTTGACCATAGATGACTCACGACACAATATGGACATGAATTAACTTAGGTTTTATCCGTTCTAGATTTTGATCATGTTTGTGAGACTTTGGTGAGAATTCGTGATTTGGTTGAGACCCATGTGATATATTTGGTGTGGACATCCTAGATTCCCTAAATTATGATGTTTAGACACTTGGTAGACTCGATTTCATGTTTGGTTGTGTTTTGAACAAGTTTTGTGTGATATATGTTGAGTTGTGGTTAAAGGGAAAAATCTGTATTTTGTTGCTGATCTGCTTTGTTTGCTGTTTTGGACTATTTTAAAGTTAATATCTTAATTTTGGTATAAAACATGAGTTTTAAAGAATTTCGTCTATTTTCAAACCCCTCTAACCTTACCTGATTTTATTTTCGTATGAGTGAGTTATGACTGTTTTACTACAGAGGTATCGATCTTTCCAGATTATGTTTTTCGATGATTTTGATGACTAAATAATTTTGATACTGATGCTACATATATTATTTTGACCCAAAACTCTGGTCAGTATTTCTTTATCTAGTTAAGGATTACCCAAAATTTTGGTAAATTTTATTGATGCATATTATATATCGTTTCATGCATGTTTACAAAAGTCATACTTGCTATATTTTACTTGTTGTTCTGTAAAGAATTGTGTTTTCACCCTGATTCCTTTTACTGTATGGAAAATTCTTGTGAAATATGAAAATTAGTATATTTTATCTATTTTCATATCCCTTTGGCAGATTTGGATTTAGTTTCATGGCTTGCGAAATATCTCTACAGTAGTGTTGGGAATTTCAGATTGGCCAAAGTATCGTTTCTTGAGGTTTTCTTATTTTTGATGACTGAACTAATTTTACTGGAATATTATGAAACTTTATATTTTAATTCTAGACATATAGGAGAATATCCCAGATTTTTCCTGAATTTATTTGAGAGGTTTTGATGCTGTTTTTCGGACAGAGATTTCGTTTTACTGATTTCTGACTGAACGTGTTTTTCTGGATTCAAATCAGTTTTGAGTTATGATTTTGTGAAATACGATATGACTTATTTGTATTTGCTGGATTTATGTGGAAGTCTATTTTCCATATTCTTTGACGGATCCAGATTTGTATTTCTGTAGCGACGAGATTAACTGTTTTAGTACTGTACTGTCTTGCTATCTTGAATATGAACATACACTGTTTTGCTCGTTTATGTGACTGTATATCATCTATGCATGTTTATTTGTTTTCCTGAACCTAATACTGATCATATCATGTTAGTTTGACACTATTTCGTACACATTTATGCCTGGTTGATGACCATAATAAAAGTAACCAAGCCGGGGTTTCTTAAGGGATGATCTAGTAGTGGAAAATATGGAAACGTATACTTGGAAGGGAACTAATGTTCCATACTGCTACTGTTACGATTACTTTTCTGCTACTGTTACTGTTACTTTACTGCTACTGCTACTGTTACTGATACCTGAATACACTGCCCCATTATGGTCTACTATGAAATCTAAAAGCGAAACTGTTTGTTGTAGCAACCATGTGTTATGTTTTTTGGGCGCATGAAGTGCTACCTAGATAGTAATACACACAAGATTGTAAGAACATAAGACTGATACTGTTAGACTGATACTGTTATACTATTATCCTGATTCACTGATATACTGAGCTTTGTGCCGACTCCCAAACCTCGACACCTGATGGTGATCTCGAGCATGAGGGTAGCTTTCTAAAGCTAAGGCAGTGGAGCTTGTCACTCTGTGCTGACCCCCAAACCTCAACACCTTATAGTGATCTTGAGCACTAGGGTAGCTTTCTCAAGCTAAGGCCGTGGAGCTCTTCGCTCTGTGCCAACCCTCAAGCCTCGACACCTGACGGTGATTTCGAGCACAAGGGTAGCTTTCTTAAGCAAAGGCCGTGGAGCTCGTCGCTCTGTGCCGACCCCCCAGCCTCGACACCTGACGGTGTTCTCGAGCATGATGGTAGCTTTCTCGAGCTAAGGCAGTGGAGCTCATCGCTCTGTGCCGACCCCCAATCCTCGACACCTTCTGGTGATCTCAAGCACCAGGGTAGCTTTCTCAAGCTAAGACAGCGGAGCTCGTCGCTCTGTGCCAATCTCTAAGCCTCGACACCTGACGGTGATCTCGAGCACAAGGGTAGCTTTCTCAAGCTAAGGCAGCAGAGCTCGTTGCTCTGTGCCAACCCTGTTGTGCTAATCTAGGTACCTAAATATATAGATAAAACTAGACACAAATTATAAAACCTCGCAAGTGCACGAATCGTTAGAAAAGCGTAGCAATAGCAAGGGTCGATCCCACAGAGATTGTAGACTTCAACTTACTAATCAATAAAACTAATAATAAAAATGAATAAGAGTTGTTATAATATTCTAAAAGAACTAAAAGATTAAAACTAAGATGAGAGGTGTTGAATCACAAATATCTCTTGAATAGTTGGGTTGTTGATCTCCACCAATAGTTAGTAATGCTAAGTTGCCTTCTGAATTTACTTCTAATTACTCATGTTTGTTCACTTCAAGGGCATGGTATCTACTCCTTAAAGTATTGTTTCCCTAAGCCAAGAATTAGGCATGGTATCTACTCTAATTCATTTCTTCTCCTAAGTATTTTAGCATGGTATCTACTAAGTTATACTTAACAAAAGCATAAGCACAATGGAAACGAACAAACACTTAAAGTCCTAGAAATTGGTATCAGATCTAGATCCTTTAAGTTGATTGAACCAAGAATCCTAAAGATTCCCTTGTTACAAGTTACGAGCACGAGATACGGATCGTCTCAATATGCTCATATAACAGATTCAGATTTCTAACTCACAGACTTGATAATATCAGATTCTGTATGGCAGTCGACTGGCTCTCACCTTCAGTCGACTGTACTTATAACTCCTGAACAAGTTTGACTGTTATCAATCTATATCAATTCAATTAGATTCAATCAATAAGTAGCATAGAAGGATTCAGAAGAATATAGCATTACATAACTACGGTTTCGATCTACCCAACTATGAAATTAGTTCCACATAATAATACTTTTATTGCTTAACAAGTTCAAATACATGATCAACATAAAAGAATAAAGAGAGAAGAAATAAACTAATGGATTCCGGCAATAAGGTCGACTAGCTGTCACACAGTCGACTGCCTTCGAGTACTGGTTCTCCTCTTCCTTTTCTTCGATGATGATGGAATGAAGCACTGGTTGATGACTTGATCGTTGGGAATTCTGAGATTCAGTTGCGTCCAAGAGATAGATGCCTCCCTGCTACAGATGATCTTTTCTGATATTTATAGAGTACCGCTGAGAATTAGGGTTTCCCCTTTTTAAGGGAAAAATCTTCTTGATTTGATGATTTATGTCTTTCTCTTTTCTTCTTTCCTTCCTTATCTGTTCACCACGTGCTTTTGCCAATTTCCAGTCTCTAGATTTGATTCGTTGCATAAGATCTGGATTTAAATAGATTTGAAATTAGATTTGGGTGAATCTTCGAATATCTTATCTGTTTACTCCGCCGCAGACCAGTCGACTTATCTTCGAACCAGTCGACTGAGTCGAGACTCCTGAAGATTTCATAATTATTCAGACCAGTCGACTGTCTTTTGGGAGTGATTTGACTGTGTCGAGAGTTGTGGAAAATCAGCTTCTCTTGTCCAGTCGCCTGTGTTGGGGAACCAGTCGACTGATCCTCTGCAGTTTGCTGTGTATTATCCTTGAAGTCCTAAATCTGCTTCGTTTTTTTGTTATAAGCTGTTTCCTATGGAAAAGAGAAAATAGGAGTTAAATACCACATATAGCGCTTTTAAATGTCTAATTATAACAAGATTATTGCTCTAGAAAGTGAATAATATTGTGTTCATCAAATACCCCCAAACTTAGATTTTGCTTGTCCTCAAGCAAACTAAAATTATGAATAGGGAGAATAATAATCACAATGGACTCAACCACCAAGATTTCTTATTATGTGGACATCAGCATAGAAAGGTATAAACAATTTCAGACAAAGTAAAATTAAACATACCCACTTTCTCTAGTGCAATTGTTCAGTCATAATCCCCAAACTTAATCATATTTGTCATGCGATTAATGTAGTTATAGTATGCAACTACTCAGTCTGTGATTATCCCTTTTCTCTACTACAAACCGAGTAGCAAACTAGAGTTTTTTTTTTTTTTTTTAGTAGTCTCTTCTCTAAAGATGTCACTTGCCTTTTGACGCGAATGCGAAACATTTGTGATGGATCCACCCGGTTACTCAGCAGGTCACAAACTCTAAAGTGCTTTGCATACTCATATTTCAAGTTGCCGTTTGACGTAAAGGTAAACATTGGTGATGAATACCCCTAGTTACTAAGCACTCAAAACATTGGAGTAGATTGACTTTATTCAATTTTTTTATTTTTATTTCTCTATTACTCTATTTACTTAAACTCTGTTTAGGACTAGATCTAAAGGGAATAATCATCAGAAAAAGCATCACATTTGTTTATTATGTATAATTGCATGACTCATATAATCTTGTAGGGAATTTATGAAACTCAACAATCCTAAAGTAAATAAGTATCCTTCTTCTTACTTTATAAGAAATTGTTTATCCTAAAGAAAAAAATTTCAAAAAGATGATAAATATAACTAACCCTAATACCCCCAAACTTAGATGGAACATTGTCCTCAATGTTCGAAAGAAAATGTAAAAATAGGCATATGTCACCATCTAGTAAGGAGATACTGAAAATAAAAAGAACTAAAAGAAAAATAATGAATACGGAAAGCAAATAAAGGAAAGTGTAAATACTCCCCTGAAAAATTGGGTTGCCTCCCAATAAGCGCTGTGTTTTCTGTCTTCAGCTAGACATGATGAGTTCATGTGATGTATGGAATGGGTTGAAGATTCACATCTTCCTCTTGCAGTTCTAGACTCATCTCTATGTATGGCTTCGCTCTATGCCCATTCACCTTGAATGTTTGATTTTTTTCTTCACTGTGAACTTCCAATGCACCATGTGGAAAGACTTTTGTGACAATATATGGTCCATACCATCGTGACTTAAGCTTGCCTGGAAAGAGTCTTAATCTTGAGTTGTAGATCAATACCTTTTGTCCTTCATAAAACTCCTTCCTTGCTAATTGTTTATCATGGTATAACTTAGTCCTTTCCTTGTACAGCTTGGCATTTTCATATGCATCGTGCCTCAATTCTTCAAGCTCATTTAGTTGCAATCGCCTTTTGTCACCTGCCTGTTTCATATCAAAATTGAACTTTTTGATAGCCCAATAAGCTTTGTGTTCCAATTCTACCGGCAGATGACATGCTTTTCCAAACACCAAGCGGTATGGTGACATGCCAATGGGTGTTTTGTATGCAGTTCTATAGGCCCATAATGCATCGTTCAAGCGCAACGACCAATCCTTCCTCCTTGTGTTGACTGTCTTCTCCAAAATGCTTTTGATTTCTCTGTTGCTAATCTCCACTTGCCCACTAGTTTGAGGATGATATGGGGTGCCCACTCTATGTGTTATACCATATTTCTTCATCAAGGAAGCAAATGGAAAATTATTGAAGTGGCTACCTCCATCACTTATTATTGCTCGAGGTGTACCAAACCTAGTGAAAATGTTTTCCTGCAAAAACTTGACAACGACTTTGTGATCATTAGTTCTTGAGGGGACAGCCTCGACCCATTTAGACACATAATCCACACCAACAAGTATATATAAATAACCAAATGAGTTAGGAAATGGACCCATGAAGTCGATTCCCCAAACATCAAAAAGCTCGATTACTTGTATGTTGTGCAGTGGCATTTGATTTCTAGAAGAGATGTTGCCTGTCCTTTGGCATTTGTCGCAAGTCCTGCAAAAAGAAAAAGCATCTTTGAATACATTAGGCCAATAAAAACCAGATTGCAATACCTTTAGTGCTGTTCTTTTTGGTCCAAAATATCCTCCACAGGCATATTGGTGGCAGTGTTGTAGAATACTCATTTGTTCTTCGTCTGCCACACATCTTCGTATAATTTGATCAGGGCAGAATTTGAATAGATAAGGGTCATCCCAATAAAAGTGTTTGCACAGAGCCACCAATCTTTTTCTTTCTTGATGTGTCATACCTGGAGGGAAAACATGAGCAGTTAGAAAATTGACAATATCAGCAAACCAGGGAAGCTGGTCAGAGAGACAAGTCGACTGGTTTAAGGACCAGTCGACTGCCCCGAGAGATTGCACATTGATTTCAAATAGTTGTTCATCTGGGAAATTTTCATTCAGCGGGGGCACATTTCTCTCTTCCTCGTGCAGTAATCTGGACATGTGATCTGCCACAACATTGTCGCTTCCTTTCTTGTCTCTAATCTCAAGATCGAATTCTTGAAGCAACAGCACCCATCTGATTAATCTAGGCTTAGCATCCTTTTTAGCAAACAAATATCTCAAGGCAGCATGGTCAGTAAAAACAATAACTTTAGCACCAATTAAATATGATCTAAACTTCTCTACAGCAAAAATAACAGCTAACATTTCTTTTTCAGTAGTGGAATAATTTAGCTGTGCATCGTTTAAAGTTCGAGAAGCATAGTAAATAACATGAGGTTTCTTATTAATTCGTTGACCTAAAACAGCCCCTAAAGCATAATCACTTGCATCACACATGAGCTCGAAAGGATGGCTCCAATCTGGTGCCATGACTATAGGTGCAGAAATGAGAAGATTTTTCAATGTATTAAAAGCATTTGTACATTCTTCTGTCCATACAAACTCAACATCCTTAGCCAACAAGTCACAAAGGGGTTTTGATATTTTTGAAAAATCTTTTATGAATCTTCTATAAAACCCCGCATGTCCAAGAAAACTCCTAACACCCTTAACTGTAGTGGGAGGGGGTAGTTTCGATATTATATCAATTTTTGCCTTGTCTACCTCTATTCCCCTTTTTGACACCACATGTCCCAACACGATACCTTGTTGTACCATGAAATGGCACTTTTCCCAATTCAGCACTAAATTGCATTCTTCACATCTTTTAAGCACAAGCTGCAAATGGTTAAGGCATTCATCAAAACAAGATCCAAAAACACTAAAGTCATCCATAAATACCTCAATGAATCTTTCCACCATGTCTGAAAATATACTCATCATGCATCTTTGAAATGTAGCTGGAGCATTGCACAATCCAAAGGGCATCCTCCTGTATGCAAAAGTACCAAAAGGACATGTAAAAGTGGTTTTTTCTTGATCTTCTGGAGCAATAGCAATTTGATTATAGCCACTATAACCATCTAAGAAACAATAATGACTATATCCTGCTAATCTTTCTAACATTTGATCAATAAAAGGGAGAGGGAAGTGATCTTTCCTGGTTTCATTGTTCAGTTTCCTATAATCAATGCATACCCTCCAACCTGTGGTCACTCTAGTAGGGATAAGCTCATTCTTTTCATTTGTCACCACTGTAACTCCACTTTTCTTAGGAACTACATGTATAGGACTTATCCATTTGCTATCTGAGATAGGATAGATGATGCCAACATCTAGTAGCTTCAAAATTTCTGCTCTTACCACTTCCTTCATGTTGGGGTTGAGCCTTCTCTGTGCCTCCCTGCTTGGTTTTGCATTGTCTTCAAGGAGTATTCTATGCATGCATCTGGATGGACTTATTCCTTTGATATCTGCAATGGTCCATCCTATTGCACTCTTGTGTTCTCGTAGTACCTTCAGCAACTTATATTCTTCCTGTGCACTTAAGTTCGCAGCAATTATTACTGGTAGCGTCTGGTTCTCGCCTAAAAATGCATGCTTCAAATGGTCGGGCAACTGCTTAAGTTCTATGTCTGGAAGTTTCTGTACAGTCGACTGGTCCATGTCAGCAGTCGACTTGTTCAGGGCGTCTTGATTCGGTTGACTGGTTAGAATACCAGTCGACTTACTCCTGACATCAGTCGCTTGATCTGTAGAAGAACAATTTTTATCAGACACCAATTTTTCAAATAAAGGAGCAGGCTTACCTGAATATGACTGTGGAGTTTCAAGGTGATGTACTGTCTCTGCAATCCTCCAGTCATCGTATTCCTGTTCAACATGAGATAAAGTTAGAGATTGAGTGATTGTGGCTTGAAGTGGTTCAACGCTATGTACCAGAAATGTTTGATCAACAATCTCCTGCACCACATCAATATTATAGCATTCATGATCATCTTGTGGTAATTTTAGTGTATCAAACATTTTAAATTCCACTTTTTCTCCGTTTATCTTCATACTTATAATGCCCTTTTTAACACAAATTTTTATATCAGCTGTACTCATAAAGGGCCTACCTAATATGATCGGTAGAGATGATGACATTGAAGATTCCTCCATGTCCAATACAACAAAATCAGCAGGCAAAATAAAATCATTTACCTGAACTAGGACGTCTTCTAAAATACCTCTAGGTCTTTTTATGCTGCGATCAGCCAATTGCAAAGTGATCGATGTTGGCTTGAGTTCCCCCAATCCAAGCTTTTCGTAAACAGAATAAGGAAGAAGGTTGATGCTTGCCCCCAAGTCTAGCAGTGCCTTTTCAAAGAAGTGCTCACCAACCTTGCAAGGAATGGTAAAACTACCTGGATCTTTCAGTTTAGGTGGTAGTTTTCTTAATAATACAACGCTCACTTCTTCTGTCAAAGCCACATCCTCCTTAACCTGAAATGTTCTTTTGTGAGTACAACAGTCTTTCAAAAATTTGGCATAAGAAGGAATTTGTTTAATAGCATCAAGTAGGGGAATATTAATTTCTACCTTTTTGAGAGTTTCAAAGACGTCAAATAAATGTTGTTCTTTCTTTTTATTGACTAACCTTTGAGGGAATGGTGGTGGAACTGTCCCTACTTTTTCACTTACCTTACTTGAACCCAAAGCTTTTGATGGTTGTGTATCAGGTTTGTCTGTATGTGTTCCAACCATGTTGTCAATTATCTTTCCATTTCTTAGGGTTGTGACTGCTTGGAGCTGTTCTTGACCTCCAGGGTTTGGTATGGTTTGCGAAGGGAGTTCTCCTGCCTTTCGTTCGCTTAACTCTTTTGCAATCTGACCAATTTGTGTTTCTAACTTCTGAATTGCTTGTCCTTGTTGGTTGCTTGTTTGATGTTGTTGTTGGAGCAATTGAAGAACGGTGGACTCAAAATCCAACTTCTTCTGTTCTTGGGCTGGGCGATCAAACCCACTTCCCATCTGAAAATTTCGTGCATGTCCTTGTGCGATTTGATGCCCTTGATTATTTTGATTATTGCTCCATGAGAAGTTTGGATGATTCCTCCATCCTGGGTTATATGTGTTCGAGTATGGATTGTTCTTTGGTGGAAACACTCCTCGACCCACATAATTCGCATGCTCCTGATCTGTGAAAGTAGACATGGGACATGTATCAGTTGTGTGATCTAAATGAGAACAAATTGCACACATTTCATTTGGTTGATTTTTAACTCCACCCATCGTCGACATTGCATTAACAAGCATATCAATTTTCTTATTCATGTTTGCCATTTCTAATTGAATGTTATTACTATTAGAGATTTCGTAAACTCCCTGTTTTTTCGTAGGTCCCCTTCTTGTTGAGAATTGTTGGGAGTTCTCACTGAGTTCTTCAAAAAGTTCAATGGCTTCTTCTCCACTTTTCCTCATCAAAATTCCATTGCAAGCTGCATCAACAATTGCTTTGTTAGTGTCATTTAAACCTTCATAAAAAGCTTGTACCTGATCATCCTTAGGCAGATTGTGAGTAAGACACTTGAGAAGCTTGCTCTTGAAGTCCTTCCATGCTTCGAAGAATAGATCTCCATCTTTTTGTTGGAAGAGTTGAATCTCCCTTTTTAGCTGTTTGGTTTTCTGGGCTGGAAAGAATTCTTTCAAAAATTTCGTTGCCAATTGCTCCCATGAATTAATTGATCCTGGTTCCAAAGAATTATACCACAACTTAGCATTAAGTTTTAAAGAAAAAGGAAACAAGATTAACCTGATTTATTCAGCGGTAAGCCCTTGGACGCTTTGTGTCCTGCAAAGATCGAAAAAGTCTTGCAAGTGAAGATGAGGCTCTTCATCTGGTTTGCCACTAAAGTGGGGAACCATACTAAGTAAATGAGGAGATAGGTGCATGTTCCCTGTAGCATTAGGTTGAAAAGCAATGCAGGAAGGTTGCTCAATATTCTTAGGAGTGAATTTGTCCTGCATTGGCACTCGATTTTGTATTTCTTCAGCCATTCTTTCCTGTGAAATTTGTCTCTGTGCAGTCGACTGGGTCAGTACAGCAGTCGACTGGCTGGCTGTGAGAAGCTTACCTAGCCTGTGCAACGTTCGTTCTGTTTCTGCGTCAATAGGTAGTAGCTCTGGACGAAGTGATCGTCTACCGTGCATTCACCGAAGTCCTGTAACCTAAAAGAAAAATTATTAATAAAAGAAAAGAAAAACTAATAAAAATTCTACTGACTTATAAGTTAAAATACTAAACAATCCCCGGCAACGGCGCCAAAAACTTGTTGTGCTAATCTAGGTACCTAAATATATAGATAAAACTAGACACAAATTATAAAACCTCGCAAGTGCACGAATCGTTAGAAAAGCGTAGCAATAGCAAGGGTCGATCCCACAGAGATTGTAGACTTCAACTTACTAATCAATAAAACTAATAATAAAAATGAATAAGAGTTGTTATAATATTCTAAAAGAACTAAAAGATTAAAACTAAGATGAGAGGTGTTGAATCACAAATATCTCTTGAATAGTTGGGTTGTTGATCTCCACCAATAGTTAGTAATGCTAAGTTGCCTTCTGAATTTACTTCTAATTACTCATGTTTGTTCACTTCAAGGGCATGGTATCTACTCCTTAAAGTATTGTTTCCCTAAGCCAAGAATTAGGCATGGTATCTACTCTAATTCGTTTCTTCCCCTAAGTATTTTAGCATGGTATCTACTAAGTTATACTTAACAAAAGCATAAGCACAATGGAAACGAATAAACACTTAAAGTCCTAGAAATTGGTATCAGATCTAGATCCTTTAAGTTGATTGAACCAAGAATCCTAAAGATTCCCTTGTTACAAGTTACGAGCACGAGATACGGATCGTCTCAATATGCTCATATAACAGATTCAGATTTCTAACTCACAGACTTGATAATATCAGATTCTGTATGGCAGTCGACTGGCTCTCACCATCAGTCGACTGTACTTATAACTCCTGAACAAGTTTGACTGTTATCAATCTATATCAATTCAATTAGATTCAATCAATAAGTAGCATAGAAGGATTCAGAAGAATATAGCATTACATAACTACGGTTTCGATCTACCCAACTATGAAATTAGTTCCACATAATAATACTTTTATTGCTTAACAAGTTCAAATACATGATCAACATAAAAGAATAAAGAGAGAAGAAATAAACTAATGGATTCCGGCAATAAGGTCGACTGACTGTCACACAGTCGACTGCCTTCGAGTACTGGTTCTCCTCTTCCTTTTCTTCGATGATGATGGAATGAAGCACTGGTTGATGACTTGATCGTTGGGAATTCTGAGATTCAGTTGCGTCCAAGAGATAGATGCCTCCCTGCTACAGATGATCTTTTCTGATATTTATAGAGTACCGCTGAGAATTAGGGTTTCCCCTTTTTAAGGGAAAAATCTTCTTGATTTGATGATTTATGTCTTTCTCTTTTCTTCTTTCCTTCCTTATCTGTTCACCACGTGCTTTTGCCAATTTCCAGTCTCTAGATTTGATTCGTTGCATAAGATCTGGATTTAAATAGATTTGAAATTAGATTTGGGTGAATCTTCGAATATCTTATCTGTTTACTCCGCCGCAGACCAGTCGACTTATCTTCGAACCAGTCGACTGAGTCGAGACTCCTGAAGATTTCATAATTGTTCAGACCAGTCGACTGTCTTTTGGGAGTGATTTGACTGTGTCGAGAGTTGTGGAAAATCAGCTTCTCTTGTCCAGTCGCCTGTGTTGGGGAACCAGTCGACTGATCCTCTGCAGTTTGCTGTGTATTATCCTTGAAGTCCTAAATCTGCTTCGTTTTTCTGTTATAAGCTGTTTCCTATGGAAAAGAGAAAATAGGAGTTAAATACCACATATAGCGCTTTTAAATGTCTAATTATAACAAGATTATTGCTCTAGAAAGTGAATAATATTGTGTTCATCAAACCCCCAAGCCTCGTCACCTGACAGTGACCACAAAGTCTGCAAAGCAGAAGAAGTTTTGGGGGATCCAAGTGATAGTAAAGGGTTTGCTCTCGGTAGAAATATCGTCCATCTAGTTAGAAATTTATGGAGGACAAGAGAATATGCCACAGTTCTAAGTCGTTCAATCTTTACTGTCACTTCGTGTGCAATCTTTTTATACCAAACCCAGAACCTCAACAACCCGCGGAGATTACGGGCATGGGTAGGCATTCAATCCTCGCATCCTCGCAGCTCGGCTTGGATTCTGGGTATCTAAAGGTCACATCTTCGACTGGGACGTCAACTAACCCCCCTACCTAAAGTTTTTGTTAAAGACTTAGGATGCTTGCCTTCGGCAAGCGCCCCGAGCCCCAGACCTAGGATTGGCCCACCTTTCACCCACTGGCAACTGGGGATAAGCAACGCTCAGAGCTGTTACCCCAATTGTCATATGGTGGCAGGAGAGCCACCGACCCAGGACTCCCGAGCAAAGAACTCGCCTTCGGCAAGCCCCCCGAGCATTGTCTCTGAGGTCGACCCTCCTTTCACCTGCTGGCAACTGGGGGTGAACAACACTCACAGCCGTTACCCCCAATTGTCAGAGGGTGGTAGGAGAACCACCACTCTAAGACTCCCGAGAAAAAATTTCAGTTAAGGCACTCGCCTTCGGCAAGCACCCCGAGCACCGTCTCTGATATCGACCCTCCTTTCACCCGCTGGAAACTTGGGATAAACAGCACTCATGGCCGTTACCCCCAATTGTCAGAGGGTGGCAGGAGAGCCACCGGAGATGATAACTCATGGTGAGGTGAGACAATTTCTATTGAGGGGGTGAGGGGTTTATAGCCCTCATGATGATCGCATTTATGGTGTGGGAAGTCAAAATGGCGGGAGGCGGAATGTCCGCCATTAATAACGTTGGAAGGCGAAATGTTCCCCATTTAATGATGTTGGAAGACGAAACGTCTTCCATTGCCATGCTTTCAGGATCCCTCTCCCTCGTTATCCCCCTCCTGCTCGAGCACGTCCTCCGTCCCTGCACTAGGACAGCAGAAGCCCTAGTTTTCCCACAAGCTGGGGTAGCTCGGTTCCCGAACCAAACGAACCTTCTTCGGTACACATTCTAACCACATAGCAAGATTTCTCAATCCCAAGTCTTCGACCCTCGGCTCGGCTCCTAAACCAAGCGGGGATCCTCCATCAATCCCTCAACACTCGTTCTCAAAGACGAACCCAGGCAAATCGAAAAGAATATTTTTTTTATTATCATAAGCGCCTTGGGAGGCCACAATACAATAAGGGTTATTACAAACGGCTATCGCCTCGGCCTAGACTATTCTCAGCACCCCTCCAAACTAGCGCAAGCTAACTCAAACCCCGCCGACCGGCTTGGTTCCACAGCCTGCTCAGCAGAACCCTTAGGAGCAGCCAAGGTAGACACGCCAGCCACAGAGCTTTGGGCATCGCCTGGCCTCACATATTCCAAATACCGAACCGGAGATAGTTCGCAACCCGAGGAGCGCCCACCCTCGAAGAGGCCAACATCCCCAACACCGTCTTATAACGCTGAATCTCGATCTCTTTCTCTACGATGACCTCATGAAGGAGCGACTTTGAGGTAAGCCTTTGAACTGAGGTTCTTGACATGGAAAATGTGAGGCCCGCGCTTCTGAGGTTACGAGCGACTATCGCCTTCTTCAATTGAGTGCCTCTGCACTCAACTCCTTCGACTTGTTTCGGAAGTAGTGGAAAGCACCGTCATGATCGCGAGCTTCCTTCCAATATCTATCAAGAGTGGACTCCAATACCCTAATCTTGCTTCGAAGCCACGTAACCTCTGATCGTCGAGGATCAGACACGAGGAAGGAGGCTGACATCTGATAGAAGTGAAATAAAAGATCATTCCAAGACCATGGATTCACAGCTTACAATCTCAAAAAATTACACAAGTCAAAAAGGGTCGAACAGGCAGAAAGTCAAGGCAAAAGTCGGGGTCAAAACACTTGGCTAACAAAAATTCTTTGTCATAAATTGAAATGCTTATACAAAAATATCGCAGTGGCCAGTCCGCCTTCGGCAAATACAATTATCAAAAACAAAAAGAAAAGAAAAAAGAAAATAGCTACGGTGTAGGGCCAACCTCTCCCTCGGCTCCGACAGCTGCCACGGGGTCGACAACCGGCTCGGCATTGGCCCCTCCGGCCCCTCCGGCCCCTCCGGCTCCTCCTCTCCCCTCAGCTGGCGCATTGTCCCCGGGTGTCTTCGGTGGCTCATCAATCACCATTTCATAGTCGAAGCTCGTCAGATCCAGGGTCGGATAGAAGTTCTTGACATGGCTTATCGCCTTGTCGTACACCTCGTTCTGGGCCTCGATGACCATGTCCTGGGCCTTCAAGGTCAGCAGCCCCTTCTCCACCTCAAACGCCTTCTTCAGCGCTGCCTCCTTCCTCAGCCCGTCGTCGGCCATCGAGGCTAGGTCGGCCTTCAGGGCCTGCTCTCGCTTCATTGAGGCATCCAGGGCAATCTTCAAGTCCATCATCTCGCGTTTAAAGTGGTTGGTCTGGCTCTACTCGTACTTTAGCTCCAGGTCGTGGATCCTCATCACCTGGTTGTCGGACATGCAGGCCTACAGCTGAGGTAAAAACACTAGGGTAAAAACAAAATCGTGAAAAACAAATGTGTAAAGACAGATACAAAGCCTCCAAATTTAACTACACGCTCGCCTGAGCCCACCTCATGTAGGCCAACTCAAGGTTATCAGCACCCATGCTCTGCCGATCCCGAGGCGTGGCCATCTTGTCGACGAACTCCATGGCGATCGGAACCTCGATCAGGGTATCCCCCTTCCGAATGGACCAGTCAGGAACCCAAGGCTGGAGCCCTTTTTCCCCAACCATGGTCTGGGCATCGGCATGGAGAGGGAGGAGACCCCCTTGCATCACCTTCGACACCTTCGATGCTTTGGAGCTCGACACTAGCGCGGTCTCCCTCGACTGGCTGGTCTTCGTCCTTTTTGCCCTCAGCTCGAACTGAGCCTCGGAAGCTGACTTGGAAGGGGCCGCTGCCTACTTCCCCTTATCAGATTGCTCTGCCTTCTACTTCTTCAGGGCGAGCCTCCTTTCCTTGATCGCCTCGGGGTCCATCTCTGTAGAAGAATCCATTAAAAAGCGATGAGCACAAAAGAAGATTACTAAAATAAAAAACAAACGAAAAACATACGGGACGGGGCGGGGCTCAGTCCGACATGGCCATGTGACTCTATGTCACCTTCGGCCAACTCATGCTATGGCTCTTACGAAGACGCTTCACAGAAGTCGACTCCTCAACTGACAAATCCCCCTTCTTGGGACCCTTGAAATTGGGCTTGTAGAAGTTCCACCTCGTCGGGATCTCCCAAGGCTCATCACTCCGGATGACGAAGTATTTCTTCTTCCACTCCTTTATCGAGTTGGGGTGGCCATGCACAACCTTACCCCTACCCCGAGGTGATACATAGTAAATCCCCTCGAACTCCCTAGATGAGCTAACCCCCAGCATAGCTTGGAAAATGTTTGCGTTTGTTTTGATATTTTGAATAGAGTATTCTGAATTGAGTATTCTGAATAGAGTATTCTGAATAGAGTTATTCTGAATATGAGTTTAAAAGCTGTTTGTTTATATTGTATTCTGAATATTGATATTCTGAAAGCTGTTTATCTGAAAAAGAGAGTTTAGAAGCTGTTCGGTTATATTTCTAGCTGAAAACTGTATTCTGAAAGCTGTTTTTCTGAAAATGAGTGTTTAAAAGCTGTTCGGTTATATTTCTACCTGAAAACAGTTATCTGAAAGCTGTTTTTCTGAAAAAGAGAGTTTAAAAGCTGTTCGGTTATATTTCTAGCTGAAAACTGTTATCTGAAAGCTGTTTTTTCTGAAAAAGAGTGTTTAAAAGCTGTTCGGTTATATTTCTAGCTGAAAACAGTTATCTGAAAGCTGTTTTTCTGAAAAAAAGAGTTTAAAAGCTGTTCGGTTATATTTCTAGCTGAAAACTGTTATCTGAAAGCTGTTTTTCTGAAAAAGAGTGTTTAAAAGCTGTTCGGTTATATTTTTAGCCGAAAACTGTTATCTGAAAGCTGTTTTTCTGAAAAAGAGTGTTTAAAAGCTGTTCGGTTATATTTCTAGCTGAAAACTGTTATCTGAAAGCTGTTTTTCTGAAAAAGAGTGTTTAAAAGCTGTTCGGTTATATTTTTAGCTGAAAACTATTATCTGAAAGCTGTTTTTCTGAAAAAGAGTGTTTAAAAGCTGTTCGGTTATATTTCTAGCTGAAAACTGTATTCTGAAAGCTGTTTTTCTGAAAAAGAGTGTTTAAAAGCTGTTCGGTTATATTTTTAGCTGAAAACTATTATCTGAAAGCTGTTTTTCTGAAAAAGAGTGTTTAAAAGCTGTTCGGTTATATTTCTGACAATTTTGAATATCAATTTGAAATAATAATAATAATAATAATAATATATAATAATAATAATAATAATAATAATAATAATAATAATAATAATAATAATAATAATAATAATAAATAATAATAATAATAATAATAATAATAAATAATAATAACAATAATAATAATAATAATAAATAATAATAATATAATAATAAATAATAATAACAATAATAATAATAATAATAATAATAATAATAATAATAATAATAATAATAATAATAATAATAATAATAATAATAATAATAATAAATAATAATAATAATAATAATAATAATAATAATAATAATAATAATAATAATAATAATAATAATAATAATAATAATAATAATAATAATAATAATAATAATAATAATAATATATATAATAATAATAATATATATAATAATAATATATATATATAATAATAATAATATATATAATAATAATAATATATATAATAATAATAATATATATAATAATATATATAATAATAATAATAATAATAATAATAATAATAATAATAATAATAATAATAATAATAATAATATATATAATAATAATATAATAATAATAATAATAATAATAATAATAATAATAATAATAATAATAATAATAATAATAATAATAATAATAATAATAATAATAATAATAATAATAATAATAATATATAATAATAATAATATATAATAATAATAATAATAATAATAATAATAATAATAATAATAATAATAATAATAATATATATAATAATAATATATATAATAATAATAATAATAATAATAATAATAATAATAATAATAATAATAATAATAATAATAATAATAATAATAATAATAATAATAATAATAATAATAATAATAATAATAATAATAATAATAATATATAATAATAATAATAATAATTTATAATAATATTAATAATATATATAATAATAATAATAATATATATAATAATAATAATAATAATAAATAATAATAATAATAATATATATAATAATAAATAATAATAATAATAATATATATAATAATATATAATAATAATAATAATATATATAATAATAATATTAATAATAATAATAAAAATAATAATAATAAAAATAATAATATATAATAATAATAATAATAATAATAATAATAATAATAATAATAATAATAATAATAATAATAATAATAATAATAATAATAATAATATATATAATAATAATATATATAATAATAATATATATAATAATAATAATAATAATAATAATAATAATAATAATAATAATAATAATAATAATAATAATAATAATAATAATAATAATAATATATAATAATATAATAATAATAATAATAATAATAATAATAATAATAATAATAATAATAATAATAATAATAATAATAATAATAATAATAATAATAATATATATAATAATAATAATATATAATAATAATAATAATAATAAAGAGAGTAAAGGAGGTGTTTTTGGAAAGGAGGTGTTTTGGAAAATAGGGGGTATGAGTATTCTGAATATCAATTCTGAATAACACTTAAAACAAACGCCTATTCTGAATAGAGTATTCTGAATACTCTATTCTGAATATCAAAACAAACGGACCCTTAGGCTCAGCGGCACGCCCCTCTGCTCGCACAACAGGATGAAGCTCACCATCTGCTTCCACGAGTTCGGCCCAAACTGCATCAGACACAGCGAGGCCCAATTTAGAATGTCACAGATAAAGGGATGGATGGGCAGCCTTAGCCCCAAGGAGAACGCATCCACAGAGAAGATGTAGTACCAGGACGAAAGAGGGTTGGTAGGCCGGAGGCCGGCACCATGCACCATTAACTCGAACTCCTCCTGATGAAGTAGCTCGCACGGATCAATGGCAGGTCCTCCCCTTTCAAAACCGAGGGGGTACCGTCCATCTTGATCTTGACCCGGCTCGGCAAGGAGGGCTGTACCATATAACGGACCAAGTCCTCGACGTCGTCCGGGTACATCATAATCGACTGCGAATAAGGCAAGAACGGGACTTCTAGCTTCTGGGGAGCTATCGTCCTATCCGGACTGCTAGGCATCGTCCACTTCTTCTGCGTCTTCCGTGCCTTTAGGGCCTTCTCAGGCGGCAGAGTCAATAGCAGCTCGAGAACAGAGGCCCTCGAGGAGGAGCCCCTTCCCTCGGCCTGTTCCCCCTTCACCCAGGCACCTTCGGTGCCTCTCACCCCCTCGGGGGGAGGGGGGACCCTTCGTGAGATTCTTCCTCCTCATCTTTGTCACCAATGGCCTCGACGAGGGGCTCGCCTTCCTCCGAGTCACTGCTCTCGACCACAAATGGCTTGTGGGAGCGCAACGGCGGCAAGACAAACACTTCCTCTTCGGTATTCCAAGAGGTCGAGAAGTCTGACAAACTGGCATGCGTGTAATGCCCCGATTTCCATACACTGGGAAACTGTGACATAAGCCAGAATTTTTCCTTCAATTAGCCACAATACACAGAAAAATAGAAAAATTTAAAATTTTTTATTCAACACAAATGTATTACAAGTCTGAATGGTATAAAACTGCAATACATTACATCAGTGTTACAATAATACCTTTACAAGCTCAAGTGTTACAACTTTCAACAAATTATATCAGAGTACAATGAATATTTCACTTGGATGCTTCCAAATAACAATTAAATTACAACAATGAATAAATTACAATAATTGTTACAAATAAAATTACAACATATATTACAGTGGAAAACTGAAATGAAATTGACTTCTTGCTTCTCTTGCCTTGAGTCCTCCTGAATTCTGTACCTGTACTTCTGCAATCTAGTACCTATTGAAGTGGGGACGTCAGTACATATACTGACGCTTTAAGGCTGATGACTAGCAGCGAATCTTAACTGTAGCAACAAATTGATGAAAAGAGAAACGTGTATATATATATATGATGTGTCAGTGTATGTTATGACTTAGATTCTAATGCAAGTTTACTAATGCAAGGATGCTTTTATCCTAATGCAAGCAAGTCTCCAGAGCAGTATGCATCTCATACTACATACGCCCCATCTCTAGCCGTTTCTTCATATATATAGGGATTTGAACCCGTGCCATGAATTCTACTCTTATACTTAACCTGTTTCTGAAGATACAGCGTGACTGATGAGGTTGCTCTGAAACGGTCTAATCCCGCCATTCGCAGTCATATAGTGGTGTCTCTATTTGTCACTATTGCCCGACATACCGGACCTCACTCAAAAATCTGACGAACTTAGGGTATCCGACAGCACAGGTTAGCTTGAAGCATCCCCTGTGGCCCCCCAACAGGTATCCGACAACACAGGTTAGCTTGAAGCATCCTCTGTGGCCACCTAGCAGGTATCTGACAGCACAGTTTAGCTCGAAGCATCTCCTGTGGTCACCTAGCTGATAGACTGTATTATATGGTTTGTTCGCCCTCAGATAAAGAACATGATGGAGTTCCAGAGGTCCATCCCCCTAGCTCCGATAGGAATCGCTCCCGTCCTTATCATGGTAATTCAGAAAATAACAGACAAGATACGAATCTCGTGCTCCCAACCCGTGAGAAGGTACAGACCGTATCCCTTTGACAAGAAGGGTACAACCCAATAACACCACCTAGTGTTGGCCTATAGGACAGATCGGATCATAAGTTATCACCCTTAACACCAACTCCTTCCTTTCGGTGAAAATGATAATAAATAAAGGTTAAGTAGTAATAGCCATAAGTTACTACCCTAACAATGTCACTAACCTTAAACAAACTAAGGGATGACAACAGAACATACACAACATGCTAAGTCTTAAGCTAGACTTCGCAAGATAACTCTACTAGGCTGCTCAACCTAGACTTACCAGAATCTCTAAGGATCTGGTTCATGGCCTCTCGATCCAAGACCCCGGCAATACGAACATATTCGCATGCTACTATCCTGAACTTAGATTTCGTCAACACTCCAGTCCGCGATCAACCAACTCGGTTAAGATCTGACGGTACATGCAAAGTGACTCGTCCACAATCCCTTAGGAGTAAGGTAAACATATGTATTGATGGTCGATAGCCCCTAGGGCAATAATATCACCCTAGACGAGCACAGCAAATTGCGTACTAGCTAATAAACTACATATGAGTAAACAAAACATATACGACCTATACAAGCTACGTATGAAACCAACAACTACATACGAGCCAGGCGAGCTACGTATGAGACAACAATATACATACAAGCCAAATAAGCTACGTATGAGACCACAGCTACATACGAGCCAGGCGAGCCATGTATGAGCAAAACCACATATAAAAACAACCATACAGGTATTCTAACAATCTAGAAGCAACCAAATGTGCTTACTAGCAAAACTTGATCTTCTATAATTAGAAGCAACAGAAGAATCTACTAACTGTCTAAAATCGGTATACTACCAATGAGAAGCCCAAAAGCCATATAAAAACCTTCCGACAGCCTAGAAGCAACCAGTGCTATGCTCATCAGAATTCGACAAAATTAGACTTTTTAGAAAGGTGAGAACATCTCCTAAAACTTCCTAGTTGAACACTATTTCAAATTCTGTAAGGAATCCAAAATCTGGTTCATCGAACACACACAAATAGTTTAACCAAACTGCGGATTTTCGACGAAAAGCTGAAACTTCTACAGCTCGTAACTTTTGCTCTACTTATCGGAATCTAACCAAATCATACTTTTTAGAAAGGTGGGAACATATACTATAACTCTCTAGTTGAACACTTTTCCAGATTCCTTAAGGAATTCAAAATCTGGTCCATCGAACACACGCAAACAGTTTAACCAAACTGCAGATTTTCAACAAAAAGTTGAAACTTCTACAGCTTGTAACTTTTGCTCTACTTATCGGAATCTAACGAAACTAGACAATTTGGAAATGTGGGAACATCTACTACAACTCTCCAGTTGACCACTTCCTCAGATTCTGTAAGGAATTCCAAATTTCTGACCTCGAACACATGCAATTGCTAATCAAAAGACAGCCAAGGCTACAACAAAGCTGAAACCTTCAAAGCACATAACTTCTACTCCGCTTATCAGAATCTAACCCAAGAGGGAAATTCGAAAAGGTGAGAGTCCCTATTAAAACTTCCTAGTTTGTCTCCTCAGATTCAACAAGCAAGACACTCAAAAACAACAGAGAAGCAAAACAGTGAGCGCTTCAGCCAAAGCTGACTGCGCTGTTTTGCAAAGGGGCCATAACTCCTACTACTCTTAACATAATTTAACCCGAGAGGGCAATTCAGAAAGGGGAGAACGTTTTCTACAACTCTCTAGTTGGTCTACTCCTCAAATTCTACAAGCAAGCTACTCAAAAACTACAAAAAAGCAAAACAGCAAGCTTTCGGCAAACGCCAGCTGCTGTCATTTTATAACGGCCATAACTTTTGCATCTCTTATCGGAATTTAACCCGAGTGGCCAATTTGGCAAGGGGAGAATGTCTACTACAACTTCTTAGTTGGTCGGCTCCTAAGATTCAACCAGTAAAACACTTAAAAATAACAAGGAAGCAAAACAGTGAGCGCTTCAACCAAAGCTGACTGCGCCGTTTTGCAAGGTCCATAACTCCTACTCCTCTTATCGGAATCTAACCCAAAAGGGCAATTCGTAAATGGAAGAACGTATACTACAACTTCCTAGTTGGTCTCCACCTCAGGTTCAACAGATAAGACACTCTAAAACATCAAAGAAGTCAAACAGCAAGCACACTCAGCTCAAAACTGGCTGCTGCATCTTCCAAACACCATAACTCCTACTCTGCTTATCGGAATCTAGCCCAAAAGGCCAATTCGGAAAGGGGAGAATGTCTTCTACAAGTCTCTAGTTGGTCGGCTCCTCAGATTCATCCAGTAAGAGGCTCAAAAGTAACAAACAAACAAAACAGTGAGCATTCAGTTAAGCTGGCTGCCCTGTTTTTGTAACAACTATAACTTTTGCGTCTATTATCGGAATCTAACCTGATAGGCCAATTCGGAAAGGGGAGAATGTCTACTACAACTCTGTAGTTGATCTCCCCCTCAAATTCCGAGAGGAATCCCAAGTTATAGTCCCTTGAACACACTACGATACTAACCCCAAAACAGTAAGCTCACTGTTTTGACCTAATGCTCGCTGTTTTGGGGGAAACGCTCTTTTCACCCATCAAAATAACTCCAAAAAATCTATAAAAATTATAGTTATCTAATATCACATAAGAGAACCTCCCACATAAATTTTGGGTCAAAACTCCTCTTTTAACCATGTTAAATAAAATCAACCCTAGAACAACCAAAACCAAAACTTTTTGGTTCTAATTTGTGTTCTACAACTTCAACTTTGCATTCAATTTATTCTACTTTATATGCACATGAAATAGGTTCCATACAAAATCATACAACAACAATAATAACCCTAATAGCTAAAAAAACACATGAGATGAGAAACCCCCACCTTTGAAAAGTGTAGGAAGGACTTGCCACTTCTCCTTCCTTGCTCCTTGTTCTTGCTCCTCTTCAAGAACACACCATGAGAATGAAACCCATGAAAAACCCCTCTCTCTCTCTTTTGATTTTGATCTCTCTTTTCTTCTCTTCCTTTCTCAATCTTTTTGTAACCTTTTTCTAAAATAAAACTAAGGAAGGAGAGAATGAGAAGGAGAAGAGATGGAGAGACAAAGAATGGAAGAGGGCTTTTTGCCCTCTTTGTTTGAGGCCGGAAATGGGAAGAGGGGGGATGTGGGGGAGGTATTTTGTGGGGGAGGGAGAGAGAGCTTGTGGATGAGTGAGTGCCACTTGTCTTCGGGGCTGATCTGCCATTATTTTTATGAAGCTGGGGATAGTTTGGCCAAACATGACCAATCTTCCCACAATTGTAACATGTACGGGCTTCCATCTGAGAGTCCTTCCTCGGACATTGGCTCTTGAAATGACCTTGCTCACCACATAGGAAACAACTTCCTGTCTTGGAGCCTCGAAGTTTGCCCTCCATTTTCTGAGTCTTCTGCTTCTGACCATGGTTCTCGAACCCTGATGCTAGTGTAGATCTTTTCCCTTGCTGTTGTGGACAGAATGATTTATGTTGCCCAAACCTCTCACAAAAATGACATACTACAACCTCGGTGGTCTCCTGAATTTGCTCCCATTCATACTGTAGTCATGCCAATCTGGAATCAAAGTATTTCTGCTCCTCTTCTAGGCTTGCTAATATGGTTCTGCAAGTATTTCCCAATTTCTTAGCTTGACGACTTTTCCTGGTCCTGTGCTTCCTCAGCTTCTTCATTTCCCGACATATGCTGGATGCCGCCGCTGTTAGTTGATCCACACTTAGCCCTTGCGGTGGTGAAGGCGAGTCTGTCTTGAGGTTAGCATGAAGTAAAATCTCCTTCGGCTCCTCGCTCGAGATCATCGGATCATCCCTTGAGATCGGATCACTTGCTTCTATCAACACATCATCGGTTAGGATATCTTCGAATACCGTCCTTAAAACACATATACACACGAATTAGTCCAGATATAGAAAAATTATCAAACATAAGTTGAAAGAAACAACAATACGAATTATAATTGTCTACAACTAGCTAAAACCCGACTCTTAAAATGCATCCAAGTTTAATTTTTCTACTGTGTTGGACTGTAAATTGAAGTCAGCTCTGATACCACTCTGTAATGCCCCGATTTCCACATACTGGGAAACCGTGGCCAGAATCTTTCCTTCAATTAGCCACAATACACAGAAAAATAGAAAAATTTAAAACTTTTTATTCAACACAAATGTATTACAAGTCTGAATGTTATAAAACTGCAATACATTACATCAGTGTTACAATAATACCTTTACAAGCTCAAGTGTTATAACTTTCAACAAATTACATCGGAGTACAATGAATAAAGAACAACACTTGGTATTTCACTTGGATGATTCCCAATAATAATTAAATTACAACAATGAATAAATTACAATAATTGTTACAAATGAAATTACAACATATATTACAGCGAAAAACTGAAATGAAATCGACTCCTTGCTTCTCTTGCCTTGAGTCCTCCTGAATCTTGTACCTGTACTTCTGCAATTCAGTACCTATTGAAGTGGAGACGTCAGTACATATACTGACGCTTTAAGGCTGATGACTAGCAGCGAATCTCAACTGTAGCAACAAATTGATGAAAAGAGAAACGTGTATATATATATGATGTGTCAGTGTATGTTATGACTTAGATTCTAATGCAAGATTACTAATGCAAGGATGCACTAATTCTAATGCAAGCAAGTCTCCAGAACAGTACGCATCCCATACTACATACCCCCCATCTCAAGCCGTTTCTTCATATATATAGGGATTTGAACCCGCACCATGAATTCTACTTTTATACTCAACCTATTTCTGAAGATACAGCGTGACTGATGAGGTTGCTCTGAAATGGTCTAATCCCGCCATTTGCAGTCATATAGTGGTGTCTCCGTTTGCCACTATTACCCGACATATCGGACCTCACTCAAAAATCTGGCGAACTTAGGGTATCCGACAGCACAGGTTAGCTCAAAGCATTCCCTGTGGCCACCTAGCAGGTATCCAACAGCACAGGTTAGCTCAAAGCATCCCCTGTGGCCACCTAGCAAATAGACCGTAGTCTATTGTTTGTTTGCCTTTAGATATAGAACATGACGGAGTTCCGGTGGTTCATCTCCTAGCTCCGACAGGAATTGCTCCCGTCCTTATCATGGTACTTCAGAAATTAAAAGACGAGATACGGATCCCGTGTTTCCAACCCGTGAGAAGGCACAGACCGTATCCTTTTGACAAGAAGGGTACAACCCAATAACACCATCTAGTGTTGGGCTATAGGACAGGTCGGATCATAAGGTATCACCCTTAACACCAACTCCTTCCCTTCGGTGAAAATAATAATAAATAAAAGTTAAGCAGTAATGGCCATTAGTTACTATCCTAACAATGTCACTAACCCTAAACAAACTGAGGGATGACAACAGAACTTACACAATATGCTAAGTCTTAAGTTAGACTTCGCAATAAACATTGGGGTAGCTTTCGCAATCATCTTGCTTCTAACTTCCTTCACGGTTTTTGGCTGAGGTTGATCCTTCACTTATCTCGATCTTTTGCACTTCGATAGCCACTCCCTCCTTAGAATCGGACATGGCCTCCGAACATCACTTCTGACTTCTAGAATTTTTTCCTATAATTTGCTCAAAGCTGACGCTCCAGGTGGTGTAATCAACAAAATTAAATCTAAAGTTGCCTCCCGCACACATCTCAACTTCTTAAAAAACAATTCAGACAAAAAAATTTGATGAACCACAATTGAAACAAACAGTTGTATGGATTCCTTATATATATAAATCCAACGGGTCACAAAAAGTATTACATCACATATAACTTCTTTAGTCTAAATAAAATTTTCAAAATATAAGTTTTATACTTAGTTGCAGTTCCATATGCACATATTGGTACTGGCTCTCCTGCCTTCTTCAACTTGCCTTTAGTAAGTGCGAACTCTTACCCTTGGTGAACAAGCTCCTTTCCTTTATTGTTCGTCTTCGGGGCTGATCTGCCGTTATTTTTATGAAGCTGGGGATAGTTTGGCCAAACATGACCAATCTTCCCACAATTGTAACATGTACGGGCTTCCATCTGAGAGTCCTTCCTCGGACATTGGCTCTTGAAATGACCTTGCTCACCACATAGGAAACAACTTCCTGTCTTGGAGCCTCTAAGTTTGCCCTCCATTTTCTGAGTCTTCTGCTTCTGACCTTGGTTCTCGAACCCTGATGCTAGTGTAGATCTTTTCCCTTGCTGTTGTGTACAGAATGATTTATGTTGCCCAAACCTCTCACAAAAATGACATACTACAACCTCGGTGGTCTCCTGAATTTGCTCCCATTCATACTGTAGTCATGCCAATCTGGAATCAAAGTATTTCTGCTCCTCTTCTAGGCTTGCTAATATGGTTCTGCAAGTATTTCCCAATTTCTTAGCTTGACGACTTTTCCTGGTCCTGTGCTTCCTCAGCTTTTTCATTTCCCGACGTATGCTTGATGCCGCCGCTGTTGGTTGATCCACACTTAGCCCTTGCGGTGGTGAAGGCGAGTCTGTCTTGAGCTTAGCATGAAGTAAAATCTCCTTCGGCTCCTCGCTCGAGATCATCGGATCATCCCTTGAGATCGGATCACTTGCTTCTATCAACACATCATCGGTTAGGATATCTTCGAATACCATCCTTAAAACACATATACACTCGAATTAGTCCAGATATCGAAAAATTATCAAACATAAGTTGAAAGAAACAACAATACGAATTATAATTGTCTACAACTAGCTAAAACCCGACTCTTAAAATGCATCCAAGTTTAATTTTTCTACTGTGTTGGACTGTAAATTGAAGTCAGCTCTGATACCACTCTGTAACGCCCCGATTTCCACACACTGGGAAACCGTGACATAAGCCAGAATCTTTCCTTCAATTAGCCACAATACACAGAAAAATAGAAAAATTTAAAACTTTTTATTCAACACAAATGTATTACAAGTCTGAATGTTATAAAACTGCAATACATTACATCAGTGTTACAATAATACCTTTACAAGCTCAAGTGTTATAACTTTCAACAAATTACATCAGAGTACAATGAATAAAGAACAACACTTGGTATTTCACTTGGATGATTCCCAATAACAATTAAATTACAACAATGAATAAATTACAATAATTGTTACAAATGAAATTACAACATATATTACAACGAAAAACTGAAATGAAATCGACTCTTGCTTCTCTTGCCTTGAGTCCTCCTGAATCTTGTACCTGTACTTCTGCAATTCAGTACCTATTGAAGTGGGGACGTCAGTACATATACTGACACTTTAAGGCTGATGACTAGCAGCGAATCTCAACTGTAGCAACAAATTGATGAAAAGAGAAACGTGTATATATATATGATGTGTCAGTGTATGTTATAACTTAGATTCTAATGCAAGATTACTAATGCAAGGATACTCTAATTCTAATGCAAGCAAGTCTCCAGAACAGTATGCATCCCATACAACATACCCCCCATCTCAAGCCGTTTCTTCATATATATAGGGATTTGAACCCGCACCATGAATTCTACTTTTGTACTCAACCTATTTCTGAAGATACAGCGTGACTGATGAGGTTGCTCTGAAATGGTCTAATCCCGCCATTTGCAGTCATATAGTGGTGTCTCCGTTTGCCACTATTACCCGACATATCGGACCTCACTCAAAAATCTGGCGAACTTAGGGTATCCGACAGCACAGGTTAGCTCGAAGCATTCCCTGTGGCCACTTAGCAGGTATCCGACATCACAGGTTAGCTCAAACCATCCCCTGTGGCCACCTAGCAAATAGACCGTAGTCTATTGTTTGTTTGCCTTTAGATATAGAACATGACGGAGTTCCGGTGGTTCATCCCCTAGCTCCGACAGGAATTGCTCCCGTCCTTATCATGGTACTTCAGAAATTAAAAGACGAGATACGGATCCCGTGTTCCCAACCCGTGAGAAGGCACAGACTGTATCCTTTTGACAAGAAGGGTACAACCCAATAACACCATCTAGTGTTGGGCTATAGGACAGGTCGGATCATAAGGTATCACCCTTAACACCAACTCCTTCCCTTCGGTGAAAATAATAATAAATAAAAGTTAAGCAGTAATGGCCATTAGTTACTATCCTAACAATGTCACTAACCCTAAACAAACTGAGGGATGACAACAGAACTTACACAATATGCTAAGTCTTAAGTTAGACTTCGCAATAAACATTGGGGTAGCTTTCGCAATCATCTTGCTTCTTACTTCCTTCACGGTTTTTGGCTGAGGTTGATCCTTCACTTATCTCGATCTTTTGCACTTCGATAGCCACTCCCTCCTTAGAATCGGACATGGCCTCCGAACATCACTTCTGACTTCTAGAATTTTTTCCTATAATTTGCTCAAAGCTGACGCTCCAGGTGGTGTAATCAACAAAATTAAATCTAAAGTTGCCTCCCGCACACATCTCAACTTCTTAAAAAACAATTCAGACAAAAAAATTTGATGAACCACAATTGAAACAAACAGTTGTATGGATTCCATATATATATAAATCCAACGGGTCACAAAAAGTATTACATCACATATAACTTCTTCAGTCTAAATAAAATTTTCAAAATATAAGTTTTAAACTTAGTTGCAGTTCCATATGCACATATTGGTACTGGCTCTCCTGCCTTCTTCAACTTGCCTTTAGTAAGTGCGAACTCTTACCCTTGGTGAACAAGCTCCTTTCCTTTATTGTTCGTCTTCGGGGCTGATCTGCCGTTATTTTTATGAAGCTGGGGATAGTTTGGCCAAACATGACCAATCTTCCCACAATTGTAACATGTACGGGCTTCCATCTGAGAGTCCTTCCTCGGACATTGGCTCTTGAAATGACCTTGCTCACCACATAGGAAACAACTTCCTGTCTTGGAGCCTCTAAGTTTGCCCTCCATTTTCTGAGTCTTCTGCTTCTGACCTTGGTTCTCGAACCCTGATGCTAGTGTAGATCTTTTCCCTTGCTGTTGTGTACAGAATGATTTATGTTGCCCAAACCTCTCACAAAAATGACATACTACAACCTCGGTGGTCTCCTGAATTTGCTCCCATTCATACTGTAGTCATGCCAATCTGGAATCAAAGTATTTCTGCTCCTCTTCTAGGCTTGCTAATATGGTTCTGCAAGTATTTCCCAATTTCTTAGCTTGACGACTTTTCCTGGTCCTGTGCTTCCTCAGCTTCTTCATTTCCCGACGTATGCTTGATGCCGCCGCTGTTGGTTGATCCACACTTAGCCCTTGCGGTGGTGAAGGCGAGTCTGTCTTGAGCTTAGCATGAAGTAAAATCTCCTTCGGCTCCTCGCTCGAGATCATCGGATCATCCCTTGAGATCGGATCACTTGCTTCTATCAACACATCATCGGTTAGGATATCTTCGAATACCATCCTTAAAACACATATACACTCGAATTAGTCCAGATATCGAAAAATTATCAAACATAAGTTGAAAGAAACAACAATACGAATTATAATTGTCTACAACTAGCTAAAACCCGACTCTTAAAATGCATCCAAGTTTAATTTTTCTACTGTGTTGGACTGTAAATTGAAGTCAGCTCTGATACCACTCTGTAACGCCCCGATTTCCACACACTGGGAAACCGTGACATAAGCCAGAATCTTTCCTTCAATTAGCCACAATACACAGAAAAATAGAAAAATTTAAAACTTTTTATTCAACACAAATGTATTACAAGTCTGAATGTTATAAAACTGCAATACATTACATCAGTGTTACAATAATACCTTTACAAGCTCAAGTGTTATAACTTTCAACAAATTACATCAGAGTACAATGAATAAAGAACAACACTTGGTATTTCACTTGGATGATTCCCAATAACAATTAAATTACAACAATGAATAAATTACAATAATTGTTACAAATGAAATTACAACATATATTACAACGAAAAACTGAAATGAAATCGACTCCTTGCTTCTCTTGCCTTGAGTCCTCCTGAATCTTGTACCTATACTTCTGCAATTCAGTACCTATTGAAGTGGGGACGTCAGTACATATACTGACACTTTAAGGCTGATGACTAGCAGCGAATCTCAACTGTAGCAACAAATTGATGAAAAGAGAAACGTGTATATATATATGATGTGTCAGTGTATGTTATGACTTAGATTCTAATGCAAGATTACTAATGCAAGGATACTCTAATTCTAATGCAAGCAAGTCTCCAGAACAGTATGCATCCCATACTACATACCCCCCATCTCAAGCCGTTTCTTCATATATATAGGGATTTGAACCCGCACCATGAATTCTACTTTTGTACTCAACCTATTTCTGAAGATACAGCGTGACTGATGAGGTTGCTCTGAAATGGTCTAATCCCGCCATTTGCAGTCATATAGTGGTGTCTCCGTTTGCCACTATTACCCGACATATCGGACCTCACTCAAAAATCTGGCGAACTTAGGGTATCCGACAGCACAGGTTAGCTCGAAGCATTCCCTGTGGCTACCTAGCAGGTATCCGACAGCACAGGTTAGCTCAAAGCATCCCCTGTGGCCACCTAGCAAATAGACCGTAGTCTATTGTTTGTTTGCCTTTAGATATAGAACATGACGGAGTTCCGGTGGTTCATCCCCTAGCTCCGACAAGAATTGCTCCCGTCCTTATCATGGTACTTCAGAAATTAAAAGACGAGATACGGATCCCGTGTTCCCAACCCGTGAGAAGGCACAGACCGTATCCTTTTGACAAGAAGGGTACAACCCAATAACACCATCTAGTGTTGGGCTATAGGACAGGTCGGATCATAAGGTATCACCCTTAACACCAACTCCTTCCCTTCGGTGAAAATAATAATAAATAAAAGTTAAGTAGTAATAGCCATAAGTTACTATCCTAACAATGTCACTAACCCTAAACAAACTGAATAAACATTGGGGTAGCTTTCGCAAGCCAAGTCCCTTGGACTCGCCTACGCTCGCCCACTCCCTAAGCCTCGATACTCGACAGCTATCTCGAGCATAGGGGTAGCTTGAAAAGCCCCTGCCCCTAGCTCAGACAATTTATATAATTTATAAGACAAATTAGATACTATGTAGTACAACTGCCCACCACAGACTGGCTCTCAAAAAGTGGTTAACCAGATTGGTTACTCTTGATCATCGGCAATTGTATATATATATTATTTAATCATAGTTATTTACCGATATGGGATAAATCATATTAATCTCTACTCTGGCGAAGTGAACAGCGGAAGGTCTCGTTCTCCACTGCACGTGAGTGGGCCCCCCATACCATGGTGACACGTTAATACTTCAATACACAACACTCATGCTGTATAATTCCATGAAGTATACATATCACGTGGGGCCCCCCACCATAACACTTACCATTCAACTTTATTAGAGCATCCACAGTCGTTTGCTATAATTCTCATATTCTCATATTATGAGAATAATATGAGAATTGAGCTCTGCAATCGTTTGCTATTTTCTCAAAAAATAGCAAACGATGCACAGTGACTTCTCATATATGAGAAGTGGAGAAGCGAATATAGAAATATAGAGGACGATACATGATGTATCGTTCCAGAGAGAAACTATTTTTTTATTAAAGGCGGACGGGACAAGTTGTCTCGTCGCTTAATTTTTTTTTTTTTTTTTTTTTTTTAAATGGCTCGGACGATACAAGATGTATCGTCCTTGCCAAATTTTAAAAAAAAATATATGGAAACTCCTCCAACGGGACATCATGTCCCGTTTGATCTCTTGATCGGCCGGGACATGATGTCCCGTCCGAGTTGTTTCCAAATTTTTTTTTTTTGTTTTGGCAAACATGACTGCAGTATCCTCTCTCATTTCTATTCCTATTCTTCTCAATTTGCCAAAAAATAACAATCCCCACTGTGGATGCTCTTACCATACATTTACCAAATGAACATACCATTCACTGATCACTTCTTTAACATTTATACTATATATAATATTCTACTTTATATACTATATATAATATTCTACTTTATATATATATATATAGAGAGAGAGAGAGAGAGAAAGGATCCGTTGCACACTACTTTGGTGCTCACCGCGTGAACACTACGCCTTCGGGTGTTCATATCGAAAATCCGAACCGTTCACATTGATCTACACATCTAAATTAGTCTAAATATGTAAAATCAAATCATTTGAAATTCATTTGCCCATTCACTGAAGTGTTACAAAATTGTATGGTTGAAATTCATTGTTTTTATAGTCACATGATGGATGGGCAAATGAATTTCAAATGATTTGATTTTACATATTTAGACTAATTTTGATGTGTAGATCAATGTGAACGGTTCGGATTTTCGATATGAACGCCCGAAGGCGTAGTGTTCACGCGGTGAGCACTAAAGTAGTGTGTAACGGATCCATATATATATTTGAAAATCATGGGAAGTTACATAGCTTTCACAAGCCAAGTCCCTTGGGCTCGCCTCCGCTCACCGATCCCCTGAGCCTCGATGCTCGACAGCTATCTCGATCATAGGAATAGCTTTCGCAAGCCAAGTCCCTTGGGCTCGCCTCCATTCGCCAACCCCCTAAGCCTTGATGCTCGACAGCAATCTCGAGCATAGGGGTAGATTTTGCTAGCCAAGTCCCTTGGGCTCGCCTCCGCTCGCTGACTCCCTAAGCTTCGATGCTTGATAGCTATCTCGAGCATAGGGGTAGCTTTCGCAAGCCAAGTTCCTTGGGTTCGCCTCCGTTCGCCGAACCCCTAAGCCTCGATGCTCGACGGCAATCTCGAGCATAGGGATAGCTTTCGCAAGCCAAATCCCTTGGGCTCACCTCCGCTCGCCGGCCCCCTAAGCCTTGACTCTCGACAGCTATCTCGAGCATAGGGGTAGCTTTCGCAAGCCAAGTCCCTCGGAATCGCCTACGCTCGCCGACCCCCTGAGCCTCGACACTCGACAGCTATCTCGAGCGTAGGGTTAGCTTTCGCAAGCCAAGTCCCTTGGGCTCGCCGACCCCCTAAGCCACGACGCTCAACAGCTATCTCGAGCATAGGGGTAGCTTTCGCAAGCCAAGTTCCTTGGGCTCGCCTCCGTTCACAGACCCCCTAAGCCTCGACGCTCGACAACAATCTCGAGCATAGGGGTAGCTTTTGCAAGCCTAGTCCCTTCGGCTCGCCTCCGCTTACCGACCCCCTAAGCCTCGACGCTTGACAACTATCTCGAGCATAGGGGTAGCTTTCACAAGACAAGTTCCTTGGGCTCGCCTCTGCTCGCGGACCCCTTAAGCCTCGACGCTCGACAACTATCTCGAGCATAGAGGTAGCTTTCGCAAGTCAAGTCCCTTGGGCTCGCCTCCGTTCGCCGACCCCCTAAGCCTCGATGCTCGACAGCAATATCTTGCATAGGGGTAGCTTTCGCAAGCCAAGTCCCTTGGGCTCACCTCTGTTCACCGCCCCCCTAAGTCTCGACGCTCGACAGCAATCTCGAGCATATGGGTAGCTTTCGCAAGCCAAGTCCCTTGGGCTCGCCTCCGTTTGCCGACCCCCTAAGCCTCGACGCTCGACAGCAATCTCGAGCATAGGGGTAGCTTTCGCAAGCCAAGTCCCTTGGGCTCGCCTCCTCTCGCCGACCCCCTAAGCCTCTATGCTCGACAACAATCTCGAGCACAGAGGTAGCGTTCACAAGCCAACTCCCTTGGGCTCGCCTCTCTGGGTGTGCGGCGAGCCAATTTGGGAGACGATTATTCAGGTTGAGGTTGCTGAACTTGTGGATCTTGTTGAGGGGAACATCCTCAACTGGAGGTGCAGGAAGAGGGGTGGCTTTTTGGCTTGACGACGTCGCTTTCCCCTTTCCCTTCGGAGGCATAGCTGGAAAAATCAGTTTTTTACTGGCGAGTATGGTTGGATTGCTTTTTCCTGATTCCTATAGACGACATCAATCTGTTGCTGCTAATTTTGGTGTGTGTGCAAACAGATGATTTGTGAATTCTTTTGGAACCAAGAAAATCTAACATTTTTACTATTTGCCGATATTGACCGTTCTCAAAGCTACTGCTGACCTGCAAAAAGTTCGAAACACCGGGATTGATCGACGACGAACCCTCCGACGCTCAAGTCAGTAATCTGAAAGATTATGAAAAAGCTTTTGTAGAGAAAGATACTGATTACCTGGTTTTGACGGGGATATGGGGTATTTATAGTCCCCTTTGGGACCAGTTTCGAGATAATCGTTTATCTCTACTTTCTGGTATTTTTGGATAAGAAATAGGGTTTAAATTCCTTCATGATAATGAATTTGATTTGAACTGTCTCTTAGGGATAATCATGAGTTCAAATTACTCTTTAAATGATCTGGATTTATTTATAAAGAGCTTTTTACCCTAACCCAGTAAGGCAGACCCGTTTTAGGGTTGGGCTTGGAAAAAACCTAGTTCCCATTTTTTGACCCGCTTGCCGTGGAATTACCATTTTACCAATGAGATCTTTGAGATTCGTGCCCGATTTGAACGGTCCCGATTTGGTTCTATTTCTAGCAATATCATCAGGATTTCACATGTTTGTGATGAAGGAAAATTGCACGTCAAGATGGAGACTTTTGTAGTATATGACTCAAAATCAATCAGAAAATTACAAAAATAGGTCAGCAAGGAAGAACCATCTAAAGATCAAAGGTGACAGGAACCAAACCAATCTATCAGCTTTGGTCAGCCTTGGTTTAGTCGACCGGTCACCAAATGAGCAAACTACTTACAAGAAAATGGTTGGATGGACATAGGTAAACTTTTCTAGTAACCAACCAAAGTTAGAAAATGGAGTTCAACGCCGAGAGCGATTCAAAAGATTGAACAAGCAATTGCTGCGATATTAGTTTCCCTATTAGTCATTTTCTAAAGTAATATCTTATTATTTAATTATACCTGATATGGGTTAGAAATGACGTGGCCCATCCTGGGCCACGGGATCCCCTCAGGATACGCGCACCTTCTGATCCCCCGGATCCGCCACGTCAGCATCGGAAAACCGCCCGGGCCGCTACTACGTCAGCCCGAAAACCGCCCGGGCATCTGCCACGTCAGCCCTATACCGCCCGGGTTTCCACCGCTTCAGCCTCACGGGCAATCGGGTCCAGACCCGGCCCCAAACGGGTCCAGACCCGGTTGGCGTCTTCTATAAATACCAGACCCCTACTCCTTCTCCAGGTAATGAATCAGCCCACTCAAATCCTAGTTACTGTTACTCTCTCACAGTAGCCTAACTAGATCGTCGGAGGGTCTACCACCGGGACCAACCCCGTTGTTCCTAGATCGTCTGCAGGTACACGAGATCTTGGATCCGAGCCCCCCGATCCGAGCCGAGCATCCAGCCTCCACCCTACTCCAGCCCACTTCCGTACCGTTCGGCCAGCCGAAGACCACCCGCATAGGAGCTTCCTCCTCCAATACAAATCGAGTAAGAACTCACACCTGGTGCAACCACACGCCTCCCAAAAACAAACCGCATCAGGTTGGCGCCATATGTGGGAAACCCTCTCTATTGCGGACACCGGTCCGAGCTCAGCCACCAACTAATCGGAAATCGACCCGAGCTCACATGGCACCCAAAACCACGAGAGCTGTTACCTCAGCGCATCGGTAGGACGTCCCTCCACAGGGCGTCGGCGCTGGTGCTCAAGCATCCAACCAACCGGCGATCAGCCACAGGATCCAACCGGGTGCCTCCCATCCGATCCAACTAGATCTCCGGGGGATAATCTTGGGCTGACAGGTAAGCCGCAGTAGGGGAAGGGCCGCTTCCAACTCGGCCCCGAACCATCCAAATTAAGCCTCCGTCCCAATGACGGGGGCCGGTGCTCAGCCATGTCGGGCGACAACCCCCAGCTCAACCAAACTTGGCCGAGCGAGCCCCGGTCACTCACCAGGAGTTCTAGGACTTCCGGAGGGAAATCATGGGGGCCATCCGAGGGATACCCATTGATGAGAACGTCCGTCGCTCTCACACACGGTCGGATGCCGAGGCCAGCGTGTCTCGCCCCTCAACCATCCCTCAGGAGTGTGACGACGACATTTTGAAGTGCCTCCAAGAAATGGAGGATCTCCTCGACCACTTTGGCGACGGCAGCCCAAGAACAGCTCAGGGGTACAGGCCGGTTCGACATCCTTTCTCTGCCCTCATCTTGCAGGCGGAGATACGCCGAAATTTTGGCCCGCCTCAATTCGAGACCTACGATGGCGAGGACGATCCTGCTGATCACATGGAGGGCTTCAAAACCCTCATGATGATTCACAGCACATCGGATCCCCTCCTGTGTCGAGCCTTCCCCGCCACACTCCGGGGCCCGGCTCGAGAATGGTTCTCCAAACTCACCCCCGGCTCCATCTATTCTTTCAACTAGCTAGAGGGAAACTTCCTTGCCCACTTCGTAATGGGCCGAAAAGCCGAAAGAACAAGTGCATCCCTACTCGGCCTCCGACAGAAGGAAGGGGAGTCACTCCGGGTGTTCATCCGGAGGTTCACTGCCGAGGCAAGGTCGGTCTCCTCCCTCGACCCTGGGGTTGCCTCGGCCACCTTCCGGCACAATGTCCGACACGGACAGCTGAAGGCCTCCCTAGCAAAGAAACCCCTGATGGACTTCCCTGACCTCCTCAATCGGATCGAAAAGTACATCCGAGCCGAAGAAGCACTTATCCAGAGGACCAGAAGGAAGTTCCCGGAAAAGGGAAGTGCAAGGCCAACGAGGTTGAGTCGGCGAAGAAAGCTCCGAGAGACGGGGGCACCGCGAAGAAGATTCCGCCGATCCCCCGCTTCGAAAGGTACACTCCGCTGATGCAGAACGTGTCGACAATCCTCTTAGCGATTGAAGACAGCGACCTCGTCCAGTACCCTCCTCGACCGTCCAACAACACCAGCAAGAAGAGGGATCAGCGGTTCTACTGCCGTTTCCACCGGGACAACGGGCACGACACAGATCACTACCGTGCCCTGAAGGATGAAATTGAGGCCCTCATTCAACGAGGGTACCTTCGAGAATTCAAAATGGAAGGCGCCCGGGAATAGAGGGACACCAGAAACAGGAGGGATTCCCTCCTCCTCGAGCGCACCGACGGCATCCCGAGCGGGATCTGGAGCCCGAAGAGCCTGAGGGTCAGGCCATCCTGCATTGCGTCCACGGAGGGCCCATAGGAGGGGAATCCAACACTTCCCGCAAGGCCTTCGTCCGAGATGTCAACACCGTCCAGGGCCCTCTCTCTCCCCAGGTCCAGCAACTTCCTGTCTCTTTCTCAGGAGAGGATCTGGAGGGAGTCCGGCTCCCTCATTGTGACGCACTTGTCATCAACCTCAGCATGGCGAACTTCGAGGTCCGGAAAATCCTTGTAGACAATGGGAGCTCGGTCAACATCCTGTTCCTGGGAGCATTCGAGAACTTGAAACTCTCCCGTGAGAAACTAAAGCTGGCCGGATACACCCTGCACGGATTCTCCGGCATCCCCGTGACTATAGAGGGGATCGTCACCCTAGACGTCACGGCAGGCACGATCCCGAACAGAAGGACCGAGTCCATGGACTTCATGGTTGTGAATGTCAAGGCAGCCTACAACGCCAACCTCGGCCGTCCAGGGATCTGCTCCCTCCAGGCGGTTCCCTCGGCCTACCATCAGAAGATGAAATTCCCTACTAACACTAGTGTCGGAGTTGTCCGAGGGAATCAAGAAGCAGCACGTTCGTGCTACATGACGGCGATCGGAAGCGGTGTATTTCCCCTCGATGCAATCGAGCTCGAGACCGAGAGGACCCAGCCCGAACCAGAGCCGACAGACGAGCTAGAAAATGTCTCGTTCGAGACAGGGGATGCGTCGAAGCACTTCCGAGTAAGCTGTTCCCTCGCGCCCGACCTCAAGTCCACCCTAATCACCTGTATTCGCCGCAATGTCGACCTCTTTGCCTGGAAGCCCTCTGACATGCCAGGCATCTCCGAGGATCTCATCATGCACAATCTCAGCATGATCCCCAGGTCGAAACCAGTTGTCTAAAAGCGGCGCAAGTTCGCCCTGGAGCGACAACAGGCAGTGAACGCAGAAGTAGACACGCTCTTGTCTGCACGTTTCATACAAGAGGTCAGCTACCCCGAGTGGCTGGTGAACGTCGTCTTGGTCAAGAAGGCAAGCGGGAGTTGGAGGATCTGCATAGATTTCACCGACCTCAACAAGGCATGCCCCAAGGATCCGTTCCCTCTCTCCAGCATTGATGTCCTGATTGATGCTACCTCGGGCCACGAGCTCTTATCCTTCATGGATGCCTTCTCGGGCTATAACCAGATCCGGATGTTTCCTTCGGACATCGCCAAGACGTCCTTCGTCACAGACCAGGGACTGTACTGCTACCGGGTCATGCCCTTTGAGCTGAAGAACGCCAGCGCCACCTACCAGAGGCTTGTCAACCGAGTCTTCAAAGATCAAATCGGACGTAACATGGAGGTATACATCGATGACATGCTCGTCAAAGGTCAACAAGGACAGAACCACGTCGCCGATCTGGAAGAGGCCTTTGCGGTCCATCGAACCCACAACATGAGGCAATGAAGTGTGCCTTCAGCGTCTCCTCGGGAAAGTTCTTAGGGTTCATCGTCAGCCAGCACAGCATCGAGGCTAACCCCGAAAAGATCCGAGCCATAATAGACATGGCCCCTCCCAGGAACATCAAAAAAGTCCAGAGACCAACGGGGAGACTGGTGGCCATCGGCCATTTCCTCTCCAAATCTGGAGAGAAGTCCCTTCCGTTCTTCAAAGCGCTGCACGGCACCGTAGGGTTCAAGTGGGGTACTCAACAGCAAGAGGCATTCGCACAGTTGAAGGAGTACCTCGCCAACCCTCCTCTCCTCAGCAAGCCCGAACCAGGGGAGCCACTCTGGTTCTACCTTTTCACTTCGGAGAACGTGCTCAACGCCGTCCTCGTCCGAGAAGAGGAAGGGGTTCAAAAGCTCCTGTACTATGTAAGCAAGTTCCTGCTCGACGCCGAGACCCGGTATTCCAGGATGGAAAAGGTTGGCTATCAACCAGCCAGTACGACTAGTCAAATGGTCGATCGAACTCAACCAGTACGACATCGGCTATCAACCAAGAACTGCCATCAAAGGGCTGGCCCTCACCGAATTCATCACAGAATGCACCATATCCGAGCAACCCACGAGCAAGGAAGTCGACCAGACGTGGGAAGTCTACGTCGACGGCTCCTCTTGCAAAATGGGGAGTGGTGCGGGCATCATTCTTCGGGGTCTTGACGGTTTCCTCCTTCAATATTGTCTCCGCCTCAACTTCCCCGCCTCTAACAACGAGGCTGAATACGAGGCCATAATTGCCGGGCTCAACCTGGCACATCAAGCCGGCACTAGACAAATCAGGACCTTTAGCGACTCTCAGCTGGTGGTCAACCAGATCACTGGGGAGTACGAGGCCCGGGACGATCGGATGATCAGGTACCTGGCCGTGGTCCAATGCCTATTAACGTCCTTCGATGAGTCGGCTGTCTTGAGGATCCCCCGGGAGCTAAATGCCCAGGCCGACGCCCTGTCCAAGTTGGCTTCCTCATCCTTTGTAGGCCTCGACCGCACGGTCCTAATTGAAGTCCTGTTGAAGTCAAGTATCGACTTCCCGGAGGTTCTGTGCGTCGAAGACGGAGCCCCTCCCGACGACTGGACCACTCTTATCAAAAAATTTCTAGTCAAGGGAGAGCTCCCAGAAGACCGGGCTGAAGCGAGGCGGATCAGGGTCTGATCAGAAAAATTCGCGTTCATCAATGCCACCCTCTTCAAAAGGTTCTATACAACAACGGATGGCAGACCCTACCTCCGCTGCCTGATCCCCGACAAAGCCAAGTACACCCTCAAGGAGCTGCACGAGGGGATCGGTATATGCCACATGGGAAGCCGTTCGCTAGCGCGTAAGGCATTAAATCACGGGTACTACTGGCCCACTATGCTGTAAGATGCCTTCGCCCTAGTGAAGAAGTGTGGCCCCTGCCAACGGTTCTCCCCCATGAAGAGGGCTCCTCAGGCGAACCTCCGGTCAATGGCCAGTCCGATCCCCTTTGCAATGTGGGGGATGGATTTGGTGGGCCCATTTCCAAGAGCAAAGGGCCAGCGAAAGTTCCTTATTGTGGCGATCGACTACTTCACTAAGTGGATCGAGGCCAAGCCATTAGCAACGATCACCGAGTGACAGACCCAGTAATTTTTCTGGAAACACATCGTTTGCCGGTTCGGGATTCCGCAGGTGCTCATCACAGACAACGGGACTCAATTCGCGGGTAAGCATTTCTGCAAGTTCTGCAAAGATCTCGGGATCCAGCAACGCTTCTCCTCAGTATGCCACCCCCAGTCTAACGTTCAGGCCAAGAACGCGAACCGCCAGATCCTCGACGGCCTCAAGAAACGACTCGATAACTCTTCTAAGGAGTTATGGGTCGACGAGTTACCCAGCGTTCTCTGGGCCCACCGAACAACAAAGAGAATCCCCACGGGGGAATCCCCTTTCAATCTGACTTACGGCACGGAGGCAGTCATTCCCTTGGAGATCGGGATCCCTTCACCTCGAATCATGGCTTTCGACGAAGCAGCTAACTCCGAACAGCTGCGAGCCGACTTGGACCTCATAGACGAGGTCAGGGAGAAGTTTGCCATTAGAAGAAGCATTTACCAACAAAGAATTGAGAAGTTCTACAACAAGAAGGTGCGTCCCACCGACATCAAACTCGGAGACCTCGTTCTCCGAAAACTGGCGGTATCCAATCTCGATCAGAAAAGGAAATTAGCCCCGAACTGGGAGGGCCCTTACAAAGTATCGGAGGTCGTACGCCCAGGGACGTATTGCCTGACCAACCCAGAGGGCAAGGCAATCAAAAGGCCCTAGAATGCGGAGCACCTCATCAAATTCCTAGGAGGGGATAACCTCCATGTAAATTATCAAGATTGTAATCTGCACGTCGTGCCCTGTCTTTTGTAAAATTCAAGTGTTGTAAATATACCAGCTTTCTTAAAACAAGCTTACGGCTTCACAATTTGTTACAAATAAAGAACATGTATTAGGCTCGGCCCGCAGATGGCATCGCGAGCCAGAAAAGCTTCACTTACAAGCTTGAGGCTCGACCCTCGGATGGCAGCGCAAGCCAGAAAAGCTTCCCTTACAAGCTTGAGGCTCGGCCCTCGGATGGCACCACGAGCCAGAAAATCTTCCCTTACAAGCTTAAGGCTCGGCCCTCGGATGGCATCACGAGTCAGAAAAGCTTCCCTTACAAGCTTGAGGCTTGGCCCTCGGATGGCACCACGAGCCAGAAAAGCTTCCTTTACAAGCTTGACTCTCGGTGTCGACCTCGAGCAAGGCGTGGGCTTTCTGCAAAGCCCTTCGGCCTTGACAATCGGCGGCGACTCTTTGCTACTGGATTTCTCCCGGTGTGGGGACTCGGCACCCGTCCCTCGCTCGGTTTGGGCTTCTTCAAGCACATCAACCGATGTACGAGGCGACAACTGCCAGCCACGCCCGCACCATCTTTTCTGAGAACAAGTGCGGGAGCTCGACATCGACCTCGAGCAAGGCGCGTGCTTTCTTCAAAGCTCCTCTGCCTTGACGCTCGGTGGCGACCCTCTGCTATGCCTGCTACTGGCTTTCTCCCCGGTGTGGGGGCTCGGCACCCGTCCCTTGCTCGGTTTGGGCTTCTTCAAGCCCATCAACCGATGCACGAGGTGACAACCGCCAGCCACGCCCGCACTGTCTTTCCTGAGAACAAGTGCGGAATCTCGGCATCAACCTTGAGCAAGGTGCGTGCTTTCTTCAAAGCCCTTCGGCCTTGACGCTCAGCGGTGACCCTCTGCTACGCCTGCTACTGGCTTTCTCCCCAATGTGGGGGCTTGGCACCTGTCCCTCGCTCGGTTTGGGCTTCTTCAAGCCCATCAACCGATGCACAAGACGACAACTGCTAGCCACGCCCGCACCGTCTTTCCGGAGAACAAGTGCGGAAGCTCGGCGTCGACCTCGAGCAAGGCGCATGCTTTCTTCAAAGCCCCTCAGCCTTGATGCTCGTCGGCGACCCTCTACTACACCTGCTACTGGCTTTCTCCCCGGTGTGGGGGCTCGGCACCCGTCCCTCGCTCGGTTTTGGCTTCTTCAATCCCATCAACCGATGCACGAGACGACAACCGCCAGCCATGCCAGCACCGTCTTTCCTGAGAACAAGTGCGGGAGCTCGGCGTCGACCTCGAGCAAGGCGCGTGCTTTCTTCAAAGCCCCTCGGCCTTGACGCTCGGCGGCGACCCTCTGCTACGCCTGCTACTGGCTTTCTCCCCGGTGTGGGGGCTCGGCACCCGTCCCTCTTTCGGTTTGGACTTCTTCAAGCCCATCAACTGATGCACGAGGCGACAACCGCCAGCCACGCCCGCACCGTCTTTCCTGAGAACAGGTGCGGGAGCTCGGCGTCGACCTCGAGCAAGGCGCGTGCTTTCTTCAATCCCCCTCGGCCTTGATGCTCGGTGGCGACCCTCTGCTACGCCTGCTACTGGCTTTCTTCCCGGTGTGAGGGCTCGGCTCCTGTCCCTTGCTCGGTTTGGGCTTCTTCAAGCCCATCAACTGATGCACGAGGCGACAACCGCCAGCCACGCCTGCACCGTCTTTCCTGAGAACAAGTGCGGGAGCTCAGCGTCGACCTCGAGGAAGGCGCGTGCTTTCTTCAAAGCCCCTCGATCTTGACGCTCGGCGGCGACCCTCTGCTACGCCTGCTACTGGCTTTCTCCCCGGTGTGGGGGCTTGGCACCCGTCCCTCACTCAGTTTGGACTTCTTCAAGCCCATCAACCGATGCACGAGGCGACAACTGCCAGCCATGCTCGCACCATCTTTCCTGAGAACAACTGCGGGCATCAACATCGAGCAAGGCAGGGATTTTCTTCAAAGCTCCTCGGCCTTGACGCTCAACCGATGCCCAAGGCGACAACCGCCATCCCTGCCATCCCCAAGAGATAGCGGCGCATCGTCAGCACAGAGCAAGGCTGCGGCTTCCTTTGAAGCCGCCGACCAATCCGCTTGGCTATGGTCTAGTGCCATGATTCAGCAAAATTTTATATCAAGGTTTAGAGCATCCGCCTTCGGCAGATGCCCCGAGCTTCGAGTGGTTTGGTTGACCACCCTCTCACCCGCAAATAACTCGGGGTTTATGGCTTTCGCAAGCCCCAAACCCCAAATTGTTCGAGGACGGCAGGGGAGCCACCGACCCTCTGCTCTCTCCGTCCCGAACCGACCCTATGCTTTCAATTGACCCTTTTCTCGCCCACGAACAACATGGGGTTTCCTACTCTTGCGAGCCCGAAACCCCGAATTGTTCGAGGATGGCAGGAGAGCCACCGAGCCTCAGCTCTACCTGAACCCTCGATCCGATCGGCCGACCTACCACTCACCAACGAACAACTCGGGGTCTTGCGGCTCTCCAGGCCCGAACCCCGAATAGTTTGAGGGTGATTGGTGTGCCCCCGATCCGGAGCGTTCGGAGAATAATTTGTTTCTGGGCGCCCGTCTCAGGCAGGCACCCAAGCGAAGCAACTTTCACTTCGTAACAAATAGTTGAGCGGAAGTGGGGATTATATAACCCCCTGAGGGGGGCAGTTATTATGTCTGGGAATGCGAAACGGTGGAAGGCGAAATGTCGCTACTTAATGCTCCTGGGAAGGCAAAACGTCACCATTTATGACTTATCGAAGGGCGATACGCCGCTGCGCACTCGCCCGTTGCGTCCAGTTGCCTCGGCGGCGACCCTTTCGCAGCAGACACAGCAGCCACCTTCAGCAACCGAGACAACCAGCGTTCGTAAAAACAAATGCTATTATTATTATTACTCATTGCTTATAACTCAATGAACGTCGGTACAAATACAAAAAACAACTCACTCACTCGCGCTCGGCTTGAAATTCAAACTCAATGCCTCCTTCGGTGCTCTTCTGGCGCTCGGCCGGACCGGTCTGCGAAGATACTCCCGCCACCGAGCTTTCTGCATCGTCAAGCTGGGCCTCATCCAATAGAAATGTCGGAGACCGCCCCGGGGTCGAATTACTGGCCTCTTCGATCAGGCCCGTGCCTAACACCAGCTTCAGCCTGCGATCTCCAGCTCTTTGTCGACCACGGCCTCGTGAGGGAAAGACTCCGAAGCCGAATGCCCGCGCGAGGCATCCGGGAGGGACCAGTCTGTCTCGATTACCCACTAGTCCCGGTCGACTATGGCCTTCTTCAGGTGCACCACCTCCAGACTGAGCTCCCTAGACTTGTTCAGGAAATAATTAATGGCAACAGCTCGGTCCCGAGCCTGTTTTCGCTGGCGAGCCAAAGCTGCCTCCATGGCCCCTTCCCCCGCTCGAACTGGAGATACCTCGGCAGCAACAGGGGAGGTGACCCTGGTCCCGTGCATCTATCAAAAGGCAAGAGCAAAACATCACAAAAACGCAAGTCTTGAAGCCTCGGAACAAAAAAGTATTTTTCATTTCTTTCAAAAAATTGATACAAAAGCCACGGTGGCCAGTCCGCTCAAGGCATTTACATCAAAATAAAAACAAAAAGAAACTAGTCTATTCTTGAAGGGGGGTGTCACCTCTTCTTCACCCTGGACGCCCCCCATCTCGTCGCCACCAGGGGTCGGCGGAAGGTTTGCCTGCCATCCGTAGTAGAGGTGGTCCACGCTCTGCTCGGGGTAGATCTGCTTGAAATGCGACTTGGCCTGATCATACGCCTCATCCTGCGCTATCATCAGGGCCTCCGCCGAAGGCGCCTCCATCCTCTTCAGGGCCTTCCGCCCCTTTTCCGCCTCCGCCTCGATCTTCCCCTCAAGACGCTCTACGTGAGCCTCGTGGATGTCGCAGAGTGAGGCTATCTGAGCCTCGTGGACGGCCACCATGGTCCGAGCCTCTTTCATCTCGTCGGTAACCTTGTTAAGGTCGTGGAGGTACTTCTCCGCGTTCCTCCTCTCGATGTAGATCTCCTTCTCCAGGCACTTTTGGAAGTGCTGGCCATGAAGCATCGCCTGTCCGAGGGAAAAGAGGTTTGAAAAATTCCAAGTTCAAAACAGAAAAGAAAAATAGTGCCAAACTGACTTACCGAGATGTGCACTTGGGACCACCGCATGAAGGCCTGGTCCGCCATCTGCACCGCCAGGGCCATCCGATCACGTTCGGTGGCGGCCTTCGTGACGAACTCGATCGATACGGGCCCATCGAGCAGACTATCCCCCTGCACGATCGACCAGTCAGGGGCATAGTGTCGCAGCCCCTGCTGCCTCACCATCTCCTCGACCGAAGGCCTCAGTGGTGGGAGTCTTTTTTCTGGGGCCTCAACGGTCTTGCCCGAGCTACCCCCTGCGTCCCGAGCTGCCCTCGACGTTTGGGGGTGATGCCTCTTGGCCTTCTTCGCTGGGGAGGGCTCCTCTGCTACCGAGGTCGGCCCCTTGGAGGATGCCCCGGCTGTGGCCACCATCTTTGCCTTCTCGGCCGCCAGCCTCTCCTGCTCGGCCTTCTTCCTTTTTTCCGCCCTCACCTTCTCAGTGGTGGCCAACAGCGCCCGCCTCTCGTCCACCTGTTGAGAAGTCATCCCTGCAAAAATGGAGGAAGAAGGGCTAACGTTAACATGAAGGTAGAAAGATGCAAAAATTTGGAAAGAAACATACTAGGGTTGGCAGGGCTCAGTCCGGCCCGGACAAGGTGTAGCTCGGTCACTCGAGGCCACCCGATGGTGTGCCCCCCAACTATTTTCTCCACCTTCTTCCACTCCTTGGCTGACAAGTCGCTTCGCTTCGGGGGCTTGTGGTTCGGTCTGAAGAAATTCTACCTGGTGGGTATCCCCCAAGACCTCTCATTCCGAACCACGAAATACATCTCTTTCCACCCCTTGATGGAATCCGGATGACCGTGCATGATTTTCTTATGCAGCCTTGGTAAGAAATAAAAAATCCCCTCCTGATCCCCAAGCGAGCTAATTCATAGGATAGCCCGAAAATATGTCAACCTCGGCTTCACTCCCTTCTCTTGGCACCTTAGGATAAAGCAGACTAAGTGCTTCCAAGAGTTCGGCCCGTACTGTATGGGGCATAGCTTCGCCCAATTCAAAACTCTCTTAACAAAAGGATGCAGTGGCAGCCGCAGGCCCGAGAGGAAGGCGTCCTCGGAAAACATGCAGTACCCCGGCGCGAGAACCGTTGTGGGCCGAATGCCGGGGCTCAGAATGAAGACTTCGAATTCCCTCGGAATGAAGTAGGCGGCCCACAGAATGTGGAGGTAGTCTGCCTTTAAAACACACGGGACGCTATCCATTTGAATCTTCACCCGACCTTCTTCGCCCGGCACAGGAGGGATAGGTCCGATGTCCTTAATATCATCAGGGTACATCCGTATCGACCCCGGATTTTTGAAGGAGATGGGGGGAAATTCGAATCCTGGTCTGGGCGCGTACTCATCGTGCGGAGGGGGGCTGTCCAGAATACGTAACACTTTCTTCTTCCGACGGGGACGAGCCTTCCTCTCGGGAGACGGCATCGACAAAGGTGGAAGGGGCGGAAGGTCATCACTGACCCCTACCGACCTTCTCGCTGTGTCCCGGCCAGCGCCATCTTAAACAGCTTCCCGTTCGTCACTGTCATCCCCCTCATCAACAACACCCTGGCCCTCGGGACCCTGATCCTCCTCATCTTCCTCCTCACCCTCGGTATCTGAATCTTCCTGATCATCGTTGCCCCCATCCTGGTCCTCCTGATCCACCTCATCCTCGCCTTCCCCCTCTTCCTCTTCATCCCCCTCCTCTTCATCCTCGTCTACAGGCTCCTTTCCTGGCCTCCTGGACTTCAGCGGCGACACCACAAAGACTACGTCGTCACTACCATCCGACCCATCGTATGTTACGACCTCTTCCTTAACCTTATATTTGCTAAAGGATGAGGACGTCTCTGACTCGGATTCCTTCGCAGATCGGCCCGACGAGCTAGCCTCGGATCCGGACTGATTGCGCAACATTACTGAAACAGAAATACTAACCTGAAGCGTGAACCGTGCGATCGCCGAAAAAAGTTGCCGACGGCAGTTAAAACCCTGTCCAAGTGAAAAGTGGAAAGTGAGTAAAGAGGTGAAGAATAGAAAATGGGGAGGGGGAAGGGGGATTTATAAGGAGAAAATGACTCCTCAATTTTCGCAATTTAGATCTGGCCGTTGGATCTTAATCATCAAGATCTAACGGCCGTAAAGATGTGGAGACGCTTCGATCCTTGCACTCCTGACGTAAGCAATGAGCGTGGAATGACCCAAACTACCCCCAGGCCTTTTTTCCCCACAACAGACTTTTTCGCCAAGTCAACGAATCTCGACGCTCGGATGGCATCGCGAGCCACCATTCCCCTTCTATTTTTTACAGGAGGGACGACGCTCGGATAGTAGCGCGAGCCACAATTCCACTTCTATGTTTGCAGAAGGGTCGACGCTCGGATAGTAGCACGAGCCACAATTCCCCTTCTATGTTTGCAGAAGGGTCGACGCTCGGATGGCATCCCGAGCCACAATTCCCCAGTTATTTTTACAGGAGGGACGATGCTCGGATAGTAGCGTGAGCCACAATTCCCCTTCTATGTTTGTAGAAGGGTCGACGCTCGGATGGCATCACGAGCCACAATTCCCATGTTATTTATACAGGAGGGACGATGCTCGGATAGTAGCGCGAGCCATGATTCCTCTCCTATCCCACAGAAGGGTCGACGGTCGGATGGCATCACGGTCCACAATTCCCCTGTTATTTTTTCAGAAGGGTTGATGCTCGGATGGCATCACGAGCCACAATCCCCCTGTTATTTTTACAAGAGGGACGATGCTCGGATAGTAGCGCCAGCCACAATTCCTCTTCTATTACACAGAAGGGTCGACACTCGGATGGCATCGCGAGCCACCATTCCCCTTCTATTTTTACAGGAGGGTCGACGCTCGGATGGCATCACGAGCCACAATTCCCCGGTTATTTTTACAGGAGGCTCGGAGCTCAGATGACACTGCGAGCCCCTACCGCTCTCCTCTACTCCCCGGGGGCTCGGAGCTCGGATGACACCGCAAGCCCCTACCGCTCTCCTCTACTCCCAGGAGGCTCGGAGCTCGGATGAAACAGCGAGCCCCAAAAATTCCTCCTCAAAACGATGGGCTCGGCGAGCCGATCTCCAACCCAACAGGCATTGGCATCCCCTTGCTCTTCCAACTAGCGAGGGGTCGCTTGCCGACCCTAGGCGATCGCCGACCGACCTTCGATGCTCGGCGCGCCGACCTCCAAACCAACAAGCGTTGGCATCCCCTTGCTCTTCCAACTAGCGAGGGGGTCGCTTGCCGACTCGAGACGTTCGCCGACCTACCCTCTATGCTCCGCGAGCCGGTCTCCAACCCACCAGGCATTGGCCTCATCTTGATCTTCCAACTAGCAAAAGGATCATCCGCCGACCCCAAGGGCTCGTCTGCCGACCCTCGGAGCTACTCTATCGGCCCCAGAAGCTCGGCAAGCCGAGCCCCAATGAGATCGGCCTCGGCGTCCCCTTCGCTCTTCCAACCAGTGATGGGGTCGTCCGCCAACCTCTGAGGCTCGTCTGTCGACCCAGAGGCTCAGCGAGCGTCACTCCGACTCTTCTACGCTTAGCATCTCGCACAAACTCCAATAAGGGATCCCTTCCTCCTACCCCCTGGCCTCTTCTGGAAATAGCAAGACCTACTTTCTCACCGCACCTTCCACCTTGCTCTTCCTACAGAGGCAAAGAATCACTCCTACACGGCAGGTTCACCCACCCCTACAAGAGTGTGGGGCTTGTGATATGGGTTAGAAATGACGTGGCCCATCCTGGGCCACGGGATCCCCTCAGGATACGTGCACCTTCTGATCCCCCGGATCTGCCAAGTCAGCATCGGAAAACCGCCTGAGCCGCTGTCACGTCAGCCCGGAAACCGCCCGGGCATCTACCATGTCAGTCCTATACCGCCCGGGTTTCCACCGCTTCAACCTCACGGGCAACCGGGTCCAGACCCAGCCCCAAACGGGTCCAGACCCGGTTGGCGTCCTCTATGAATACCAGACCCCTACTCCTTCTCCAGGTAATGAATTTCAGCATACTCAAACCCTAGTTACTGTTACTCTCTCACAGTAGCCTAACTAGATCGTCGGAGGGTCTGCCACCGGGACCAACCCCGGTGTTCCTGGACCGTCTGCAGGTACACGAGATCTCGGATCCGAGCCCCGCGATCCGAGCCGAGCATCCAGCCTCCACCCTACTCCAGCCCACTTCCGTACCGTTCGGCCAGCCGAAGACCGCCCGCATAGGAGCTTCCTCCTCCAATACAAATCGAGTAAGAACTCACACCTGGTGCATCCACACGCCTCCCAAAAACAAACCGCATCAATACCCATTATGGAAGATTGAGTAAATAGTCCCTCCACTTAACTATTTTAATTGGAGGGAATCTGTTTCCAAAATAATCCAGTCTCAATCTGATAATTATCTACTACAATTTATGAGTTCCTATATGGGATTGTTCTTGCTATGTAAGTAAGAACATACTGTTAGAGCATCGACAGTCGTTTGCTATTTATCCACTTTATGCATTTTATAGCAAACAATATGCTGCAGTCGTTTGCTATTTATGCATATTTTGACGATTTCTCAACAGTAGATGGCAATATATGAGAGCGGATTTAAGAAAAAATGCATATTATACAGGACCCCACGAAAAAAATAATTTTCTAATTGGTCGGACGGAACTTGAAAGTCCGTCTGACGTATTTTTTAATATTTCCACTAAAAAATTGCAAAAAAACCAAATTTCCCTCCCTTGGACGGATCTTCAAGATCCGTCCAGGGGGGGCATTTATTTATTTATTTTTCTACTAAAAAAATTGTTTTAATTATTAGAAATTTTGAAAAAAAATATTTAAAAATCCTGGGACGGATTTTCAAAGTCCGTCTGTCGTTTTTTTGATTTTTTTTTCTGTGAAGATCCGTCTAACGAAAAAAATATTAAATAATTCATTTTATATGCATTTCGCCCTTCGACGGATCTCCAAAGTCTATCTTATATTTTTTTGTTTTAAATTGCTATAAATATAGCATTCGGCGAGTACAGCAAACGCTATATATGCTATATATATAGCATATATAAATATGCATTTTGCTATTTTTTGCAATCACAGCTGTGGATGCCCTTATCTATATTTGTAAAGATGGACCTAAGAGGATGTAATCTCTTGGGGACTTGCCGATCTCATTTTGATGGTTATCTAAACCGAAGGTTCTCCTAATCCAGTAACTGAAGTGAATTATAACCTGAAGACAGGCATTGCAATCTTTGTATTTATACCATTTACCTTCTTTAGCGAATTGCTTCACGTGGACCAAACTGGTGTACTTCTCTTGCACTTTACTTCTTTATTTCTGCCTCATTAATGTAGTTGATTGATATTTCACTTATCTATATAATAAAATACAAAGAAAAATTACTCTCCTTTAATAATAAGAAAATCAATGGTTCAAATTTAAGCTCTCAAAAGACATTTTTTTTCAAAACTCAAATTCAAATCCCTCCAAAAAAATAACTCCTTTATTTGTTTAATTATTTCCCTTTCTCTCTCTCTCCTATTCAGATCAGTTTGCTCCCTCTATTTCCAAACAAGAGAGCTCCAATTTCTATCTCTCTTCCTCTCCTAGGGTTTTTAAGCCGCTAACTCCAAATCCCTAAAATCATTTTCTTAAACATTCGCTTCCATTCCATTGGCGAAGCCTCCATCGTTTTTTCAAGCGCGAATCTCAAAGCAAATCCAAATCCAAATCTAGTGTCGAACCCCAATCAAGAGGTCGTCGCCGATATCTGATCCGCTGGTGATACTGTATCGGCGACTCCCCTCCACCAAATCGAGCGCGAATATAAAGCGACTCTGTATCGGCGAGTCCCTTCCACCACATCGTGAGCCTCTACATGCGATGCGGCGACTATAATTTCATCTCATTAACCAAATTCTCATTCTAATTTTTAATTTTGTGTGTGCAGGGGATTACTCAGTTTTTTGCTGACTCGAATTTTGTGTGTGCATGAGATCTAAGTTCAGAGTCGTATGATTGTTTTATTTTGGGGATTAAATAATTTTAATTTGGTGATTTATTTGATGAGTTTGTTATTGGTATTGATTTAAAGTACTCAAGTAAAGGATGGATTATTTGGTGGCCTCAATTTGGGCTTCCAAACCATAGCAGGACAGGTTAGCTGATCAGCAACCTAAAATAACTTGGCAAATATGCAACATTAATTTCTTTATTACAAGAGAATATACTATCATGAAGTGTTCCCTTCACTGGTTATTAGAAACCATGGATAACATAACATATAAGAATTTTTAGTATTTGTTTGGATATATAGGATTGGGATGACTGAAGTTTATCAGTGAAGGGTGCAAACTCTCCAATCAAGAAAGACAGTTAAAGTAAATTTGTTATTGATCCATTTTGATTTTTATATATATAAAGGTGCAATGGGGAGACAAAGTGGAGATAAAAGAAATGATTACCTTGAATTAGAGTTTTGAGAACTTCATGTATTACATTTTGGTTGAAATAATAATAAGATGAATTTCAATTGTAAATTGAGTCTCAGACAAACAAATATTTAGATTATTGGTATTGTAGATAACATCAACCTGCACTTGGGTTGCCATTGTATTTAGACATGCTTATAGTGGTTATGGGATTAGATTAAACTCTATAAAATTTATATGGTCATGTCTTTGCATAACTATTATAAGCATCTAAAAGTGATACTGAAGTTAAAAAAATTCTATAGAGTGTTTCTAAGAAACTATATGTATTCCAGGTAAGTTCAAGCTAATAATCAAGAAGGCCATGGTTGAGCTTAAAGGTAGATATACTGCTTCCTCATATAATATGTTTCCTACTTCAATTAATTTGCTGGACTTCTAAAACTAATTTATATAATTAAACCAGGTGCACCGTTCCAAAAACGTATCGTAGGCCCGTGTCAACGGACAAACCTAGTTGTTCTATATGGAACATACTGGGTACAATCTATTTTCCTTTTTGTGGTTTGTGCTTATCTTCCTGACGTCTTGGGAAGGAACAAGTGGACAACGAAGATAAAAAGAGAAAATGAGTGAGCCAACAGAATCAAATACGAATGGAATCAAGTCCCTTTAATGATACAGGTAGGGACAATAATGTAAGTGATCGTATTCATTGTTAAGAAGATGCTGAAGCTCTTCGCAGGTCTTTGTGTTAGCTAAGGAATTGTCTTTGGAAGTCAGCAAGACTGGACGAATCAATCAGAATCAATCAGTGGGATTCAACCTGATCCAACATCAAAAACAGATTTGCCTCTATAACCAGAAACGAATAAGTTGTAGTGGAGCCAAAAGTGAATTTCACACACCTAGTACCTATCTCATTGGAGAGAGAACCTCATCTTTCGAGAATATAACTTTTTCTTTTGAGGAGTGGGACATACTCACCCAACTATCTGTCTAATTAAAAAGATAATACTAAAACTGATATGGATCAGATGACGTGGCCCCTCCTAGGCCACCAGATCCTCTCAAAACCCGCTCTCTGCTGATCATCAGATCAGCTCAGAGCCTCATGTGCTTCTGCCATGTCAGGCTCACGAGCAAACGGGTCCAAACCCGGCCCAGCAGGATCTTAGATCCGTTTTGCTCTGCCTATAAATACCAGACCCCCTCCCCCACTGGCTAGGTAATCAATCTTTCTCCTCTGAAACCCTAGCTCCTGTTGCTTTCCATTGACTGACTAGATCGTCGGAGAGCCTGTCACCGGGATCTCTCCCGGTGTTTCTAAGCAGAGTGTAGGTACACAAGACCGAGCCGAGCCCCGAAGATCCGATCCGAGCTTGCTGGATCCGATCCGAGCTTGCTGGATCCGATCCGAGCATCCGTCCTCCACCTCACTCCTACTACCCTCGAGCCGGCTCCCACTACCCGGGGTCGGACCAGGACTAGTACCACAGTAAGACTTCCACTATACGAATTACAAGAACTGATACCTATTGCAGCCACACCCCAAAAACAAACCGCATCAGGTTGGTGCCGTCTGTGGGAACCTTCCTTCTAAGTACAATCGTCTTTCCGAGCTCAGCCAGAGTCGTCACCTCGGGTCCGAGCCCTCCCATGGATCCCAAAGCCCCAGGGGCCGTCACCTCGGCACGACATCCAGACCCCCTACTTTATAGCTGTGCGAATGACCAAGGTTCCAACCAACCTCGGGTCGACGGCGCGGCCCGACCATCAATCGCGTCAAATTTGCGCCGCTTCATCTCTGATAGACAAGCCAGTTGGACGAGGGGAGGGGCCGCTTCCAACTCGGTCTCGAACCATCGTCGACAGCCTTCCCAGGTGTACGATCCCGCAGAACCCGGTGGGACAAGACCCCGTCACAAGGGTCGAATTCCAGAACTTCCGGGACGAGATTCTCCAAGCCATCTGAGGCGTCCTAACTACCGAGGTCCACCAGAGTTCCGACCTCCGGTCAAGAACAGGAGCCGGCGAGTCCCACAGATTGGCTCGTCCTCAGGAACAAGCAGACCCCGTCCTTTGTCGTTTAGAGGAAATGGAGAACTGCCTTGCCCATCTCGGCGAAGGCGGACCGATGCCGGGTCACGGTCACCGTCCGACCAGACCCCCTTTTCCCCCCAAAATCCTTGAAGCCAGGATTCCTCGGAACTTCAGGCCTCCTCAATTCGAGACCTATAATGGCAAGGGTGATCCTGCTGATCACATGGAGGGATTTAAGACCATCATGATGATTCACAGCGCTGCGGATCCCCTCCTCTATCGCGCCTTCCCAGCTACCCTCCGTGGCCCGGCTAGGGAGTGGTTCTCCAAACTTATCCCCGGCTCGGTCTTCTCTTTCGAGCAGCTAGAAGCAGGTTCCCTTGCCCACTTCATGACCAGCCGGAAGGTCGAGAAGATGAGCTCTTCCCTTCTGGACCTCAAACAGAAGGACGGGGAATCTCTTCTGGAGTTCATTTGGAGATTCACCTCAGAGGTGAGGTTAGTTTCCTCCCTCGATGCAGGGGTCGCCTTCGCAGCCTTCTGACACAACGTCCGCCACGGCCAGCTCAAGGCTTCTTTGGCCAAGAAACCACCCGTGGACTTTCCCGACCTACTCAACAGGGTCGAGAAGTATATCTGAGCCGAGGAAGTCCTCAATCCCGAGGGCGCGAAGGAAGGCACTGCTATGGGAAAGCGCAAGGTTGATGACGCTGAGCCCTTCAAAAGGCCCGGGAAAGAAGCAACTGGTCCCAAAAGGGTCCCCCTGGTCTCCCGATTCGAGAGATATACGAACCTGACTCAGAACGTCTTGATGGAGATCGAGGACAAAGGGATCGTCCGCTTCCCTCCCTGATAGGTGAACAACGGCAAGAAGCGAGATCAAAGGTTCTACTTCTGCTTCCACCGAGACACCGGGCACGAGACAGATCATTGCTGAGCCCTCAAAGATGAGATCGAGGTCCTCATCCAATGAGGGTATCTGAGGGAGTTCGCCCGAACCAATCCCAAAGACCGAAGAGAGCCGAGGAGCCCGAGGCCTTCACCTTCCCCTCGGACGACCGACCGACGGATCGACCGGGACCTCGAACCCGAATCTCCAGGGAGACCAGCTATCCTACACTGTGTCCATGGCGGGCCCAAGGGAGGGGACTCTAATACATCCCGCAAGGCCTTCGTCTGAGAGGTCAATTCTGTCTAAGACCATGCCTCCCCCCGTGTCCAGCAGCTGGCTGTCTCCTTCTCGGGAGAAGATCTTAAAGGCATCCGGCTTCTGCACTGCGAAGCCCTCGTCATCAGCCTTACCATGGCCAACTTCGAGGTCCGCCGTATCCTGGTGGACAACGGCAGCTCGGTTAATATTCTATTCTTAGAAGCATTTGAGAACCTCAAGCTCCCCCGAGAAAAGTTCAAGCCCACCGGTTACACCTTCCACGGGTTTTCGGGCGTTCCCGTACAAATTAAAGGGATTGTGACACTTGATCTGACTGCAGGCACGACCCCCATCCTCCGAACCGAGTCGATGGATATCATGGTGGTCAATGTCAAGGCAAATCCTCGGCAGACCCAGGTTCTACTCGTTCCAGGCCGTCCCCTTGACCTACCATCTAAAACTCAAGTTCCCAACTGACCTCGGGGTCAGGGTCGTCCGAGGCAATCAGAAGTCGGCACATTCGTGCTACATGACAGCAGTCGGGGCGGGGTATTTCCCCTCAACGCTGTTGAACTCCCTCCTGAGAGGTAACATCCGGAGTCAAACTGGCGGACGAGCTGGAGGAAGTCTCGTTCGAGACAAATGACAGTTCCAAACATTTCCTTGTGAGCCACACTTTGTCCCCGGACTTGAAGCCATGCCTAATCGATTGCGTCCTCCGCAACATCAACCTCTTCGCCTGGACCCCGTCCAACATGCCCGAGATTTCCGAAGATCTGATCATGCACCGACTGAGCGTCACCCCGGGCTCCAAGCCTATTCATCAGAAGCGATGCAAGTTCGCTCTGGAGAGGCAACAAGCCCTAAAAGTTGAGGTGGACAAACTGTTGTCCGCTCGTTTCATCCAGGAGTTTAGCTACCCCGAGTGACTGGCTAACGTCGTTATGGTGAAGAAGGCCAGCAGAAGCTAGAGGATCTGCATAGACTTCACAGACCTCAACAAGGCATGCCTAAAAGATCCTTTCTCTCTCCCGAGCATCGACGCCCTAATCGACGCAACGTCGGGTCACGAACTGCTGACATTCATGAATGCCTTTTCAGGCTATAACCAAATCCGCATGTTCCCTTCCGACATTGCCAAGACGTCATTCGTAACCGACCAGGGTCTGTATTGCTACCAGGTCATGCCCTTCGGGCTCAAAAACGCCGGTGCCACCTACCAGAGGCTCATCAACTGAGTCTTCAAAGATCAGATCGGTTGTAACATGGAGGTATACATCGAGAACATGCTCATCAAAAGCAAACGGGGGCAGGACCACATTGCCGACCTCGAAGGCGTCCTTCGAACCCATAATATGAGGCTCAACCCCTCCAAATGCGCATTCGGTGTCTCTTCTAGCAATTTTCTCGGGTTTGTCGTTAGCCAGCGCGGCATCGCGGCAAACCCCAAGAAGATCCAGACCATAATAGACATGGCCCCTCCTAGAAACATCAAGGAGGTGCAGCAGCTCACGGGGAGACTGGCGGCCATCGGCCATTTCCTCTCCAAGTCTGGAGAGAAGTCCCTCCCGTTCTTCAAGGATCTGCGCGGAACCGGAGGCTTCGAATGGGGCACCCAGCAGCAGGAGGCATTTGACCAGTTAAAATAGTACCTCGCCAATCCTCCGCTCCTTAGCAAACCCGAGCCGGGCGAGCCTCACTGGCTTTATCTTTCGGACTCGAAAAGCGTACTCAGTGCTATTCTCGTTTGAGAAGAAGACGGACTCTAAAAGCCATTGTACTATGTAAGCAAAGTCCTGCTCTCAACCGAGACCAGATATGCGAAAATGGAGAAGGTGGCATACACCCTGGTCATGGCCGTGCGGAAGCTCTGCCCTTATTTCTAGATGCACTCGATTCAGGTCCTCACGGACCAGTCCCTCAAGGCCGTGCTCCACAAGCCCAAGAGCTCCGTCTGCTTGGTCAAGTGGTCGATCAAGCTTAGTCAATACGACATTAGCTATCAGCCAAGGACAGCAATCAAGGGACAGGTCCTCTCCGAATTCATCACGGAATGCACCATCTCCGAGCAACCCGAAATTGGGGAGACCGACCAGACATGGGAAGTTTACGTCGACGGCTCTTCCTGCGAAGCGGGAAGTGGCGCGGGCATCATCTTATGAGGTCTCGACAACTTCTTTCTCCAATATTCTCTCTGCCTCAACTTTTCGACCTCTAACAATAAGGCAGAGTATGAGGTTATGATCGCGGGACTCACCCTAGCACACCAGGCAGGCGCAAGGCAGATCAGGGCCTATAGCGACTCTCAGTTCATGGTCAATCAGATCACTAGAGAGTATGAGGCTCGTGATGATCGGATGGTCCGGTACTTGGCAGTGGTCCAGCGGCTCTTAACATCCTTTGACTGTTCTGCAGTCCTATGGATCCCAAGAGAGCAGAACGTGCAGGTAGATGCCCTGTCAAAGCTCGCCTCCTCATCCTTTGAAAGCCTCGACCGAACGGTGCTGATCGAAGTCCTGCTAAAGCTGAGTATCGACCTCCTTGAAACCCTCTGCATAAGCAATGAAGTTTGGTCGGACGATTGGACCACTCCCATCTGAAAGTTCTTGGTAGAAGGCGAGCTCTCCCAAGATCGAGCAGAGGCAAGAAGGACCAGGGTCCGCTCGGAAGGGTTCGCTGTGATCAGTGAGACCCTCTTCAAGCGCTCGTACACCCTAGTCGACGGCAGACCCTACCTCCGTTTCCTAACTCCAGACGAGGCAAAGTACGCTCTGAAGAAGTTGCATGAGGGGATCGGTGGATGCCACATGGGGAGCAGGTCACTCGCTCGAAAGGCCCTAAATCATGGGTACTACTGGCCTACAATGCTACAAGACTCCCAAGACCTCGTTAAGCGATGTGGTCCCTGCCAAAGATTCTCCTCGGTAAAAAGGCTTCCCCAGGCCAACCTCCGATCCCTATCCAGCCCGACCCCTTTTGCAATGGGGGGGATGGATCTTGTCGGCCCCTTCCCATAAGAGATGGGTCAAAGGAAATTTCTGGTGGTAGCCATCGACTACTTCACGAAGTGGATCGAGGCTGAAACCCTAGCCACGATCACCGAGCATCATACTCAACAATTCTTCTGGAGGAAAATCATATGCCGATTCGGGATCCTACAAGTACTCATCACCGACAACGGGACCTAGTTCGCGCGAAAAACTTTTAGAAGTTCTGCGAAGACATTAACGTTTGCCAATGCTTCTCATCGGTGTGCCGCCCTCAGTCCAATGGCCAAGCCGAAAATGCGAGCCACCAAATCCTAGTCGGCCTCAAGAAGCTGCTGGATAACATGCCAAAGGGACTATGGGTCGACGAGCTACTAAGCGTACACTGGGTGCACCGAACAACTAAGAGGATCCCCACGGGCGAATCTCCATTCAACCTCACCTACGGTGCCAAGGCTATTATCACTCTCGAGATCGGCCTCCCCTCGCCCAGGATCATGGCCTTTAGCCAGGAGGACAACTCTTCGGACCTTAGAGCCAATCTGGACCTCATCAACGAGGTCAGGGAACGATCCGCCATCCGCAGAAGCATATACCAGCAAAGGATCGAGAAATTCTACAACAAGAATGTCCACCCGACGGACATCAAGCAGGGCAACCTCGTGCTCAGAAAGCTTGCGGTCTCTGACCCCAGGGGAAACCGAAAACTCTCACCTAATTGGGAGGGCCTTTACAAGGTCTCCGAAGTGATCCGTCCTGGCACATACCGACTTGCATACCTGGGGGGCAGGATTATCAAGAGGCCCTGGAATGCAAAGCATCTCATCAAGTTTCTTGAAGGAGAGGGATAGACTTATGTAACCGATCTGTTGTAACCGGCACTTACGTGCTGTTCCCTTTTGTAAATAACAAAGTGTTTTTCTCTACATTTTTTTAATTTGTTATTTTTTTCTGCCAAGTTAAGGGGGCTCAGTCCTCGGCACTCACCTCGAGCCACGTCCTAACTTTCTCAAGCTAACAGGGTTTCGCACTCGGCAGTGCCTCCGAGCACAACCCGACAACTTTTCTCTTGCATTAAGGGGCTCGACTCTTGGCACTCACCTCGAGTCACGCCCTAGCTTTCTCAAGCTAGCAGGGAATCACGCTCAGCAGTGCCTCCGAGCCACAACCCGACAACTTTTCTGTTGCGTTAAGGGGGCTCGACTCTCGACACTCACCTCGAGCCACGCCCTAGCTTTCTCAAGCTAGCCCCAACTCGACAGCACTTTCTCTAAGTTAAGGGGGCTCGACCCTCGGCACTCACATCGAGCCACGCCCTAGTTTTCTCAAGCTAACAGGGCTTCGTGCTCGGCATCACCTCCGAGCCATAACCTGACAACTTTTCTATTACGTTAAGGGGGCTCGACTCTCGGCACTAACCTCGAGCCACGTCCTAGCTTTCTCAAGCTAACAAGGCTTCGCGCTTGGCAGTGCCTCCGAGCCACAACCCGACAACACTTTCTCCAAGCTAAGGGGGCTCGACCCTCAGCACTCACCTCGAGCCGCGCCCTAGCTTTCTCAAGCTAACAGGGCTTCGCGCTCAGCAGTGCCCCCGAGCCATGACCCAACAGCTATTCCAAGCTACGGGGGCTCGGCCCTCTGGGATTCTGGCTTTTCTCCCTACCCAAAAATTTCTATTAAGATTTAGGGCGCTCGCCTTTGGTAAACTCCCCGAGTCCCGAACCTTGGATCGACACACCTCTCACCCGCTGGCAACACGAGGTAAATGGCCCTCAGAGCGAAAACCCCAAATTGTCAGAGGGTGGCAGGGGAGCCACAATCCGGGACTCTCGACCAAGAATTCCATTTTTGGGGCGCCCGCCTTCGGCAAGCACCCTGAATCTCACCCTCGGGATCGACCCACCTCTCACCCACTGACAACTCGGGGTTAACGGCCCTCGGAGCCAAGATCCCAAATTGTTAGAGGATGGCAGGTAAGTCACCGGCAATTCCTGGTAAACAATTGATGGGGGGTGAGGGTTATATAGCCCTCCGGAGAGGCACATTTATGATATGGGAGAGTCCAAACGACGGAAGATGAAACATCCCAATTAATTGTTACAGAAGGTGAAACGTCCCTTATCGAAGCCATACCAAGGTTTTTCCCAACAAGTCAAGGGGGCTCGACACTCGGCACTCACCTCGAGCCACGCCCTAGTTTTCTCAAGCTAACAGGGCTTCGCGCTCGGTAGTGCCTCCAAGCCACAACCCGACGACTCTTTCTGTCTCAGCATCGACCTCGAGCAAGGCCTTGACTTTTTCCAGCCCTGCGACCTTTACGCTCGGCGATGACCCCCAGCTACACTCATTCCAGCTTTCTCAAAAACGACAAGGGGCTCGACATCGACCTCAAGCAAGGCCACATTTGGTGATGGCCTTGAGCTACGGTCCTGCCAGTCTCACTTGACAAATTATCAAAGTTAAGAAATCGAAGTTTTATTACTCATGAAGCGCCGCAAATGGCCACAAGATACAATAAAGATATTACAAATCACTCGGCTCAAAACTCGAACTCAGTGCTCCCCACAGGACCCCCGTGGCCGATGCCACCCGCCTCGAGCCCTCCGGAGCGAGACCTTCCCCCCGCATGCTCTACCTGTATAGCAAGTAAGGACGTCCCGACAATGGAACTCTGCGCATCGGCAGGCCTCGCCGTTTCCAGATAAAAGGTCGGAGAAGGACCCAATACGGAATGGCTTGCTCCCTCGAGCGGACTAGTGCCTAGCATAAGCTTCAACCTCCGAATCTCCAACTCCTTCTCTACGAAGACCTCGCGAAGAAAAGACTCCGAAGCTGGTTGCCTGGTGGAGGCATTCGAGATTGACTAGTTCGTTTTGACTCTCCCCAAGTCCCGGTCGGCTATGGCCTTCTTCAGGCGAGTAGCTTCTAAGCTGAGCTCCTTAGACTTGTTCATAAAATAGTTTACCACGGCCTCTCGATCACGAGCCTGCTTACGATGGCGAGTAAGCACACTCTCCTTGGACCCCAGTTCATTTCGGAGCTGGAAGACCTCTGCGGAACACAGGTCGGCGCCGATGGTCTCGTGCATCTATCAAGAAGAGAGGAAAAAAAATGGGTCACTAAAGAAGCTTGTAAAAAACTACAAGTCACAAAGGGTCGACCAAAAATCTTTTCTTTTATAAATTTAAAATTTTGGGTTACAAAAAACGGTAGCCAGTCCGCGCAAGGCAAATACAAAGTCAAAAGAATAAGTAAAATTCCTAAACTACTTTTTAGAGGGGGACGACACCTCTTTGTCAGCCTGATCGCCCCCGGTCTCCTCCGGATAAGAGTCCCCAACTCCTCCTCCTCTTCACCACCAGGCATCGACGGATGCACGGGAAGCCGCCACCTATAGTGGAGGTGGTCGACTCGAGCCTCCGAGTAGATCTGCATGAAGTGCTCTTTGGCCTTGGCGTAGGCTTCATCCTGAGCCAGGATTAGAGTGTCCGCCAAGGTGTTCTGCAGCTCCTCAGCCTCCGCCTTGGCCTTAGCCCGAAAATGCGCCAACTCGTTCGCGTGATGGTCTTGCAGCGAGGCCATCTGAGCTTGGAAGATTGCCTAGGCTGACTGGGACTCCATCAGCTCGTCTTTCAAATGAGTTGCCTCACGAAAATACTTCTCGGCATTCTTCCTCTCAACAAGGACCTCCTTCTCCAGGCACTTGTGAAAGTGCTGCCCATGAAGCAATGCCTGGCCGAGAAAGATCAAGTTAGAAAAATTCCTAAATTCTATGCATAAAGCAAATACTAAACACTTACCGAAATGTGCGCCTGAGCCCACCTCATGTAGGCCATCTCGGATGTCTCTGACGCCAGAGTCATCCAATCCCGCTCCGTGGCAAGATACTCTACCACCTCCAGGGCCACCAGGCCCTCGGTCAGGGTATCCCCTATCGTAACCCCCCTAGTCCGGGGCGTGCGGCTTCGCGCCCTGCCTGCCCACCATCTCCTCAGCATTGGGGCGAAGTGGCAGGAGCCCCTTCTCTAAGACGGCAGCCACTTTCTTACTACCGGAGCTCGCCCCCGATTCCTTCGCCGACCGCAACGAGTGGTGGTGCTTCTTCGTCCTCTTCAAAGATGGCTCCGAAGACCCCGAGGCTGCCCCTTTATTGGGCCCTGCAGCCGAGGCAGCTTTCTTCTCCAGGTCGGCCCTCCTCTTGGCGGCCAGAGCCACCAAGGTGTGTTGGTTGTCGAGCTGCTTTGCGGACATCTCTACGAAAAGAAAAAGAAGGAAAAAAAGTTAACACGAAGGCAGGAAGATAAACAGATTAGAAATTAAAATATACTAGGGTTGGCGTGGCTCAGTCCAGCTCGGACCAGATGCAACTCCGTGACGCACGGCCACCCCATGCTATGACCTTCCACAATCTTCTTTACTGTCGCCCACTCTTTATCCGTCAAGTCACTACGCCTCGGGGGCTTATGGTTCGGCCTACTGAAATTCCAAACCGTTGGAATTTTCCAAGGTTTCTTACTCCGGACGATAAAGTACTTCTCCTTCCATCCTTTAATGGAGTCCGGGTGGCCGTGCATCACCCTTTTGTGAGGACGCGACGAGATGTAAAAAATCCCCTCCATGTCTCCGAGCAAGCTCATCCCCAGGATGGCACAGAAGTACGTAAGCCTCGGTTTGAACCCTTTCTGGCACTTCAGAATGAAGCAGACCAGGTGTTTCCACGAGTTGGGGCCATACTGCATTGGACTCAGCTCTCCCCACTTCAAAACCCTCCAATAAACGGGTGCAATGCCAGCCTCAATTCCGAGACGAAGGCGTCCTCGGGAAACATGCAGAGGCTCGACTCCAGCACTGTGGTAGGACGAAATCCAAGATTCGACATCAGAAGTTCGAATTCCTTTGGAATGAAGTAAGTCGTCCTTAAGATAGGTAGGTAGTCCGCCCTCAAGGCACACCGGACGCTGTCCATCTTGATCATGGTCCGACCCGAGTCCCGCTTCAATGAGGTAAATGTGAGAAGCCCCTCCACGTCGTCGCGATACATCCTGATCAACCCCGAGTTTTTATTGGACAGAGGGGGAAACGTGAACCCAGGCTCGGGTCCGTATTTGTCTGGCTCGTCCGGACTTTCGAGACGAATCCACTTCCTTTTTCTCATACGAGGGCGAGGCTTCCTCTCTGGAGATGGGGTGATAACGGGTGCAGAGGTGGAAGATCTACTTCTTCCTTAGCAACCTCTCCCTCGGTTCCTCCTTCCCCTTCGCCCCGATCGTTGCCTCTGTCGGTTCCTCGTTCGGGCCCCTCCTGGTCGTCCTCATCAACAAGATCCTTTCTAGAGCAACACAAATGTAAGTGACTTACATTTAAATCTCTAGACTCAACACACGCTCTAATGTGCACTTTAAGGTGTCATTCCTTATAAATTTGTACTACTTGAACGCGTGGCTCTGATACCACTCTGTAACACCTCGAATTTCAAAGCAGCCTGAATTCGAAGTTCCATAGGATCTTTACACTTCTCTTCGTACAATTTTACAAGGAATTAAAAACTTTTGTTACATCAGAGTTACATTTACATTTCATTTATACAGCAGAAGCAATTTACAATAATTACATGAATAAAAATATACAACATTTGAATCAATCTTTGAGCAGCATGCATACTTTAATCTTGCCAGTCACTTTATCCTGCATAGAAAACTGTGGACGCATCAGTTTCTTACAACCGACGAAATATTATACACGGACATCCTACTATGCCGAACAGTATAACGATTTTCAATACTTAAACAAACCACAAACTTGATTACAAACAAGCTACAGAGGGACTATCCTATTGATGTCATGTTATGCGGTGCTCTTAGTCCTTAATGTAGTTGTTTATATTATATAACACTAATGTGCACTTGTTTAGATTCTATGCATCTCATATTACATAGGTCCGAGGGCAAGCCCTTAACCATTCTTCATCTTGTAGGGTTCGATCCGTTGCCATGACTTAATCTACTACGGTAACTACAGTAAGTATCCTAGGTGTGCTATGAGTTACGAGCCCACGTCTAGGCGCCCTGGAGTGAACCCCACTCACTGACACATGACTCATCATGCAGGCATCCTGTGGTCAATTCCCTTCCTACCATAGACATGGCACCACCCGTAGTCATTAGAACACATTATGAGTGTTGCCAACGGGACGGTACTCTGGAGTAGTATCCACGTCCTAATCATGACGCATTATGGGACATCCTATAAATACTCTCACGCCACCAATCCAATGGCCCTCATACTCATGTTTTTCTTTTACGTTCATCACATCTCCACTATGTATCTAATCCTTATGTATAATTGAAGGTCAATATTGTAGAATCTAGCATTACTCCTACATCGGTCTTTTCAACATCAATCATTATCAATGACCCAAACTTGGTCAAAATATCATAATTCCCTTTTCCATATTTTCATTCTTGTCGATGTATAGTCATAGCTAAAATTCTAGTCTAAGTCCTCTTTTCATATTCATAGAAGCAAGTATATTTGTTCACAAAAAATGCACATTTCAACAAGTTCTTTTTTTTTTTTTTCATATTTCCATGCACAACTTGCATATTCAATTTCTCATTTAATTCTACTCAATAATTATAAGTGAAAAATCTCGATTAAAACTATTTTCAATTCTTTCTATGTTCAAAAAAAATTCATTATTTTATTTTGGGAATTTCAAAAAAATCAACTCTAAGATAAATTCTTCACTCTAAAATTTTTTTCCCTTATTTCTCATTTAAAAGTCGGCACATTTACAATTTTTTTTTTCAAGTCTATGTATTTTCAGGAAATTTCCTAATATTTTTCTCAGTGTTTATTATATTTTAAAACCCAAAAAAAATCAAGTTTATTAGAAAAAAAAACAGATTTTTTATAATTTTTTTTTGCCTTGGCCAGTTTCGAACCCACACACACACAGCCAAAGGTGAACAGTCACCGAAAACTAACCCCCACGCGCTAGCCAAAAGGGACACAGTGCCCAACTGATATAAACGGGAGTTTAATTGAGGTTAAGCTTTGCTATCAGGTTTAGGAGCAAATCGAATTTTGGAAAAGGAAAAGCCTCTGTCGAGACTCGAACCCACACACAAGGGCTGCCGCCGAGCTACAGTAGAGCACAACTGGCACCCCCTCTAACCAGTATGACCATAGTGTCTAACTGATATAGGAGTAGGTTAGAATAGGTTTATTTCGAGTCTCTGTTTATCAAAATTATTTCGTTTTTCAAAAGCTCATAACTTTGTTTCTTCTTCACATAAAGTCATAAAAATTTTCAGAATACTGGGTTTATATTTAATTAACAAATTAGTGTTTTAAGAACTTTTTTTTTTACATTAAAACATATATTTTTCACTCTAATTTGTATTCTATGCCTGCAATTGCAAAATTTCAATTTAGCAAACCCTCTACAAAATTTTTGCATTACAACTTTATTAAAAGAATATTAATTCCTGTTTTTTCATCTTTTATTCACAACATTCAATGACAGTGTTATTCATTGAACTAGTATCACAATAGTTTAATAAGCACAAATTTAATAGTTTCATTTACTAACCATTCACAAGCATTTTTCTACAATTAACAAGGTTCCAATTTCACATTTTCATAGCAATAAGGCAATTTCACTACATTAAACATGATTTATAACAAAATAGCATGCAATTCATCAAGAATTTACTCAATCATCTACCAAGTCCTTTTTAGAGCCAACGAATGGCTATCTTATTAGTTCTTTTAGTATTCTCATTTATCAAAAAGCCCTAGCATGATGTCTAAGATTAGAAGTATGGAAAAACACCCACCTATTTGAAGAAAAAGACTACAAAAGATCCAAAAATCTCCTTGAACACACGAGCGGTCCTTCTCCTCCTAGTTTGAGCCACCACGATTGCCTCCTCCTCCTTGCACTAGTGAACCCGAGCCTTCTATACCCTCCAATGAAGTGGTCGGCCTCCAAAGAGTGAACACACACACAAACTAGAACACTCACAATCTTTTTCTATCTCTTTCTCAATCTTTTACTCACTTAGTGTTTTCTTTCTTTCTTTTCTCTACAAACTTTTTAGTGTATTATATGCATACGGGGAAGGGGGGGGTATTTATACTAATTTTTGGGTGAAATGGAGGGCTAGGATTGAATTAGATAGTAGTAGATAAATGGCTAGGATACATTGGGAAGTTGTAGCAACCACCCATGGACACAAACCACCTCTCCACTAATCCACTCTCCCACTCTCTCTTTGACTCCATCCGGCCTAGGAAAAGAGTGCACAATGCACACTCTAGTGCATGCACGTGCCAAACTAGTATCCCCCAATTATAAGTTGTGCATGATAAATTAATTAATTGTCTTCAAAAATGATCTACACTACAAGTCATGTTAAATAAAAGAGAAATAAACTAGTGGGCTTTCAATTAGTGGGCTAAAACTCCATGGGCTACTTAAAAAATAATTAAAACAATTAGGATGGGCTTAAAATAAACAATTAGACTTTAGAATTTAATTAGGCTTTTCAAAAAAATAAAAAGAGAGATAGAAAAATGTTTGTCATGCTACAAAATAAAATAATTTTATGGAAAAAATGCACATGAATTAGTACGTGCAATACACGTAAAATTCACAAACCTTCATTTAATTAAAAATAAGGAATCAGGGTATTACAACACTCCATCCTTAGAATAGTTCCATCCCTGGAACTACACATACAGAGCGAGAAAAAGAAAAAGAAATACATCAAGAAGAAAAGAAGAAAAAAGAAGGAAAGATAAATACAACTCAAACAAAGAGCTCAGGATGATCTTTCATCATCCTCTCCTTGGATTCCCAAGTAGCCTCTTCAACCAACTGGTTTCTCCAGGCTACTTTGACCATCGGTATCGTCTTGTTCATCAAGACTTTCTCCTGACGATCCACAATCTCAATCGGGAGCTCAATGTAACTCAAATCTAACTGCAAACCCTCCAGCACCTCAGGAAAATGGTGACTTGGATCTGGAATGTACCCTCTCAGCATAACACATGAAAGACATTGTACACCTGAGACAACTCCTCCGGCAACTCCAACCGGTAAACATTTTTTCCAACTCGCTTCAATATCTCGTACGGGCCTATGAATCTGGGGGTTAACTTCTCACCTCTGACGAAGCGAATCACACCCTTACTAGGTGAAACCTTCAGAAAGACAAAGTCACTAACCTCGAACTCAAAGTTCCTTCTCTGGTTGTCTGCATAGCTCTTCTGCCTACTCTGAGCATCCACCAATCTCTTCTTAATCAGATCAATCTTTTCAGAGGTCTGCTGCACAATCTCAGGCCCAAATATTTACCGTTCCCAAACTTCAAACCAGCAAACAGGTGTCCTGCACTTCCTGCCATACAGAGCTTCATACGGTGCAATCCCGATACTAGTTTAAAAACTGTTGTTGTAGGCAAACTCCACCAGAGCTAGATGCCTTTCCCAACTGCCTTCAAAATCTAGAACGCAATACCGAAGCATATCCTCAAGAATACGGTTGACTCTCTCGGTCTGCCCATCGGTCTGAGGATGAAAAACATTGCTGAAATCCTTCATGGTACCCAGAGCTATCTGAAGACTCCTCCAGAAATGCGAAGTAAACCGCGCATCTCGATCAGACATAATGGTTAACGAAATACCATGAAGCCTGACGATCTCTCCAACGTACAGTTCAGCCAACTTGTCCATAGATGAAGTGAGTTTCATTGCCAAGAAGTGAGCGGACTTGGTTAGTCGATCGACTATGACCCAAATCGCATCATTGCCCTTTGAACTCTTGGGCAAACTCGTGATGAAATCCATACTGATGTTATCCCACTTCCATTTCGGAATAGATAACGGTTGCAATAGACCTCCGGGTTTCTGATTCTCGGCTTTGACCTACTGACAGATCTCACACCTCGCCACAAACTCGGCCACATCCCGCTTCAGACCTGACAACCAAAAATGTTGCTTAATATCTTTATACATCTTGGTACTCCTAGGATGTACAGACAAAAGAGTAGCATATGCCTCCTGAAGAATGCTCTCCCGCAATTCTGCTTGATCCGGAACATACAGCCTCTCTCCAAACCACAACACTTCATCTCTGATCTGAAACTCTGACAACTTGCCAGCACCGACCTGATCCTTCATCTTCTAAATCTCTGCATCTTCCTTCTGACTTGCGATAATCCTTTTATTCAGCATTGGTTAAAGCCTCAACTGAGCTAAAGACGATCCCAAGCCTTGCAGAACGACTTCAATACCAGCGCGATCCAACTCCTCTGCAAGATGCCTCTGAGTTGTAATCAAACTAGCCAGACTGCTCTTGCGGCTAAGTGCATCAGCAACAAAATTACACTTCCCAGGATGGTACTTAATCTCTGGACGAATGTCCTCAAGTACTTCCAGCCATCTCCTTTGTCTCAGATTCAGATCCTTCTACTGATAGATGTACTTCAAGCTCTTATGGTCCGTGTACATGTTCAGCTTCTCACCATACATGTAATGTCTCCATTGCTTCAAGGCAAAAATAATCACAGCCAACTCCAGATCATGAGTCGGATAATTCTTCTCATGCAGTCTTAGTTTCCTAGACCCATAAGTGATCACTTTTCCTTCTTGTATTAAGACACAACCAAGCCCACGATGTGAAGCATCGCTGTAGACATCATACTCAACACCTGCTCTAGGCAAAGCTAAAATGGGAGCAGGAGTCAGCCTCTCTTTCAACTCCTGAAAGCTTGCCTCGCACTGCTCAGTCCACTTGAAGTTCACATTCTTCTTTGTCAGACCAGTGAGCGGCACGGCTATCTGAGCATAGCCCTGAATGAACCTCCTGTAGTATCCAGTTAACCCAAGAAAACTCATGATTTCCTTCACTATAGTAGGCCTTGCCCAATCCTTCATCGCCTCTATCTTCTGCGGATCAGTTGTCACTCCCTCCTTAGAAAGGATGTGACCTAGAAATGCCACCTCAGATTTATAGAAATCGCACTTGGATAACTTGGCATACAACCCATGCTCCTGAAGCTTCCTCAAAACTGCTGCCAGATGCTCTGTGTGCTCCTCCTCCGACTTGGAGTACACAAGAATATCTTCGATAAACACCATGATGAAAGAATCAATAAACGGCTTCAGAACTCTGTTCATCATATCCATGAAAATTGCAGGTGCATTCGTCACTCCAAATGGCATAACTAAGAATTCATAATGCCCATGTCGAGTTCTGAACGCAGTCTTATGCACATCCTCAGTCTTCACTCAAACTTGATGGTATCCAGATCGAATATCTATTTTTGAGAAAATAGTCACTCCTTGTAGAAGATCGAACAAGTCATCAATTCTTGGAATTGGATATTTATTCTGAATAGTGACCTTATTCAGCTCTCGGTAATCGATGCACATCCTCATCGAACCATCCTTCTTCTTTACCAACAGCACCGATGCTCCCCAAGGCGGCGCACTCGGTTGCGTAAAGCCTTTCTCCAACAGTTCCTCAATCTGTCGTTTGATCTCATCCTGCTCCACAGGCACCATCCTATATGATGCCTTGGAAATGGGTGCACTTCCCGACTGAATAGTGATGCTGAACTCCACATCACGCTGCGGGGGTAACCCAGGCAAATCTTCCAAGAATACAGTCGGGTAATCCCGAACCACTGGAAATTACTGCACCTCTACAAAAATCCCTTTCTTCTTGCTGATAGCAGCCACCAAATCTGAACATCTCCTCTTCCCTTGGAAAGTGACTTCAGGACCACCTAGAGCCTTCACTGTTACTTCTTTGGTCTTGCACTCGATGTTCACACTGTACACCGACATCCAATCAATGCCAACGATAACATCGACTCTCAAGACATTTAGCTCGATCAGATCAATCCCGAAAATTCTTTCTCCAATCACGATCTCGCAGTCTGTATAGTACCGATCAGTGGTTAAAGTCTCCCCTGATGGAGTAGCTACGGCTAAGACCTTGCCTGGAAATACCTTCGGTTCAACTTCCAGAACTTTAGCAAATTTAGGTGATATAAAGGTATGAGAGGATCCAGTGTCGAACAAAACAACAGCTTTTTTCCCATTCAAATAAAGTTCTTCTGTTACATAACACACACTCGTTACATAACAGTTCACTATATAAAGCAGGAAAAGATAACAATAGAAAAAAACACTCCTAAACATCCTCCCTCGTACCAGTGATGACGTGATCCACTTCATCAGCGTCAGCTTCAGTTATGGCAAATACTCGCCCCTGTTGGTACGGCTTCTTCCAACCTGCTGAGTTGGTCCGTTACGGACGACATCCTACAGCTTGGGGCAATGAGACGTATAGTGGCCTGTCTCTCCACAGTTGAAATAAGTCACATGAGGTCTCACCCAAGTATTTTCGGGTCTTCCTGCCACATGAACAGCGTTAGAACCAGAACGCTCTAGACGAGTACAACAAACTGTGTACTAGCTAATAAGCTATATACGAGTAACCAAAACGCCTACGAGCCAACAAGCTACGTATGAACCAACAACCACCTACGATCCAGGTGGGCTTCGTATGAGATGACAACATACATACCAGCCAATTAAGCCGCGTATGAGATCCACAGCTTCGTACGGGCCAATCGAGCCATGTACGAGCACAACCATATGCAAACAACCATACAGGTAATCAAACCTAGAAGCAACCAAACGTACTTACTAGCAACCTTGATCTTCTATTATTAGAAGCAACAGAATAATCTACTAATAGTCTATGATAGGCATTCTACCAATGAGAAGCTCGGAAGCGACATAACAACTTTTATCGAACAACTATTACTAGTGACCCTCCTAACCCTTATTACCATAAGGATGAGGAATGCCCCCATGGTAGGGTCCAATTCCAATTTGAACCTCACACACTAGAATTCACGGTTTCCTTTCAAAACGAACTAAAACTATATGCGACTAGATCCTTGGGTTCTCTCTCAATTTGAGCTAGAATCACCTAGGAGCTAGATGCATGGGTTCATGGTTCCTTTTCAATCCTTCACTACCACGTACAATTCAAGCGCGGTTCTATTAACTAGAATGCTACAATACACCATTCAAGCATGCATTGCTCTAACTATGTAATCTCAAACAGGGGATTCCTTCTAGGGATTTAACTAGAACTACTTCACAACACACTATTGTATCCACGACATGTTTGGTCCTTCACTAATGCTACAACCACCCCACGCTAGTTCTTTACTACACAATAACTACAACATGATAGTTAATACTACAACTACAATGTGACAGTTACTACTATAACTACAACACGATTAATTTCTTTGCTAAACACTTTAATTACAAGCATGGATACAACTTATGTAGAAAACTACTATATGTTAAGCATGAATAGCTACTAGATTTGGCATTGATATCTCTTACTACTTTAAGCATGGTTAATGCTACAACTTGCCCATGAGTGCCAACAATTTAGCATGGTATACTACTTAAACATTATTCTACAACAATTCTTAAGCATGGTAGGAACCTACAACAATCTCAAGCATAACATACTACTTAAGTATTCCTACAACAATCTTAGGCAAGGTAGGTGATTGAACATTAATCTACACATTTCTAAGTATGGTATTTAACTTCAGTATTAATCTATAGCAATCTAAGCATGGTAGGTAAATTAAACATTAATCCTACAACAATTTAAGCATGGTAATACTACTTAGCATTAATCTAAGCATGGTATACATTTCAAGCAAAAAGCTACAACATTCTAAACATGGATTGTGCTTTCCTACAACAATCTAAGCATGGGTTATAATTCCTACAACAATCTGAGCATGGTATAATAGTTCCTACTACCATCTAAGCATGGTATAATAATTCCTACAACGATCCAAGCATGATATAAGACTTTCCTATCATAATCTAAACATGATATATATTTTTCCTACAATGATCCAAGCATGGTATAAGACTTTCCTACCATAATCTAAACATGATATATATTTTTCCTACAATGATCCAAGCATGGTATAAGACTTTCCTACCATAATCTAAACATGATATATATTTTTCCTACAATGATCCAAGCATGGTATAAGACTTTCCTACCATAATCTAAACATGATATATATTTTTCCTACAATGATCCAAGCATGATATAAGACTTTCCTACCATATCCTAAACATGATATTTATTTTTCTTTTTCCTACAACAATCTAAGCATGGTATAATACTTTCCTACCATATCCTAAACATGGTATTTATTTTTCCTACAACATGATATATATCATAAACATGGTTCCATTAACCTACAACATGGTAGACATTAAAACATGGACTTTCTACAAAAATATAAACACAACATAAACATCAACCTATAACTATTTAACCATAGATATCTACTACAATGGGAGCATGGGTTACTACTGTACTTCTAAACAAAGTGTCATTTACTACTTCAACATGACCTTACTTGTATCTTAGCATAAACATCTACTACAACTTTATTTAGACATAAATATCTACTACTACTTTATTTAGACATAACCATCTACTACTACTTTATTTAGACATAAACATCTACTACTACTTTATTTAGACATAAACATCTACTACTACTTTATTTAAGAATAAGCATCTATTTCTTACCTATTTAAGCATAACATTTATTATTACTTAGTCAAACATAAAAGAAATCTTTTTAACATTCTACAACTAATAACTTAGATTAGTTTCTTTTTCATGCTAGAATTAGCATCCAAAATGGGTTCTTTTTACTTAAGATTAACATAAGGAAATAAGCAAAATAAAATAAAGTAAAGAACCCTCAACTTGGTTCAACCATTCATATGCATATTCGTTAGTCCAAAAGTTCAAGTTGTATGTTCTACAACCCAAAAATGGGTGTATGCACCAAGTCCATATGCTTATGTTTAAGTCCATTATCAAGTCCTACAATCCAAGGTGGGTGTACAATCACCATATGCTTATGTTTATTTTAGTCCAATTAATAACACAAGAACAACAACTACTACTACAAAGATTCAACCTCTATGTGGTTATTTAGTACTACCACTTGTTACTTCTCTTTTTATCCATACAAGGCTACAACATATACAACAACACCATCACAAGAAAAGCACCCCAAAATGAAAGAAAACAAAACAAGGAAGATAAGAAGAAGAAAGAACAAAAAAAAAACAACTCCTCAAACAACAAAAGCACAAGTGGAGAAACCTCCGCCTAAAAATTTCCTTGATGGAAGAACTTGCTTGCTATCCTTCTCCTTCCCCTTAGCTCCTAGGAAAACTCTATAGGAAACCTACAAATGAAAAATTCTCCTATTAGTCTTTCTCTCTTTCTTTTCCTTTCCTTCTTTTCTTTTGTTTTTTGTAAAAGTGAGACAAGTGATGAAAGGAGGGGGTATTTATACATGGAGGAGTAGGTGGAAAGTGCAAAGTTGCACACACATATCTGCACAAAACCCCTTAGGGTTTGAATCCGGCCATGCTAGTAGAGTGAGGGAGGGATGGTGTAGGGTATGGGCTAGGGTGTGAGGTGGAAGAGATAAGGTTTCTAGAAGAGTTTCCTTAATCTCTTATGCGTACAAAATCCTAGCTTAGCCACTTAATAAAACCCTAACCATCTAATTAGGTTTGGTCATGACAAAACAAGTATTTGTCCAAAATACACCTAGTTTGCACAATGTACAATTTTCTATAACGCGCATATGTACGTATATATGTGTATACTAAAAATCTTCATATACTCCGTATAAAATAGTTTAATTTTGAAAATAATAAAAAAATAAGTTTTATTATCAATTCGGAAGATCACGGTACCAATTCGATACATTTCCGATGTACACAGACCAGTATATGGGTACAGATATTGTTTATGAACAAACCGGGTGAAAATCACCAAAATATCTCAATTCTGGAAATTAAACAAAATAATAATAAAATAATAATTTATACAAGATAATATCCGTTCGGGATTTACAAGCTCGTTTGACCAGCTTGTCAAACCTCCTGATACCGAGGGGTATCATCCGGGATCTCAGACTTGGCCTCAAACCATGCTTGAATTTCTGGGCCTTCTTTTCCTCGTCCATCACCAATTCGGGAGCATACCTCGAGAGCTGAGTGAATTTGGTCTCATACTCCCTAACCGACATACCACCCTGCTGCAGCGCCAGAAACTCCATGGCCTTCTTCTCCTGTACGTCTGATGGAAAATAACGACTGCGGAATTCCTCCAAGAATTCCTCCCAGCCAAGAACAATATCTACCATCGTTCGCTTCATTGACTACCACCACACCGCCGCATCCTTCTCAAACTGCAGCGCAGCCAACTTCACATTGCTGCCCTCCGGAGTCTCCAAGACTTCGAAGATAGTCTCTACCTATCGGATCCAATTGTCAGCCACGTTAGGGTCTGACTTCCCCTCAAACACCGGTGATTTCATCCGTTTGAATGATTCCACGAGTTTGATTGCTTCGGGTACAAGATTCACAGGCACTCCCCCTTGGTTCTGATTCATGCCAACGGCACTGAGTGTCTGATAGACCCTCGCTAACTCGGTTTCCAAGTCCAGACCTTTTCTGCTTCCAGCTCTTCTTCCAGTCATATTCTGATGCAAAAGATCCATTAAATTCGAAGTAGAAAACATGAATTTTAAATCAACTCTTCATTTTATTGAATTTCAAACTTTGTACATGATGTGTCTAACTTTTATACAAATATTTGTACTCATTTACCCATAAAAATTGCTTGTTTTCGTTTATATTGTTTACAATTTCATCTTATTTCTATAAGATTTCAATTAATTAATTATTTTTGAAGAAATAAGAATTTTGATGCAAAAAGTGATTATTTTTATAAAAATCAACAAATAAAGCAAAACAAAACTATTGATTTATTATTTTTATTGATTTGTTGAATTTAATATTGACAATATGAGGAGCAAAATACAATTTTAATTGTCAGTAGGATGTAAAAAGAATAAAAATATATAAATAGATTTTGATAAGGCTAAAATAACAATTAGTTATTTTTAAGTTTATCTAATTAATTTAAATTTAAATATTTATTTTTAAATTTTGATTTTTATTTTGCAGAATATATCTTAATCCTCTGTCTACAACTGGTATACAACTCCTATAAATACCAAACCCGAAGCATAGAGTAACTTCCAGGAAATAAAAGAAAAAGGAGGTAGGTGGGTGGTTGGACACGTGAAGGGAAAAAAAATAAATAAATAAAAGGAGGGGAAAAAGCCAGGGCGTGGACATCCAGAGCGAAAGAGGAGCGAAAAAGAAAAAAAAACAAAAGAGACAGACAGCGGGTCTCTGGTGCGGAATCCAAGACGAAATGAAGAAGGAAGAGAGAGATCGGATCAGTGGCTGGTCTGACGCGTTGACGTGGTAGTGCGTGCGGGTCCTAGCGACTCAGAAGCGACACGCAATACGGGACAGCAACGAAGCTGACTTGACGGCTGACAGGCAGGTCCCATCTCGCTGACGTGGCGACGCACCTGATGACGTGATGGCAGGCACGTGTTGGCGCTGAGTTCAAGACAGAAAAAGGAGAGAGAAAGAGAACGCTATTCGGTTTGCAAATTTTTTATTTACAAAACAGTACTTTTGTATCTCTTTTCTCTCTCTAATTTTTATAATGCAATCTATGAACAAATTTGTTAATTACAATTTTATTATGAACTAAATTTATTTTTCTGGGATTTCGATGTAGTCTAGTTTTGAGAACACAATTTTTAATTCCGTATTATTTTTCTATTTTTTCAGGGTTGTGTGTTTGATTTTTGTGCTTAACGCTTACAATTATTTAGCCAATTTTTGTATGATTATTGGATCATGGAGAGACCGAGAGGTAATTTGTGATTTAGAACAATAAAAATTGAGCACCATTGATTGAGCTAAATTAGAGATAATTTACCGTGATTAATATGACCGTTAAGAAATCCGCAGAACTTAATGAGTCTTTGATTAATTAAATTTGCATAAAGATATGTCAAACTGTTAGTTGGCGATATTTTTGGTATTATTCGAGAGAAAGCATTGAATAATTTGGATATTTTGGTCTACAACTTGGAAAAATAATATTTTTTATTCTTATGGAATTATAAATTGTGTGGGATGAACTAGGTGAAGTCAAAAAGCACTAGAATTAATTTTGCCATTAACAAATTACAAAAATTTCACATTCCGCTCCCTCTTAATTAATTTAGTTAGTTTTCTTTAGAATAATTTAATTTAGTTGTTTTATCCTTTATTAATTTCAATCTTCCGAATTGTAGTTAAACTAGTAATATCGGTACTCAATAAAATATCTAGTCCCTGTGGGTTCGACACTCTATTCACTAACTATATTACTTGTTGCGATTTTGTACACTTGCAAATATTCACATCAAGTTTTTGGCGCTGTTGCCGGGAACTAGTTATTCTTTTATTGATATTGAAAATTGCTAGATTATTACTAGTTTGAATTTTTTTTTACTTACTTTTAGTTTCATTTATTTTTCTTATTTTATCTTCTTAGTTTTTCTATTTTTTTAATACTAACATTTCAGGACATACAAGGAAATTATCATGGAAAACGATGAAAACAGACCTTTGAGAGACTATGCTATGCCCTCGATTTATGAATCAAGCATAAAGAAGCCGGTTATTGAAGTTGACGATTTTGAGATTGAACCGGAGATGATTCTATTGATTCAACAGACTGTTCAATTTTGGGGATTACCACACGAGGATCATTATGCTCACATTGCAAACTTTCTAGAAATCTGTGACACTTTCAAGTACAACGGAGTATCAGATGATGCAATCAGATTGAGACTCTCTTCTTTTTCACTACGAGATAAGGCGAAAGCTTGGCTACGTTATCTACCACCCGGTAGTGTTACTACCTGGGAGGAACTTGCACAAAAATTTTTATCCAAGTATTTTCCGCCAGCAAAAATAGCAAAGCTAAGAAATGATATTTGCACATTTACTCAATTTCAGACTGAGTCTTTGTATGATGCATGAGAAAGGTACAAAGAGTTATTAAGAAAGTGTCCTAATCATGAACTACTGAAATGGCTGCAAATGCAAATATTCTATAATGGTTTGGGAGTTACACATAGATCTACCGTTGACGCAGCAGCTGGTGGTGCACTTATGAGCAAAACTTACAAAGCAGCCTATGAGCTTTTAGAAGAGATGGCATCAAATCATTACCAGTGGTCTTCAGAAAGAACAATGCCAAGAAAAGTGGCTGGAGTTTTTGAACTTGATCCCATTTCTACTTTAACTGCACAAATTGATATTTTATCTAAACAGTTAGGTAATACAAATTTTAATGCAATTCAATCTAATATGATTTGTGATCTTTGTGCAGGAAATCATTCAAGTGCAGATTGTCAAGTGGGGAACCCTTTTGCTCCATCAAATGCCGAACATTAAAATTTTGTGTCAAACTTTCAAATGCAAAATAATCATTATGCAAACACATACAATTAAGAATGGAGAAACACCCCCAATTTTTCTTGGAACAACAATTAAGGAGCAGTTATACCACCTCAAAATTTTCCACAGCAAGAAAAGAAGCCGACATTAAAAGATATGTTTATGCAACACATGCAGAAGATAGACCAATACATACAAAAGACAGATCAGTACATACAAAAGACAGATTTGACAATTCAAAATGTTGCAAATTCAACTTCGGCTTCCATCCAAAATCATGAGGTACAAATTAGTCAAATTTCAAATATTCTTATTGAAAAAACTACAGGAACATTACCAAGCAATACAGTTATCAACCCCACAGAAGATGTCAAAGCAATAACACTAAGTAGCGGAAGGACAATTGAGCAACCACAAGAAGAAAATGACGAACAGAATGTGGTTGAAAAGCAAGATGAGATCGAACAAATGGTAGAAGAACAAATTCAGCATGAGCAAGTAACGTATGATGTTTTTACTTCAATAAAGTTTCCTCCTGAAGAACAGTCATGTATTCAAGTAAGTAAAATTTATTTAATTGTGGGCGAGAAACATAAGGCTAAAATTGAAAAATCACTTATAAAAGTATGTCCAACAAATGCAGCAACTTTTGAAACTGAAAAAGAAAATATTTTTGAACATGTTATGTATTTGGATGCTGCACCCTCTATTTACTCATTTTTTCAGCAAAAGTTCAAGGTGGGAAAATCAAAGAAATCATCATCAAGAAGGAAACGCCTCAAACTAGAGCTTGAACTCGATCCACACCTGAAGAGAAGTATTAGAAAGGATGTTTTAATGTTGTTGGATCTTGGCGTTACATAACCATCTCACCACCATGTCTGGCTGAAGACTTAAAACTTAGCGCTTCTTCGGAGGCAACCCATGTTTCTTTTATTGCATTTAGGTTAGATTTATCTTTTAGTTTATTTTATTTTATTTTTTGATTTTATCTTGTAGGATTGCATAAATGTTGAAGTCGCCGGGCGGAGCTATTTTGTACATCTTCATTGATGGCTGTTTTTTAGCAGTATGGAGTCAGAATCTGGAAAACTGATTCAAAGAGAAATTGTATCCCATCATCTTAGCTTTCCAGCAAAAAAAAACATCCCATTTGGACACCTACAGCTCCAGATATCGCAAAAATACGCAACGCCGCGCGTGCAGAGTTTTCAAGATGAATCAGGGGAGAAATTCTGAACTTTTTCCATTCATTTTGTTTTTCTTTTTCCTTTCCCATTGAGGACAATGCGATATTCAAGTTTGGGGGGAAGGTTTACAAATTTATTATTTTTTAGAAAAGTAAAACAAAATTTAAAAGGATTTCAATTAGGCTCACCATTATACTTTTGAGTTCTTTATTGTGATAAGCATCGAAATATTTTTTTTGGGATAGAAAATTTCTTATAAAGCAAGAGTAAGCATACTTATTTACTTTAGGATTATTGACATTTAAAATTCCTTACATAATTGTGTAAGTAATGCTATTATACATAAAAGACAAATGTGATGCTTTTTCTTGTGATTATCCCCTTTGATCTAGTCCTAAACAGAGTTTAAGTAAATAGAGTAATAACGAAAAGAAAAAAAATTTGAATAAAGTCAACCTACTCCAATGTTTTGATTTGCTTAGTAACTAGAGATATTCATCACAAATGTTTACTTTTACGTCAAACGGCAACTTGAAATACGAGTATACAAAGCACTTTAAGTTTGTGGCTTGTTGAGTAACCGGGTGAATTCATCACAAATGTTTTGTATTCGCGTCACAAGGCAAGTGACAACTTAGAGAAGAGACTATAAAAATAAAAATAAAAAAAAGTTAAAAAAAAATTAAATTAAAAAAAAAACTCTAGTTTGCTACTCGGTTTGTAGTAGTGAGAAGGGATAATCGCAGATTGAGTTGTTACATACTATAATTACATTAATTGCATAACAAATATGATTGGGTTTGGAATTATGAATAAATAATTGTACTGGAGAAAGTGGGTATGCTTGTTTTTACTTTATTTGTTATTATCTATATTTTTAATTGAAATTTTGATGCTTGCATGATAAGACCTCCTAGTGTGATTGGTTGAGCTATTATTGATTATTATTCTCCTATTCATGATTTTACTTTTTGCTTGAGGACAAGCAAAATCTTAAGTTTGGGGGTATTTGATGTGTCTAATTTTTATACAAATATTTGTACTCATTCACCCATAAAATTGCTTGTTTTCGTTTATATTGTTTATAATTTCATCTTATTTCTATAAGATTTCAATTAATTAATTATTTTTGAAGAAATAAGAATTTTGATGCAAAAAGTGATTATTTTTGATAAAAATCAACAAATAAAGCAAAACTATTGATTTATTATTTTTATTGATTTGTTGAATTTTATATTTACAATATGAGGAGCAAAATACAATTTTAATTGTCAATAGGGTGTAAAAAGAATAAACAAATATAAATAGATTTTGATAAGGCTAAAATAACAATTAGTTATTTTTAAGTTTATCTAATTAATTTAAATTTAAATATTTATTTTTAAATTCTGATTTTTATTTTGCAGAATATATCTTAATCCTCTGTCTACAACTGGTATACAACTTCTATAAATACTATACCAAGCCCGAAGCATAGAGTAACTTCCAGGAAAGAAAAGAAGGAGGTAGGTGGGTGGTTGAACATGTGAAGGAAAATAAAAATAAAAATAATAAAAGGAGGGGAAAAAGCCAGGGCGTGGACATCCAGAGCAAAAGAGGAGCAAAAAAGAGAAAAAAACAAAAGAGACAGACAGCGGGTCTCTGGTGCGAAATCCAAGACGAAACGAAGAAGGAAGAGAGAGATCGGATCAGTGGCTGGTCTGACGCATTGACGTGGCAGTGCGTGCGGGTCCCAGCGACTCAGAAGCAACAGGCAATACGGGACAGCAACGAAGCTGACTTGACGGCTGACAGGCAGGTCCCATCTCGCTGACGTGGCGACGCACCTGACGACGTGACGGCAGGTACGTGTTGGCATTGAGTTCAAGACAGAAAAAGGAGAGAGAAAGAGAACATTATTCGGTTTGCAAATTTTTTATTTACAAAACAGTTCTTTTGTATCTCTTTTCTCTCTCTATTTTTTATAATGCAATTCATGAACAAATTTGTTAATTACAATTTTATTATGAACTAAATTTATTTTTCTGGGGTTTCGATGTAGTCTAGTTTTGAGAACACAATTTTTAATTCCGTATTATTTTTCTATTTTTTCATGGTTGTGTGTTTGATTTTTGTGCTTAACGCTTACAATTATTTGGCCAATTTTTGTATAATTATTGAATCATGGAAAGACCGAGAGGTAATTTGTGATTTAGAACAATAAAAATTGAACACCATTGATTGAGCGAAATTAGAGATAATTTACCGCGATTAATATGACCGTTAAGAAATCCACAGAACTTAATGAGTCTTTGATTAATTAAATTTGCATAGAGATATGTCAAACTGTTAGTTGAAGATATTTTTGGTGTTATTCGAGAGAAAGCATTGAATAATTTGGGGATTTTGGTCTACAACTTCGAAAAATAATATTTTTTATTCTTATGGAATTATAAATTGTGTGGGATGAACTAGGTGAAGTCAAAAGCCCTAAAATTAATTTTTCCATTAACAAATTACAAAAATTTCACATTCCGCTCCCTCTTAATTAATTTAGTTAGTTTTCTTTAGAATAATTTAATTTAGTTGTTTTATCCTTTATTAATTTCAATCTTCCAAATAGTAGTTAAACTAGTAATATCGGTACTCAATAAAATATCTAGTCCCTGTGGGTTCGACACTCTATTCACTAACTATATTACTTGTTGCGATTTTGTACACTTGCAAATATTCACATCAGTACATTCGAATTTAAAAAATTTCTGACATCAAATGAAAGTAGTAAGAAGACACCACATCCTAGTTCCTACGGTTCCTTTGGGCTTCTCGAAGCTCTTCCTGTAGTTCTGCCACTTCTTCCTTCAGTACATCGTACATGCTTTTCCTCTTCTCGAGTTCCCAAACACGATGACTGAGAGTTTCAATGCTCTCCTTGCACTTCGCACACTATGCCTGTAACAACTCTGCTCTCTCCCTCTGAGACTCTACCTACCTCTGAAGAGACACAATGAGACTACTCGGAACTGGTTCTTCCTCGTCAGAGGAATCATCAAATGAATCCGGAGGTGGAGTGATCTCTCTGGACTCAGGTCATTCCTCTTCGAATTCTTCAGGATATTCTTCGTCTGAATGAGCTTGCCCGGGGTAGTAATCCACCTCAACTATGTGCCATTCATCACCTCCAGCTGGGTCGAAGTGGTCCGCCATCTTAGAGAAAGGAGAAGAAGAAGCATAAATCATAGAGCAACACAAATGTAAGTGATATACATTTAAATCTCTAGACTCAACACACGCTCTAATGTCCACTCTATGGTGTCGTTCCTTATAAATTTTTACTACTTGGAAGCGTGGCTATGATACCACTCTGTAACATCCCGAATTCCAAAACAGACTGAATTAGAAGTTCCACAGGATCTTTACACTTCTCTTCGTCCAATTTTACAAGGAATTAAAAACTTTTGTTACATCAGAGTTACATTTACAATTCATTTATACAGTGAAAGCAATTTACAATAATTACATGAATAAAAATATACAACATTTGAATCAATCTTTGAGCAGCATGTATACTTTAATCTTGCAAGTCACTTTATCCTACATAGATAACTGTGGGCGCGTCAGTTTCTTACAACCGACGAAATATTATACACGGACATCCTACTATGCCGAACAGTATAACAATTTTCAATACTTAAACAAACCACAAACTTGATTACAAACAAGCTACAGAGGGACTATCATATTGATGTCATATTGTGCGGTGCTCTTAGTCCTTAATGCAGTTGTTTATATTATATAACACAAATGCGCACTTGTTCAGATTCTATGCATCTCATACTACATAGGTCCGAGGGCAAGTCCTTAACCATTCTTCATCTTGTAGGGTTCGATCCCTTGCCATGACTTAATCTACTACGGTAACCACAGTTAGTATCCTAGGTGTGCTATGAGTTACGAGTCCACGTCTAGGCGCCCTAGAGTGAACCCCACGCACTGACACATGACTCATCATGCAGGCATCCTGTGGTCAATTCCCTTCCTACCATAGATATGGCACCACCCGTAGTCATTAGAACACCTTATAAGTGTTGCCAACGGGACGGTACTCTGGAGCAGTATCCACGTCCTAATCATGACGCATCATGGGACATCCTGTGAATACTCTCATGCCGCCAATCCAATGGCCCTCATACTCATGTTTTTCTTTTACGTTCATCACATCTCCATTATGTATCTAATCCTTATGTATAATTGAAGGTCAATATTGTAGAATCTAGCATTACTCCTACATCGGTCTTTTCAATATCAATCATTATCAATGACCCAAACTTGGTCAAAATATCATAATTCTCTTTTCCATATTTTCATTCTTGTCAATGTATAGTCATAGCTAAAATTCTAGTCTAAGTCCTCTTTTCATATTCATAGAAGCAAGTATATTTGTTCACAAAAAATGCACATTTCAACAAGTTCTTTTTTTTTTCATATTTCCATGCACAACTTGCATATTCAATTTCTCATTTAATTCTACTCAATAATTATAAGTAAAAAATCTCGATTAAAACACTTTTCAATTCTTTCTATGCTCAAAAGATTTCAATATTTTATTTTGGGAATTTCAAAAGAATCAACTCTAAGATAAATTCTTCACTCTCAAATTTTTTTCCTCTTATTTCTCATTTAAAGTCCACACATTTCAAAAATAATTTTTTTTTGAATTCTATGTATTTTCAGGAAATTTCCTAATATTTTTCTCAGTTTTATTATATTTTAAAACCCCAAAAATAATCAAGTGTATTAGAAAAAAAAACAGATTTTTTCTAAAAATTTTTGGCCTTGGCCAGTTTCGAATCCACACACACACAGCCCAAGGTGAACAGTCACCGAAAACTAACCCCCACGCGCTAGCCAAAAGGGACACAGTGCCCAACTGATATAAAGGGGAGTTTAATTAAGGTTAAGCTTTGCTCTTGGGTTTAGGAGGAAATCAAATTTTGGAAAAGTAAAAGCCTCTGACGAGACTCGAACCCACACACAAGGGCTGCCGCTGAGCTACAGTATAGTACAACTGGCGCCCCCTCTAACCAGTATGACCATAGTGTCTAACTGATATAGGAGTAGGTTAACATAAGTTTATTTCTAGTCTCTGTTTATCAAAATTATTCCGTTTTCCAAAGCTCATAACTTTTTTTCTTCTTCACATAAAGCCATAAAAATTTTCAGAATACTAGGTTTATATTTAATTAACAAATCAGTGTTTTAAAAACATTTTTTTTACATTAAAACATGTATTTTCACTCTAATTTGTATTCTATGCCTACAATTGCAAATTTTCAATTTAGCAAACCCTCTACCAAATTTTTGCATTACAACTTTATTAATAGAATATTAATTCCTGTTTTTTCCTCTTTTATTCACAACATTCAATGACATAGTGTTATTCATTGAACTAGTATCACAATAGTTTAATAAGCACAAATTTAATAGTTTCATCTACTAACTATTCACAAGCATTTTTCTACAATTAACAAGGTTCCAATTTCACATTTTCATAGCAATAAGGCAATTTCACTACATTAAACATGATTTATAACAAAATAGCATGCAATTCATCAAAAATTTACTCAATCGTCTACCAAGTCCTTTTTAGAGCCAACGAATGGCTATCTTATTAGTTCTTTTAGCATTCTCATTTATCAAAAAGCCCTAGCATGGTGTCTAAGATCAGAAGCATAGAAAAACACCCACCTATTTGAAGAAAAACACTACAAAAGCTCCTAGAATCTCCTTGAACACACGAGCGGTCCTTCTCCTCCTCGTTTGAGCCACCACGATTGAACTCGAGCCTTTTATACCCTCCAATGAATTGGTCGGCCTCCAAAGAATGAACGCACATACAAACTAGAACACTCTCAATCTTTTACTCACTTAGTGTTTTCTTTCTTTCTTTCTTTTCTCTACAAACTTTTTAGTGTATTATATGCATACAGGGAAGGGGGGGGGGTATTTATACTAATTTTTGGGTGAAATGGAGGGCTATGATTGAATTAGATAGTTGTAGATAAATGGCTAGGATACATTGGGAAGTTGTAGCAACCACCATGAACACAAACCACCTCTCAACTAATCCACTCTCCACTCTCTCTTTGACTCCATCCGGCCTAGGAAAAGAGTGCACAATGCACACTACAGTGCATGCACGTGCCAAACTAGTATCCCCTAATTACAAGTTGTGCATGATAAATTAATTAATTGTCTACAAAAATGATCTACACTACAAGTCATGTTAAATAAAAGAGAAATAAACTAGTGGGCTTTCAATTAGTGGGCTAAAACTCCATGGACTAATTAAAAAATAATTAAAACAATTAGGATGGGCTTAAAATAAACAATTAGGCTTTAGAATTTAATTAGGCTTTTCAAAAAAATAAAAAGAGAGATAGAAAAATGTTTGTTCATGCTACAAAATAAATAATTTTATAGAAAAAAATGCACATGAATTAGTACGTGCAATACACGTAAAATTTACAAACCTTCATTTAATTAAAAATAAGGAATCAGGGTATTACAGAGCCACTCCAAGCTTTTCCTACAAGGTTTAGGGCTCAACGCTCGGATGTCACCGCCAGCTACACCAAGCTTCTCTTACAAGGTTTGGGGCTCGACGCTCGGATATCACCGCGAGCCACTCCAAACTTCTCCTACAAGGTTTGGGGCTCGACGCTCCGATGTCACTGCGAGCCACTCCACGCTTCTCCTACAAGTCTTGGGGCTCAATGCTCGGATGTCACCGCGAGCCACAACAAGCTTCTCCTACAAGTCTTGGGGCTCGACGCTCGGATGTCCCCGCGAGCCACTCCAAGCTCCTTCTACAAGTCTTGGGACTCGACGCTCGGATGTCACCGCGAGCCACACCAAGCTTCTCCTTCAAGTCTTGGGGCTCGGCGTTTGGATGTCACCGCGAACCACTCCAAGCTTCTCCAATAAGGTTTGGGGCTCGACGCTCGGATGTCACCGCGAGCCAGTCTAAGCTTCTCTTACAAGTCTTAGGGCTCGACGCTCGGATGTCACCGCGAGCCACTCCAAGCTTCTCCTACAAGGTTTGGGGCTCGACGCTCGGATGTCACCGCGAGGCACACCAAGCTTCTCCTACAAGTCTTGGGGCTCGACGCTCGGATGTCACCGCGAGCCACTCCAAGCTTCTCCTACAAGGATTGGGGCTCGACGCTCGGATGTCACCGCAAGCCATTCCACGCTTCTCCTACAAGTCTTGGGGCTCGATGCTCGCATGTCACCGCGAGCCACACCAAGCTTCTCCTACATGTCTTGGGGCTCGACGCTCGGATGTCACCGTGAGCCACTCCAAGCTTCTCCTAGAAATCTTGGGGCTCGACGCTTGGATGTCACCGCGAGCAACTCCAAGCTTCTCCTATAATGTTTGGGGCTCGATGCTCGGATGTCACCGCGAGCCACTCCAAGCTTCTCCTACAAGTCTTGGGGCTTGATGCTCGGATGTCACCGCAAGCCGCACCAAGCTTCTCCTACAAGATTTGGGGCTCGACGCTCGGATGTTACCGCGAGCCACTCCAAGCTTCTCCTACATGGGGGCTCGTCTTCCGACCCTCGACGCTTGGCTAAGCGAGCCCCTACTCTTTGGTTCTCGACGTCCCTATAACTTTTCCAACAAGTATGGGGATCATCTACCGACCCTCCATGCTCGGCTAAGCGAGCCCCTACCTTCAGCTCTCGATGCCCTTATAGATTTTCCAACAAGCATGGGGGCTGGTCTCGCTACTCTATTTTGATTCTTGATTTTGATGATTACAACACAATGCAAAGTTTGTTGTGCTATTTCTTATATATTGCAGGTTGTATTAAAGTTTATCATGTATGATACACAAAGGCCTCAAAGCAAATTAATCAAGCAAATCACAATGTTCTAAAGCTGAAGAATGATCAAGCAAAGCTTCATATAAAGACAATGGCTAAAGCTTCACTCAAGACTCAAGACTCAAATCAAGACCAAAGTTTCAATATCTTATAGTTTGTGTGTCATGTAAAATATAATTTTTTCTCTTTGTTGAGTCTTAGATTGATGTAAAGCCTTATCACGCGCGCGCACACACACACACACACATATTTTTTATTACTATGTGTTTTACAAAATCTAAAGGTCGAAACAGCTTGAACTAGATCAGCTGTTGAGTACCAGTCGACTGCCGTTAAAGATCAGCCGACTTAATCTGTACAAAACTATCTGATCTTCTTCAAACTCTGATCAGTCGATTCATAACAGCAACCCAGTCGACTGTTCAAGTCATTTCGACAGTTTACTGATTTCAAAACTTGTTTATTCAAATTTAAAACTTTTATCCGTTATTATCCGTTGTTAAACAGTTGTAGGAACTGTTTTTACAACGTCCAGGGATTCTACTCTATAAATAGAGCCTTAGAATCACCACGGAAGAGCTCCAAGCATTTTTTAGAAAAAGTTCAAGTATTTTGCTTTCAAGAAAGAAAAGTTTTCAAATTCACTAAGTCTTGGTTCTCTATTTTCAATCTAGCATAACATCGATTTCGTTTTGAACTGAATTCAGAAGTCAACCAAATAGCTACGTACAAAATCGCAATCACAACAAGGCTATAGGTTGATTGTAAACAATTTTATTGTTTTCTTTCCTCTCAGTTGGATAGTAGGGCTCTAGGGTGTAGGGTCAGGTTTTCACTCTTGGTAGAAGAGTGGGTTGCTATCTCTAGTGGTGAGAGAGGACTACGGGTTGGACAAGGTTGTTGTCTAATGCCGTAGGGTATTCTTGTACATTTTTCAAGAATAGTGAAAAATCTCAAGTGAGTTGCTTGGGAACTGGATGTAGGTCGGGAGGACCAAACCATGATACATCGTGTGTACTCTGTGGTTGTATCTCTTTGAACTTGCATTTCATTTTCTTACTTTTTAAATTCTCTGTGAAACTTGTCTGGAGAGTCGACTGCGTCTCCTTTTAAGTTGACTGGTCAGACTTGTACTACATACTCTCTGAAAACCTGTCTGGTAAGTCGACTGGTTCTTCTATAAGTCGACTGATCAGAATCGTCTTAAAATACTTTTCTTAACTGTCGCCCCAGTCGACTGGTTTCTCTTTTCAAGTCGACTGGTCAGAAGAAAAGTTCATTTCTGCAATTATTTTTTATAAAACACTATTCACCCCCCTCTAGTTTTTCTTGCCTTGCCTACAGGATCCAACACTTGGTATCAGATTCTGGTTGAGTGCAATGGCAACTACTTCTAATGCAAATCAATACCACGAAGACCAATCTACACAAAGGCCACCCCTCTTCGATGGAATCAATTACAACTATTGGAAGTGTAGAATGAAGATCTACCTTTAGTCCATCAACTATGAAATATGGAATATGATGGAGACCGAGTACACCGCTCCTACCATTCCATATGCACAATGGAACGACGACATGAAAAACCAAACAATGAACAATGCAAAGGCGATGAACGCGCTATTTTGTGCCCTTACAAAAAAGGAGTTCAACCGTGTGTCCAATGCAACAACCGCACACCAAATTTGACACACACTCGAGGTAACTCATGAAGGAACAAATAAAGTAAAAGAATCTAAAATATCTGTTCTTGTTCATAGGTTTGAAATGTTCCGCATGAAGGAGAATGAGAATGTGTCTGAGATGATTACAAGGTTCACAGACATTACCAATTCACTTGTGGCACTTGGAAAGACGTACAATCAAGCCGAAATGGTGAGGAAGGTACTTCGTGCACTAAACCCCGAATGGGAGAAGAAGACCACCGCCATAGAAGAGGCCAATGATTTAACACAACTTTCTCTTAAGAATCTTGTGGGAAATCTTATGGCTTATGAGGTACAACTTGAAGAGCGCAAGAAGGATGTCGAACCACAACAATCAAAGAAGAAGACATTAGCATTCAAAGCCATGTCAGACTCCGAGGATGAAGAAGAAGATGAGGAAGAGATTGCCATGTTCACGAGAAAGTTCAAAAAGTTCCTAAGAAAAGGCAAGTTTAATTCAAAATCTAAGGAATCTAATGAACCTCCAACTTATTTCAGGTGTAACAAGACACGCCATATGAAGAAGGATTGCCCACTAGAGAACGCAAAATATAAGGAAAAGGCGTCCAACTTCAAGAAGGATAAGTACACAAAGAACAAGTTCGTGAAGAACAAAAAGGATACCAAGCAACTTGGAATGACAACGATTCTTCGTCGGAAGAAGAAATTAATGAGACAAACGAGGTTGCAAACGTGTGTTTTATGGCGTCTCAATATCAAGTAAGTAATGAGTATGATTCTAATGATTTACTTGATGCTTTCAATAAAATTTTTCAAGAACTTAAAAAAAGATTAGAGTTAAAAACATAGAGAAAGTTAATCAAACACTTTCTCAAGAGAATCTTAACCTTGATAAAGAAGTAAAATCCTTAAATTCTCGTCTTTCTAGTTTAGATATGGATCTTGAGTCTCTAAAGAAAAATTATGAAGAGATATCCAAGAACATATCTAAATTTAATAAAGAAAAAGAGAATTTAAATGTTTTTCAAAATCAAGTGCAATCTAATCAAAAGTTTGGACTTGGTTTTAAAAAGTCCCTTGAAAAATCTCATTCTTCTAAGAACACTAATGTAAATGAACCTGTATTTATTTCCAGTGTTAAGAATAAACTTTATGAGTTTTTTGAAAAGCCTAAAACTGTAAGTTTTCATGATAAAGGCAAATCTAAAGTTCAGACAAATCGACTGCACCCGGCTCCAGTCGCCTGTCCAGAGGTACTGAGTCTCATTCAACGAGATAAATATCTCAGATAAGTCAACTTATACTATCTCCCAGTTGACTGAATAATAGTAAAAGTCGACTGAAAGGTGCTGTAAAGTCGACTGGACAGAGCAAATATGTATGGGTTCCAGTCAACCTGAGTTCGAAAGATAGAATTGCTTATATTAATTAATATATGTTTACTGTATGTAATTCTGCTAATTTTTTTTCTGCTTATGGTGGAAAACCAAACTCATCATGGGTTTGGTTTCCCATAAATTAATCTATTTTGGACCCAATGAAAAGGGTACCATATTCACATTGAATATTTTATAGGTACCTAAGAGAGATCGTTGGATACTTGACACCAGATGCTCGAAGCAAATGACTGGTCATACCAACCTCCTATCTTCCATACAAAACATTGATGGAGGAACAGTCATATTTGGTGACAACAATAAAGGAAAGGTCATAGAAATTGGTATAGTCGGTAAGCACACTGACCCCTCTATAGAAGATGTCTTATTAGTTAGTGGACTTAAGCATAACCTGTTAAGTATTAGCCAACTTTGTGATAAGGGTTATAAAATCATGTTTGAAAAAGATGCATGTTTAATTTATGATTCTACCATGCAAAATATAATTTTTCAAGGTTTTAGGAAAAATAACATTTATGAATTGTGTTTAAAAGCATATGAGTTTTCGAATGATTTTTGCTTAGTAGCTTCTAATAATGATTCTTGGCTTTGGCATAGACATTTTGGCCATGTGAATATGAAAAATCTCTCTAAATTGTCTAAGTACAACCTAGTTAAAGGGCTGCCAAGACTATCCTTTAAAAAAGATAAGTTATGTGATGCATGTCAACTAGGTAAACAAATTAAATCTACTTTTAAAACATAAAAAATAATTTCTACTAGTAGGTCGCTCGAATTAATTCACATGGATTTATTTGGCCCTACGAGAGTTGCTTCTTTAAATAAAAGTAGGTATGTATTTGTTTAAGTAGACGATTTTTCACGATGCACTTGGACTTTCTTTTTAAAACATAAGAATGATGCTTTTAAAGAATTTGCTAATTTTTGTAAACGAATTCAAAATTAAAAGTCTCTAACCATAGTCACTATTAGAAGTGATCATGATGGAGAATTTGAAAATGAAACGTTTGCAGAATATTACAATAAGAATGGTATAACTCATTCATTTGCATTTCCTAGAGCTACACCATAAAATGGAGTGGTTGAAAGGAAGAATAGGACTTTACAAGAATGTGCACGTACCATGCTTGTTGAACGCAATTTACTTAAGTATTTTTGGACTGAAGCCATTGCTACAGCTTGTTATATTTTAAATAGAATTTTGATCAGTCCTAAGCTAAAGAAAACATGTTATGAGCTATTTTTTGATAGAGTCCTAAGGTCTCTTACTTTAAAATATTTGGATGTAAGTATTTTATTCTGAACACTAAGGATAATTTAGATAAGTTTGATCCTAGATCTAATGAGGGTATCTTTGTAGGATACTCAAATAGGAGTAAGGCATTTAGAATCTTCAACAAGTCAACAATGACTATTGAAGAATCCATGCATGTTGCATTTGATGAATCTCTGTCTTCATTGACTTTAATTGAAGATGATAAAACTAATTCATCACCTTTAAATAAAGTAATTACATCTTTAGAACAAACCAGTCTTGCGAATAAGTCGACCGATAAGGAAGTCAAGTCGACTGCTGTAAATCAGTCGACTGATGAACTTGTCAAGTCGACTGATCCTATTGTGATGTCTCCAACTTTACCAAAGTCTTTTGTTGAAGTTAGAGATCATCCTCATGACTTAATAATTGGTAACATTTCACATGGTATTCAGACGAGATCACATGTTAACATGATATCTCACACAGCTTTCTTATTAGATTTTGAACCAAAGAATATACAAAAAGCATGTGAGAATGAATTTTGGATGAATTCCATGAAAGATGAGTTAAACCAGTTCATAAGGAATGATGTATGGGATTTAGTTCCACGACCTCCTGATCATACTATAATTGGTTCTAAATGGGTATTCAAGAATAAGTTAGATGAATAAGGACAAGTTGTTAGGAACAAAGCTAGACTAGTTGCTCAAGGGTATAATCAAGATGAAGGCATAGATTTTGATGAAACATATGCTCCTGTTGCTAGATTAGAATCAATTCATGTCTTATTATCTTTTGCTTGTATTATGAATTTTACACTCTTTCAAATGGATGTTAAAAGTGCATTCCTTAATGGGTTTATAAAGTAAGATGTTTATGTTAAACAACCACCAGGTTTTGAACATGAACAATTCCCAAACCACGATTTTAAATTGTAAAAGGCTTTATACGGTCTTAAACAAGCACCTCGTGCTTGGTATGATCGATTGAAGACTTTTCTTTTAGAAACAGATTTTGAAATAGGTAAAGTAGATACTAGTTTGTTTATTAGAAGAATTAAGAATGATATTTTAATCATACAAGTATATGTTGATGACATAATTTTTGGTTTTACTGATAGTAATCTGTGTCAATAGTTTGCTAACACCATAAAAAACGAGTTTGAGAAGAGTCACATGGGTGAACTCAATTATTTTCTTGGACTACAAATTAAGCAGTCACATAATGGCATATTTATTAATTAAGAAAAATATACTAAGGAATTACTCAAATGTTTTAACATGGATAGCACGAGTAGTAAGACCACACCTATGGCTACTACCACTACCCTTGACAAAGATGAATTAGGTAAGAGTGTCGATCAGAAACTCTATCGAGGTATGATTGGCTCACTCTTATATATAACTGCTAGTAGACCAGACATTATATTTAGTGTATGTTTATGTGCTAGATATCATTCAAGTCCTAAAGAGTCTCACTTAAAAGCTATGAAATGCATTTTAAGATATATTAAAGGCACATCTGATTATGGTCTATTTTATCCACGCAACGACAACTTTCAACTTTTATCATATAGTGATGCGGATTTTGCCGGTAGTAAAACTGACCGCAAGAGCACTAGTGGGATATGTCACTATTTGGGACATTCACTAGTCTCTTGGTGCAGTAAGAAGCAAGATTCGGTATCTCTATCTACTACAGAAGCTGAATATATCGCTGCAAGTTTGGCTTGTGCCCAAATTTTGTGGATGAAACAAACCCTATTAGACTATGGTATTTCATTTGAAAAACCTTCAATAATGTGTGATAATACCAGTGCTATTAACTTATCTAAAAATCTGTTTCAACACTCACGTACAAAACATATTGATATTCAACATTATTTTTTACGTGATCATGTTTTAAAGAGAGACATTTCTTTAGACTTTATTTCTACTGATAAACAGGTAGCTGACATTTTTACCAAAACTCTTAAGGAAGACACCTTTATCACCTTAAGAAGAGAACTAGGGATTTGTAGTTTTCATGATGTTTCTCAAATTTTTTCTGGTAAGTCGACTTATAAGTATTGTTCGGTCGACTGCCAAGTATCTTTTATTTTTCTAACTTTTGTCTGAGCTTTATGCTCTGGACAGTCGACTGTGCATAGTACTCAGTCGACTGACCAGTTGTATTAATGCTAAGTCGACTACCCCTTAATACCAGTCGACTGTCGCGAATCAGTTTTCTTAAAATTTGAATTTTTGGCACATCTTTTGAGGCGACTTTTCACTTTTTTACTGTTCTTTGACGATATCTGAGCCATTGCTATCCCTCTCCTTGATCTCAGCCATACATTTCTTTGTAAAAACCCTAAACCTACCCCCTTTCTTTCACTTTTACCTGATCTTTGTCTCCCAGATCTGCAGAAGATAAGTCGGCTGGTGTTGCTGCTGGTGTTGCTGCTACTGTCAATTTCCAGTCATTTGAAGCTCCAACTCCTCTGATTTCTTGTGGTGTTCAAGTCCACTTGAAGCTCTTTTGATTCTTCTAGAGTCTCTTTGTTGGTATACTTCCTTCTCTCTTTTTTTTGTTTGAGAGTTTTGTTTCTCATGGCTCCTAAGAGATCCAAAACATCTCATGTACAGGAGGGTTCATCTTCTAGGGACTATATCCAATATCTTAGAAGTCCCGACCTTGTTGAAAAATGGTACATAATATGTTCCATTATGATTTTTTCGGGTTGGTTTGTAAATTTTTCCGATCTTGATAGGTTTAATCTCATGCCTTTGTTTCAACATTGTGGTCTTTATGAGTTTTTGTCCTTAAAAAATCAACCCTACTACTACCCTCAACTCATCTATTTGTTTTATACAAATATGAAGGTTGTTCAATCGGATGATGATAGTGAGATTTTCATCTATACTTCTGTCAAAAATAAGAAGATGAAACTCACCTCCGAAAGAATCAATCTTATTTTGGGTTTAGATGATGAAGGGCTTGACTTAGAAGAAATTGAGATGGATGATGCCACCACTTTATCTAAAATTTATTTGTCAACTCATGGACCCCCTATGTCCAATAGGTCCATTACCCCTGTTGCAAAACTTGTGGCACGCATACTATCATACAATATCATTCCCAAAACAGGGAGTTATGATCAGTATTCCAAGGAGTTGCAACAAGCCGATTATGCAATATTCGGCAAAATTAATATCAATTGGCGTCGTATCATTTTCTCTAGGCTTCATAAGGCTCATAATTCATTTCTTCCTTTTGGTGCCCTTCTTACTCAAGTCTTTTGTGCTTATGGTGTCGATCTCGATGCTAAGACCAATGTAGTAAAGCACTATGAGTCTTTTGATCGTACAAGTTTAGCACGCATGAAGCTTCTCTCTTCTCCACCTAGGTCTCCTTCTAGGACTTCCCCTCCTGTTCCTTTAGCTACTTCAGCCCGTCCATCTTCAGCCTCTAGTTCCTTTCGTCCTCGAGCAGATTTTGATGATCCTCGCAGTATTTATCATGCTGTCAATTATATAATGGATCGTCAAGATGTTCTTGAGTCAAATATTTCTCATCTTACCCACCTGTTCACCACTCAGTTTCCTCCTCCCTCTCATGATGGCCAAGATGAAGATGATGAAGATTAATGAGCTACTATTTTTATATTTTTTCTATATATTTCCTACTTATTGTTGAATTTTCTATTTGTTATGTAATCTTTTGAACTAAGAATATTCTCTTTCTATGTATAAATTTGTCTTTGTTTGTCATTTTGCTATGTACTTTTTGTAGTTTTTTCCTCCATTTTTTGTTGATGACAAAGGGGAAGAAATATAGCTCTTTGTGTTGGCCTTGTGTTATTTTGTGCATGTTTTTAAACCTATGCATGTTGTACATTTGATAGGGAGAGCATGAGTAACATCAATTTCCATTATTGTAAGCTATTGTGTTGTCATCATCAAAAAGGGGGAGAATGTTGATTCTTAATTTTGATGATTACAACACAATGCAAAGTTTGTTGTGCTATTTCTCATATATTGCAGGATGTATCAAAGTTTATCATGTATGATACACAAAGGCCTCAAAGAAAATTGATCAAGCGAGTCACAATGTTCTAAAGCTGAAGAATGATCAAGCAAAGCTTCATATAAAGACAATGGCTAAAGCTTCACTCAAGACTCAAGACTCAAATCAAGACCAAAGGTTCAATGTCTCATAGTTTGTGTGTCTTGTAAAATGTAATTTTTTTCTCTTTGTTGAGTCTTAGATTGATGTACAGCCTTGTCACACACACTCACACATATTTTTTATAACTGTGTGCTTTACAAAATCTAAAGGTCAAAATAGTTTGAACTAGATCAGTTGTTGAGTACCAGTCGACTGCCGTTAAAGATCAATCGACTGAATTTGTACAAAATTGTCTGGTCTTCTTCAAACTCTGACCAGTCGACTCATAACGGCAACCCAGTCGACTGTTCAAGTCGTTTCGACAGTTTACTGATTTCAAAACTTGTTTTTTCAAATTTAAAACTTTTATCTGTTATTATCCATTGTTAAACAGTTGTAGGTACTATTTTTACAACGTCCACGGATTCTACTCTATAAATAGAGCCTTAGAATCACCATGGAAGAGCTCCAAGCATTTTTGAGAAAAAGTTCAGGTATTGTGCTTTCAAGAAGGAAAAGTTTTCAAATTCACTAGGTCTTGGTTCTCTGTTTTCATTCCAGCCTAACATCGATTTCGTTTTGGACTGAATTTAGAAGTCAGCCAAATAGTCACGTAAAAAATCATAATCACAACAAGGCTATAGGTTGATTGTAAACAATTTTATTATTTTATTTTCCTCCCGGTTGGAGAGTAGGGCTCTAGGGTTTAGAGTCAGGTTTTCACTCTTGGTAGAAGAGTGGGTTGCTTTCTCCAGTGGTGAGAGAGAACTATGGGTTGGACAAGGTTGTTGTCTAACGCCGTAGGGTATTCTTGTACATTTTTCAAGAATAGTGGAAAATCTCAAGTGGGTTGCTTGGAGACTGGATGTAGGTAGGGAGGACCGAACAAGGATACATCGTGTGTACTCAGTGATTGTATCTCTTCGAACTTGCATTTCATTTTCTTGCTTTTTAATTCTCTGTGAAACTTGTCTGGATAGTCGACTGCGTCTCCTATTAAGTCGACTGCGTCTCCTTTTAAGTCGACTGGTCAGACTTGTACTACATACTCTCTGAAAACTTATCTGGTAAGTCGACTGGTTCTTCTATAAGTCAACTGATCAGACTCGTCTTAAAATACTCTTCTTAACTGTCGCCCCAGTCGACTGGTTTCTCTTTTCAAGTCGACTGGTCAGAAGAAAAGTTCTTTTCCGCAATTATTTTTTATAAAACACTATTGACCCCCCCCCCCCCTTAGTATTTCTTGCCTTGCCTACAGGATCCAACACCCTAAGCTCTCGATTAAGCGAGCCCCTACTTTCGGCTCTCGACGTCCCCATAGCTTTTCCAACAAGCATGGGGGCTCGTCTCCTGACCCTAGGCGCTCGGCCAAGCGAGCTCCTACTCTTCGACTCTCGACGTCCCTTAGCTTTTCCAGCAAGCATGAGGGCTCGTCTTCCGACCCTCGACGCTCGACTAAGCGAGCCCCTACTCTTCGGCTCTCGACATCCCCATAACTTTTCCAACAAGTATGGGGCTCGTCTTCCGACCCTCCACGCTCGGCTAAACGAGCCCCTACCTTCGGCTCTCGACGTCCCCATAGCTTTTCCAACAAGCATGGGCGCTCGTCTCCCAACCCTAGGCGCTCGGCTAAGTGAGCTCCTACTCTTCGGCCCTCGACGTCCCTTAGCTTTCCCAGCAAGCATAGCGGCTCGTCTCCCGACCCTCGATGCTCGGCTAAGTGATCTCCTACTCTTCGGCTTTCGACATCCCCTAGCTTTCCCAGCAAGCATGTGGGCACGTCTCCAGACCCTCCACGCTCGGCTAAGCGAGCCCCTACCTTTGGCTCTCGACGTCCCCATAGCATTTCCAACATGTGTGGGAGCTTATCTCCCAACCCTAGATGCTCGGCTAAGCAAGCTCCTACTCTTCGGCTCTCGACGTCCCCTAGCTTTTGCAGCAAGCATGAGAGCACTTCTTCCGACTCTCGATGCTCGGCTAAGCGAGCCTCTACTCTTTGGCTCTCGATGTCCCCATAACTTTTTCAACAAGTATGGGGCTCGTCTTCCGACCCTCCATGCTCGGCTAAATGAGCCCCTACCTTCGGCTCTCGATGTTCCCATAGCTTTTCCAACAAGCATGGGGGCTCGTCTCCCAACCCTAGGCGCTCGGCTAAGCGAGCTCCTACTCTTCGGCTCTCGACGTCCCCCAGCTTTCCCAGCAAGCATGGGGGCCCGACCCTCGATGCTCGACTAAGCGAGCTCCTACTCTTTGGCTCTCGACGTCCCTTAGCTTTCCAAGCAAGCATGGGGCTCGTCTCCAGACCCTCGATGCTCCACTAAGCGAGCCCCTACCTTTGGCTCTCGACGTCCCCATAGCATTTCCAACAAGCATGGGGGCTCATCTCCCGACCCTAGCTGCTCGGCTAAACGAGCTCCTACTCTTCAGCTCTCGACATCCCCTAGCTTTTCCAGCAAGCATGAGGGTTCTTTTTCCGACCCTCGACGCTTGGCTAAGCGAGCCCCTACTCTTCGGCTCTCGACGTCCCCATAACTTTTCCAACAAGTATGGGGCTCGTCTTCCGACCCTCCACGCTCGGCTAAACGAGCCCCTACCTTCGGCTTTCGATGTCCCCATAGTTTTTGCAACAAGCATGGGGGCTCGTCTCCCAACCCTAAGCGCTCGGCTAAGCAAGCTCCTACTCTTCAGCTCTCGACGTCCCCTAGCTTTCCCGGCAAGCATGGGGGCTCATCTCCCAACCCTTGATGCTCGGCTAAGAGAGCTCCTACTCTTTGGCTCTTGACGTCCCCTAGCTTTCCCAGCAAGCATGGGGGCTCGTCTCCAGACCCTCGATGCTCGGCTAAGTGAGCTCCCACTCTTCGGCTCTCGACGTCCCCTAGCTTTTCCAACAAGCGTGGGGGCTCGTCTCCCGACCCTCGATGCTCGGCTAAGCGAGCCCCCACTCTTCGGCTCTCAACGCCCCTCATACCTTCAAAGGGATTCTCTTCATCCTACCCCGCTGTCCTCTCCAGGAAGCTACGAACCACATTCTTCGCCGTACACACCACTCCACTCTTCCTACTGAGGCAAATCACTCCTACGTGGCTGGGATATCCAGCCCTCCAGGAGTGGGGGCTCCTGATATGGGTCGATGATGTGGCCCCTCCTGGCCACCAGATCCCCTCAAAACCCGCTCTCCCCTGATCATCAGATCAGCCCAGAGCCTCATGGGCTTCTGCCACGTCAGGCCCACGAGCAAACGGATTCAAACCCGGCCCAGCAGGATCTCAGACCCGTTTTGCTCTGCCTATAAATACCAAACCCCCTCCCCCACAGGCAAGGTAATCAATCTTTCTCCTCTAAAACCCTAGCTCCTAGATCGTCGGAGGGCCTGTCGCCGGGATTTCTCCCGGTGTTTCTAGGCAGAGTGCAGGTACACAAGACTGAGCCAAGCCTCGAAGATCCGACCCGAGCTTGCTGAATCCGAGCCAAGCATCCGTCCTCCACTTCACTCCTACTACCCCCGAGTCGGCTCCAATTACCCAGGATCGGACCAGGACCAGTACCGCAGTAGGACTTCCACTATACAAATTACACGAACTCATACTTGTTGCAGCCACACCCTAAAAACAAACCGCATCAAAAACTAAATACAATTTTTATCTGAAAATACATTGCCATAAGCAATAGTCGCAATACGATTTTTTTTTTTTTTTTTTTTTTTTTGGAAAGGTTATATGTCTCCTAATATTAACAGAAAAAATGATAATTAGCGATAACACACTTGGAAACTAAACAGTGAGGAGTTCCCGGTGTATAAGCTTCGGCAGGAAAATTAGGTTTCTGCAGTTGGACATAGAGAATTCCCAGAGCTAGTGCGAATTGACCTGACAGAACTTAAGATAACAAAATTCCTGCTGAGCTTATTCTAACTCATAATTAATACACCCTTGTTACACCCTAGAGCATCTACCAAGCAGTACAAATTATTACTATACAGAATATGTGAATGTAGAACCTCGACAATTTGACCCTAGGCCAACAAGGGTCCTTACAAAACGCCCATCGTTGCCCACAGAGACCTCATCACAACCCCAATATCACATTGAGTTCTACTTACCGATATCTATGGCACCTCATGGCAAACTAAACAAACCAGGGAGAGAACCCTTTGAACTGCTGGAGGAGTACCTGGGAAGGAAGCAAAAGCTCCCAGCTCAATACAACTACTTTCAAGATCAGTTGACTCTACCAAACTATGGTGCTAGGATAACACACTCGTCTGAAGTCCGCGGCTCATGGACATTTTAGTGGCTAATCTCCTTCTAGAAGGCAGAATCAATTGTATGCGGTAGGATGAGAGCTTGCTTATGAATCAACAAGGTAGAAGTACTTCTAGTTTTGGGGTAATATATATGTATTTCTGATGTGTAACTGTTGCTTCGGCGGAAAGAAGTTTTTCAAAACTAAAATTAATAAAATCTTATCTAAGATCAACAATGTCTCAACAAAGATTAAATGGATTGACTTTATTATCAATTGAAAAAGAAATGTTGAAGAAATTGATTACAATAATATAATAAATGATTTTGCAACTCAAAAAGCCGAAAGATAACATTTAAATAAAAATTTATTAATTTTAACAAAATATTATTTTAAGTTTTTAAAAGGACTCATTTCGGAGTTCGTTTTAGATCTCAGTAACCGTTCGGCCGGCCCTTGCATGGTGTAGCTCTTTCAGTAAGCTAAGCTTACTATATGGTAACTGAGAGCAACAAATATGTTTGTGTACTATCTTATGCAGTAACAATTACTGTAGAAATAAGTGTCCATACCACTTTCATAAGAACGCTCGACTTCTACGCTTTGGTGTATGATAAAGAGGGAATGGTTGTCCCTACAATATACCTTCCAAAAGAAGTTTATTACAGGGATTGTTAGAGATAAGAGTACCCGATCAATATTGATTAAGGAGGGAGATGAGAGAAAGATTTGTTGATACCATTCTTCTCGCTAATAATACACTGCAACAAGAGGAAGAGAGACTGATGATCAAATCAACCTGTTAACATTGCCCTCGTTTAAGTTTGACTTGAGCAAGTTGATCGCCTCAAGGGGACGAACTCAAGTATTTGCAACCCCACCTTACCCTCTCAAACAGATTGTACTGGACATCTTAGAGAAGGCTCAGACTAGCATACTTGTTGAACTACCCATTTCAATCATAATGTCCGACCTTGTGAAAGAATCTGTAAAGAGCCTATGCCTATTACCAGTGCAATATTTTCTCATCTGCCCACTAACCCAGCCAACTACAAAATCTACATTTCTAAAACAATAAAACAAACACCGCATTATTCAAACTAGTACCTTTTTTCATTTGTTTTGTAACTACAATTTACAACAAGTTCTTTTTGACTAGCAAGTTCCAAAAATATGAAAAATTGTCAAGTAGCATTTAATTGCCAAACCTTGTAAACTGAAGACTTGTTACCTGATCTCAACTGAGACAAGTGCTACATCACGTGATGACCAAATGAGCTGGATCCAAAGGCACCTCAGAAAATGAGCATGAAGTGAGAAAGGGGCAGGCGGCCATCTATATAATAAAACACAAAGAAAGCTATCAAGTGGCTCTCCTTCAATCCCCAAAAATCAAAGGCCCAGATCTAACCTTACAAAACATATTTTCCCTCCAAAAGTTCTCCCAAAACTCAAATTCAAATCCCCCACCCAAAACAACTCCTATATTTTTTTTATTTCTCTCTCTCTCTCTCTCTCTTTCTCTCTCTCCATCCCTCTTCTATTCAAAAAATTAAGAAAATAAAATTTTTTTAAATTTTTAAAAATTAAAAAACAATAAAATTTAAAATTTAAAATCATAAAAAATAATTTAAAAAAATAATTAAAAAAAATCATATAATATGTTTTTTTGCTTTATGTTTCCTACTTTAATTAATTTGCTGAACCTTCAAAACTATTTTATATGATCAAACATGGTGCACCGTTGCGAAGACGTGCCCTAGGCACGTGTCAACGGGCAAACCTAGTACTCCCCTAATCTCCAACTCAGTCATGTAAAGATTGACGAGTAAACAATAGAGGGTATTGACGAGTATCAATAGTCGTATATCATAAGCATAAGCATACTGTAGCATTAAGACGAGCATGAAAAGAGCCCAACACGTCATCCTAGTCAAGTGTCCAAACGATCATGTAGTCTTACGGTATACATATAACATATTAGATTACGATAACCTAAACAGCAAGATTGTAGGTTATGGAATGCACTTGATTAGTTAAGTTATATCAATGTCAAGGTTGAGTGGACCATTCAATGAAATTTTTTGCCGTACTAGGCCACTTTTTGAAATATTTGCAATTTTAGGCCACTTTCCAAATTATTAGCATTTGTGGACTAGCCAATGCCACATCAGCAAGGTCTGCTATTGGGAATAGCGGCCTCTTCATCTACGAAACCGCTAATAGGAATAGCGGCCAACACATTGTACTCATTGTAATTGGTTGGTTGTTGTCCCTATTGGCCGTTAGCGACCACCGTTTGGACGAAGCCGTTATTGGGAATAGCGATCGACAATGAACTAGACTCCCACACTTAGCAGATTTTAGAGAGGGTTTAGTAAAATTGGCAAAAGACTTCGTGTAACTGAGGTCGCTATTGGCAATAAAGGCCTCGTCTAACTGAGGTCGATATTCCCAATAACGTCCTCAAGTGGGCCCAATCACTTATAAGACTCAGCGCGTCCACACTGTCTCTCTCTCTCTCTCTCTCTCTCTCTCTCTCTCTCTCTCTCTCTCTCTCTCTCTCACTCTTATTTCGTTTTTCTTCTTCTCTATCTCCAACAGCGGCCTCTCCATCTTTCTTCCCAAAACCCAAAACCCTAACCCCTAATTTCTCCCCCAAAAAATTCATTAATTCGAGTTTGATTCTTCTCCACCCGATCTCTCTCCTCACACTTCATCTATATCCGATCACTCTCCTCACTACAGATTTCTGAAATCACAACTACAGATTTTGGAAATCCCTAAAACATATCCAATCTCCAAACCCTAAAGATTATGCCTAGTATTTTGCAATTGGGATGTTTGATTCTTGGTGTAGGTTACAAAATTTTCCACTTATTGTTAAAAATATGCTACAAATTGAATGTTTGTTTATTGATTGATGAATGTATTAGACTTACAACTAGAGTTGTGTTATGATGGTTCTTCGTATATTAAACTATTGTTTTTTTAAGTTTATAGTTGCCGAATTGTAGATATTTGTTATTTGTGTTTAACAATTGGTGAGTTGTTGATGATGTTAACTGAGGAGATAACTGAATTATATATTTTTCATTGTGGGTTGTACTTGTACTTCAAATGGCAGTAGGAAATAGTATAAGATAGGCATTCAAGATCATGTCTCGAGTATGAAACTATGAATACAAGAGTCAGAGTAGATGTGGAGGCTATTATGCGATTGATATACCAATAGTTGTTACTGTATTATTCCTAGAACTAGGTGAACCTGCACTCTACTATGCAAATCACATGCAAAGGAACTAGGTATCAAATTTATATAATAAGATCATTCCATTAATTCACGATAACCTTGATTCAGATTTTGCACTGTGAAAGTTAAACTTTCCATCAAGAAAGTTATCATGTGAAAGATACTTATATAGTCACATGCACAATTGAAATAGAGATGAATTGTGAGGAGATAGCTTCTGCTGGTTTTGTGAAAGATACTTCACAATTGTGTGAGGAGATGAAATGTGAGGAGATATCTTGTGCATAGTCACATACTTATAAAGATCTCTCTCCTCTCAAGATTACCGTCCTTGGTTCTTTATGTCTCTCAGCCTCACGATAGCTTGTGCATGTGACTCTTGAAGGGTGATGAGCATAACAATTGCGTTCACTATGCTATTATGAATATATAACACCAATATATATATATATATATATATATAGGGTAAAAGGGATATGAGCAACTTGCTCATTTAGTAAATGAGCAAGTGATTATGTGGCATGCATGTGATACATTGGACAACTAACCATTTTAGGAATTTTCCAATCACATGCATTCCACATCATCAATTGCTTATTTACTAAATGAGCAAGTTGCTCATACCCCTTTTTCCCATATATATATATATATATATATATACAGAGTAGTTACTGATTAGCACCTCAAAACATAAATCGATACATCTCATATGCAACATGATATTTTTCTAATCTCCGTATACACTTTAAGTTTTATGTTTACTCCATAGTATTTTATAGCAATTTTTGAGTTCTGTTTCATCCCATACTACCATCCATGATCATCCTTGTCTGCATATATTGTTTTTCTTTATTTTTGTTGCTTGAATGAGTAGTTCCTTGATGACATATGAGCACTCTCAACAACGATCTTAACAGACTTCCTTGTTTGCTTATATTTTGTTAGGTAATCTACGCAAATATGGTAAGAACGATGGGAGCGGGATCAAGCATTGCTAGGCCCGGAGTAAGTACTATTATTTTGTAATGTTTAAATAATATATGTCATCCTATCAAGTATTCACTAAACATTATGTGTATATTTCATCCTCAAGGTGGTCGAGGCGATGTCCCATCTACGTCTGCACCGTCTGGGCATACTAGTTCGTCTCATGTTGCACCTGAAGGACCAGGCCCTCATGACCCAACAGTATTGACGTTGCAGCGGACTTATTAATCCCAACGGGTGTGGGACGGTACATCTCGAGAATGTAGTTTCCGCACACATGAGACCTTGCCTATGCATCCATTGACATACCAGCTCCTAGTTCAGGCCGGTTTCTATGGTCTAGGTTTGATAGGAAAAATGAAGCTTGACTGACATCTACTTACAGCCTTAATCGAGCGGTGGAGGCCGGAAACACATACATTTCATCTTAGCTTTGGAGAGATGATCGTGACACTTCAGGATATCGCGATTATCTCAAGACTACCAGTTGATGGACTCACCGTCATAAGAACCATGGCCTTCAATAAGGAATAACTTGTGATGGACTTTCTAGGTGTTGTGCCAGATGATAATACATTTGATGGGGTTTCAATTCGATTAAGTTGGTTGAAGAATACATTTAAAAATTTCTTTTGCCAATTTAAAAAAAAACGAAATAAGAGAATACATTTGAAGAATACATTTAAAAAACGATATAAGAGAGAGAGAGAGAGAAAGAGTGTGTGTGTGTGTGTGTGTAACCCCCATTTTCGTAAATAAATATTTTCTAAATATTTTCTTTATTTTGATTAAGTATAATTTACCTTGTGTTAAATTTGTTTTAGATTCTATATTAAAATATTTTCCAATCGAAAATTTTATTTATTTCGAATAATGGTATATTTTAATCTCAATTTCTATTTCTATTTGATCTACTATTTACATTATATATTATTTGGATTATTTGAATAAATCTATTAAACTCGAATTTGCATTTTGATATACATATATTATTATTATTACTATTATCAGTATTATTTTTGTTAGTGTTTTTAATTGCAGTATCATTATTTTTATTGTTATTATTATTATTATTAATATTTTATTTTAAGCCAAACATACTTTATTTTATATGTATTCATTATTTGACTTAATGTATATCTATATGTATGTTTTATAAACCCCTGTAATACCAATTATTTTTTTCCTATTGGATTTAAACTTATTAATTGACTTATAACCCAAAACCCATTACCCATTCTCCTATTGGATTATCTACCCAATAACCCAAACCCAATAACCTATTCTATATAAACTCCTGTAACCCCTTACCCTAACCCTACCCTAGTTTTCCTGTGTAACCCGCCACACCTGTTCAACCCCCTTCTTCTACCTCCAGCCTCGTCGCCCTCGTCCCCAACCTCCGCTAATCCCCATCGCCCTCAGACCACCTTCGTTCTCATCCTCTTCCTCGAACTCATCGAGCCACCACAGCCTCTCCTTCCCGAAGCTCCCCCTTCGTCTACACCCATTGAACTCCCGACCCTTCTCCCATCCTCTCCTCGACCATTCACCATTGCAACCGTCCCTGTCTACCATCTCTGATCGACTGCCACCCTCGCCACCCTCTTTTCATCCCTGTCTTCACCATCTTTCCGTCGAGCATCTCCCGAACCCATCCATCGTCTTCCTCATCCTTGCCATCCCCAGTCATCCTCGCAGCCTCTCCACCCTCCAAGCATCGCTCGATCGCTCCATCCTACTACCATCTCCCTCCTCGACTATCCCTGATCACCAGCTCCACCATCGACCGCCATTGCCATCACCATCCTCATCTCCTCTGTTTCCTCTCCGAAAACAGAGCACCACCACCTTCCCTTCGTCCCACCGTCGAGCCACCCTCCTCATCCACCCCCGTTGCTCCCCTACTGGTTATCGACTCTGACGCCTGTCGCCAACCAGTCGAGCCCCCTCGATGCTGCCAGCTTTCGCCGTCAGAGCCAAGCCAGAGCCGAAGCCCAGTGTCGTTACTGTTTGATCAGTAGTTGTTCATGGCTTTGAATCACAGCCCTCCGATCTGATCAAGATCATTGCCATCATCAGATCTCACCATCAGCTAGATCAGAGTCGTCCGTTGTTCTTATCTTGATCATCATCTTGATCTTTCGATCTGGGCCATCCGATCTCATCAGCCATCATCAGATCTTCATCATCAGCATCAGGATCACATCCAACTGTCCGATTCTCTGATCATCTTGATCATCAGATCAAAGCAATCTCAGCCGTTGATCTTCCTTGATCTTGATTGTCATGGATCTTGCCGATCATCGCCGTGTGCCGGGATCCATTTTCGTTATTCTCATCTTATCATCATTTTCATCGTCAATTGCAAGGCAAGTATCTTCTTGTACAATTTATTATTCTAGTACAAGCTTTTCTTTAAAAATACTACAAGTAGGTTGTAGTTGTGACTCCCCTTTGGCTTATCCTTTGATGATCTCATTTTACTTGTTGCCGTCCTTATCAATTACATGATCATAAGAGTCACAACCATTCATTGATATATTAGTTTCACAACTTGTTGCATTTATTTTATCATCTAATTATTCGAACACATGAAATTAAGAATCACCTTGACTTGTAGATGTATATTTGTATGATGCATGTGTTGATTTTGCTTTCTTTTGAGTTGAGAATAGCCATGGGTGCTGATTTAATACTTGTGAACCCTGATTTGTATTACACCCTAATTTAGACTCATAATAGTCACTAATCATGCCACTTGTTAGATAAAAAAATTCACATATGCTGCTGTTCATGTCTTTACTTGCTATTTTGACCGCGATAACATCAGAATCTGAACTTGAGTTCTAAACATGAAATATAGCCCCAGATGTCTAGTTTATTACCCTTTTGACGGAATTGAATTCTGAGTTATGGTTTGTGAGTTATTGCAGTTTTATTACTGTTGTATCGTAGAATTCTAGATTCATAAATTTGCTGCATCACTTTGTTTTACGAATTAAATTAACTATTCTACCTATAAGATAATGACTTAAAATTTTGCATGCTGAGACTAGACACACTAGAGAATCTTTCCTAATTTTTATATAATTAATTAATGAAGTTTCAGATTTGTTTCATGCTTTTAAATACAATTTTACAAATTCTGGCTGAACACGAATCCTGTGTAGTTTGCTATTTTGACACCTGATACTACCACTTTCATGTATCTTATTTATATGCATTTGATTCGACAAAGAGTTTAGTTTCTAAATTTTCTGACGGATCCAGATTTGCATTCATGTGGTAGCGGGAATCTCAGTTTTGGTACAGCAACGTCTTGCTGTCTAGAATTGGTATTTTGTTATGTTTAAATATTTGCATGTTATTTCTTGCATTTTGTGATTTAGAACATGTTCCTTGCATCATATAAGCTCTTGATATATCCTTGTCTTGTTTCAATTTTGTTCTCGTTATCTCTTGATCATGTGTATTTTGTAATAAAAAGTAACAAGCCGGGGTTAAGGGAAAGATCTAGTAGTGGACAATATAGAAAAGTGTACTCGGAAGGGGACCCGTGTTTTCCTCATTTGGTTACATGATAGGTGGACCATTCCGGACAGTTCAGAAAAGCTGGATGAGTTTCTCCTGAAACTGAGTTCAACGTCCCTTATCTTCAACAGCCGGGATCCATTAGGATGTATCCGGATGATGTAGAAGACTTGGTTCGATATGGAGTACAACCTTCTTCACTGAGTCGACCAAACATCCGGATAGACAAGATGCAGAGTGTTTTGATGGTGGATGACCTGCCGCTGATTCGAGCGAACTACTTCATAGGGCTGGAGTTTGAGTTGATGATTTTGAACCTTGGTCTATGCCCAACGGACAATTTGGCCCCTTTGTACTGCACATTTCCGGTAGATGCCTTTAGCTCAGGGTTGCGGCTGCCGCTGCACCCATTTGTCCAGAAGGTGTTGAATTAGGGGAGTCTGAGCCCGATGCAGTACGGCCCAAACTCTTGGAAGCAACTCATGTGCTTCATGTTGCTTTGCAAGGAAAGGGGATTACCTTTGAAGCTGAAGTACTTCTGAGCCGTACTGGGGGTCAGTTCGTCGGGAGATCATGAGGGAATATACTACATATCACCTTATCCCCACAAGAAGTTAGTCCATGGGCATCCGGACTCCATAAAAGGATGGAAGGAAAAACACTTTATCATCCGAAATCAAGTGCTTTGAAAAATTCCCATGACCTGGAATTTTTAGAAGCCGAATCACAATCCTTCGAAGAGAAAAGACTTGACTGACGAGGAGTGGGCCAATGTGGATCGGATCATTGCTAGCAACAGCATCAGCTGGTCGAATGTGACCAAGAGGCATCTAGCTCAAATCGGACTGAGCCTCATTGACCCTTGTATGTTTTCGTTTCCTTTTTTGTTCAACTTTTTCCCTTTGGTCTTATGATTCTTTTTCTTCTTTCACAGCAATGGATGATACAGCTATTGATGCGATGAGGGCCCTACTGGTCAAGCAGAGGGTTGCCGACCAGGAGAAGCACCGAAAAAGGTCCTTTCAGAGAGGCTCCGAAGGGACTTCAGACACGAAGTCCAAGAAGCAGAGGATCTTCACGGTCGCCGGGACCCCAAGCTCTGCGAAGGAGGCAGCGAATTCGAGTAACCTTAAGGTTGCGGACATGCTGAGAAGTAGCATCCCGCCCGTCCACCCAACGGCCCAGGAGACAGTGGGCGAAGAGGGGCTCAGAGTGTGGTCTCCCAACTGGGCTATGAAGGCAGCCGATATGCTAAACGAGGGGCCGGTAGCGATCGAGGTGGTGGAACACCTGGCCACGCCTCGCGATAAGGAGTCCCTGGCGACCGAGACTCTCGAGTCGTGCTATATGAGGTGGGCTCAGGCCAACATACTGGTAAGGTTTTCTTCAACCCCGTGACTACCTCGAACCTTTTCTATTTAACCTTTCTAAATCTTAGTCCCCCCGTTCGCAGGCATCACTAGCCGGAGCCCAGATGAAGAGGTTGCACACTCGCGAGCTCCAGCGGGTGGTGAAGAATGCTCAACAATATAAGCGTGAGATGAAGGACCTGAAGTTGAAGTAGGACGTGGCCGAGTCCCGTGAGTGGCCCTTAAGGTCGAGGTGACTTCCCTCGCCGATGACCGGGCACGGGTGGAGGGGGAAATAAAGAAGGCAGCCGCCAAGGAGCTAAAGAAGATGACGAACACCACCATAGACAAGGTCATCGACACCCCATGACAAGGCGTACAATCGGGTCCTTCATCATGTCCTGTATTACTACCCCGAGTGTTAGTTCGAGGAGTTTCAATATGGCATGAAACTTACCAAGCATCCGAAAATGCTCAGGGGAGACAATGAGGAGGGGGGTGAAGAGCTACTGGCCAAAGAGAACATAGCGGAGGCGGCCGACCCCAAAGTCAACACATCGGCTGTCGAAGAGGTTCTCCACTCTTCCATGCAATAGTTTTAGTCTTTTCGGTTTTTTTTTTTTGTATTTGCCGAGTGCGGACTGGCCACCGCAAGTTGGTAAAATTTTTGGTGAATGAAATGAATTTTTGGCCGAACTCTTTGACTTTGGAATTTTTAGATTTTGCCATCTTTGTGAGGCTCGGAATGATGTGCCCTTTCCTTATTTGTATCAAATGAATGAGACCTTCGTGGGCAACCCTCATGATGTTGAGGTGGAGTGCCTTAGGGGCAAGCTAAAATCCATAGAGTCCGTCTTGGTGCGCTATTGTAAACAGGATCGAGATCAGGAAGCAACAATTTCTTATTTTATGATAAGTAAAAGGAGTTAAGCTTGGAGTTGGGTCGTCTGAAGAAGACAATTGCTAACCACAACATAGGGAGCGCTGAGACTAGATGGTCAGTGTCTGGTACTTTAGCTCGGCGACCAACCTCTGAATCATTCCTTCGCGAGGATATAGTGGAGAAGGAATTGGAGATACAAAGGTTGAAGGTCATGCTCGGAGTGGCAATATCCCGATCCCATTCTTACGGGGGTAGTTGGCCCTTCGTTGGTTGTTCATCTCCATCCCTGAGGCTGGAGCCGGCGAGACCGGGGGATGCCTAGAGCTCTGTTGCTGGTGTTTCTACCTTAGCGACCCCGAGGGATTCTGGTGGATTCGTCGACAAGCAAACTCGTTCGATTGGGTTTGAACTGGTTTTCGTTAGTCCTAAAGCTCCCCAAGAGGAAGATTAGGTCGATATTGTAACAATTCTAATTTGGTTGTAATCATATGGTCGAGATCGTAAGAGTTGTAATATGGCCTCGGCCATTGTATCAATAAACCTTCATATGTTGTAATAAAATGATCCTTTCGCTTGTTGTCGGCTTCGATCTAGATGTGTTGACGAGGTGGACCTACTGAATGTGAGAGATTGAGAAATCGCTTGTTTGTGCTCGAAGTCCAATTGAGATATTGAGAAATCTCACGTTATGGCTCGAAGTCCAAGCCGAGCAGCGAGGACGTGAGAGATTAAGAGATATTAGGGTTAGGGCTCCAAGTCGAGCAGCTAGTGTAATGCATCTTGTAAAAAGCTGGCTGCAGGCTCGAGAACCATACCAAGCGTCTAGCATAGCGTAGCTTGTGAAAAACTGGCTACTGGCTCAAAGTCTACACCGAGCGGTGAGGATGTGAGAGACTGAGAAATCTCTCTTAGAGCTGGAAGGCTGATGAGATTATTTGTAAGTGTACAAAATCGCAACAAGTAGTATAGTTTAAGTAAAAAGAGTGTCGAACCTACAAGGAATAATTATTTTATTGAGTTTGAAATTTACTAGATTAACTACTATTTAGAAAATCTAAATTTGATAAAGAAAACAACTAAATTAAATTAATGCAGGATGGATACTAGAGGTGCTCCCCGTCGGCTCTAGACGTGGCACTTAGTTCCATATAACTTGTAATCGATTAGCATGTAAACAAGAGTCATGTCATGTAATCATGGGTCACTATTACAAGAAACACCGGCCTCCTTCTGAGTGCACTCACCTATATTATTCACTACTAGATTCTTTTCCTTATTACCTCGGCTTGTTATTCTTTTCATAAAAATTAAACATGAACATGCATCAACGAGGACGAGTATCAAGACAAGATCAAGAGGATATCAAGAGACAAGTAATGCAAGATCCATGATACACTTTATAAAATGCGAGAGTCAATATTTATACAAGTATGCATGAAAATACGAATTTTGGGCAGCAGGACATTGCTGTACTAAAACAGATTTTTCTACTGCTACAGGCAAGCAAATAAAGATCTGTTAGGAGTTCTAAAAACTAGACTCCTTACCGGTTCCCAAGCATATACACACAACATATCATAAATACAGAAACTAGGTGTAAAATTATAATCTTTACTGATTTCATGTTCAGGCAGCATGTTGTAGCTAAATCCTTGCATGTGAAAGTTGATCATAACTCCATTAAAATATTCTAAAAAATCATAATCAAATTCCTAACATTGATCAGCAAAAACAAAACAAATCACAAGTTTTAATTATTAATTTAATTTGCTGTTTCTACTAATTAAACACGATAATGCGATTTTCAGCCTGTAATTTGGAATGCAGATGTTACAGCACGAAAATCTGAATATCTTACAATTCGTAAATCAAATTGCAAAACCGACATATGATCTGAATTTCAGACATAGAAAGATACAATTCTCATTCAATAAGTTTTAATCAATGACAAATATAATCAGGTCAAAAATGTGGTTCTTTACTGAACTCGCATTTAGGCAGCAATCTAGAATCATATTTGCATAAATATATTCAGTCAGAAAATTATCAAATAATTCTACAAAAATTTAGAGTGACTCTTAATCATGTCTAGTCATATCCAGATTAATATCAAGTCTAAATTTTACCATTAACATTTATTTTAATCAATAATTGATGCCAATGTTCTTGTAAACGGCGATCTGGAAATCTGTGACCTAACAGTATTAAAAGTATGATATCTTACAAGTTATAAATCGCATTCCAGATCCGTCATAAGTCTTGGAAAGTAGATTCATGGGACTACAGAAGCTATTCACAAAGTTTCATCAAGTTCATATATCAAGTGATTCAAAACTTCAATGCAATATCAAATAGGCAGCAGGCCAGCAAGAAAATTCATGTTAATTGTCAAATATTTAAATACGCCAGTATACAATTCTATGGAAATTAATTTACAGAAATTGTACTTAATTAATAGGATGAATTTCCTATTATTAATAGGACCATATTATCTCATTCATAGTATTTAGTTCCACGAACCAATTCGAACCCAAACAAAAGCATCATATCAAACTACTATATATAACATGATTTTTATATTGTTCGTGTAGTGTATGCACATTATGAAATGCAACGTGACATGCGTTTGAGTCAAGGAGACTGACACAAAAAGAGGACTACTACTTGGTTTTGCCGATGAATCCATAGTAGTCTCTTTGACGGGTAACAAGCAGATAAAACATGACAAATAATAATTGAGCTACTTGCGGAAAACAAAAATTATTTCGTGAACTAGAAACAACAGGAGGGTTCAAAAGATAGCTTGCCTTATTAACGATTAATCCGAATACAATGAAGACGATATGAGAAATCCAACGGAGGCAACACGTTCAACCACAATAACACGTGCAACACATGTGAACAACACAACAGCAACAATAGTAAGGACAGCAACACAGCAAGAGCACATCTAGAAACAACAACAACCGGCAACAGCAAACCGTAAGGCGACGACATAATGACAACAACGGCAGCAATGGCAATAATGCGGCGCAGGGGCATCGAGCAGGAGTTCGATGGTCGTGATCTGCAGTGGAGAGAGCGACGGGCTACATTTCGAACGGCGTTGGAGGAGGGTTGCAGGGTCGTGATCGATGGCGGAGAAGAGGGCGACGGGTGGCACATGTCAGGGTGTAGTCGACGAGGATGGAGAAGTGGGATGGAGGACGGGTGCAGGAGAAGATGAGAGGGAAAGGTCGAGGGCTCGACGAGCAGGGTCGGCCCTACCCTAGAGGCGGGTAAGGTGGCCGCTTTGGGCCCCCAGAGATTCGCGATTTTAGGGGCCCCCAAATTTGAACTTCCCTTGTAGATATAGGCACATATTTTGCGCGTAAAAAAAAAATATGCTATTAGGGGCCCCATTTCAAAAGTTCGCCTAGGGCCCCTGGGAACTCAGGGTCGGCCCTGTCAACGAGGAGGATGATGGGTTCGATGAAGGTTGTAGTTTGCAATGGAGCTCGGCGGTCGACTGTGGGATGCAGGCTAGAGGGCGAGGATGATCGGGAGTGGGCTTCTATGGGTGCGGAGGCGATCAGAGGAAGAAGAAGGCATAGAGGATTAGGCGGCTGTAAGGGTAATTAGGGTTAAGTGTGATTATGGTTAGGGGTGATTAGGAGGTTCATATAGGAGATTAAGATGGGTTATTGGGTAATGAGTTAACGGGTCTTGGATGCGGGTTAATGAGTTTGGGTGGATTATGAGTAGAATTATGAGGAATTACTAGATAAAAAGAGTAACAAATATACGAAAATGAGAATAGGATGCACGGAAAATTTTTAGAGTTCAACAGAAGATAAAATTGACTAAAAGAACGAATTGTATAGAAGACGAACAACAAAATTTTATTATCCGATATCAAAAGTTACAGAATTCCAGAAAGAAAGGATAAAGAAAATAAAGAGAAAAAATACAATGAAAATCCAAAAAATCGGAAACAAGTGTTGCACCCGTGCTCCTTCTTTCTCTCACCTCGTTTTCCACGCCTCCAACACAGAGCCACCACATCTTTTTCTTTCACTTCTCCTATTTATATAAGCAGCAGTAGTAGTAGGTTAGGTTTAATTTAATTAGGGTTAGTTAATTAAAGTTAGGATTAGTTATTTAGTTAATTAATTAACATATTAATATCAAAATTAATGTTTTGGTTTTAAATTAATCAACCAAATCCATCCTAAAATCCAACACAATTCCTTCCATTTCTTTTTATTTTTATTTTTTAAATTTTTTATTACACAATTCATTCAAACCCCCAATTGATCATATTATTTTGTATTGATTTCTTATTTGACCAATTTGTAAAAATATGTATTTGAGTGCTCTAATTTTCCAAAATTTATCACATAAAATAAATTTGAATTTTAAAATCTTTATCCTTATTTTCTTTCTTGATTTTACCAAAATGCATATCTTTTTGTACTTATAAATCTCATTCCTTCAAAATCACATAAATAAAATAGAAAGAAGATAAATTTTAAAAAAATAATTGAGAACTCACAACTTTAATGTGTAAAGAGTAATAAAATCATATATAAATTCCACTCATCAAAGTCCAAACCGAGCGACGGGCATAGTGCAGCTTGTAAAAAGATGGCTGCTGGCTCGAGGTGCATCCCGAGCGTCAAGCGTAGTGCAGCTTATACAAAGATGGCTGCTGGCTCGAGGAGCATGCTGAGCGTCGAGCGTCGAACGTAGCGTAGCTTGTGAAAAAGTTGGTTGCTGGCTTGAAGTCCAAACCGAGCGGCGAGGACATGATAGACTGAGAAATCTCTCGTTATGGTTGGAAGTCCAAGCCGAGCAACGGGCATAGTGCAACTTGTAAAAAGTTGGATACTGGTTCGAGGTGCATGCCGAGCGTCGAGCGTAGCAAGCTTTTGAAAAAGCTAACTACTGGCTGGAGGAGAATGCCAAGCATCGAGCGTAGCGCCGCATAGCTTGTGAAAAAGCTGGTTGCTGACTCGAAGTCCAAGCTGAGCGGCGAGGACGTGAGAGACTGAAAAATCTCTCATTCAAAGAAGTAAGCGTGGGACATTCTAACTCGAAAAATAAAAGAAACTTCATTGCATTTCCTTGCTTGATTACACAAAAGGAATAGCATGTAGCGCCGATTACAACCACAGATGCTCCTACGGTGCCTTATGGAACTTAATAAGATGCTGTGAATTTCAGGACTATCCTGCCCCCCCAGGTCTTTGAGTCAGTACGTTCCAGGACGTACCACTTAGGAGACCTTGTACGGGCCCTCCCAGATTGGAGCTAGTTTTTCTTTCGAGGTGGGGTGGGATATAGCAAGCTTCCTGAGTACGAGGTCGCCCTCCTCGGACGGACATTCTTGTTGTAGAACCTTTCAATCCGCTGTTGTTTCTTCTTATGGTGGACTTTTCACAGATCTCGTCGACTAGGTCCAAGTTGGTCCTGAGGTCGCTCGAATTGGATTCCTTATTGAAGCTCATGATCTTAGGCGAAGGGAGCCCGACTTCTAGCGGGATGACAACTTCAGTTCGATATGTCAGGTTGAATGGAGACACACCCGTAGGGATCCTCTTTGTTGTTCGATATGACCAAAGGATGCTGGATAATTCGTCGACAAATGGTCCCTTGGGGGCTTTGTCCAACCATTTTTTAGACCTTCAAGAACTTTACGGTTGGTGTTTTCAGTTTGGCTGCTCGATAAGGGATGGGCTATTAATGAGAACCACTGCTGGATCCCAAGGTCTTCGCAGAACTTTTGAAAATTTTTGCCTGCAAATTAAGTTTCGTTATCGATGATGAGCACCCGCAGGATCCTGAACCGACAAATAATGTATTTCCAGAAGAATTGTTGGGCTTGATGTTTAGTGATTATCGTCAAGGGTTCTGCCTCAACCCACTTAGTGAAGTAGTCGATGACCACTATAAGGAAGCGTCTTTGGCCTATAGCCTTCGGAAAGGGGCTGACTGGGTTCATTCCCCACATGGAGAAGAGGGTCGAACTGGTAAGTGACTTAAGTTCGACTTGGGGTGAGTGTCTGATCAAAGAGAATCTCTGACAGGGGCCGCACCTTTTCACAAGATCATGGACATCTTGCAATATGGTCAGCCAATAGTAGCCGTGATTCTTTTCTCGCGAGCGACCTACTTCCCATGTGGCATCCCCCAATTCCTTCATGCAACTCCTCTAGCACTTACTTGGCTTCATCTGGACTCAGACATCGAAGATATGGTCTCCCGTCCACCTTAGTGTACGATTGCTTGAAGAGTACATTATCAATCATGGGGGATCTTTCTGATCGGATTCTTATCTTTCTCACTTCGGCCGGGTCTAGTGGGAGTTCACCATCTACCAAAAACTTCCGTACGGGGTCCATCCAAGTGCATGCTTGAATGCCTGGGTTGATGGAAAGGACCTTAGGGTTCTCGATCATAGGCGTAAGGAGGATCTCAACAGCCCTCGAAGGACGACGAGGCGAGCTTGGACAAGGCATCGAACTGGCTATTTTGTTTCCTCGGAATGCGCTCGACAGTAACATCTTCGAAGACTGTAAAGAGTTGCCTGACACGGGCCTAGTATTGGATCATTTGGGCATCACGGGCTTCATAATCCCCGAAAATTTAATTGACCACAAGCTGAGAGTTACTGAAGTCCCTCATTCGTCTTGCCCCTACCTTGTGGGCTAGCATGAGCCCAATGATCATGGCTTTGTATTTCACCTCGTTGTTGGAGGCCTGAAAGTTAAGACATAGGGAGTACTAGAGGACGAAGTCGTCGGGGCCTCTGAGTATGATGCCAGCTCCACTTCCATCCTCGCAGAATGATCTGTCAACATAGATCTCCTACACTAGTTCATCCTCATGGATTTCAGATGCTTCGGGAATGGTATATTCTGTGATGAATTCTGTGAGGGATTGCCTTTTGATGATTGTCCGAGGTTGGTAGCTGATATCATGCTGGCTCAACTCGATTGACCACTTGATCAAGAGGCTGGAATTCTCCGATTTTTTTAGGACCATCTTGAGAGGCTGGTCCGTAAGGAATTGGATGGAGTGAGCTTGAAAGTACGGTTGGAGTTTCCGAGCGGCCATCACCAATGCATATGCAACCTTTTCCATCCTAGTGTATCGGAGTTCAGTGTCATGCAGGACTTTGCTGACATAATAGATGGGCTTCTAGACCCCATCTTCCTCCCTGACTAGTATGATGCAGAGTGTATGTACCGAAGCAGCCAGATAGAGATAAAGGGACTCACCCAACTCGGGTTTTCTAAGGAGTGGGGGGTTGGCCAGGTAGGACTTCAGCTGATCGAAAGCCGACCATTGAGAATTTTCCCACTTGAAGCTTTTCGCCCCCCGGAGGGTTTTGAAGAACGGGAGTGAATTTTCTCCGGACTTGGAGAGAAAACGGCCGATGGCCGCCAGTCGAACCGCGAGTCGTTGGACTTCTTTGACATTTCTTGGAGGGGTCATGTCCAGTATGGTCTAAATCTTTTTGGGGTTTACCTCAATGCCTCGCTGGCTGACCACAAATCTGAGAAATTTTCCCGATGTGATGCCGAAGGCACATTTGAAGTAGTTGAGCGTCATATTATGGGATTGCAAGACCTGGAAGATCACTGACATGATCTTGTCTCATGTGGCTTTTGATGAGCATATGTTCGGAATATACTTCCATGTTCTGGCATATCTTTTCCTTAAAGACCCGATTGATGAGCATTTGGTACGTGGCACTTACGTTCTTCAGCCTGAAGGGCATGACCCTATAACAGTAGAGGCTCTATCACAAAGGCTGTCTTGGGGATGTTTAAAAGGAACATTCTGATCTAGTTGTAACCTGAGAAGGTGTCCATGAAACTTAGTAGCTCGACACCCGAGATCGTATCTATCAGGTCATCGATGCTCGGGAGGGGAAATGAATCTTTTAGGACAGACCTTGATGAGGTCTGTGAAGTCTATACAGATTCTCTATTTGCCACTCAGTTTCTTCACCATCACAATGTTTGCCAACCACTGCAGGTAGTTGACTTCCTGTATGAACCGCGCTGAGAGGAACTTGTCCACTTCTTCCTTTACTGCTTGTTGCCTCTCGGGAGAAAACTTACGCCGCTTCTGCTGGACTGGCTTCGAGTCTGGGCAAACGCTTAATTTATGCATGATGAGGCTCTCCGAAATCCCTGGCATATTCGAGGGCGTCCATGCGAAGACGTCGGCATTCCGACGGTTACAGCTAATAATGGCCAGCTTCAGGTCCAGAGCAAGATTCTGGATCACTCAGAACCGTTTAGATTCGTCGTCCCCGGGGAACAGGACCTCCTCCAATTTTTTGATGGACTCCGAGTGCAACTGGCTCCTCTCAGATGGGAGTTCCACCATGTCAAGGGGGAAGACCGTGCCCCCCACTGTAGCCATATATCATGAACGAGCGAATTCCTGATTGCCTCGGACAATGCCGAATCCGTGGTCGGTAGGAAATTTCAACTTCAGGTGATAGGCAGAGGGCACAACCTGGAAGGAGCAGAGGTCGGGCCTACCGAGGATGACATTATATGCAGCCTTGACATTGACCACCATGAAGTCTATTGCCTCTATTAAGATGGTCGAGGCCATTCCAGTTGTTACATCGAGCATGACGATTCCCTCAATATGGAAAGGGACACTCAAGAACTCGTGGAGCGTGTACCCGACCGGCTTCAGCCTCTTGTGAGAGAGTTTGAGTTTTTCGAATGCATCTAGGAATAGGATATTGACGGAGTTTCCGTTATCAACTAGGATGTGGCGAACCTCGTGATTAATCATGCCAAGGATGACAACTAGGGCATCACAATGAGGCAGACGGATGCCTTCCAGATCTTTTTTGGAGAATGAGACCGCCACTCCTTGAACCCCGGGGGGCGGAAAGTTCTGGATTGAATTAAACTCTCGTACAAAGGCCTTGCAGGAGGTGCTCGACTCACCCCGCATGGGTCCTTCATGGACACAGTGAAGAATGGATGGCCCCCTGACATCTTCGGGCTTAGGTTCTGCCTCTAGATGCCTGCTGGCCGTTCGAGGAGGGGGCGATGCCCTCTGGTCGCTCAGGTTAGTTTGGGTGAACTCCCTTAGGTACCCCCTTTGGATGAGGGCCCGAAAATTATTAGTCTCATGTCCGTGGTCTCGATGGAACCTGTAGTAGAATCTCTTGTCCCTTTTCTTGTTGTTATTCGCTCGGTGAGGATGGCGGACGATCCCCTTAACCTCAATTTCCATGAGAATGTCCGACACAGTCTGAGTAACCTAAGTGAACCTCTCGAATCGGGGGAAAGGATGCTGTCATTTCTTATTGAGTGCATCTTTCTGAGTGTTCTTCATAAGCTCGGAGTCATCAACCATTCTCTTCCCCTTGGCTAGGGTTTCCTTCAGGCCTTTAATTGTAGAGCCTCCTCGGCTCAAATGTATTTTTCAACCTAGTTGAGGAGTTCGGGAATTCGATGGGCGGCTTCTTCGCCAAGGAGGCCTTTAGCTGGCCGTGGTGAACATTGTGTCGGAAGGCTGTGGACACGACTCCCGCATCGAGAGAAGAGACCACCCTAACGTCGACAGTGAACCTTCGCACGAAGTCCTGGAGGGACTCTCCTTCCTTTTGCTTGAGGTCCAGGAGGGTCGCGGTCGTCTTCTTGACCTTGCATTCATCACAAAGTGAGCAAGGAAGCTTGCCTCGAGCTGGTCGAATGAGAAAATTGTGTTGAGGCTGATCTTGGAGAACCATTCCCGTGCTGGGCCACGGAGCGTGGCTGTAATACCCCACAAAATTGAGTTATGATAATTTTTTCCACGGGTGTTACGTACATGTATTTTGTACTGTTACGAGTAATATCCATAACATATTTTAATATAAATGTCCTATGTATTTCTGCATTTCAATTATTTATACATTTTATGTCTTCTCAAAATTTATTTTTTATCATATTCTGAGCCAACTTAAATATTTATTTTAATCTTTGTGTTTTTTTATGCATTGCACCTGCTTTCAATAGACGTGTCAATTATGGATATTCTACCGTTACGTGTAATAATATAAAACTTTCTACGTGTTCAACTATTTATTGTATAACTTGTTCGAATTCTTTTCATAAATAGAAATTCATTTTTCTCTATTTTGACTCAAATATAATTTTTACACGTGTGGTGCACGTGTTTTCTGTGCATGCGTTGATTATATTGTTGTATACATATACAGAATTAATGAAACGTATTTTACATATTTTTTATGTTGATTGCTATAGAAATTTTTCATTTTCTCAAATTTATTTTATATATGAATATTTATTAGCACGTGCTTTACACGTGTTTCTTTTTATACACATGCAAATTATATTATTTTTATTACAAAAGTTGTGCACTAAAATTTCATTAAGAGTTATTTAAACAAATTATACTATTTTTTTATTAAGAAAAATAATATAATTATTTATTAAAAAATATGGTTTAAAATAAAATAAAATAATAAAATAAGGGTGGAATGAAAAAGTGTACAAAACACGTGCACACATGCACACGTGCACACTTACAATGTGCACTCTTTCATATGGCTGCATATCGGAGAGAGTGGGGTGAGTGTGTGAGTGGGTGTGTGAGTAGTTGGTTGTTAAAACTACTCCCTAATTTTTCATATAAATACCCCCTAATCTAATCTCATATGAACACAAATAAAAATAATAAAAAAAAACATTAGGTGTTTTGCTGCTGTTTGATTTCGGGAAATGCAAGGGAGGGAGCTGCATTTTTTGACGGAGTAGGGGATTGTGGGGCTTTTGCTAAGTTTTCAACTACTAGAAGGTCTCTTTTGAGGTGGGTGTTTCACCAACTTTCTAATATAATTTTATTAGTAAGATACGAGATTGTAGAATATACATGTGTAAATTGTTAGATACATGATAACTTATATAGATTGAGTATTCATGTTTAGATTATGTGTTGTTGATTAAAGGTGTGAAATTATGATATGATTAATTTGGGGGCATTTTGTATAAGTTTTTGTTTTAAATTTTAGTTGCTCTTCAGAAAATTATATCTATTAAACTAGAAGGAATCTAGATCTAAAAATTTTATATGAGCACCTCGTATATGCCAAAAACATCTCCTTAATATTTCATAATATTTGGATGTCGTTTACTATTTTAATAAAATCTAAACTTAGGACTGGTTGGCAGTTTGGCTAGTTGCTGGAAATTTGTATACATTTCGGATTTTGATCATTTCGGCATCTTAGATGCAGTATTTAGAGAAAGGTCAAAACTAAGAAGTTTAATTAGACTCGTTGACCTTTATTTAGAGTCTAAAAAATCAATTTTCCATGAAGAATAGAATTTATAATGAATTTTACAAGATTGAACAAGTAGCAGTACTTTAGCTGTAGTTGAGTTTGTATAACATTTCGATCCTACTGTAGATTTCGAAGAATTCAGGGTTATAGACACAATATTCTGGAGAAACTTATAACTACAAAGTTATAATATACTTGTATGCCTTTAATTTGATCTAAAGAACACAAAATTTCATGAAGCATAGAATTTTCTGTGATTTTTACAAGTAGCATGAACTGCAGTTTTCAGATTTTGAACCTACTATTTTGCAAATGAATTTAGATTTAGAAACTGATGATGAATTTAGATGATCTTAACTACAAAGTTTTAGTAGACTCATTTATGTTTCCTATGAAACTAAGAAATCTATTTTTGGAGTAGTGTTGAAATTTATATGATTTTTACAATATCATTGGGTTGCCGTCTCTAGTTAAACATTCAAATAGTGGATTATATATATATGTTGTTACCTTGAATCGAAGTTGATAAAGAAATAGTCTTGGATTATTGGTTGTGCATGTGGCTTAGGATCTTTGAGATTGTAGGTTTGAGAATTGGTGAGTTCGAATTTGGTAGTATTTACTATTTTTGAGTATATTGGAAATATAAAATGATTTTTTGGGGGAGAACATTTTGATGGTAATTTGCACAAACATTTTTGGGTTAATTTCCCCACTTAGATAAAGGATTAAACACATATTTGGTAATTGGATTTGAAGAATTTGAATAGAGATGATTTTCAAGGATATTGCATTTTAAAGATTTAATATTTCATGAAAATTAGTACAATTGTTTTGGATTAAATCCCAGGTTTGAATAAATGATTTCAGTACAGGTTTTGGAGATTTGAATTGATATATTAGAACAAGATGATATTGGTTGAATTGAGACAGTTGAAGTCCTATTATAACATTTTGGAAAATTTTGTCTAGTTATTTGAGGATGACTAGTTGAAGAAATTTATATTGATAAAGAAATGAATTTCATTCTAGAACTTGTGTAAAATGATTGACATGAAAAATTAAAAAATAAACAAAGACTGTATTTTGGAAAATAAACATACGATATTGTAAGGGTTTTATCAAATCAAATTGATCTTGAGATGTGTTGGGCAATTTAAAGGGAATAAATGAAAGAATTAATGATTTGTAATGAATGAAATTTTTTTATGAAGAGATTAGATGTAACCTAGTTGATCTCTATGTTGAGATGGTTGGATTCTAGAGATTGAGCGAGACCCAGAGTGCCGGCAGGTAATGATATGTGATAAATAAAATTTGAGAAGTAGCCATTGTGGGTTAACTTTCTCTTTGAGAAGTAGCCAATGTGGGCTAACATTCTCAGTATTTTGGTTTAAGTCCAGTGGGTAAACTCGCTCTAAGTCCTAGTAACTATAATTTAACTTAAGGACTGACACTAGTTGGAGATGATGAAACAAGAGAAAACGTGAGTATGAGGGCTCCAGGATGATCCGCGGAGTGAGACGATCCCCAGTATTTCGGGACGATGGATGAAATAGGCTACAACATGATCTGCGAAGTGGGATTGATCTCCAGTATTTCGAGACGAGAGCCAATACTTGCCAAGTATCTAAATCTCGTAGTATTCATGGTAGTAGGTTGCATGGCGAGGGATTAAACCCTATATTGTGGAGTACGTTAAGGGCTTGCCCTCGAACTTATGTAGTATGGAATGCATACTGAACAAGTATGCATTAGTGTCATCATAAATATAAATGTCTGTATTAGGCATTAAGTTCATATCATACACTGACATACTTAGGATAGTCACTTCTCACATTTTGTTTTGCATTCAAGTTTGTGTTTGCTAAAGTAGAAGAATCGTATTATAGCATTGCATCAGTTGTATGCAACTGACGTGCCCACAGTTTTCTAGTTGCAGGATTGGTTTTGGCATGGAATTGAAGTCACTGTGATGGGTTAACATAAGATTGAAGAGTTTCCATTTTCATATGTTGTATTGTACTTATTCACTTCCGCTGTGTTATTGAAAAGAACAATGTTATATATGGAAAAGTTTTAAATTTCTTGTATTTTTGTATGAAATTGAAGTAAAAGATCCTATTTGTGCTACGAATTACATGTATTTGGAATTCAGGGCGTGATAGTGGCTGGGAACGCGCGACAAAGGAGAGGATCTGAGACGCTGTGAATCATCATGAGGGTTTTAAACCCTTCCATGTGATCAGCAGGATCACTCTCTCCATTGTACGTCTCGAACTGAGGTGGTCTGAAATTCTTGGGAATCTCAGCATCGATGATTTTAGAGGAGAACGGAGGTCGGGAAGGCTGGTACCCCTGAGTCTGTATCCCGCCCTCACCGATCCGAGCAAAGCGATTCTCCATTTCTTGGAGGCGATGAAGGATGGCCTGGTCGGTTGAGTTGAGCCGTGAGACTCACAGCCCTGTGCTTCCTCCCAGCGAGGGTTTTCATTTTGACGCTTGGTTATTGGGACAACCCAGAGGGCCTGAAGGACCTCGTTTCGAAAATCCCGGAACTCGGCTCTCGTGACCGGGGCCTATCTGCCTTGACTATTTGGGGGTGGTCTATCTCTCGGGGAGTGGCTGTACCTCTGCTCTCGACCCTGGGATGGGTGAATGTTGTGGGTTGGTGCCTGGTTGGAGATCGGTTGAGCTGGTGCCGGAGGTCATCCACAGGCTTCCGATTGTTGATGATGTAGCGAAGGTTGTTGGCAACCGAGCGTGAAGCACTCGGGCCTGGTTCCGACTGACCCTCGGCTCGCTGCATTCGAGACCCCCGTGTGTTCGCATGACTGGAAGAAGGATGAGGAGGGTCAGGATGACGTCCTGTCGTGGGCGCTTTATTGGCTTTAGGTGCCATGGAAGGGTCGACCTCGGGGTGAGAACCGAGACTGGGATCGAATCAGTCTGCCCCTATTCCCAAAGACGGTGCCAATCTAATGTTGCTGATTTAGTGGTGGAAGCAATAAATGTGAGTTCTTGTTATTTATAGTGGAAGATACAAGTCTGAGACAGATCTCAGTCACAGATCTGGATCTGAGATGGAAATTTCATTTGGAGCAAGAGAGGTGGTGCGGCTGGTAGCTGGCCACCCCTGAACACCTGCACAACGCCTAGAAACACCGGGAGGGATCCTGTGGCAGGGCTTCTAATGATTTAGTCAGTCACTGGGAGAAAGGAAAGTTAGGGTTAAGGTGAGAAAAATTTATTACCTTGTGAAAGGGAAGGGGGTCTGCTATTTATAGGCAGAGAGAGAGGAAACCCTAACCCTAATAGACCGGGTGACCCTCTTTTGGGGGCCTGAAATAGCAGAAGGCCCATAGGGGCTGTAGGGCTCATTCTTGGGAGTTTTGTGGATCCTGAGGGGATTGGACAACCTAGATTAAGTCAGATTTCTTACCCACATCACTAATTGTAATCCCTGTTTCCCAAAAATGTATTTTTGTATATTTTCTGTATTTTAAAAATTTTTCCAAATCATTTTTTCGGTTTTCAAATTCTTATGTCAAAATGTATTATTGGGTTTTCTATTAAAATCTACTTTTGATCAATAGTTTTAGCTGTAACTATTTTTCTATGATTTTTGTATTTAATACAGTTCTTATTATTGTTATTATTACTTTTATTACTTTTATCATTTTTATTATTATTAATATTGTTACTATCTGTATTATTTTGCTAGTATTGTTATTTGCATTATTATTTTATTTTATTTTTATTGTTAAAATTACATTATTTTATAAATTATATTTATTAGTTATTGTATTTAAATTTTCTTATTAGATTTTTTTATTTAAAAACCCATTAACCCAATGTTAATATCCATACCCAATACCCCACTTCAAACCAATAACCCAATTAGTTGTACCCCATCCTTATTACATTTTAACCAAAACCCACTTAACCCGTTTACAACCTAACCTACTACAAATCCTACCCTTTAACTAAACTACACCTACCTTTCCTTCCTATATTACCTACTTCCCATATTCCTAATACTACCTGGATTGCACCCCCCCCCCCCCCCCCTCCCCCCCCCCAAAAAAAAAAAAAACCACCCGACCCATTTCTTTCACATGTAGCCGTCATGTGCACACCCCTTCTTCAAACCCTAATTTATACACATATATATCCTTATATTTATGCACAACCTTGCTGCATATTTTATTTTCCTTAACCATTGCCCTATTCCGTGCTTCATCTCTCCCGTTTCTCTCCATCCGCTGTCTCGCGCTCTCTTGCTCTTGGGGTTTTCTTGCGCGTGCTCGAGTGCAAATGTGGATCGTTTGTGAGTTCGTGGATTTTCGTTCGTAGGTATCGCTCCTACTTTTGAGTTCATCATTCTTCATCCCGATTTAAGGCAAGTAACTTGTACTTTAATTCATTTGTTTGATACAAGTCAAAAAGTTCACCTATAGTGTAGTTGGGTCTAGAGACAACCCTAGATTGTGTTTTTCTTGATGGATTTTGTCTCCATTGTGATAATTTGGCCATAGATGACTCATGACACAATTCTTGATATGAAATAACCTAGGATTCGCCCGTTCTTGATTTCTAGTCGTGTATGTGAAAAATGGTGTAAATTTGTGTTTTGATTGACACCCATGAGATATATTTAGTATGGACATGTTAATAACCCTAATTCATGATGTTTGGACACTTGGTAGACTTTATTTCAAGTTTGGATGCCTTTGGATCAATATTCTTGAATCTTTGTTGTTTTTGTTTTTAAGGGTAAACTCTGTATTTTCTTGCTGTTCTGTTTTGTTTGCTGTTTTCGACTGTGTTACAGTCAGTATCTTAATTTCGGTATAAAACATGGGTTTTAGATAATTTCGTCTATTTTCAAACCCCTCTGACCTTGCTTGATTTTGATTTCGTATGACTGAGTTATGGCTGTTTTAGTACAGAAGTGTCGATCTTTTCCAGATTTTGTTTTTGGGTAATTTTGATAACAAACTATTTTCAAGAACTATTCTATACATATTATTTTGATTTGAAACTTTGGTCAGTGTTTCTTTATTGAGTTAGGGATTACCCAGAATTTTGGTGAATTTTATTGATAAGTTTTATGTAATATTTCATGCTCGTTTCTAAAATCTATACATGCTACATTTTGCTCGCTGTTTTGTAAAGAACCCTATTTTCACTATGATTTCGTATACTGTATGAAAAATGTTTCCCCATTTTCTAGATAGTGGAGCCAACTAGAAAAAGTTCATCCTAATATGATCAATCATTTTAATGACCCACGAGGGAATAAAGAAGAAGGATATCATGTATAGAGGGATCGATGTGAGAATAGAATTGATAAGAATCAACCTCCCACCTCTAGACAAGTGATGTCCAGACCAGGCATTGAGTCTGGATTCCACTTTATCAATCATAGGGATCTAGTCATTACGGTGAAGTTTACCCCAGCGTAAGGAGATCCCAAGATAAGTGATAGGGAAAGACGCTGAAGCGCAATTGAAGAAATGGGCAATCTCAATCTGACGATTGACTTAACCGCCAAGCCAGAGAACTGAAGTTTCATGGAAATTAATCGATAAAGCTGAGGCTTGTTCGAAGATATAAAGAATCAGTTTAAGGTTTCGAAGAGTAGGACCATCGGGTTTAGCAAACAGAATAGTGTCATATGCATATTAGAGGTTAAGAACCCCTCTAAAATCTCAAAAGCCTCCAAGTCCTTCAATAATGTTGGCTTCCCAGGCTTTAAGAAAAAGTCTGCTGAAGACATCAGTCACAAGAGAAAATAACAAGGGGAAATGGGGTCTCCTTGATGAAGACAACGTTTACACATGAATTTATTCCCTTCAATACCAGTAATGATAATTGAAGAAGTGCCAGAGAAAAGGCTAGATTTAATCCACGAAATCTATCTAAAACCAAACCCGCAATGTAAAAGAATATCAAATAAGAATTCCTAATTAACTTTGTCGTAAGCTTTCTCGGAGTCAAGCTTGAGAAGAATACCTTCCAACTTGGATTGGTGACAGTCCGAAATGATTTCTTGGATGCAAGCTACAGTATCAAGAATGAATTTATCCTTGATGAAATCGGATTGTGACAGATCAATTAAAGGAGAGAAAACCGAGGAAAGACATTAGCAAGAACTTTCATAACAATTTTAAAAATGGCATTAAGGAGGCTAATAGGTCTAAAAGCCGAGACACTATTAGCTCCTAAAATTTTCGAGATAAGAACAATGTGCGCATAGTTAATCCTATCAAAGGATAACCAGCAATTGAAAAGGTCGGAGAACATATCAATGTGATTGTCATTAAGCAAAGTCCTAATTTTTGAAAGAAGAAGGAAGGGAATATCTAAAGGGGGCATTGAGTGAACTTTCCGTTGGTTGAGATGGTCAAATGCATCTGAAAACTTTGAAATAACAAAAATGACATCCCTTTTAATGAAATATTCTTGACACCTAACTTACATATCTTCATCTCCTTCTACTCAAAAAAATTCTTCACATCCTCATCTCTAGAAAACAACCTCAAACTAAATCCTAGATCTGACCCACAAAATTAAGGATGGTATGATCAAAAAATATGATGAGAAAGTGAGGAAATGTTTTAGAATTGTTTGCAACTTTGCAAGAGAACGTTAATAGAGAGTTTGGTCGGGAATTGGAGTACAAGGTTTGATCTTTTTAAAGGTGAAGAAGAAGATGAGGGAGTTTTTGATGGTGAAGAAGAATATGGGGAAGTTAAATAGGTGGGGAATTGAGGAAAAGCTTGGTTGGAAATTGAAAGTAGTGGGGGGAAATGTCGAAAAGACTATTGAACGAGTTTGATCATGTCAACTAACGTAATATGATGTTGTGACACACTTTAGATGTTTCAGGAGTGTTGATTACATTGAACAGAAATGAAGGATGTTATTTATATTAACTAAACAATACACGGGTGTTTTCCGCAATTTACTAAAAAAAATAGAGTACAAAATTCAGTACTATTTTATTTATTGCAATTACAATCTTACCAAACCCAGCCCACTACTATTCTAAACCCATCCCATCATCTTTCAGGATTTTTTCCCGAAGTAGACCACTTTTTAAAACTAATTCCCAAAATAACACACTTTCGAAACTAATTTCCAAAATTGACCACTCGTAGCACAGAACTGCGGCCTCTTCGATAATATTGATGCATTACCCTACTGCGGCCTAAGTACGTACCATATACATCTAGATTCCAAGACATTGTTTAAAATTTCTCAAGTCCAAAGAAGTTCAAAGGTGATTTCACAGAGGCCACAGTTGTGTACTGCAGCCTTGATAATACTTAGGCCGCAGCTCACAACTGCGACCTCAGTGAAATAATCGCTGGGGTCCAGTTCTCTTAAAACCCTCTATCCCCCTATTCTCAAATTCACTTCTTCTTCTCCCAAAAAAATTTCCTCAACTCCAACTGTGGCAACCCCCACGAACCTGAAATCAATCTCCTCCTACTCCCTAAAATCTCTCCCAAATCCAACTCTCAACTTCACTTCATCTTCCTATATCCAGACCCATTCAATTCCGAAATTCCCCAAACCCTAATTTTTCAGTTTTTTTCAAATTTGCCCAACTGCGGCCACCCACCTTCTTTCCGACCAGTCCTCGACAAGGTATGTCACGGTTGGTTAGCATGTTGTTTCTTGATATCTGCTATGAATTGTTAGTTTATATTATGAATTGTTAGTGAGTAATATAGATATTTTATACTCGGTTTGCGAAGTTTTACGAATTGTTAGTGGATATTATGAATATTTACTGAGGATTATGTATTGTTAGTGATTATTATGAATTTTTAGCAAATTGTTAGTGAATATTATGAATTATTTTTTCAATTGCTATGACCTGTTAGTGATAATTGCGAATGTGGGAATTAATTTTAACGATGACAAGGTTGAGAGGTTTGCTGCTCGTTCTGAATAGTTTGCTATGGTATGGTTGGTTGATCTAGGTTGTCAGATTTGTGTAGTTGGTAATACTGGTTGTATTCATGTAACCCTATTTCTCATTATTGTATTTTTGATTTTATTAAATAAAATTCTTGATTATTTTATTGCATTTTTGTTTGTATTTATTTTCATTCCTTTTTTATTGTGTGTTCTTCTTCGCTCTCTTGTGGTTCATTTTGCATTGATTCAGCCTTATTATTCTCATTGTTCGATCTACAAATTTGTTCTTAAGCTTGTTTATTGTTTAAAACCTATTTCATTGCCTAATTGTTTCTTATTGGACTCTTTTCTTCCTATTGGATACTACCTAGTTAACCTAAATCCATATTGACCCCATATAACCCTCTAATTGCACCCTAAACCTAATTACCAAACCCTAATATTCTTTCTTTCCCTCCTAGCCGTCATCTACCTCTCTTCCTACTCCCGATCTCCCTCCTTCCACCCCTTCGCTGTCGTCGTCTTGTTTCCGACGACGGTAGACCACCCCACCGGTCATCACCCCCTCCCCTCTCCCCGATCCCCCGCTGCACACCCCCCATGCTGCCCGTCCTCTTTGCTGTCGTCGTCTTCCTCTGTGGTCGACATAGCCGAGCAGCCCAGTGCCACCCCTAGCTACGCCGCCCTTCGTCGTCGTCGTCCAGGTGCTGTTGCCACCGATCTTGCTGTTGGTTGTTGTTGTCTCTTTGTGTATGTGCGCGTGTTCGTTTGGTGTGGATTTCTCATCTCTTGTCCGTTCGTGTTCACTGTTCAGGATCCGTTCCTGTTATTCTATTGCATCGTTTCCGTCGTCTTCATAACAGGCAAGTAACTTGTATGTGTTCTTTTTGTCATACAAGTTAAATACCGAGAGTAGTCTAGTATGAAAATGTTTGTACTCTCATGATGATTCTATCTTGTTAGTTTAACCGTTGGCATCATCTTTTGATCATGAGTAGTTACAATAGTTGATACCCGTTGCATGAAACCATTTAGATTAGATGACATTTCGACTGTATGCTTGTTGTGACATATCATATGTTGTGGTAATTGTATATGGATGCTTAGTATGATTTGTGATCTTCTTTTAGACCATTGATTCACATGCCATGCTGATTTGAGTAACCCATATATCCATGCTTTGTATGACATCTTAGATTAGACCGTTTGTAATTAAACTGTTTGATAAAATGCTTAAAAGAACTTTTGTTTACTGTTCTCTTATTTTTGTACAGTAATTTAGACCCTGTTAACATCCGTAAAATAAATAAGTTTGTGAACATAATTTGTAGCCTTCATTTTCTAGTTTCCAGAACTTTCAACAGATCTGAATTCTGAGTTTTGATGCATGAGTTATTGCCGTTTTACTGCATTTATATCGTATATTCCAGATTCTGAACTATATGTATTCTGTATGAAATATTATTTTAAAGCTGATACTAAAAGTAGAATTTGAATCCTATATTTTGCTGATTATGTTTAGACATAATTGGGACCAGTCCCTAATTTTTGTAGAATTAACTATTGATATATACATCTCGTTTCATACTAATGAAACTAGTCGATATATTTCCAAAATGCATGTTGTTCAGTAAAGAACTATATTTTCAACCTGATTCTATTCGTTTTTTATGAGAACTTTGTAAATATGAACTGTAGCCTGATTTGTCTATTTTATCATATTTTTGACAGATCTGGATTTTGAATTATACTTTATGAATTATCTCTGTTTTGGTACTGCCGTGTCTGAACTTTCAGTATTGAGATTTTGATGCATTACTCTGTTTTTCCAATTTTGTTGACTATGCTATCGATAATATAATTTCATGATATTTTATATTTTGAGACTAGATATGTTAAAGAATCTTCCAGAATTTTCTCAGATTTAATTATTATGTTTTCAAATCCTTTTCATGCTTATAAACAAGATTTTGTATTTTCTGGCTGAACATAACTTCTGTATTAAACGCTTTTTTCAACCCTGTTTCTGTGGCTGATGTATGACTTGTATATATGCACTGGATTCGGAAAAAAGTCTAGTTTCTGGATTTTCTGACAGATCTAGATTTGCAGTTCGGTAGCAACAGAAATTTCAGATTTGGTACAGTAGTGTCTTGCTGTCCAGAACTGGAAGTTTCGTTGTTTTGATTGTATGAGTTATTTTTGTTGCCGTTTGTGTTTCCTATTCATCTTAGACTTAACCTTTGTTCTTACCATGTCTTTAGCCCTATTTGTATTCGTTCACACCTATTTAATAATAATGAAAAATAATCAAGTCAGGGTTCTTAAAGGAAAAGATCGAGTAGTGAACAATATAGAAATGCATATTTGGAAGGAAACTCGTTTTTCCCACTGTTTACTGTGGTACCTACTGTTTATCTCTGGATGCATGAGGGCATGATCCATGACACTATTTTATCTTAATGTTACTGTAACTGTTTGTCTGAATATACTGCCCAATAGAAGTTCCACTACGAAATCTTAAAACGAAACTGTTTGATGTAGCAACCATGTGGTATAATTTGGGACATATAAAGTGCTACCTAGATAGTAATGAACATTAGACATAAGAACAACTGTTTTCACTGTCACATTCTGTAACTATTACCGTTGACTTTAGTGTTACTGTTGATCCATCTTATTACTGTTACTGTTGACCACTCACTATTACTGTTATACTCTTACTGTTATTCCGTTGTTTACTGTCATCTGTAGACTGTTATCTTTGTTGCCTTCTCCATGTTAGTATTTCCTGTTTAGTTTAGTTTTTCCCTTCCATTTTTCTACTTGTACTGCTTGCAGCCCGGAACTTGCATCTAACAGGCATTATGTTTTCCTGTTTTCCTATTTTTCTTGTAATTGCTATTTGAGCATGTTTCGCTGATCAATTGCCTACTGGAGTTGGTGAGAAAAAGTTTGAGCTGCACATTGGAAAATTTGCTAAATATTTTGATGAACTATTTTATATTCATGAACTGTATTATGACTTGTATTTGGGCATGTAGTCCCAGGATTATTGTTTTGTTTCAGATCTCGTATTTGTTGGGATATTTATTATTGTTGCAATAAATACTATTGAGTTATAATTGTTTTTGCATGCCTGGTTGAGTATGTTGATATATTTATCATTGTGATGAGTCAAGCAGATCCGTACAGCTTATGGATGTTGAAAACTATCTGCTGGGCTTAGTCACATACCGTATTCCATATTCTTTTGGGAAACGGGGCATGGAAATTCATTATCGTTTATGGCTACTATAAGAAAGATGGAAAATCTATATGGTAATAATGGTCGGGTGGAATTGTATGTTGATATTGTTTCTTACACTATATTGAATTTACTTTATATTAGTTTAGTTGGTGTTTGATTGCACATTTACTTGATTAGTTATGCTTAATTATAACTAGTCTGTTTGCTTTATTATAAGAGTCTGAGTTTCCATTTCTTTGATGTATCTTTAATTCAGTATAGCATTTTTAGCATACTATTGCCATTTGTATGCATCTTATGTGATTATATGTGAAAGTTGGTCATATTTCGTTGAATGACATGTCATCGAATTTTGGAATCATACATTTAGCAAGTTTATGTTTTCATACCACCAAAATTTTGGTCGCCATGTATAGTGTTGGATTTTCATCAGTCGCAGGGTTAGCTTTTGTAGGTAAGAACCATTTTGGCAATCATAGCAATTATCACTAACAATGGTATAATCTCTTCAGAAAATGTGTGTTAAGCTGGGCAAACTTGATATTGTTTGAAACATTATAATTCATTGGTTTGTAATAAAAATAATAATTGCAGTTAACGATAGACGGTTTCAATTTTACATATTATATAATGTGTTCGTTATATTAACATTGTCTAATATTGGATACTATCATGTATAGTGACCGTGCAAGAAGATAATGGCAAGAACAGGGGTCTAAATGACCGAGGTTAGAGACCATTAAATCGCAGTGAAAGACCCCCAAGTAGTAGTGAAGGCGGAGGCTGTGGTCCACCACCTACACATGTAAGAAGTGTTGATTAATTTTCATCTCTATACTTTGGATTATGAAAAATTTTGAATGATAAACATCATTTAATGAATGGTGTTATAGGTTCCCTCATCTTCGAACGCGGCCGAGCCTAGCTCCTCTTCCGTTGCAGATGGAGGTCCAGGTCTGTTAGACCCTAACCTCTTATCTTTGAAAAGTGAACACCGATCACAATCCGTTTGGAATGGTGTATCGAAGGAGTGCACATTCCGTAGAAATCCTCTACATTTGCCACTACATGCCCGCACGCACATGCTTTTGGCTGCAACAGGGTTGCTTGGAATAAGCTTGATGGGGTTTATCAAGCTTGATCAGTCCCTTCTTACCGCTCTCCTCGAAAGATGGAGACCGGAAACATACTTTCCATTTATCCGTAGGAGAAATGACGGTACCGCTCCAAGACATTGCGATGATATCAGATCTTCACGTTGATGGTGTAGCCGTAACCGGGAGTATTGGGTTTGATAAAAATGAACTTTGTACGAGAATACCTCGGTGTAGAGCCGGACGATAAATCCTTTGTTGGGCAATCCATTAAAATTTTATGGTTGGATGAAGTATTCAAAAACTCTTTAAATGATGATTCATTGGAGTTCCAAGTTGAGTGCTATACCCAGGCATATATAATGACAATTTTTGGCGGTGTGCTATTTCCGAACTCGATGGGTGATACTGTGCCATTAATGTATCTTCCGTTGATCACCGATATTAGGAAAGCCGACCAGTATAGTTGGGCTAATGCAGCTTTACCCGCATTGTATAGAAGTTTGCGCACTTTTTCCTTGAAAGCAGTTCAAATGACGAGGTCGTTGGTAATACTACAAGTGTGGAGCTGGGAGCACCTACATGTAGGGCGATCCCACATATCTCGGCAATCACAGTGGTGGATGACCGCTCCAGAGGATGAAATAATTTTGGCTCTCATTGGGGTCTACTGGAGGGGTTCACACACATGGAAAGATAACCCACATGTTGTGTTGGCATATTATAGGGATGAGCTCGATCAATTGCGAGAGGAGTTTGTTAATTGGTCTCCATACAATGACGAGTGAGTTGGAAGATTGCCACCTTCATGTAGGGTGACTCCGCAGCTATGGTTGACGACATCACCACTCGTCAACTTTGGTATTGTTGAGTTCTATTTCGTAGACTGAGTGCTTCGACAATTCGGTCATCATCAACCCATTCCGATAACAAGAAGTTATGACAGCAAATTGCACAGTGTTAAGGGAATGAGTCAGCTACCTGATCACAACTGGGCATTATATCACCAACAGAATATGAACCATTGGAATAAGAAACGATTTGACATGGTTGTAGACCACTCTCCTCCTTTTGACCTAGATTTACATCACCCATATATGTTTTGGTACCAGAGAATGACATGGTTATTTTTTGCACCACCCCGACCTACTCCAGCAGGCGTTCAGGTACTGGTTTCAAAGAGAGAGGCCAAGCTAGCTCTGGGGCATTCTAGCTTGCAGCCAATATATTAACCGATGGCACCGACTCATCGATCCATAGTAAGTCTACATTATATTGCTATTCTTTTGTTTCCTCTTCATTAAGGTATTCATTCTTATATCATTTATGAAGCATATACCGTTATCAATACGTTAACTTATTGTTGTAGATCGAGGATGCATGGGATATTGAGAATCAGTGTGCTCGTTCCCTATTGAGCAATGTGGCTAATGCAGTGAAAGACTTCGCAAGAGGGATTCTCAAACCGTGCAGGTCGCAGCTAGAACATGTTGGTGAAAGAGCCCGGCTGGATGCACTTTTGAATGCTCCGGTGCCAAACATGGGAAAGAGGGAGAAAAGTGGCATTTAAACATAAGAGGCAGGCACAACGAACCGATCCGGTACAACAATCACATGTACATCAAGAAGAAGAAGAACCACAACATGAACAACAAAAAAAAGATGGCCCAGAAGATCATATCCCAATAACCCTAGTCACTCAAGAATCCCCGAAGAGTTCAAAACGGATGAGAAAGAAAATGAAACTATATACACCAGCTTGAATGTATGTGCCACCAACATCTCTAGTAAAATCTCTCCCTAAAATGTTAATGTTTTAGTTCTATTTCTCAGTTGATTACTTGTTACATGTGAACCATTTGTACTTGAGTAGTAGTTTAGTAGTTTGCATGTTGTTTTTTATTTTTTGGAGTACTGATGGTGTGAGTCGTCGGTTGTTAAGTGATTGTAACTGATTACTTTTGTTGGTGTGTCATTTTTTGAGTACTCAGAATTACACAAACTGAGAAAGTCTGTGGTATGCATTTGATTTTGTTCCTGCAGTAGGGTTGTTTTTTGGTGTTGTTTTAAATTTTGTTGTTTGGATATGTAAATCTTTATTGAAGATGGATTGGTGGGATTAATTAAAAGCTTAGGTTGAGTTATTTGGATGTGAATTGCCTGGGAACCTGTATGTGAATTGAGTGCATATGAGTTGTAAACAGGGGATTCAATGCTTTCAATTTTTTCTGTAACTGTTATCAACAGAGGTCGCAGTTAGCAACTACGATCTATGTACAAATGAGGTCGCAGTTGACTACTGCGACTATGGACCTTTCAATTTTTCATTGGTATTGCAACTCTGTGGAAGATAGAAAGGTCCACAGTCGCATTTACACATTGAGACATGTAGGAAAATTAGGACGCAATTGGCAACTGTGACTGTGGACCTATCTCTATTCCAGAGTTTCTATCTCTCTGGAAAATAGAAAAGTCCACAGTCGCAGTTACACGATGCAGCCTATGTTTCACATAGGCCGCAATTGGCAACCGCGACTGTGGACTTTTCAATTTTTCATTGGGATAGGAACTCTCTGCAAAATAGAAAGGTTCACAGTCGTAGTTGCCAACTGCAGGCTACGGAAAAATTGGGACGTAGTTGGCAACTGCGACTGCGGACCTTTCAATATTCCAGAGAGTTGGGCTCTCTCTGGAAAACAGAAAAGTCCACAGCCCCAATTACAAGTTGCGGCCTAAGTTTCACTATGCCACAGTTGGCAACTGCGACTATCGACTTTCCAATTTTCCAGAGAGATTGAAACTCTGTGGAATAGAGATAGGTCCATGGTCGCAGTTGCCAACTGCGTCCTAATTTTCCCACAGGCCGCAGTTGGCAACTGCGACAATGGACCTTTCAATATTTTCCTGAGAGTTGCTATCCCAATGGAAAATTGAAAGGTCCACAGTCGCAGTAGCCAACTTCAACCTCATTTGTACATAGATCACAGTTGGTAACTGCGACCTATGTTGATAACAGTTACAGAACAAATTGAAAGCATTGAATCACCTGTTTACAACTCATTCACACTAAATTCACATACAAGCTCCCAGGTAATTCACATCCAAATTACTCGACATAAGCTTTTAATTAACCCCACCAATCCATCTTCAATAAATACATACATATCCAAACAACAAAATCAAAAACAACCCTGCTGCAATCTCAAAATATCATATTCATCTCAAATCACATCCAAAATTTTATCCAAGTACCTTACTACCCAGTTTATTCACATCCAATTACAAATATCAACTTCATCTCAAACCTACCAACCAAAATTTTCTGCTTCATCTCAAATCATAGCCTGCGTTACAAATGAAGACGGTAGCTAAAAAGACCACAAAATCACATCGTTTAATGAGATTACAAAATAACACTAAACCAAAATAGAACAAGCTTCATAATAGGATCAGTGACAAACTCGAATTTACATCCAAATTACACTACACATTACCTACTCCTGTAGACTGATTTCTTGAAGGAGTCCCTATACCAGATCTCGGGGGACGTCCACCATGACCTCGTGCTCCTCTTTGTAAGGCACCTATTGCAGAAGTACCACTCGACTCATCCTGTAAAATTTTCAAGACTACTTAATGTACATAGGAATGGAACAAAGAAGCAAAAAAATTACAGCTTACCCATAAACCACCAGTATCCACAAAGGCAATATCACTCGTACAACTATGCCTTTTGTGTCCAACTTGATGACATTTACTGTAACTTAGAGCACTTCTGAAGCTTGTTTCGATATCCATGCATTGCGAATGCGTGTACTTCTCGGCCGTCCTTTCCTACATCTTCTGAGTTTCGCATCCGTTATTAGTTTGAGACTAATATGTATAGGCTAATACGCTTGGTCTTGATCAGGATGAAAGGTGGGCGTCCAAGTTTTCGCTAAGGATACCACAGAATAGAATGGATCAATATATGGTAGGTAATCGAGGGCCCGAGATGCGCAAGTCGTCAATGTATAGGCTAATACGCTTGGTCTTGATCAGGATGAAAGGTGGGCGTCCAAGTTTTCGCTAAGGATACCACAGAATAGAATGGATCAATATATGGTAGGTAATCGAGGGCCCGAGATGCGCAAGTCGTCAATACATGTGAACACAGTATATGATGAAGATGGAATTTCTGACAGGTACATGTGCGCACCCCTAAATCAACAATCTGGCGTTTTCCACCCTTTTGCCTAGTACCGAAAACTCGAACATCTGTTTTGACTTGAAATACGCCAGTATTATGATAAAACATTATAGCCTCATGCAAATTAGATCTATCTTGCCATATATCAATAAGTTCTTGAACTCTTGGAGCCCAAACCCGCCCTTCACTTGTCAATTTTTGTGTCGCTTGACGACGCTCGGTGAAGTAGGAGTTGAGTTTGTAAAATAGCATCTCAACGATCGCTGTTATGGGCAAACTACGAACACCTTTTAACACAATTAAATATTTCTAATGAATTTGTTGTCATGACACCAAATTGATGCCCTCCATCCGCAGCTAGTGCTCACTTCTCCACCGGTTTTCCCTTCAACAAATCGGCATCCTCGAGATTAATTTTACTAATCTCTCCCATTTTTTATCAAACTTTTTTCGCTGATTCTGGCATGCAACCACATTCACTTTATTCATCAAAGCCTTACTACCGAATTTGGTGTAGAAATTAGTAGCAAAATGTCGCATACAATAACGATGGTATGCATGTGGCTCATTCTATGATCCATTTTCAAGCTCCATGCACGACAAGATTCTCGCATGAAGATCAAAAATCACACATAAGCCTTGACGATCGGTGACAAAATATCTAATACAACTCATGAACCAAGTCCAACTTTGTATACTCTCTACATCTACTATTGCAAAAGCGAACAGAAATAACATGTTATTTGCATCGGGTGCAACCGCAATCAACAAACAAACCTTGTATTTTTCATACAAATGGGTTCCATCTATACTAATAACAGGTCGGCAGAACTTAAAACCTTCAATTGAAGTGCCAAATGGCCAAAATACTCCTTTGAATGTTTATTCACCATGATCAGAAGGGATTTTATCCCAATGTACGTAATTTCCATGATTTGAGGCTTGTATTGCTGATAAAAGAGCATGCAACTTCATATATGCTTCATCGAACCCTTCAAACAACTGCTCAATAGCTCTCTGTTTTGCAATCCATGCTTTCTTGTAAGAAATTTTATAATTATTGTAGAAACACAATCTTAATTATGGCCCTTGGTGTTGTTCTTAACTGTGCCTTAACAACATTCAAAATTATATTGGAAACTAGCTTCAAATCAACTTTATTGTGGTCCTGAGTTAATGTCGGATTGGTACATATATGCGCCCCTCCCAACTTCTTCACAATGAAGTACGTCTTTCCTCTTGAAACAATTGCACGTAGTTGCCATGAACATCCTGCATCGGCTATGCCTTCATTGGTATGTACTTTTGATGCGAATTTATATTGGACAACATACAAATTTTTGTTTGATTTCACTACTACAAATTCTCGATGTTCCTTAATAGAGAACATCTTCACCGCATGTTAAATATTATAATTTCTTTTGAACTTTTGCCCAATGTACAATATTCCTATCTCCGATGAACCACATGATTCTTCTGAATTTTGAAATACCCGGGCATTATCACTCTCTTCAATGGATTCAAATTCATGTATAGTTGGACTCATGAATTGATACGGGTGAGGAGGCAGGGCGGATCATTGGCTTCCGTTTCCTGAACTTCATTAACGTTATCATCTAGATGCTCACCATCTTCATATTCCTCCTGTTCTACATCTACCTCCAATTCCTCATCTTCTTCTTCTTCATCATCATCTACTAACTCATTATTAACCATAGCTTGATTGAAGTCTCGAATAGTGTGTTCGTTATCAACAAGATTACGGATAAAGTTTGAATTCGATGGTGGTAAGTCATGTACAGGGGAATTTGTTGGTATTGGATTTATGAATAGGTTTTCTTGTCGAGGCAATGATCTTTCATGTGGGTCAGGATCCGGATGGGGACTCGTCTCTTGAGTCGGCACTTCACGTACCGGGCTCAATATACGATTAATGTGCGGCGGGCTATCAGGAATCCTGATTTTGTCAAGGTATAACTCTAATGCATTCCAACTATAATTCGGATCAACTGTTCGTGCAATCATGGAAGTAAGAGCATCATCATCGACCACAGGTACCACCATGAAAATTTGGGACTCTCCTTTTCCAGCTGCATATCGAGCTCAAATTTAACTTTCCATTCACTTCTATTCCAGTTAGTAATTTCGTACACCTTCTCTACTAGTTCATGTTGCGTAATATTACGAGGAGCCCAAACTACTTCCAGTTCAACATTACTATAACAAGCTCCTAACTTTGGGTCTCTAATTATTTCTCCCCCGTAATATACCCAGATAGGAATTTTGTAATCCATATCTACAAGTCAATGGATAAATATGCGAGTAACTATTTAATACAAAACATAAAACACAAAGATTATACTTTCGTAGGTTGTATGAATACCTACAAGAATATTCCGGTGTTTGAGAGTGGAGATGACAACAGATATGATGTCAGAGAGTACGAAGATGGTACTAATCGTCGGGGGCGTTGTGGGCTTCAAAGTGGGTGGCGAGGTTTGGAGAATTGAACGACTAGGAAAATTACCACTTGGTGATTTGGGGATTGAAGGTTGATGGGGAGAGGAAGATGAGGTGAAGTTGATACATTAATTAGGAAAAGATTTTACGGAATAGGAGGAGCTAGATTAGGGTAATAGGGTTTTCAAGGATTTTGGGTTTCGGAGTTGGGGAAACTTTTTGGGAGAAGAAGTGAAATTGAGAATAGGGGGATAGAGGTTTTTAAGAGAACTGGACCCCAGCGATTAGCAGTTGTGAGATGCGGCCTAAGAATTATCAAAACCTCAGTGAAATATCCTTTGAACTTCTTTGGACTTGAGAAATGTTAAACAAAGTCTTGGAATCTAGATTTATATGGTCTCGTTATCGAAGAGGCTGCAGTTATGTACTGCGGGTGGTCTATTTTGGAAATTAGTTTTGAAAGTGGTTTATTTTGGCAATTAGTTTCGAATAGGGGTGTCAAAAAATACCATATTACCGTACCATACCGTACCATACTATTACCATACCAAACAATACCGAAACTTGGTAATACCGTACCAAATTTTCGGTATTGTACCATACCGATTTTTGATGGTATGGTAATGGTACAATTTTTTTATACCGTTGGTATACCGTACCGTACCGAATATATTTAATATATATTCAATCTAATTTTTTATACTGTCTTTCTTTTTCATTTTCTTAATTTTCTACCCTAGCTGTCTCTTGAGTTTTGAGTTCTCTTCCAGTCTTCCCGTCTTCTTCCCTAACCTCCTATCGCAACCCCCCCAAGGTCCCCAACCTCTACAGCTCCAATCCGCCCGCCTCTTCTACTCCAATCCACCCTCTTCTACTCGATTCGAAAGTCGAAACCCAATCAACTTCTCTACTCTAATCCCTCCTCTTCTACTCCAGTCCTCCTCTACTCCAATCCCTCCTCTTCTACTCCAGTCCTCCTCTACTCCATCGCCCTCCGTCAAATCCCCCACCGGAAACCCCTCCTCGACTACCACGGCCTCACCTCTTCCTCCCTCTCCATCGACCACTTTCCCCTTCAAACCCAACCCAGTTCCATTCCCACCAATATCTCTATTCTCTACATCTTCACCTCTTCTACTCTTCTTCATCTTTACTGATAATCAAATTACCCAATCAACTCTTCACCGAATCAGATCTTCCTCTTCACCGAATCACCGAATCACCAAATCTGGAAGGGTAATTTATTGCGCTTAGTTCTTTGAATTTGAGCTTTCAATTTGATTGTTTCAATTACTATACATAAACTTACATTTCGGTCTTTCATTAGTAAGGTTTCAATTTGAGCTTTCAATAGTAAGGTTTCTGCAGCTGCCTTCTTTTCTGGACAGGTTTGGGTGGTGCACATGGGATGCTTTCTATACCGATGTCACGGCAGAGGGAGTCCATGAAGGTCTCAAGAGGTAAATTAATAAACTATAAACCAAGTTTAACTCATGTTGTAACATTTTTTTTCACTTTTATGTTAAGAGGTTATTGGTTTGAATCTTGCCGTATGCTGTGGTAATAAATAGGATTTTCCGACCAAATCCCGTCCTTTGCTTCTACCCAAATAAGAAAACGGAGTATCAATCCAATCTGACTTGCAATTTATGGATTCTTCTAAGATTAATTCTGTTCTAGAAATAATGTTGGAAGTTAGTCATGTATGACTATTAGGTTTATCATTGTGCTACACTAACACTTGTTATGCTGGTAGTTGTACCAAATCCTTGCCTGATCTTATCCAAGTTCGGGTCTTGATTTGGACCCATATAGTATATAATCTTACAGGTTTCTCTATCCAACCTTATCGCACCAGTGAATTTCAGCATATAATCTATTCAGGCTTTTTGGTCCATATCCCTGTCCTGAACCTGTAAACACTTCTATTTGGTTTGATGTTTGATGGTAACTGTTTAATTTGATACATTTCAGCTTATCAAATGGAGGCACACCTCCAAAATTCGTGATCATTGATGATGGCTGGCAGCAAATTGGCAATGAATATCAAGATCAATCTAATGTCGTAGTTCAGGAAGGAGCTCAGTGAGTCTCATAATTCCTTTTCAAGTCACATTCTCTTATCGTGTCATTTCAACTATTATGACCAATATGTTCGCAGCTAGTTTATTGATTGATAACTTTGTTACTGCATTGTTGTTCAGGTTTGCAAACAGGCTTACAGGAATAAAACAGAACTCCAAATTCCATAAGAACAACGATACAGACCAAAAACCTGGGCTTAAATCAACAGGCACTTGAGGCTTCAGTGTCAAGAAACATTCCGGATAATGGATGTATTTCTTGTATGTGTCACAACACTGATGGGTTGTATAGTGCTAAGCAAACGGCGGTGGTTAGGGCATCTGACGACTTCTACCCGAGGGATCCAGCGTCGCATACTATTCATATATCCTATGTGGCTTATAATACATTGTTTCTTGGGGAGTTTATGCAGCCTGATTGGGATATGTTCCATGTAATTATCTCTTGATTTAACTTATTTTGTTGTTTATCTTGTTAATCTTTTATTATGTATTCCTAATTTTGTTTGCTTTTATGATGAATTTGTAGAGCTTGCATCCTGCTGCAGAGTATCACGCTGCAGCTCGAGCTGTTGGTGGCTGCGCCATCTATGTTAGGTGAGTAGCAATTATCATCTCATCCAAAAATTTACTCCTTTAGGCACATTCATTCAGTAACTTAATCCTCGTATTTCTGTATTTATGTGATGTTTCAGTGACAAGCCAGGCCACCATAACTTTGACCTCCTAAAAAAATTGGTTCTCCCTGATGGTTCGGTCCTGCGAGCCCAACTCCCCGGCCGTCCTACTTGTGACAGCCTCTTCAATGACCCAGCTCGAGATGGCATAAGGTTAAATTTCAAATCCTTTTTTATTATACATACCTAATATTTTCTGCAGAAAAAGTCTTAACTGCTAATCTGCTAATACTAGATGGATCACAACAGCTTACCAAATCTGTAGAGAGACCAGTGTCAGTACAAAATCATGTAAAGCTTTACTAACTAAATGCAAATTAATTCAGTTCACATTTTATTGACTAATTACTTTGTTAGTAGAATAGACTCGACATTTTCCAATTGATTTCAAACTGTTGCTGTTTTCAAATATTATGGTACATTGTACTAAATTCGCAAGCATGAAAGGAACTTTAGAACTTAAAATATGGTACATCCAAATTTCTTGATGTCCGGTACTACCATGGTACTACCATTACCATACCAATATTTCGGTATTACCGAACTCGGTAGTACCAACATTTTGGCACGGTAATGGTAGAGAAATTTGTGTACCAAGTATTTCGGTATGGTAGACGGTAGAGTAATTTTTGTACGGTACGGTACGGTATACCACCCCTAGTTTCGAAAGTGATCTATTTCTGGAAAAAATCTATCTTCCAGTCCCCTCCGCCACCCCCAAAAATCACTGATATTTTCTTGAGTTGACCGACTTTTCGAAACTATTTTCGAAGATGACCCATTTTTCAAACTAATTTTTATGATGGACCAGTCCTCATAAACAGCATATTCGATTGTAAGATTGCAGTTCCCAACTGTGCCATATTCACAAATGAGTTTTGGACTAAAGAAACTTCGAAACTTGGACAAAAATTTCTAAGTAAAAATATATTAAACAAATACCACAGTTCGCAACTATGGCCTAAATATAACAGAGGTCACAGTTGGGAACAATGACCTCTGTTATAATATTTATTAAAAAATTAACAGAGGCTACAATTCGGTATATTTGGCCGCAGTTCGGAACTGCGGCCTATGTTTAACACAGTTTAACTTAGATAATTTTGTCTAAGTTTCGAAGTCTCTCTAACTCAAATATGAAATAAACAGAAATGCAGTCTCCAAAAAATACATTTATAAATAGACAGCAGTTGGGAACTTCGGCCTCACAATGAAATAGGGTACAGTTTCCAACTGCTGCCAGTGAGAATTGGTCCAACATAGCAATCAGTTTAGAAAGTGGATCATATTCGGATTTAGTTTCGAAAAGTGGTTCAGTTCAAAAAAAATCCCCATCACTTCTAGAATTTTTCCCAAACTGTCCCACTTTTTGAAAGTTTTTCCCAAACTGCCCTACTTTTTTTAAAAATTGCCAAAATGCCCTACTCGCTTTCTGAAAAAGCGAGTTTGGCTAAATCCTCATCGCTTTTTCAGAAAACGAGTCTGAGGTTTGGGTTTTGCACCTACCCACATTCGCTTTCTCAAAAAGCGAGGGGATTTATACCACACTTGCTTTTTGAAAAAGCGAGTGTCGATTGGGTTTTTAACCCCCAAGCTCGAAATTAGATCTCACTTCTCTCTTTAATTCTTTATCTTCCTCCTCCTCTTCTAACCCCGAAACCCTAACCCATATTTGTGAAGGTCTAATTTCAACCATTAACCCACCAAATTTCGTCGATTCACTCGCTAAATTCTTACATTTCTCATCTTCGCTCGATTGTCCACTTTAAATTTGGGGATGCTTCGAATTTGGGAGTAATTGCAGTGGAGTTCTTTGAATCTGGGGGTGAAGCTTGCGTTGGAGGTGGAGTGCTTCGATTTTGGGGGTAAAACTTACAGTATATTTATCAAACTCTTGCTTTTTTAATGTTGTATATATATGTAGATATATGTAGTTAAAATTTGGGGATAAAAATTGGATATATGTCGAATTTGGGGGTAAAAATTGGATATATGTAGATATATGTAGGTTATATATTTTGGTATAGTTAATAACGATTGTTTTTAGTTATAGTATACTCTATTTTATTATAAATGGCACGCACGATGGAGAATGTGAAGGAAGGATCGAGTAGTAGACCTCCTCGGGGCGATGGACCACGTACTTCTTTTGGCCCACCTCCTCGCGGTGGACGTGGTGTCGTCGTGGTGATACCAAGCGTAATAATGTAAGCTTATAATTGTTTATATTCGATTAGTTTGATTATCATACAATAAAATGTAATATCGGTTTTTTGATGTAAATGTTGTTGTTGTATAGGTCCCAACTAATCCAAATGAGGCGGGTCCTTCTTCTTCAGCCCCTTCATCATCTTATATTTCTCTCGGAGGTCCAGGTCCCCTCGACCCTACACTCCTTACTCTCCAGTCGCATCACCATTCGAAGGATGTGTGGGAAGGTGAATCGAAGGAATGTACATTTAAGGGGGGTCATCCACTGCCTATGTAACCACGGATTCACGAGATCCTACGGGACTGTGGATTATATGGTATTGCACTGATGAGCTCCATCAAATGTGATCAGCCTCTTCTTACCGCACTGCTTGAGAGATGGCGGCCTAAAACACACATCTTTCACATGCCAATTGGGGAGATGACAGTGCAGGACATCTATGTACTCACCGGTCTTCCAGTTGATGGGCAAGTAGTGACCGACACAATAGACTTCAAGCCGGTATATCTAATGGAACAGTACCTCGGTGTCGAAGTGGAAACTGGAGCAGTAAATGGAAAATTATTCAGTTGAAGTGGTTGAAGGACACATTCAAGAACCAATTAAATGAAGATTCCACTCAGGAGGAGGTTCAATGCTACTGCAGGGCCTACATCCTTACACTATTTGGAGGAGTGATGTTCCCAAATTTGACTGGATATTCTGTCTCCTTGATGTACCTCCCATTGATTGCCGATCTGGAATGAGTCGGACAGTACAGTTGAGATAGTGCCGTGTTGTCGTCCCTGTACAGGAGTTTGTGTTTGTGCAGTCTTGGTTCGGTGCAGATGAATGGACCAATGATCTTGCTACAAGTATAGAGTTGGGAGCGTATTCATGTGGGTCGTCCCATAGTGCGTAGGCAATCACCCAATTGGGTCCATCTCCCCGAGGACCAGCACATGTTACCTCTACTCGGTGTGTACTGGCCTGGCAATCTTACATGGACTACCAACCCCAACAGATGCCTGACCTACTTCCGTGATGAGTTGGATAGGATGGAAGATGATTGCGTAGTGTGGATGCCCTACACGGAGGCGCGTGTTGCTCGACTACCGCCTATTTGCTTGTTCAGGCACGATCTGTGGTTGACTAAAGCACCACTAATCAACTTTAGCAAAGTTGAGTTCTACTATGTGAATAGAGTGCTACGTCAGTTTGGTCTACATCAAATAATTCCTATTGCCGAACCGTTCAATGCTGATATGCATTCTATTAATGGAATGGGTCGACAACCTGAACATAATTGGGCCGCAAGCTTTTCTACATATGTTGAGAGATGGAATCAGCACCGGTTCGACGAAATCATTGGTGACATTCCTCCGTTTGATCGATCAGTGCTGTAACACCCCGTAATTTTCAAAAAAGAGTATAACATATATAATATATGTTGAAAATGATTTGAAAATATTTGGTAAAATAGGTTGGCTGTTGGTTATATTATGCAGGTTAGCATATGGGTTAATATGTTGAAAATGTGAGTATTCATGAATTATGCGGTGGGGCCCACCGTGAATTAAACAGCCAAGTAGAGCTGTGTTGTTCTAGCTGCTGACATCAGCTTCACTAGGGGACCCACCTTTGACCTGTTGACTTCTCATGGAAGTGAGAGAGAACGGGAGTACATTTGAGAATATTGTCCCATATCAGATATCTACTTGATTAAAATATAATATAAATATAATAGTCCAAGATCAAGAGTCACCTAATCGGTTAACCACCTTTTGAGAGGCAGCCTGTGGTGGGCAGTTGTACTACATAGTATCTAATTTGTCTTCTAAATTGTATAAATTGTATAAATTGTCTGAGCTAGGGGAAGGGCGTTACAAATGGTATCAGGGCCGACTTTCGACACCGAGTGTGGGTAAGAATGGGTGAGATGTATACCTGTGATGGAGCTAGCAGATGTACGTCGGGTATGCCTGAGAAGGAGCAAGGTGGCGGCCTAAAATAGTGGACCACCCGCAGAATTAGGGTACGGTGTAGCTAGCAGAATCAGGGTACTCCACTCAACATCGGCTAGAAAGGAGATCCTGCACTAGATTGTGCATGCTCGTACTCAGCGGGGACGCTGGTTTCTAAAGGGGGGTGTGTGTAACACCCCGTAATTTTCAAAAAAGAGTATAATAGTATATAATATATGTTGAAAATGATTTGAAAATATTTGGTAAATTAGGTTGGTTGTTGGTTATATTATGCAGGTTAGCATATGGGTTAATATGTTGAAAATGTGAGTATTCATGAATTATGTGGGGGGCCCACCGTGAATTAAACAGCCAAGTAGAGTTGTGTTGTTCTAGCTGCTGACGTCAGCTTTACTGGGGGACCCACCTTTGACTTGTTGACTTCTCACGGAAGTGAGAGAGAACGGGAGCAGATTTGAGAATATTGTCCCATACCGGATATCTACTTGATTAAAATATAATATAAATATAATAGCCCATGATCAAGAGTTACCTAATCGGTTAACCACCTTTTGAGAGGCAGCCTGTGGTGGGCAGTTATACTACATAGTATCTAATTTGTCTTCCAAATTGTATAAATTGTCTGAGCTAGGGGCAGGGGCATTATAGGTGCATGCCGATTACATGGGCTGGTACGGGAGGATGACGAGACACTATATATCTCTGACAGTGCAGACTTCTGCAGGTGTGGTAGTCCTGATTCGTCGACCAGCAACCGAACCAGCAGATCAACATTCGATGAATTTACTTATGTTCCAACCGAAGGCATCGGCTCTTCGTACAATTGTAAGTTTTTAAGTTTTATTATATTTTTTAAAGTTTTCCTAGTGTTTTGGTTTACATATACATTCACTATATTTAATATTTCAATTTCTCATGTTTTGTAGATGAGCCAGACTTGGACTATGGGTAAAAAATGTGCTGCTGTGTTGAGGAGCAACGTCGCGAATGTGGTTAAGGACTTTGCACGCGAGATGTTGACACCATGTCGTGCACAAGCTGATGCTGTGGGTGAAGGAGCAACCTTAGATGCTATTCTAACCACTCCTGCTTATCGAACAAGTGCACGTGGTCCTCATAGGAAGAAAGTTGCCCTCAAACCCCCACGTCATCCTAGAAATGAGTCCAAAGAAGAAGATGAAGAGGATGAGATACAAGTTGGGGGGACACAACAAGAAGAAGAGGATCCGATTCCCATGTCCGGTGTGACACAGGCCACTCCACAATGGGGTAAAAGGCAAAGGAGACCTCCCACCTTCTTCACCCCCGATCCGTGAAGCTTATTTGGGATTAATTATGTAATGTTTGTATTAGTTCATAGGAAGAAAGTTTTTTTCAATGTTGTGAACTTGTTTTCTAATGTTTTGTAATGTTACAATCTCAATGAAGTAATGCAATTTCGTATGGGGTGTGTGAGTGTGTGTTTGTTTCTTTTTTTCAAAGTTTTGAATGTTTGTGAATTGGTGTGTGAATTGGTGAAGTGAAATTTTGAGATTGTTGCGAGTGAGTTGGTGAAGTGAAATGGGGTGTGTGAATTGGTGAATTGGTGAATTGGTGTATTGAAGTTTATTTCGTATGGGTGAATTGGTGAAGTTGGTGAAGTGAAGTTGAAAGTATGTATCCCCTTTTGTATAAAGGGCAGCTGCATTTGCATCTTGTGAAAGTATTTATTAGGCCTAGACTCGCTTTTTCAGAAACCGAGTTTAGTCTTCAGCTTCTCGCTTTCTGAGAAAGCGGGTCTAGTAGAAAACTCCTCGGTTTTTCGAAAAGCGACTGTGGAGTAGAGTCTTTTCCAGAGATCAACTGATCTCTGGAAAAGACTCTACTCCACAGTCGCTTTTCAAAAAATCGAGTTTTTTACTCTTGAGCCTGTATGTTTTTTTTTACAAGCAAACCCAAGACTCACTTTCTGAGAAAGCGAGTGTAGTTAAAACTACCTCGGTTTTTTGAAAAGCGACTGTGAAGTAGAGAGTTTTCCATAGAACAGCTTGATCTCTGGAAAACACTCTACTCCACAGTCGCTTTTTGAAAAACCAATGTAGCTTTAACTACACTCGCTTTCTGAGAAAGTGAGTCTTGGGTCTGCTTGTAAAAATATACAGGATCAAGACTCTTTCTCAGAAAGCGAGGAGATCTTTATTAGACTCGCTTTCCGAAAAAGCAAGTTTAGGCTTAAAAAAATGACATCTTCATATTTGCTTACAATACTCAACACACAACAATCACACTCATACATAACAAATGGAGAATAATGCTTCTTCAAAATTAAACTCATACAAATTAGTACAATTATAAAGTCCAAATTACATAGTACAACATACAACAATTAAATATTTTGAGATCCTCTATTAATACATTGCCGCTTATTGTGTTGCAATATTTCATTCCCGTACCCCTGCTAGACCTATCTCTCACATCCATGTCATTGCGAATTCTCGTAAATCTAGGTCTGTCTTTCCTTGAACGTCGCAAACTAGCATCAGGTACGAGTCGTGGTTCATCAAAATTAGGTCAATATGCTGGATCTAGAGTTGGATGAAAGAGGGGATGTAACCCCTGTTTTTTATTTAGTGTATTTTTGAGTGTATTTTTTGTTTTGGTGTATTTTCTCTCTTGTATTTTTTCTGAACCGTATATTGGAATTGTTTTCAATATATATATATATATATATATATATATATATATATATATATATATATATATATATATATGTCATTTTTCATTTTGAGCTCTTTGTATTTGATTGGTTGTTTCTTTCGTTTCGTTCTTCATTATTTTATCTTTCTTCCATTTTGGCCTCGTTCCCTTTATTTTATTTTATTTTTTTCCTGGGGTGCTTGTGGTGGTGATTGCTGGTGTCCTATTTCCCCATCCTATTATTTGATCCCTAATAAGATTACAAAAGCCAAATTAAAATTCCCCAACCCTATTTGTATTCCTATTTAATTGACCCAAACCCAAAACCCATTGGTAAACCTACTACTACTCCTAATACCCATTAACCCAATACCCATTAACCCACAACTAAACTCTATATATATAAACCCCTCTCCACTAAACCCTAACCCTAATTCCCCTACTTCATAACCCGGCCTCCCTCTCTCGCCCTCTCCTTGTTTGCGACTGAACACCCGTACATAGCCCCAGGCCGACACCTACCTCCCGACCCTACCTCCGGCCTGCTCTCCTCCCGGAAATACTCCACACCCGAGCCCCCCATCTCCTACACCCGAGCCCACTTGCATCCCCCCCCGACCACCTACTCCATTGTCGGCATCTTCACCCAAGAACTAAGCACGTCCCCTTGTCTTTGCTCTTTGTCATTGCCGACCGCAAGTATCTTTCTCTCCCTTGATCGTGGTGTGAACGTGTTGGATCGTTGATTCGTTCGTGGGTTTTGCTCGTCACTCTTGATCTTCATTGTTCTTCATCTTCGGTTAAGGCAAGTAACTTGTACTCCAATTCATTTGTTTGATACAAGTCAAAAATACCACCTATAGTATAGTTGGGTCTAGAGACGACTCTTGTTTCTGATATGCTAGATGGATTTTATCTCTATTGTGAAAATTTGACCATAGATGACTCACGAAACAATATGGACATGAATTAACTTTGGTTTTACCCGTTCTTGATTTTGATCATGTATGTGAGATTTTTTGTGAGAATTCGTGATTTGGTTGAGACCCATGTAAAATACTTTGTGTGGACATGCTAGATACCCTAATTTATGATGTTTAGACACTTGGTAGACTCTATTTCATGTTTGGTTGTGTTTTGAACAAGTTTTGTATGATATATGTTGAGTTGTTGTTAAAGGAAAAAATCTGTATTTTGTCACTGATCTGTTTTGTTTGCTGTTTTGAACTGTTTTAAAGTCAGTATCTTAATTTCGGTATAAAACATAAGTTTTAGAGAATTTTGTCTATTTTCAAACCCCTCTGACCTTGCTTGATTTTGTTTTTGCATGAGTGAGTTATGACTGTTTTACTACAGAGGTGTCGATCTTTTCCAGATCCTGTTTTCGGTAATTTTGATGACAAAATCATTTTAAAGAACTATGCTACATATATTATTTTGATCCAAAACTTTGGTCAGTGTTTCTTTATCTAGTTAGGGATTACCCAGAATTTTGGTGAATTTTATTGATGAGTTTTATGTTTTGTTTCATGCTCATTTATGAAATCTATACTTGCTGTATTTTGCTCGTTGTTCCGTAAAGAGCCTTATTTTCACTATGATTCCTTTTACTGTATGAAAAATGTTTATAAAATATGAAAGTTAGTATATTTTATCTAATTTCATATCCCTTTTACGGAATTGGATTTCGTTTCACTGGTTGCGAGATATCATAGTTTTCGTACAGCAGTGTTGAGAATTCCAGATTTGCCAAACTACGGTTTCTTGATGTTTTCTTATTTTTGATGACTAATCTAAGTTTACTGGTGTAACGCCCCGAATCCCAAATACACTGAATTTGAGATGTTCTACAGGATCTTTCCACTTCATTTAGTACAATTTTACAAGGAAATTTGAACTTTTCACTTTACATCAGAGTTTACATGAATACATTTACAATTTACATTGCACAGCGGAAGTAAACTTTACAACGATGAAACAAATGTACAACAACATTGAATAATCTTTAAGCATTTGTTCTTCTTTAATCTTTATCATGCCATTTACCTGCATATAAGACTGTGGGTACGTCAGTTTATTCAACCGACGATCATTATACACGGCCATCCTCTCTATGCCGAAAATAGTATAACTTATATTCCATATTTAGCAAACACAAACTTGTCACATATCAAACTAAAGGGACTACCCTATTGATGTCGTGTTGTGATTGTGCACTTAGCCCTTAATGCAGTTAATTATATTAGATGACACTAATGCTCACTTGTTCGGATTCTATGCATCCCATACTACATAGGTCCGAGGACAAGCCTCTTAATCGTTCTTCGTCTTTGTAGGGTTCAATCCCTCGTTATGGCTTAATCCACTACTGTAATTACGGTAGGTATCTTAGATGATCTATGAGTACAAGCACGTGTACAGAAAACCTGGAGGGGAATCCCATGTCATGTCACGACGCATCGTGAAGACAGCCTGTGGCAATTTCAGCCTCCTTCATGGCACACGATCCTCTTGCAGTCACCAAACATCCCACAAGCGTCGCCACCGGGACGATAATTCTGGAGTAGTGCCCACGCCATGTCTTGACGCATCAAGCAGGCAGCCTGTGGATCACTCTCACACCGCCAATCCGATGACCCTCATACTCGTGTTTTTCTCCTACTTTCATCACGTCTCCACTATGTACTAATCCTTAGTTTTTATCAAAATCATGAACAAAAATCAAAGCTCTAGAGTTAGCCTCTCCACTAAACCGGACTTATTCATTCATTCAAACATGACCAACCTTGGTCTTTCTTTTCAATTTTCATTTCATTTATTTCCAAATGTCGGGGGAGACTTAGCTACTCTTTTTGTTTCAATTTTCAGTTCACAATTTCCAATTTTAGCATTTCCAACTCATAAATTCCCATGTTGAGTTATCATACTCAAAGTATTTCTCTTTTCCATTCATGATTTCTAAATCGTTCAATAGTCCATAATCATACATGAAATTCGACTATTCATCATGTAACTCATGAAATGTTATTTTCACATAAAAACCCACATCACTAATTATTCAGTCAAAGGTGAACATTTACACTTCATAATTTCCACAATATTCTCAAATGAGAATAATTTGCATCACATCACACAAAATAATTTCTTTTTGCCAAATTAATTTTCTATTCCTTCATTCTTTTTGCAAGATATAATTTCACAAAAATATAAATATAAAACCATAGTTCTATTTACACATTTTATTCTCAAATCATGTTTCATTTCATGTAAATAATCCCCAAATTATTTTTCATAAGTCCTACACATTTTTAGAAAAATAACCATATTTTTTCCATAATTTTTTGATTAGTAAAACATCCAAAAAAACATTTTTTTCATAACTGCCGTAGCCAAGGATCGAACCCAGGACCACAGAGAACACAGCCAAGGGCGCCGGCCACTAGGCCACTTGCGCCAGAGGTATAAAGAGGCGCTGAGAGTATTAAATACTCTCGGCCGCTGATTCTTATACCTTTAAAAATTTGTGAAACCAAAATGTGGTGCCATAGGGATTCGAACCGGCCATCACAGGGAACCCAACCGCACACTCTGACCACTTGAGCTACGTGCTCAGGTTGTCAAAGTACACCTTAAATTCTTTTTAAACCAATTTTCTCTGTTGTTAAAACGTTTCGATGTTCAACTAGCCCTCATTTTATTTTGCTTTCATAAAAATTACTGTATAACGTCCAGATTGACTAATATCATCACAAATTATATCCAGTATAAAAAGAATTTTTTTTGTAACAATTAAAACATATTTTTTATACAATTAATTTGAAATATAAACTATCACGACCACATTTCTTCTCTTTTCGACATTTCTTAGCAATTTGCTTTCTAATCTCTTTATCAACAAATTTCACATTAATTCTCTGTCTTTAATCATTTACCCAACATACAAACTCATATTTTAAATTATTCATGCCCACATTAACACAAAAGATCTATTGGACACATGAAATAGCATTATCACTATACTAACTTTTGTATGTAATTCTTGATGGTAATAAATGTGTTTTCTTCAATCAATCTATGATCCTAATCAATTCACATACAACTTAAATAATAGAACCACATACAAATTTGCATATCCACATTTCAATCATTCAATGGGCTATTTCTCCTAATTAAAGTGTACTCTTCTTAATATTTTTCATGCTTCATTCATTCATTTCTAACATGCATTTCTAATTTAGAAATATGGAGAATTTACCCACCTTCTATGGAGAGAAAAATACACTAGCAATCCCTAGACGAATGTCCTTGTGACGAATTGCTCCTCCTTGAACACGTGCACACAAGCCTCCAAGCACACCCAAGCAAATCGAGCTCCTCCTTCCTTGATGCCGGCCTCTCCCTCTTCTAGTTGCAAGCAAAAATCCCACACACTCTCAATCTTTTAACTCACAAAATCACTACTAGATAATATAATTTAGACTATAGGTTTGTAGAAAGTAATGAGCACAAGAATGACTAGCCATGAAGGGGGTATTTATACTAAAATCTTGATGGAATGGAGGGCTAGGATCAAGTAATTGGTTATAAGATGGAGGGCTAAGATGAAAGTAGGAGTTACATTAACTACCCACAACCAAGTAACCACCAAGCATGATCTCCACTCAAATTTTTGGTTTCCCTCCCAAAAAGATCAAAACCGACCATCAAAGAAAGTGCATATTGCACGTGTACGTGCAGTGCACGTGCATGCAACTAGATCCAAAAATTGTACATTTTATTTTATACAAAAATAAACTTTAATTTTTACAAAAATAAACTTTAATTTTGTATTCTACATTACAAGTCGTACTTAAAAAATAAATCAACTAATGGGCTCTAATTTAATGGACCAAAATAATTATTATAAAATAATAAATTAAATTAACTTTGGGCTTTTAAAAGAAAAGGCTTTTTGTCTAATTGAAAGAAAGCTTTGTGAAAATAATTTAAAAGCACATATTTAAAAATCCATACCCATCATAATGGAAATAATCATAACATTTAATTCAACCAAAAATATTGCACGTGCACACTACGTGCAAAATAAATAATTTTTCATAAATTGAAAAATCAGGGCATTACAACACTCCCTCTTTAGAATAGTTCTGTCCCCGGAACTACAGTCAAGAGTGAGAAACAAAAATGCAACACTCACAACAAGAACAAAAAGATACAAAGACACAAATCAAGCAAAAAGCTCAGGATAGTCCTTCAACATCCTCTCCTCAGACTCCCAAGTAGCCTCTTCAACCAAATGGTTTCTCCAGACTACCTTGACCATCAGTATCGTCTTATTCCTCAAGACTTTCTCTCGACGATCAACAATCTCGACAGGAGACTCGATGTAATCCAGATCCAACTGCAAACCTTCCGGCACTTCAGGCAAATGATGACTCGGATCTGGAATATAACCTCTCAGCATAGACACATGGAAGACATTGTGCACCTGAGATAACTCTTCCGGTAAGCAGTTTTCCCGATCCTTTTCAATATCTTGTACGGGCCTATAAATCTCGGGGCTAACTTTCCGCCTTTGACAAATCGAACCACACCTTTACTGGGCGTTACTTTCAGAAAGACGAAGTCACCAACCTCAAACTCAAGGTCCCTTCTCCGGTTGTCTGCATAGCTTTTCTGCCTGCTCTGAGCTTCTACCAACCTTTTCCTTATCAGAACAATCTTCTCAGAGGTTTGCTGCACAAGCTCAGGACCAAACAACTGACGCTCCCCAACTTCAAACCAACAAACAGGTGTCCTGCACTTCCTGCCATACAAAGCTTCGTACGGCGCCATCCCAATGCTAGCCTGAAAACTGTTGTTGTAGGCAAACTCTACCAAAGGTAAATGCCTTACCCAACTGCCTCCAAAGTCTAGTATACAACACCGAAGCATATCCTCAAGAATACGGTTGACTCTCTCGGTCTGCCCATCGGTTTGCAGATGAAAAGCAGTGCTGAAATCCGTCTTGGTACCCAAAGCTGTTTGAAGACTCCTCCAGAAATGCGAAGTAAACCGCGCATCTCGATCAGACACAATAGTTGACGGAACACCATGAAGCCGGACGATCTCTCCAACATACAACTCAGTTAACTTGTCCATCGAAGCCGTGAGTTTCATCGCCAAAAAGTGAGCAGACTTGGTTAGTCGATCGACTATAACCCAAATCGCATCATTGCCTTTAGAACTCTTAGGCAATCCCGTAATGAAATCCATACTGATGTTATCCCACTTCCATTCCGGAATAGGTAACGGCTATAATAGACCTCCGGGTCTCTGATTTTCGGCTTTGACTTGCTGACAAACCTCACACTTCGCCACAAATTCAGCCACATTCCGCTTCAAACCTGACCACCAGAAATGATGTTTGATGTCTTTGTACATCTTAGTACTCCCAGGATGTACCGACAAAAGAGTAGCATGCGCCTCCTGAAGAATACTCTCTTTCAGGTCCGCCTGATTTGGAACACATAGCCTATCTCCAAACCACAGCACTCCATCCCTGATTTGAAATCCGAGCAACCTGCCAGCACCAACCTGCTCCTTCATCTCCAAGATATCAGCATCAACCTCCTGACTTGCAATGATCCTTGCGTTCAGTGTAGGCTGAAGCCTCAACTAAGCTAAAGATGCTTCCAATCCTTGCAAGACAACCTCAATACCCGCTCGATCCAATTCCTCAATCAGATGCTTCTGAGTTGTAATCAAACTGGCTAAACTACTCTTGCGACTAAGTGCATCAGCAACAACATTAGCTTTTCCAGGATGATACTTGATCTCAGGTCGCATGTCCTCGAGCACTTCCAACCATCTCCGCTGTCTCAAATTCAGATCCTTCTGCTGGATTATATATAAACCTATCCTATAGCCCAACACATAACCTATTGGATATTGGATCCAAGACTTAGGTAGTGTTCTTTTTCTCCTCTTATAAGAAATTTACCTCTTGTAATAGGTGGTCCCCCTCTTACAAGAATTTTTTTAGTGTTCTTTTTTTACCTCTTATAAGACAATTTTTTCAAAATATCTTATAAGCCTAAAAGACATCTAGTAGCCTCTTTCAAATTCTTATAAGACTTCTATCACTTAAAAAGTTTATATTACCCCAAAGTCTATATTATAATTATTACTAATTAAACTAGTTTATATATTAGTCTATAATAGCCCGGAATATGTTATCCTAGAAAAAGTGTAATCATATACATAGCTGACTGTAATATGCTATCCTAGAAAAAGTGTAGGAATTCATTCTCCGCAATCTCGAACAATTATGTTAGGGATGCTGTCAAAACACTGATTTATTTAAAGATATATATATTTACGTCCAGTAAGTACATTACTTAAGTTGGCTAGTTGATTTGTCCTGTTATGATGCCACCATGTTTAAATCCTGCAGCCGGTCAGGTTTTTTAAAAAAAAAAATTTAATTTTTAATTTTTAATTTTTTTAATTTTTATTTGTTTACAGCTAAGGGAGAATTTAAATTAGTCCATTGACCTTAAATTTTTTTAATCCAACTTCTTTGAAACAAATTATTATTATTTATATTTATACATACTAATTTTCATACTAATTAAAAGTCTATAGTAGCCTGGAATTATAATTGATGATTTACACTGATTTGTGAATTTAACTTGCCATTAAACTAATTTATATATTAGTAATTTGAACTTATCTTTTCTTGTCCTTCATCTCACTATTTTTATACTTTGGGGTAATATAGACTTTGGGCTAATATAGGCTCTTGTAAGAGGTAAAAAAAGAACAGAAATCTCTTATAAGAGGTTCTTATAAGAGATTATTTTTATATAAAAAGAACACCTCAAAAAGATGCTCTTACAAGAGGCTCTTACTGTAAATCTCTTATAAGAGGTAACCTCTTATAAGAGAAAAAAAAAAGAACATTACCTTAATCTACCCAAACCCTTTCCCCCTAACTAAAACCCAGACTCTTTCTCCCCTCAATCCCACGATTCTCCAACTTCCCACGATCTTCTCTTTATTATTAACAACCCACTTCCCCCACAAATCAGAACTCTATCAAACCCTCTCTCTCTCTCTCTCCCGTTCTCTCTCCCTCTCCTGTTTCCCAAACCAAACCCAACCAAACTTTCCCCGCTCACTCCCTCTCTTCTCGTCTACACCCAAAACGAACCCAATACCCAAGCCTCGCACTTCCGATCACCTCTCCATCACCTTCATCACCACCACCACAGCACCCCCACTGTCGTCCTCAAACCACCATCCCCAACCTCTCGAACTCGAAACCCAAATCGCCATTTCCCAACCACCGTAACCCATCGACTCTCCACCATCACCTCCAGCACTTCTCCGACCTTCACCATCGCTCAACTCATCACCTCGACCCCCGTCCACACCGCTAGCATCCCCGAACCACCGCAAGCTCCGCCTCCGCTCGCTCCCCTGTTCGAACCCAGGAAACAGAGCCGCGCGCTACGTCATTCTCGACGTCGCGCCATTGATTCCGCCACCGTCATCCTCCCCATCGCCGCTGTCACGCCATCGCGTCGCCACATCGAAGCCCCGCCGGCATTGCGCCTCTCTCTCTCGCACTGTGTTTCGACGAAGAAGAGAACGAAGAAGGAGGCAGCGATTTGGCGGGATTGAATCTCGACCATCGGATCCATCAAGATCCGTGCTACTCTGGACTAATCAAATCGCTGTGCGCTGTTCTGCCACAGCGGATCCGTCTCTGCTGTTCGCTGTTCGGGAGGATCCGCTGCGTAGAAGCGATCCCATTGGCTGGTTTCGCTATTTGGTGTGTTGGCACAGCAGATCCCGATCTTGCCGTTTGCTGTTTTGGCTGATCGGGTGTGGGGGAATCTTCACTCTTTGGCCGATCTTCGCACGTGCTTCTGGGAGACTTCTTCTGGAATTTTTCAACCCAATTTTCTACAACAAGTGGATCTAATCGTCGTCAAATTAAGGCAAGTATCCTTATACAATTTATTTGTTCTAGTACAAGCACCCCTTGAAAAATACTACAAATAGTTAGAATTGTGACTCCTCCTTGAATATCGTTGTTGATCAATATTGAACCTCCAAAATTTATAATTCTAAGAGTCACAAAAATTTTGTTGTATTAAATTATAATTACTTGGACTCTTTTACCCTTTGAACACATGAACACAAGAGATTGAGGAGCCCTAAATTTCTAAACACATGGTATATTTTGTATTTGATGAACTTGCAACCATTTGACTTGGAAAATAATTATTACTTACTGTTTGGACCACCAATATCATGTATTTATATCACACAATAACTTAGACGCCTAATAACAAATTTCCCTGAAATCTAAACTAGTAAGTTATTCCCACATGTTGTTGTCCTGAATCTTCTTTTACTGTTTCGACCCATTTAACATTAGAATCTGAACCCGAGACCTGAATAGAAGTTGTAGCTCTGGATGTCTAGATGTTGATAGACTCTGAAATTTTCGAATTTGGAGTTACGGTCTAGGAGTTGTGGTAGTTTTACTGAAACTGTGTCGGTAAACGCAGATTTGCAAAACTGCTACACACATTTACTTTGGGAATTAATTTGGCTATGTAAACAGCAAGCGTTGGACTTGAAATTTTATATGCGGTTGCTGGACACCCTATAGGACATCCCCAATTTTTTCCAGAATTAATTAACATTATTTCAACCCTGTTTCACATGTATGCTTGCTTGATATGAATAAATAAAAGTAACAAGCCGGGGTTTGAGGGAAGGACTATAGAGTGGACAACATAGGTAAGTGTACTCGGAAGGAGGCCCGTGTTTCTCAAAGTTGTATGTTAAATGGAACTAAGTGCCACGTAGAACTAAGTGCCACGTCATGGTGACGGGGGCCACCTCTAGAGCCTACGGGGTCCTCCTCCAGAGCCCATTACAAGGTTACAAAATATATATTTGCGATCACATGGAACTAAGTGCCATGTAGAACTAAGTGCCACGTCATGATGACAGGGGCCACCTCTAGAGCCTACGGGGGCCACCTCTAGAGCCCATGGTTTGATCACCTGCTTGTTATTTGATGCCTGAGTACACCGCCCTACAGACTCCACTACTAGGTCTAAACGTAACTGATTTGACTGTAGCAATCATGTAGTAAAAGTATGGATGCATGAAGTGCTACCTAGATAGTAATAACTACAAGACTCGAATATGAAACTTGGACATGACACCTGTTACTTGATATTTGATGATATGATACATGAAACATGATACATGAGACTTGAAACCTGAAACTTGAACTTGATACGTGTAACCTGATACTTGACAACTTATTACTTGAGACTTGACAACTTGATACTTGACACTAGACTTGGCACTTGTTACATGACACTAGACTTGAGACTCGTCACTTGGTGTTGAATACCCCTACAGGTTCACCTGTCATATGTTTTACCATTAGCAGTTGTTAACTAGCCTGTTTACTAGGATGTCCCTCTTGTTAGGTAGTTCTTGGTTCTTTCCACTACTTGTTATAACCCTGTTACATTCTTGAATCCAGTTCATGTTCCCCATACTTGTACTTGCTTTCACTATTTGTGGCCCTAGCTTGCACTAAGGGCATTCTCTCTTGTTTTCCCCTATTTTTCCCTTTTTATATTTATTAAGCAGACTTTGGAGACGAATTGCCTGCTGGAATTGGCGAGTAGACATTTCAGGTTTCGCTTGGAGTAAGAACTTATGTAAATAATTGCTTCCCTTAAGGTATTTATTTCTCCTGTCGTATAAGACTTGTAACGGGCTTACGTTCCCGAGTTTACTTTTGTTCCAGACATTGAAAACATTTTGGATATTATTAATGTTTAAATTGTTTCCTATTGCTTAATGAATTATTCATGCATGCTTGGTTGTATATATATGTTGTTATATTCTTGTTGTGATGCTGAGTCGATCCTACAGTTTATGGATGATGTTAAAATCATTCGTTGGGCTTCGTCACGTGCTCGTATTTCATATTTTTGGGAAGCAGGACGTGACAAGGTTTTTAGTGGTATCAGAGCTCAGGTTTGGCTAATGTGTTAGTTTGACTGATACATTAGACAGGCTTGACTCAGTCAGGATTAACTCAACATTAAATAGACCATGCAACCACATGAATAATTTGATAATCAACTCGATCTGGACACAAGTCTTATCCCATCATTTTTGATCCCTTCATATTCAATTCTTTGATTCATTGCTTCTTTCCATTTCTTGCATTCGTCCTGATTTGTTAATTCCTTATTAGGTACAATTTATTCTTTCCGTATCCACATTCTTTTGATTCCGGTGCAAGCAATCTTTGATTTTCTGCTTGCCTCGTTGATCTTTCTTATTCCAGCTTGTGTGTCGTTCATTTCTTTCCCTGCTTTGCATTCATTTTCATTTGTTGACTCATACTGAGTATCATGTTAGTTATTTCCTCCCTTCTATATTCTCTTCAATTCCAATTTTTGCCCCTCGTCCTTCTTCCTTCGTATTCAATTCCTTAAATTTCTTTTTGTCACTTCTAGTCATCCTTCTCTTTAACTCTTTATTGGGTATAGCTTCATTTTTCTCCTACCTATTTTTCACCTTATAATTATTTTCCCGAATACTTTCTATATTTCGATTATTATTTTTTATATTTATTTTCGACATTCTATAAAAATATTTCTCAACAAAGACATTGTTATTTCGAACAATGGTTTATTTTAACTTCACTTTTCATTTTTGATCGACTATATATTTCTACTGGATTATTTTGATAAGACAAATTCTCATTTTGATGTATAATGCTATTATTACTACTATTATTATTATTGCTATTATTTTCACTATCCTTACTAGTATTACTATTATTGTTACTACTGTTGATATTCTTATTGTTGTTTTCATTGTTTTATTATTACTGTTATGATCATTGTTATTATCATTGTTATTCTTATTGTTATTAGTATCGATATTTTATTATTATTATTGTTATTGGTACTATTATTATTATTATTAATTTGTTTTGAGCCTGAGCATGCTCAATTTTATATACATTTCACCACTTCGGTGCAACCTAATGTCGAGACAGCAAATATGCAACTCGATGTCAATGGAGGCAAATTGTAACTGGATATTGGCGAGACAAAATGTGCAGCCGAATATCCAGACGGCAACCTGCAACCTGATGTCGTGAAGGCAAACATGCAACTTGATGTTAAGGAGGCAAGATTTTCTTCCTATTGTTAATTGATATTTCAAGACTCGTTGCTTATATAATGAAACTGATGGTAAAGGAATATTTTCGTTATTATTGGTATTATTATTATCATTATCGATTCAATTGATGTTATTATTATTATTTTCATCACCTTTATTACTGTTATTATTTTTATTATTATTGCTGTTACTTTATTGATATTATTGTGATTATTGCTATTATCATATTATCTATTATCATTATTGATATTATTTTTAATGCTATCATTATTATTATTATTGCATTGTTTCCATGAGTGTGTTGAATTCTATTATGTCATGTATGTGTTATCGTTATTATTAGTATTGTTGATATTTTTATTATGTTATTATTACCTGTATGATTATGATGATTTTGATGTCTGTTATTATTATTGTTATTATTATTATTTTGTTACTATTATTACTAATTTTATTATTATCATTGTTATATTTATTTTTATTATTGTTATTATTATTCTGTTACTATTGATATTATTATTATTAATATTTGTTGTGTTATTATTTCTGTTAAAAGTCATTAGTCTTGATATGTATTCTATCTTTTAATTATGAAGATTGAAGCTCAAGCCTTATATCCATTTTGCATTATTGCCTATCTCTATTTGGAGCCCATACCCTCTTTGATCTTGGTCTCATTCTTTTCTTCCTGCTCGGATCGTCGCCTGGTGTCACGTGGTCTACAACGACATGTCTGAAGCTTGGAACGTCACCATCAGAGTGGCGCAGCGGAAGCGTGGTGGGCTCATGACCCGCAGGTCCCGGGATCCCCCATGTTGCGACTAGTCCTTTTGTATTGTTGCTTCCCACTGTTCCTTGTATTCATCTTCATCCGTCGATTCCTTGAATGGTTTGATTCTTCCCGGTCCCCTCCCTCTCTGATTTCAGTTCCGCCGACTTATTGTTCGGTTCATCTCTTTCTGGTCCATCTTTCTTCGATTCCAGCTCTTTTTATTCCTTCATCTCCTTGCTATCTTGCAAATCTTTTGGTGTTCTTCATTTTGATAACGGTTACTTCTTTCTTGCATTCCATTTTGCTATCATGCACTCATTCATCATTTGATTCAATTCTTCCCTGTCCATTCTCTCTCTGATTCTAGCTCTGCCTACTTCACCGTTTGCTTGGTCAACTTGTGCTGTTTCTTCCCTTTTTGATACTGTTTATTTCCCTTCATGCATTCCACCTGACATCGTGGTTATCCACTTCCATTCTACTGGTGTTGCCACTGCTTGTTCCTTCCACTTTAATTCTCTGCCTTGTTACCCCCCAGTCTGCTTAGCCTTATCCTATGTACCGTCTAAGCAAATTTTGAGGACGAAATTTTTGTGTAAGGTGGGTAGGATTTGTAAGCCCTGGGTTTCCAAATACATATTTTCAGAATATTTTTCATATTTTAATCAATTATAAATTCGTTATTATTTAAAACTTGACTTGGACCTTCTAATAAAATCTTTTCGAACCGGAAATTATAATTACTTCGAATAATGGTATATTCTGACTTTATTGACTATTTGAATCTTATTTTATTACTATTTGGATTTTTATAAACTTGTTTATCTCCAGTCCTATTTGATATGTATACCAAAATTATTATTATTGTTATTATTATCATTTTTATTATTTTTGTTATCAGTACAATTATTAGTATTTTTACTATTAATATTATCATCCTTGATTTTTAATTTAAAAATCTATTCCGATCGTTAATTGTATTTGTAGTCATTTCAGATAATTTCCATATTTTAGTACAAGTATATTTTTGTTGTGTAATCCTAATTTTCATTTATTATTTTTCCTATTCTATTGGATCTTTTCATTTAGATCCTAAAACCCCATTAAAACCCAAATCCATTACCCATTTCTCCTATTGGATTATCTACCTAAATATCCAAACCCAATAACCCACTATATATAAACCTATCATATAGCCCAACCCACACCCTATTGGATATTGGATCCAAGACTTAGGTAGTGTTCCTTTTCTCCTCTTATAAGAGATTTACCTCTTGTAAGAGGTGGTCCCCCTCTTACAAGAATTTTTTTAGTGTTCTTTTTTTACCTCTTATAAGACAATTTTTTCAAAATATCTTATAAGCCTAAAAGACTTCTAGTAGCCTCTTTCAAATTCTTATAAGACTTCTATCACTTAAAAAGTTTATATTACCCCAAAGTCTATATTATAATTATTACTAATTAAACTAGTTTATATATTAGTCTATAGTAGCCCGGAATATGTTATCTTAGAAAAAGTGTAATCATATACATAGCTGACCGTAATATGCTATCCTAGAAAAAGTGTAGGAATTCATTCTCCGCAATCTCGAACAATTATGTTAGGGATGCTGTCAAAATACTGATTTATTTAAAGATATATATATTTACGTCCAGTAAGTACATTAATTGAGTTGTGGCTAGTTGATTTGTCCTGTTATGATGCCACCATGTTTAAATCCTGCAGCCGGTCAGGTTTTTTTTTAAAATTTTTTTAAAATTTTTAATTTTTAACTTTTTAATTTTTTATTTGTTTACATCTAAGGGAGAATTTATATTAGCCCATTGACCTTAAAATTTTTTAATCCAACTTCTTTGAAACAAATTATTATTATTTATATTCATACATACTAATTTTCATACTAATTAAAAGTCTATAGTATCCCGGAATTATAATTGATGATTTACACTGATTTGTGAATTTAACTTGCCATTAAACTAATTTATATATTAGTAATTTGAACTTATCTTTTCTTGTCCTTCATCTCACTATTTTTATACTTTGGGGTAATATAGACTTTGGGCTAATATAGGCTCTTATAAGAGGTGAAAAAAGAACAGAAATCTCTTATAAGAGGTTCTTATAAGAGATTATTTTTATATAAAAAGAACACCTCAAAAAGATGCTCTTACAAGAGGCTCTTACTGTAAATCTCTTATAAGAGGTAACCTCTTATAAGAGAAAAAAAAAGAACAGTACCTTAATCTACCCAAACCCTTTCCCCCTAACTAAAACCCAGACTCTTTCTCCCCTCAATCCCACGATTCTCCAACTTCCCACAAACTTCTCTTTATTATTAACAACCCACTTCCCCCACAAATCAGAACTCTATCAAACCCACTCTCTCTCTCTCTCTCCTATTCTCTCTCCCTCTCCTGTTTCCTAAACCAAACCCAGCCAAACTTTCCCCGCTCACTCCCTCTCTTCTCGTCTACACCCAAAACGAAACCAATACCCAAGCCTCGCACCTCCGATCACCTCTCCATCACCTTCGTCACAACCACCACAGCACCCCCACCGTCGTCCTCAAACCACCATCCCCAACCTCTCGAACTCGAAACCCAAATCGCCATTTCCCAACCACCGTAACCCATCGACTCTCCACCATCACCTCCAGCACTTCTCCGACCTTCACCATCGCTCAACTCATCACCTCGACCCCCGTCCACACTGCTAGCATCCCCGAACCACCGCAAGCTCCGCCTCCGCTCGCTCCCCTGTTCGAACCCAGGAAACAGAGTCGCGCGCTACGACATTCTCGACGTCGCGCCGTTGATTCTGCCGTCGTCGTCCTCCCCATCGTCGCTGTCACGCCGTCGCATCGCCACATCGAAGCCCCGTTGGCGTTGCGCCTCTCTCCCTCACACTGTGTTTCGACAAAGAAGAGAACGAAGAAGGAGGCAGCGATTTGGCGGGATTGAATCTCGACCATCAGATCCATCAAGATCCGTGCTACTCTGGACTGATCTGATCGTTGTGCGCTATTCTGCCACAGCGGATCCGTCTCTGCTGTTCGCTGTTCGGGAGGATCCGATGCGTAGAAGCGATCCCATTGGCTGGTTTCACTGTTTGGTGTGTTAGCGCAGCAGATCCCGATCTTGCCGTTTGCTGTTTTGGCTGATCGGGTGTGGGGGAATCTTCACTCTTTGGTCGATCTTCGCACGTGCTTCTGGGAGACTTCTTCCGGGATTTTTCAACCCAATTTTCTACAACAAGTGGATCTAATCGTCGTCAAATTAAGGCAAGTATCCTTGTACAATTTATTTGTTCTAGTACAAGCACCCCTTGAAAAATACTACAAATAGTTTGAATTGTGACTCCTCCTTGAATATCGTTGTTGATCAATATTGAACCTCCAAAATTTATAATTCTAAGAGTCACAAAAATTGCGTTGTATTAAATTATAATTACTTGGACTCTTTTACCCTTTGAACACATGAACACAAGAGATTAAGGAGCCCTAAATTTCTAGACACATGGTATATTTTGTATTTGATGAACTTGCAACCATTTGACTTGGAAAATAATTATTACTTACTGTTTGGATCACCAATATCATGTATTTATATCACACAATAACTTAGACGCCTAATAACAAATTTTCCTGAAATCTAAACTAGTAAGTTATTCCCGCATGTTGCTGTCCTGAATTTTCTTTTGCTGTTTCGACCCATTTAACATTAGAATCTGAACCCGAGACCTGAGTAGAAGTTGTAGCTCTGGATATCTAGATGTCGATAGACTCTGAAATTTTTGAATTTGGAGTTACGGTCTAGGAGTTGTGGTAGTTTTACTGAAGCTGTGTCGGTAGACGCAGATTTGCAAAACTGCTGCACACATTTACTTTGCGAATTAATTTAGCTATGTAAACAGCAAGCGTTGGACTTGAAATTTTATATGCGGTTGCTGGACACCCTATAGGACATCCCCAATTTTTCCCAGAATTAATTAACATTATTTCAACCCTGTTTCACATGTATGCTTGCTTGATAGGAATAAATAAAAGTAACAAGCCGGGGTTTGAGGGAAGGACTATAGAGTGGACAACATAGGTAAGTGTACTCGGAAAGGGGCCCGTATTTTCCAAAGTTGTATGTTAAATGGAACTAAGTGCCACGTAGAACTAAGTGCCACGTCATGGTGACGGGGGCCACCTCTAGAGCCTACGGGGTCCTCCTCCAGAGCCCATTATAAGGTTACAAAATATATATTTGCGATCACATGGAACTAAGTGCCACGTAGAACTAAGTGCCACGTCATGATGACGGGGGTCACCTCTAGAGCCTACAGGGGCCACCTCTAGAACCCATGGTTTGATCACCTGCTTGTTATTTGATGCCTGAGTACACCGCCCTACAGACTCTACTACTAGGTCTAAACGTAACTGATTTGACAGTAGCAATCATGTAGTAAAAGTATGGATGCATGAAGTACTACCTAGATAGTAATAACTACAAGACTCGAATATGAAACTTGGACATGACACCTGTTACTTGATATTTGATGATATGATACATGAAACATGATACATGAGACTTAAAACCTGAAACTTGAACTTGATACGTGTTACCTGATACTTGACAACTTGTAACTTGAGACTTGACAACTTGATACTTGACACTAGACTTGGCACTTGTTACATGACACTAGACTTGAGACCCGTCACTTGGTGTTAGATACCCCTACAGGTTCACCTGTCATATGTTTTACCATTAGCAGTTGTTAACTAGCCTGTTTACTAGGATGTCCCTCTTGTTAGCTAGTTCTTAGTTCTTTCCACTACTTGTTATAACCCTGTTACATTCTTGAATCCAGTTCCTGTTTCCCATACTTGTACTTGCTTTCACTATTTGTGGCCCTAGCTTACACTAAGGGCATTCTCTCTTGTTTTTCCCTATTTTTCCCTTTTTATATTTATTAAGCAGACTTTGGAGACGAATTGCCTGCTGGAATTGGCGGGCAGACATTTCAGGTTTCGCTTGGAGCAAGAACTTGTGTAAATAGTTGCTTCCCTTAAGGTATTTATTTCTCCTGCCGTATAAGACTTGTAACGGGCTTATGTTCCCTAGTTTACTTTTGTTCCAGACATTGAAAACCTTTTGGATATTATTAATGTTTAAATTGTTTCTTGTTGCTTAATGAATTATTCATGCATTCTTGGTTGTATATATATGTTGTTATATTCTTGTTGTGATGCTGAGTCGATCCTACAGCTTATGGATGATGTTAAAATCATTCGCTGGGCTTGTCACGTGCTCGTATTCCATATTTTTGGGAAGCGGGGCGTGACAGTTTCCTGTATGACATGTTACCGATCAAGTTTACCGATCAAGTTACCGATCAAGTTTACCGATCAAGTTAATATTCTGTTACCAATCAAGTTTACCTATCAAGTTTACCGATCAAGTTACCGATCAAGTTACCGATCAATTTTACCGACCAAGTTCTGTGATTCTGTGAATACCCGAGTACACTGCCCTGTATGGTCTCCTACGAAATCTAAAACGAAATTGCATTGACTGTAGCAACCAAGTAGTAAAAGGATGGATGCATGAAGTGCTACCTAGATAGTAATCACTATAAGACTTGATACATGATCCTTGAACATGATACATGCTTGCTTGACACTTGACTACATGATACTTGAGACTTGAAACTTGACACTTGACACATGTTTACAGGATACTTGTTTCCTTGACATTTGATATATGCCACTTGTACCTATTCACCTTACCATGCTAGTTGTTATATTTTGACATGTGATTAGTTAGTTTTCCCCATGTGCTTGTATCCTACATTATAAGTGGCCCGTAACTTGCAATTGACGGGTACTTATTTTTCTTCTTTCTTCTCCTGCAAATTTACTATTTGCAGATCAGGATGGTCGGCTGCCAGATGGTATTGGCGAGATGGTGTATTAGTACTGGATTTTCTGCTTATGATTTTTATTATTATTGTTGCTTGAACTTGAATAAGATGTACTTGATTACTTGGATATTTATCTTGTATTTGGGCGATGTGACCCAGAATATTTGACTTGTTCATAATTTGATTATTTGAGATTATTATATTTGGTTTCAAGTAATTTTTGTATGTATCTCATTTCAATTATGCATGCCTGATTGTTTCTTTTGCTTCTGTCTCTGATTATCTTGCAAAATATTGTAAAGATTCCTAAACAGCTTATGGATGATGAAAATTATTCGCTGGGCTTTTGTCACGTATCTGTATTCCATATTCTCTTTTGGGAAGCAGGGCATGACAGAGTGCAACTCATCAACCATGTCCACGTATTTATACTCTCTCCATCAACTAATACAAATGCAAATGGAAATAAGCAATCATTCGCATCTGGGGAAACAACAATTAACCAACAGCCCTTGTACTTACCGTACAAGTGAGTTTCGTCAACACTAATAACAGGTCTGCAAGACTTGAAATCTTCAATCGAAGGACCAAATGCCCAAAATACTCCCTTGAATGTTTCCTCGCTAGGACGAGACTGATATTTATCCCAGTGATAACGGTTCCTAGATTTGCTGCCTGTATTGCTGATAGTAGAAAAGGCAACTTCGTGTATGCTTCTTTGAAGGTACTGAACAACCTCTCAATTACCTTTTGTTTTGCAATCCAAGCTTTTTTATATGAAATCTGATAATTATATTGTACTTTCACTATCTCAATAATGGCCCGTGGTGTTAAACCTATCTCAGACTTCACTACACTCACAATCAAATTGCAAACAATGTTAGAATCAACTTTACGGTGGTCCTGATTCAGCGTGGGATTCGTACAAGTATGAGGCCCAACTATATTCTTCACCATGAAATTTGTCCCGCCTTTTGGAATAATTGCTCGTAATCTCTAAGGGTGTCCACCATCACTTACTACTGGGGGACTTTGCACCATCTTCCCAATTGTACGTTTTCTAGGTGTCATTTTACATTTAACAGTGTACAGTGACGGTAAAGATTTCAATGTGATGAATTCACGATTTTTCTTGATAGAATACAGCTTTACAGCTTGCTGAATCGACTCTTTACTTACAAACTCCTGTCCAATGTACAATTCGTCTACACTGGATGAACCAGACGAATCTTGTGGAACTTGATGTACTCTAGCACCTTGTGTCATCTCCTCGGTAACATGAGTTGTAACGCCTCGATTTCCGGTAACTGGAAAACCGTGACATAAGCCAGAATCATTTCTTCAATTAGCCACAATACACAGAAAAACAGAAAAGTTTAAAACTTTTTATTCAACACAAATCTATATAATAAAACACAAAGAAAGCTATCAAGTGGCTCACATTCAATCTATCCCAAAATCAATGGACCAGATCTACTCTCACAAAATATATTTTCCCGCCCAAATTTCAAACTCCCAAATTCAAACACACACACACTCTCTCTCTCTTTTTTCCCAAAATAAACCCCCTTCTCTTCTTTTTCACTGTCTCTATCTCTCTCCCCCCGTATCCCTCTCTCTCATCTCTCCCCCTACTCTGGTTCCCGACCTTCTCCCCTGCCGTGTCCCTGTCTCCGACGCCAGCCACGACAGCGCGACCCTTTCCTCCTCTTCTCCTTCCGTCGGCAGCATCAACCACAGCCACATCGCTACCCCCTCTCGGCATGTGTCCCCTCCCAATGTCGTGCAGCCCGTCGCCGTTGCTCCCGCCGTCCGCCGTCTCCGACGCCTGCTCGCAACCCCCCATCATCCTGCCTCCACGACGCCAGCCACGACAGCACGCCCCTCTCCTCCCCTTCTCCTTCCGTCGACAGCAGCAACCACAGCCACAGCGCCACCGCCGACAACAGGGGTGATGGGTGGGCCCCACTTGGTGGTGGGGATGCCGGAGAGGCGGCGGGCGCCGCAAGATGGAGTGTGGTTCCTTCTCAAAGCAGCAGAGAATCAGTGAGTTCATCAATCTCTGGAAATCTTCACAATCGAAAGGCAATTATCTTTTTTCGATTGTTTGAAATGTTTAGCTTAGACTTATTGATTTAGGTATAAGAAGAAGCATAGGAGAGTTCATATTAAAGCAGTGAAGCATTGGTGTAGGCAAATCTTGATGGGTCTTCTTTATCTTCATAGTCATGACACCCTCCTGTTATTCATATAGATCTCAAGTGTGACAACATCTTTGTTAATGGCAACCATGGGGAGGTTAAGATTGGTCTTGCTGCTATTCTTTGTAAATCGCATGTTGTTCATTGTGTAGGTAAATATCAGGCAAATGTCTGAGTAGTGCAATTGATGGGTCTCTTTCATTTTTTACAAATAGTTTGATTTTGGTCTTGGATAGGAACCCCATAGTTTATGGCTCCCAAGGTTTATGAGGAAGAATACAATGAATTGGTAGACATTTATTCTTTGGGTATGTGCGTGTTGGAGATGGTTACTTTTGAATACCCATATAGCGAATGCACCCATCCTGCCCAAATCTACAGAAAAGTTATCTCTGTATGAATGGTTTTTCCTTTATGTAAGTAAGATCAATAAATGACTCAATACAATTCATTATTTTGTTTTATGAAGGATGCATATTTGGCCCAGGTTTCATGTTGCTGTGAGTGCGGATCTTGAAAAGGATCCGCTGGAGGTGGTGGATGTGAGAGTGCCGGTGACAAAGGAAATGAAGGGGATTCAGGCGGCATTGCTGGAGGCAATGGGAGCGTGTTTGAGGGAGTTGAGGAAGACGAATAAGGTTGACGTTTGATGAGATTGTGAGGAGGCAGCTAGATCCATTATGGCATACTGTGGGAAAGAAGACGAAGCAGTTGGTGAGCGATTTGAGGACGCTTCGGAAGTTGCTGGAGTATATTGTGAGGTAATGTTTGTGTGTTCGTTTGATTTGTTGATTGGGTTCTGAAATGTTTGTTTCGGTGGGGGGTTAGGTATGATGTTGTGACTTATTTGAGGTATTTGGATACGTTAGGGTTTCGGAAGGAGTTAGGTCGATGTGGATGTTTGCAACGTCGAGCCACAAGATATTTGAGCTCGCGAAGATGCGCGTTTATCGTGTGGTACGAGCGGATGGCATGAGAGTTACTACGGCAGTTAGTAAAAACAATAAAAAGAGAGAGATGAATGTTGGGAGTGAGAAAGAGAAAACAAAAAGTGGGTTTGGATTGTTTGTTTGACTTTATTCGCTGTGCTTAGTAATTTGATGAATATTGTTTGCATTGGTTGTGAAAGTGTGGTTGTAGTATAGTTATTTTTATCTGTGAGAATTGTTTTAATGTGCTATTCTTTGCAGAAAATGAAGCTTCCACTTCGAATGTGCTAAATTCTACTGTTGGTGTAGTTTTGGAGGAAGTTCTGGAAGAGGCACCCAAGTGGAAGGTGTTACGTGTGATTAAGTGAGTTCCATGCATTATCATTATCATTGTAAACAACAATTTATCGTTTTTGCCGTTTAAAAATAAGTTCGTCTGTGAAATGCAACGCTCCATGAAAGATATAAATAAGGTTGTGTGTGAAATGCAACGCTCCATGAAAGATATAACAAAACATTATATTTGACGTAAATTCTACGAATCTATCTTATTTGTACTTATTTTGATCTCTGCTATTGATACTGTTTTGCATCTAATTTTGCATCTAATCCCGAAATTGATATTGTTTAGAAATTGATGAATATTATTAATCGATGAAGAGTTGCATTTCGTCGAGATCAGTAGTGCCAGCACACTCTGCACTAATTCGGGTTAGTTAAAAAGCAGCCCTTTTTTAGCCATAGTTAATAATGCAAAACTGCAACTTGATTAGTAAGAGTAAGTATAATGATTTGATTGTAGTTTCCATTTTCAGAAAGTATAATTATTTTCTTACTATGCAAAACTGCAAATTGATTAGAATATATATTTGGTTTTGATTAACTGAAATGGCAAAATATCGAGCGGATCGATATAGGAAGGGTGCATGTGAAAAGCAAGGTTTTTCCACCTATCTCCTCCTCTAACTTTTGTAATATATGCCTTGATACGTACATCTCATTGTTGTGATTTTTGGATGAAAGTTGGGGTGGGGATATTGGAAGGCGTTCTACAAGGTATATACCTTTGTTATAATGGTTAATGTGTTTGATCATGCATGTTCTCTTACTATTTAGCATTCTTGACAAGGATGGGTCTTCAGAGAAATTATTGTTTAGTTTAACTTTAGGTGTGCCAGGCAATTAGGGAAAAGGATAAAAGTAGTAGTTTGGAAAAAGTTATTTTGGCTAAACACACATTTAATTAAGTTTTCGAACACCTATTTTGAGTTTGAGTTTAGAAGTGCTTTTAGATCCAAAAACGCTCTCCAATGTACTGCTAAGCATAGCCTTATTCATGCTCTAAATTCATTATGTTCATTATGTCCTGATTGTTTTTGTAACAGGTGGAGTTGGCAGGAGTGGTGGGGACGGAGCCCATGGGGAGGATTGTGGTGAAGGATGTGGAGGCAGCTGCAGAGGTAGCGGTGGGAGGGAGTGGTGGGGCGGTGAAGGTGGGGGTCGAGTTGGGGAGTGTGGTGCCGTTTACGACAATGCATAGAGCGGTGAGTAGGAATATGGTGGATAGTTTGTCGGTGCTGACATTTAGAGTTGGGTATACAATTACAACGGATGCGCTTGATGAGCTTTATGAGAAGGTGAGTTTTTTTGTTTTTGTTTTGTGTAGTTTGGTTGAATGAGATAATATGGAGGTAGGAGGGGTAGGCTTTTAGAGTTGTAGATCGACATTAGCATGTAGTTGCATAGACATGTATCCCAACACGATAGGTCACAAACTTTTATATTGTCACAAACTTTCAATTACAAATGTCTGTGTTGCATTTGTAATTGAAAGTTACAAATGGAAACTTTAGATAACAAAAATTTCAAAGATAACAAAGATAAAATTAAATAGAATCTTTTGAGGAAGTATTACAAAAAATTTTAAAATAGCTAATAACTTAGAGTTAATATTGAAAATTTATGAGTTCACTAAACGAAAAACTGTATCGAAGAGTATAATAATTTAAAATTTTTAGAGTATGGCTAAAGCTCTAGAGAGGTATGACGTAGGCTTTTAGAATTGTACTGGGGATTTAGTGGCATTCCAAGAATGCATACCCGTACACATAGAGTACTTGAAGCATTACAAGCTTCACCTGAGAAAATTAGTTGGTCGAACAGAAAATCATCAACAACTCCATGGTTGTAATCAGTGCTGGTGCCTGGTACTAATGATTTTGTCCAAAATTACTTTTTTTACTCAAACAGATCGAAGCAATTCACAGAGCCGCAGTACGAGGACTACTTGGTCTCATTAATGTCTGGATACATCAAGGTTTCAATAATTAACCCCTTCATATAATCTGGCATTTTTGACGTAATGTGATTGATTGACTACTAAAACATTTTGTTTGAAGTCTTTAAGTTCAATTCGAAATGCAAAGATTAGATCAGAAGAGAGAGGAATCACACCGTCAGTGGATGTAAGTACAGATATCTTCATCTGCGACTTTTCCTTTATCATAATGGTTCATAGAGATTTTATGCTGTTTCCCCTCAAAAGAAAGATTTTATGCAATTTTATATGTCCAATTTGTTCTCTTTCTTCAAGTTAAATATTTGTTCCTTAAATGACTTCTAGATAAATGACTTTGTTTCTTTCTGTACCTATAGAATCTCGCAGTATATCTGAAAATATCTGAAAAGAATGTGAGAAATGCTACAGAGGTACTAAATCCGCAACAAATGTTTTGTGCAATGTAATTATTCCTCTCCTTTTATTAAGTATTCTATTGTTGAAAAGCAGGTTGTGAGTAAAGTATTTTCTTTAGATGAGGAAGTCTTTTCCCTCTCCCAATGGCCTACAGGGTGAGACTCTTCCCAGTGTAAGTTTAGGAACTTGATGTATTTAGAAATAAAGTAAATCTCTGTGCAAATGTATATTAACTGAAATCTATTTTCCTTCTACTGGTGTAGTGCATCTCAGATAACAACCTTGAAAATATCCCTTGGCATGAATTTGAAGAATGGTCCCTCAAGGTAATCAAAGCAAGTTTTAATATATATTGCATTTGTTGAAGAGATTGAACTTTCATCATGAACTTATGAGGCAATTTTCAGTAAATTTAAATTTGTCTTCCGGAAATGAACTGTAGATTATTCTAAAACCTCATTAATATTCTAAAAGGTTGGACCAAAATAAATCATTAATACATTGGTAACAAAGTAATTCATATAAAGTGTACACCTCATAATTATTCTCGCTGTAGAACATATTAACTTTCCTTGAATCTGTATCCACACATATTCTTAACAAATTGGTATTCCATTCAGTTAGATATGTCCTTGCACTCAGAAGAATAATTTAGAAAAAAACGGTATACTCACCGAGATTTCTGTAATTGCTCATTTCAGGATGAAGTTAACAAGCTTCTATGCGCAACAATTAGTGAGCAAGAGCGAGACATTATAAGGCTCTATTTCGGTATTGACAATGAATGTCATACATTAGTAGGCAGTAAGTACTTCTCATCCAGCTTTAAAATGTATTAAAAGTGGTTGATAAAGCTATAGTTGGCTCTTATTCTGATCATTTTGTATTAAATGTATTAAATGTATCAAAAGTAATTCTACTCATAATTTATTTTGACATACATTTAATTTGACATATAGTTTTGACAGTTGACATACATTTAGTTTGACATATAATTATTCAGTATGAAACTAACACACCAAGAAAGGATGATGAGATTAGGGAGGTTACAAATTAACTGACAGTTGAAACCTCGGCAGCTTGCTTTCTAATCCCTATATGAGAAAGTACTAGCTAAAGGTACAAAAATAATTTCCAACAATTTTTAATAGGCTAAAGCAAGTATGAAATTGAAGAAGGATTAATATATCTATTAAAACTAGGACTAAGGTAATGTTTTTTGTTCATATTTTGATACCTGCTGCAATGTGACTGGAACCTGATGTTCAAATCTATATGAGCAGAGTAAGAAATTTGCAAATGACAAATAACAACATGTTTTGGGAGCATGTTTTGGGAGCAGAGTAAGATAAACATCCAATCGATGTCTTTAAATGATACAAAATCAACTCTGTAAGTGCTAAATAGCAAATGGTAAGTGAAGGGCGCTACTTTGGAATGCTCCTTCCATCTAAGGCATTTCTTGCCTCCGCTGCAATCTGTAAGTTCGTGAACTGGATTAATGCCTATACATAAAAATAGATCTCAAATAGGTTAGGGTTCTTCAACTGCGTTCAGAAGGTTTTTATAAAATAATCAAATGCAATTAACCTAAAATCTTGCAGCCTTTTCAAAGGTAGCAACTTTGTACATGAATTCAAAGGCAGAGAACACCTGAAACAAAGTTGTAGATAGATAAGTATTAAGCAAAGCAGTAGCCATACTAGGGACAATATAATTCAGTCCCTGAAGACATCAACACATCACTCTAGAAGCGCAGGATGGCACCTGCAGTTAGAACATGACATTTCTCAAAACTCCAATGTCATTTTGTTTAGTTGTTGAGATTTCTCTCACATATACACAAGCATCTTACAAATCTTCATTGTTCAAGCCATGGTTAACTTTTGTTGTCTATTAAGGCAAACTAGATTTTAGTTACTACTGTTTAGCTGTGAGATGGACACAGTAAAACTGTTAAAAAACAATTTGTGTAGAGTTTGTGAAAAATAGAAGTTGCAGGTGAGAACTTACAATCTCCAAACTTGCTATCCATGATGTCTTTATATTTAGGTGCCCGATGTCAATATAAGAATAAAAACTTGCATTCCATAGCCCATATGTGGAGGAATTTATTACCATATTTAGGTGAGATGGAATATGCACGAAATGGTAAGAAAAGTTAATGCTGTTAATTTCTTTTGCCGGTTGATAAGATGCTGAACATGTTTGTGTAAAAAGATCTTAAGGGGAAAAAATAAAAAGTAAAATGTAAAATGTAAAAAAAACTTATGTTTGTAAGGTTGTATATTTACTAAATATTTTTCCTCAAATATATGTATTTACAATCATGGCATGAGTGATTGGGCATCTACAACTCTTCATATAACAATAAGTTCCTCTCATTTTAATGTTTACTTTAATACCTTACAGGTTGATGTTGACTTGGAAAAAACAGTAAGTTAAGCTTTTCATTGTGTTCTTAGCACATTAATTAATTGTTCACTTACATTCAAAATTGATATTTTTCTATTGCAGGTGCAATTCCTTCGACAAAAAAATGTCGGGGTTACCATTCGAGATGAATGCGAGCTTAATCAAATATCTCTTCGCAAGGTAAGCTTCACCCATTATTACTTGGTTGGTCTTTTGCTCATTATTGATTTTTTATTAATTCCTACTTTTTAACCACCCAATGTAGAGAAAGGAAACAAGTTATTCTGGCAAGGGAAAGGGAAAAGAAAATGAAATGTCCAGTGCGGTATATGCTTATCTTGCTTCTTTATCTTGCTTTATCTACAATGCTTTTTCTTTATGTTTCCTCACACTGCTTCTTTTATTTATCCTCACACTGTGAAAATTAATACATTCTCAAATAAGTAAGTGGTTCTCCTCTTAAACAGTCATTTATAACGATTCATTTTCATAAATTTAGGCTCATAATGTTCATGTTATATCGACAAGTCATCACACACAAATTTAGGCAAAAGCACACTTATGTTGGCATCATAAGTCATCACACACTAAAAAAGCAGTTAATTGGTATAAAAATCAGACAACTAATGTTACTGACGACGTGAATTATCTCAAGTATCAAATGCCAGTCAGATCGTAAAACTCCACATGTTCCAAGAATTGACATTCCCTATAATTAGAGACTTACATCTCACCAGGAAAATGTTTGCAAAATAATTTCATGTAAAATGCAATGAACAAAATTAATGATTGATGACAATACCAAAAAACAGGCTGCAAGGCCCCAGCAGCAAGAATTTGCTTTTTTATGTTTGGGGAAGAATGGACCAAATTACCAATCACACCTACCTAATAGGTAACCATCATAAAGAAATAATATGAAGCACATTAATTGAAAAACATAAATATGACAACATACAGATAAAAGGTGAAGCAAGAACTTCATCACTTTTTTTGATACACATAAAATTCTCCATTTCTAATTGCTGGCTACACTTGGTTAGTTCAAGCTTCCGAGAATGAGTATAAAAAAGATAACTAAAAGTAAAAGTAGTTTAATTCAAAACTCTACCTATTAATCAAAACACAATCAAGCCTTTAGTGTCATCATCTTTTTTTCAATTCACACTTCACAGTTACTCTATCAAGCCTTTAGTGTGATCATCTTTTTTTCAATTCACACTTCACAGTTACACTACTCATATATTTAAATCTGTAACTATGGTTATCTTAAACACTTCACAATTCACACTTCACAATTCACAATTCACACTTCACAGTTTTTCAATTCTTTACTTATTTCATAGAGATGGATATTAAATATAACTATGGTTATCTTAAACACAAGCATATATATATTGAATCTCTCTTTATTTTTCTACAAGACGATGCTAAATTTTCAACTATATAGCAATTGGAGTTGCAATAACAAACAATTATTTTAGCAAAAACAAGTATCACCCTTTCTATTATTTGATGGCAAACATTAAATCAATAATGAGCTAGCAAACTCTTCAAATCAATTAACTTAGAATGAGGGTCGTCTATTAACTTATTATTTTTTCTTTAATGAAACAAGACGACAAATCAGTAATGCTGTTTTCCTATTATCAACTTGGTACAGCATACTGTAGGGCCCTAGGCGGGCCAGTTCTCATTCAGAGTCCATTGGGATATCCTCTAACATCCCTCATTCTCCGAATTATCCCGATCCCATCCCTTCTCCCCATGCTCAATATGGATCTCTTTACTTCCCCATCTTTGACTCGATCTCTGATAGTGACTTGCTTTCCCGTGCGCATAAGTTGGGTTTCCTCTCCAAGACGGACGATCCGTCTTGCATCCGGGCCATTAGGAATTTAGAACGTAGTAGAGTTTTGGAGCATTATCATCCCAATGATTAGTGTTTCTTGGAACATTCGCGGGTTGAATTGCCCGTCTAAACAACGGGCAATTTTCGACCTCATTTCCTTCTCTCGTTGCGACTTAATTGCTATTCAAGAAACCAAATTGGATTCGCCATCCGACGCTATCTGTAGGGCCCTAGGCGGGACCATTATCTCAAAGTGGGTTTCTTTGGACGCCATCGGTTCTAGAGGGGACATTCTTGTTGGTTTCAAGGAATCTACCTTCTCTTTGATCGCTATTCACCGATTTACCTTCTTCCTCATTATTCAGCTGCAATGGATTCCTTTAAACTGCTCTCTCACCGTCATTTCTGTTTACGGCCCATCTTCTGCCGAAAGGCGACCGTTATTTTGGAATGAATTTCGGGCGTTACATTCTTTCTTACCTGACCTCTATTTCATATGCGGAGACTTTAATGTCACCCGTTTCGCTTCTGAAAGATCTAGCCAGGCCTTTTCTTATAACCAATCATGTATCTTCAACGACTGCATTCGCTCCTTACAGTTATCTGATCTTCCTATTTCTGGTAGATCTTTCACCTGGTCCAATCAACGTCAACCCCCATCCCTAGCTAAGCTTGATCGCTTTCTCGTATCTCATTCTTGGCTTAACCATTTTCCACAGTCAGCGGTTCAGGCGCTCCCTAACCCCTCGTCTGATCATTGCCCGATTTCCCTCTCATCTCACTTCCCTTTCCACCACCAGCACAAATTTCGTTTTGAAAAATTTTGGTTGCAAGATCAAGTCTTTGTTAGGCTGGTAGAGGAATGTCTGGCCTCTATTACAGGTTCCTCAGGCCTGGGCAATATCCTTCTCAAAACTCATGCCATCAAATTTGGATGCAAAATTTGGCGCTCCGAGAGGCATCACAATACTGTATTCCTCAAAAAATTTCTTCTTCAATCGATTGACTCCTTTGATAAGATGGAAGAGTCCGCCCCGTTATCGGCAGCCGCCCGTGCTGAACGATCCTCCTGCAAACAGGACTATGCTGTTATTCTCCAGCAGGATCATTCTAAATGGGCTCAGAGAGCTCGAATTAATTGGATTAAAGAGGGTGATGCCAACACCGCTTTTTTTCACAACTTTGCCTCCCATAGACAACGCTATAACCGTATCTCTTCTATCTCATCCCAAGGGGTTGAGGTTACTTCCGATGCGGATATCCATCGGGAATTCCTCAACTTCTATAAAAATCTCATTGGATTGCATAAGCCGCGTTCCCTCGAACTTGATTGGTTTCAACTCTACGGCGATCAATCTTTCGACCTATCGTCTCTCGAAACTCCTTTTTCTATAGAGGAGATTCATGAGGCTGTGTTCGCTCTTAAAAGCGACTCAGCCCCGGGCCCGGATGGTTTCCCTGCCTTTTTTTTCCAAAAATTTTGGAATTGGCTCAAGGATGACCTCTTCAAATTGTTTCAGGACCTCCATCATGGTCACTTTTCTTTTGATCGTATTAACTACGCTGACATTGTTCTCATCCCTAAGGTGGCAGGGGCCCACCTATTGACCAATTTTAGGCCTATCAGTTTGATTAACACGACCTTCAAAATCATTATGAAAGTGCTTTCCTCTAGGCTGAGTGCTATCATTTCCCCCCTTATTGACCCTGCTCAATCGGGCTTCATTAAAGATCGTTTTATTCTTGATAGTGTGGCCTCGGCTCAGGAAATTATTTCCCATTGTCATAGATCCCACGAGGAGGGTATCCTTCTCAAACTTGACTTTCAAAAAGCTTATGATAATGTCAATTGGGACTTTCTGTTGGATATCCTTACTTTTAGGGGTTTTGGCCCCAAATGGGTAGCCTGGATCAAATCCAGCCTTTTTTCCGGCACCTCTTCTATCTTCTTAAATGGCTCAGAGGGTCACAAATTCAAAGTGAAATGTGGTCTTCGCCAAGGAGATCCCCTTTCTTCCCTCCTTTTCACTTTGGTGGCCGATGTTTTTAGCAAACTTCTCCGTAATGCTTGGAATTTGCACATGATCGAAGGGCTTGGTTGTACTCCCCAGTTCGAGGGTGTACTTAATCTCCAATACGCAGATGACACAATTATTTTTTGCAAGCCTAATCTTCACTCCCTTCGCAATCTGAAATTGCTCCTTTATTATTTTGAATTGGCCTCTGGTCTTTCTATTAACTTCCAAAAATCATCTGTGCTTTGGTTGAGCGGTTCCCCCAATCGTCAAGCAGAGATTTCCAATTTCTTTAATTGTCCCGTCGCTAATTTTCCGATCAAGTATCTTGGCATCCCCCTGAGATGGGGCAAGCTTCTTAGAGCCGATTGGGTTCCTCTTATTGACAAAGTAGAGCATAGGCTTTCCGCTTGGTCGGGCAAAACCCTCTCTAGAGGGGGTAGATTAATCCTCATCAATTCTGTCTTATCCGCCTTACCCCAATTTCTTATGTCCTTTTTTTACTTACCCTCCTGGGTTATCAAAAGGATTGACAAGATCAGGAGTAATTACCTCTGGTCGAGCTCGTCTGCCTATCACCCGGGGTCGCATCTGGCGAATTGGAAAATCATCTGTTCTTCTAGAGAGGAAGGGGGTCTCGGGGTATTGGATCTTAGAGATCACAACATTGCCCTTTTAGGCAAGTGGTTGTGGAGATTCCACAACCTTAATCATCTCCCGTGGATTCGGTGTATTAAAAACTATAGATCCTCTTCCAACTGGTGGGAATTCCCGGCTTTACCCCCTCGACATGCCTCTCCATTTTGGAAAGGTATTTGGAAAGCGTCTTCGGCCTTTCAGTGTGGCATCTTTAGGGTCTGTGCCAATGGGACCACAACTAGATTGTGGACAGACTTGTGGGTCGGCAATCTTAAACTGTCATCGGCTTTCCCCTCGTTATTTCGCTTGGCCGCTATACCGGATGCCTCGGTAGCGGATTCTTTCATCATTATAGATGAGATTAGATACTGGATTATCCCATTCATTATCGACCTCCCCGTCGATCTCAGTGAGCAGTTTGGTTACCTCCTAGATATCCTCAATGGCTACTCTTGGTCCATTTTAGAGAGCATCTCCTGGCGCTGGACAGCCTCGGGAGTTTTCTCGGTTAATTCATTTTATCGTTTCCTCAATTCGAGAGGGGTGCGATCATCTACGGCGCTTTTCATTTGGGAATCCTGCGTCCCCTTAAAGGTTAAAATCAATTCTTGGTTAGCGGTAAATAATAAACTGCTCACTGTTGAGATTCTTAATAGGAGGAATATAGCTTGGGGGCAACTTTGCCCTTTGTGTGATCAAATCACTGAAAACGCCAACCACCTTTTCGTTCAATGCCCGTTCATAACCCCACTTTGGAAGATTAATTCCTTAGCTTGGAATACGGGAGTGATTCCCTTTCAATTATCCAATGTTTGGTCGGTTCCTCCTTCGGACAAATCGTTCCGAAGTGCATGGATTTTAGCGACTCACACCATCATGTGGTGTATTTGGAAGGAAAGAAATAGTAGATTATTCCGTCAGCGTTGCAAATCGATTGCGGATATTATCGAAGAATTCTTATTTCTTTTCGATTCCTGGGCTTCTAGCCCGGCATACAAAGAGAACGCCTCTTTAGCCTCGCACAAATTATTGCTATCTGTTAGTTGTCTCAATAATCTCCAAGCTATTTAGTTATCTTTTTCGCTTATTTCTTCCATGCTTACTTTGATTTGCTTATTTATAGTCTTTCTCCACTTTTATGTTGCAGGCCTAATACTTGGATGTGATCGTTGTTGGTCTATTTTCTCTGATGCTTTGGGGGTTTGGTTTGCTGCTACTGTTTCTTTCTCTTTATCTCCCTATGGGCTTTGGCTTTTTTTGGGCGGCATGTTTTGGATTGTCTCTTCCAGCTTTAGCTGGTGGTTTCATACTCAGCAGGATATTTTGATTGTTTTTTGCCCTGCTGTTATGTGTATAGAACACTCTATCCTACTTTCTTCTCTTGTGATGTTGCATTTAGCTTTCCTTTTTTCTAACTTTGCTGTGATGGATGCCTTCGATCTGTGATTGTTGCTTTTAAAGACTTGGGGTTAGAGTCTTTTGATGGTTTGCTTGATTTCTTTGGTTGTGAGGCGGTGTACGTTATCACTAAATCTGGTTATTGTTGGGAGAATTTTTTCTTTCGTTTGCTTTTGGCCTTGCTGCCAAGCGTTGAGATGTTCAGGATGCTGCCACATAGCTTTCGACTTGGTTTATGTCCTTGTTGGGCGCTTCATCCATTCGTTTCTATTCTCTTTTTGGCCACCCTTTCCTTTTTTTCAGGTCGGCTTGCTGCGATTTGTGTTGGCTTGCTGGACTGTCGTCAGCTCTGTTGGTTTCCCTGGAGTTGAGATCAGGATTCCGCCTTTTGCTTCTCACACGCCTCCCAGATGGGTTCATCGGATTTGCGGAGGCATTGATCCTTTCGTATTCGATCCTATGGTGCCTGTTTGATTCAGCATTGTACTTATTGTTGCTTGTAATTATCCGGTTGGGTCTGTTTTGGATGAGCTGTATATAGTTATTATTCGTGTTGTTGTTGTTTGTTTTACCTCTGGTAAAGCCTTCCTGTAATATACTGATTATTTAATTGATTGTTTGGCTGGAGTCTTCGGGCTCTATCCGGTTCATCAAAAAAAAAACTTGGTACAGCATACATATTATGTATTTTCCTATGAACAAAAAAATGTCCTTGGGAAAAAACAGAGTACATCACTACATTGTCAATCCAAATCAGTAATATCATGTAAAAGCAATTCCTCAATTATGTCAGTACGGTATATTTGGCTACAAGATTGTAGCCATAATAGTAAGTTTCATGTAAAACTCTTTTTTCTGGGTTGCCAATTTTCTGTTATACTCTAGATTCTAGAACCTTCTTTTTCTGAGTTTTCTGCTATACACTACAGCCTTGACTGGTGAATCCCATCATAGCAAAAATGTCATTTTGGGAGTTTCACAACAGAACTTCGGGATTTAGCCAATTAGAATAATCATAAAATTAGTTCGAGTTTCATGAGAGAAAAGTGTACATGTGGGACTCACCATTTTTTAAACCTGATTGACAATAACTAAATTTTATAGAGATAAACAGTAAGACTATCTTCATGAAACTTCGATTTTAAAAAGTTCGTAGAAAAAAAAATACTATATGTGTACGGATCTATAATCTAACTAACCTGGAGTGCAATCTGAACACTAGCAACATCCTCAAATTCAACAAATGCATAAAAACCACCTGAATCCTGCAAGTTCAACAAAAGAAGCAAAATTAAGAACGGTTTATAATCAGGCCAAGGTAGGGGAAATGGATAACATCATACCTTGCGGCTCCTCACAGTAACACCATCTGGCCTGATTCTTCCAAAGTTCTTAAACTCTTGCTCAAGATCATTAGCAGACACAGAAGAAGACAAGTTCCCCACATAAACAGATTTGACCTCACCTATAATATGAATGGCTGTTAAATGATTGATATGTATGCTGTACCAATGTAGTGACAATTTTTTGTTCATAGGACAATGTAGATGACAAATTCATTTATATATGATAGATTTACCTTACTAAAACTTATTTTCATTGTTGTTTTACTTTTGAACTTTAATAGAACTGGGAAGCAGCTGACATGGACCTCAAATTTATAAATGCAACTACATTGATGAATTGGGGTTGCAATAAGGTAAATTTATATTTACTACAACTACACCCTATGTTAACCGTTAATTGCTGCTAATTTAATGCTTCTTATTTTTCCAGATTGTCGTCCACACTCAAAATCGTTATGTACATATTGACAGTTTAACTTTTTGTAGGGTGATGAGGAACATGTTTGGTTGAAGCCATTGTTCTGTTTGAAAGGTAATGGTTTCAAAACTATTACTACTGTTTTAATTGTTTATTGTAAACTCTTACTATTTGATTCAAAACTCTAACTGTTTTTTTAGGCTCACTGTTTGGTCCTATTTTTGAAGACTTCAACCATTGTGGGAACCTACAACCATGTAATTTTATTTTTTTTCATTCAGTTGGTTGGTGTTTAGTATGGTGGAGGATGTAATAGTTGTAATAATTGTTATATTTAGCATTTTTGGAGATGATGTAAGTAACTGTATATAATGATGATATAATATAGTTATGTTAATACCCGTACCCGCAATTTTGTGGAGTATTAGGTTCTGTGTTTGGTTTTTTAAAGGTTTTTCGAAGGTTTTTCAAAAAAATTATTACATTTTCAAACGAATTTTTGGTTTTTATTTTGTATCTTGCATTATATTCTGAATTTTTCCCCCAGAGCCTTATATATATGATGCCTGTGTGATGTTGCTCGATTGAGCCTGGGGAGGATTGATATTTATTGCCTGTGATGTCATATATTTAATTGTTAGCAGAATTCCGTAAGGAATTTCTGTAAAAGGGCTAATATTTTAAGGGAGGTTCTGTCAAAATTTTTACTAAATTTTCTAAAATTTATTATGTTTTCAAACGCTTGGTTTTTATTTTGTATCTTAGTCATATGATAATATCTTGGTTTTTCAAACGAAATTTGCTGGTTGGTTAGCCTTGAGGGCTAATAAAAGGCTAAGGCCATTTCATCATCACCAAAAAAGACAACAGGAATTTTGTTTGTTCTTTTAATTCCTATCTAATCAGGTCAAACAAACCTGGGACATGAAGGACAACCATTTGCCAATACCATGCCAAATTCCCACAGTAAAATGAGCCACAGATTCACAACTCTCTTCCCTTCCCTTTCATGAGTAATGTTAGCTGACCACCACCACCACCCTTCTGCATCTCAGTTGGGGCCATGGCATGCTTATCATCCATGAAGTTAGCTAGCTCCCAGCAAAGGCTGGAGGCAGCATCCCTCAATGGGTCATCTCTTCTCTTCTTTTTTAACAACAGATCATGTCCCGTTTAACAAAAGTCGATGAATTCGATCGTTTCCTCAATCTCTGAATCTGCAGACAGAAAGAAGCCCACAAGATGTCGAGAAAAATTATGATATTGGTCTGCAAACAGAAACCCATAAGCTCCAACATGCAGCAGAACATTATGATCGGTTCCATTATTTATTTACAGCAGTAGACACAGCTCGACTAACAAAAGATCATATATATTTCGATCCAAACATCAAATGAACTGGATATAACAACTGTCCACTCCGTGACGAGGCATCAATTAATTAACTTATCAAATAGGTAATCCTAAAAATACATCTTATGTCATCCAGATAGAAAATATACAGCAGTAAAAGGTGACTTAACGCCTCACTTAACGGAGCCAGCCTGATGCCAATCTTACATTAAGAAATTCCTTTCCATAAAAAATTTTGGATACTAAAACTAACAAAACACATTTTATAAGAGCCCCATATATTTTGTATCTTAGTCACTTTATTTTGTATCTTGGTTTCTACAAACACATTTTTTTTCCCAGAGCCCTATATATATAATGTCTATGTGATGTTGCTTGGATTGGCCTGGGGAGGATTTATATTTCTTGACTGTGATGATAAATTTTTAATTGTGAGTAGAATTTCGTAAGGAATTGCTGTCAAATGGCTAATATTTTAAGGGAGGTTTTGTTAAAATTTTTAGAAAATTTCCTAAAATCTATTATGATTCCAAACTATATCTTTAGTCATATGAAGTTTTTTTTTCCCAGAGCCTAATATATATTATGTCTGTGTAATGTGGCTTGGATTGGGTTAGGGAGGATTCAATTTGACAGTCTATGATGTTAAGGAATTGTTCTCAAAGGAATAATATTTCATGAGAGATTCTATCGAAATTTTTACTACAATCCTACCTGTAAAATTTTAAATAATACTGTCGAAATGTTTGCTAAACATTTTAAAGAAAGTTAAGACGTCGCGATAACGTGCTGTATGAAACATTTTAAAGACGTCGTATTAGAAAACTATTAGGAAATAATATAATTTCAGAGGAGACCTGTATAGAGTAGTTGATTGCATTAGAAAGGAGGGTGTATTTGTTTACACCCACTTATTCGTTAAAATGTTTTAATTTTTTTACATGCAGTCCCGAATAAATCTAACTAAATTTAACTAAATCTAACTAAATTTACACCCACTTATGCAGTTCACCCAATCAAATAAATCTAACTAAATTTACATGCAATCCCGAATACGTGCCGTAGGCACGTCCCACGGGCATACCTAGTGTATTACAAATCTGAATTTTACAAAATTGCAATATATTACAACAGTGTTACAATAATACCTTTACAATCCCAAGTGTTACAACTTTCAACATATTACATCAGAGTACAAATGAATAAAGAACAACACTTGGTATTTCGCTTGGATGCTTTCCAACAAATAAATAGATTACAAAAATTGTTACAATGGAACAATAGTAACAACATATAATGCAGCGGAAATGGAAATGACTCTTGCTTCTCTCGCCTTGAGTCCTCCTGAATCCTGTACCTGTACTTCTGCAATCCAGTACCTATTGAAATGGGGGCGTCAGTATTCACTAACGCTTTAAGGCTGATAACTAGCAGCAATTCTCCACTTAAGCAAACAGATCAATGAAAAGAGAAACGTATATATATAATTGATGTGTCAGTGTATGCTATGCCTTAGACTTTAATGCAAGTTTGACTAACGCAATGATGCACTTATTCTAATGCAAGCAAGTCTCCGGAACAGTATGCAGCCCATACTACATATGCCCCTTCTCAAGTCGTTTCTTCATATATATGGATTTGAACCCTCGTTAAGAATTCTACTTTGTACACAATCCTGTTCCTGATAATACAACGTGACTGTGAGGTTGCAGGTGGGTCATGTCCCACCAATGCAGTACGATTATGGTGTCTCTGTTTGCCACTACTACCGTCACGTCGGACCTCACCCAAAAACAAGGTTGCAGGTACGATCTAGTTCCGTTACTGCAGTCATATAGTGGTGTCCATGTTTGCCACTATTGCCCAGTGTATCGGGCCTCATTCGAAAATGAAAAGAACATAAGGTCTCGCATGTGTAGGGTAGCACGAAGCCTACCCTGTGGCACCCCTGGGGTCTCGCAAGCACAGGACTGCACGTTGCATCCTGTGGCACCCCAAGCCACGGTATTTCAGGAATTAACAGACGAGATACGCAACCCATTCTCCCAACTAGTGAGATGGCACCGTACATATCCCTTTGACAGGAAGGTACAACCCAATAACACAGCCTAGTGTCGGCCTATAGGACAGGTCGGATCATAAGGAATCACCCTTAATACCAACTCTTTCCCTTCAGCAAAAATGGCAATAAGTAAAGGTTAAATAGTAATAGCCATAAGTTACTACGCTAACGATGTCACTAAACCCAAACAATCTCACGGGGTTTTCAATAACTTTCTTATGATTATCCCGATCCAACTCATGGCCTATCGATCCAAAACACCGGTGACGGAAATCTCTCTCACTCATCATTACCCCTAACTCGGATCTCGTCAACATTCTCAGCCCACGATCAACCCACATCAGTTATGATCTGTCAGTGCTCGAGGTGTGATTTATCCACAGTTTCTAAGGTGGTAAGATGCGATTCTTGATGGTCGATGGCCCCTACAGCAATTATAAGACCCTATCACTACCCCTAACTCGGATCTCGTCAACACTCTCGGCCCGCGATCAACCCACATCAATTAAGATCTATCGGTGCTCGAGGTGCGATTTATCCACAGTTTCCAAGGTGGTAAGATGCGAGTCTTGATGTTCGATGACCCTTAGGCTAGCTTTTATCTAGCTAACAATACTAGTGACTTTTCCAACCATTATTTACCACATATTGAAGATGAAGCATGTGCACATCATATGGTCCAATTTCAATTAGAAATGCATACAACTAGAACTCATGGGTTCTTCTCCCAAATTTGAACTAGGACAATATGCGACTAGGTTCATGGGTTTTTTCTCAAAGTTGAGCTAGAATCACCTAGAACCTAATTGCATGGGTTCCTCGCCAATTCGAGATAGAACTATCATGGAGCTAGTTTCATGGGTTTCTTCTTAAAAATTGAACTAGAACAACTATGGAACATGGGTTCATTTCAATAATTCAATTGGATTAGCATGCAAGCTAAACTCATGGGTTTCTTTTAGGATTTAACGGAAACCACTACAATCATATAACTCAAATATGCATCGATTCTTTTGAATCAAAAACAACTACACATCTCAAACATGGGTTATTTACTAGAACTACTACAATAACACAAGCATGCGTTCTTTACTTGGAACAACTACTATAACTCAAGCATGGTATCTTTCTACAACTCAAGCACGAATACAATTCAAGCATGGGTTTCCTTCTACAACAACTCAAGCATGAATACAATTCAAGCATGGGTTTCCTTCTACAACAACTCAAGCATGAATACAATTTAAGCATGGGTTTCCTTCTACAATTACTCAAGCATGGATTCCTACAACTACTTAAGCATGGTTCTTCACTAAAAATAATTAGCAACTCAAGCATGGCATTCTTTTGACATAGAACGATGAAAAATCAAGCATGGTAGGTTCATGGATTCACATAAACATGGATAGGTTCTTTTACTAGAACAACTACAAATGGGTTCATGGGTTTCACAAGCATGGTTCGCAAGCATGAATGGGTTTCCTTGCTACACAACTTAAGCATGGATGGGTTCACAAGCATAGATAGGTTCTCTTTTTGACATAGAACACAAACATGGTAGGGTCATGGGTTCACATAAACATGGATGGGTTCTTTGCTACAACTCAAGCATGGTAGGTTTTTTACTAAGAACAACTAAATATCACAAGCATGAATGGTTCATGGGTTTCATGAGCATGAATGGGTTCTTTTTAACATAGGACATAAACTCAAGCATGGTAGGTTCTTTACTAAGAACAACTAAATAACACAAGCATGAATGGTTCATGGGTTTCATGAGCATGAATGGGTTCTTTTTAATCTAGAATTACTACACAACTCAAGCATAAGTTCTCTAGCAACCTAGAATAGTTTAGGACATGGTACTACGACATTCATCTCAAGCATGGGTTTTCTAGCAACCTAGAATAGTTTAGGACATGGTACTACGACATTCATCTCAAGCATGGGTTTTCTAGCAACCTAGAATAGTTTAGGACATGGTACTACGACATTCATCTCAAGCATGGGTTTTCTAGCAACCTAGAATAGTTTAGAACATGCTACAAAAGACTAATATAAATTATTACAAAGACTACTGCCTTTATGAATTACAAGTCTTACTTATTACAAAAACTACATTTATTTAGTCTACAAATTCTCACATACTAAAACTCACTTTTCTTCAATCCTACAAGTTCCTACATAAAAAAAGAGCAACTTTTTATGAACTAGGGTTTGTAAAGAATTGATTTCTTAACGAAGTAGAGAACAACATACAACAAAAACTTATCTTTTAAAAAGCAAGATGAGTTCTACAACCCTAGAATGGATAAATAAACATTCTTACTACACTAATCTTTATATGCACATAGCTATAGTCCAAGTGGTCATTTGTGTTAACAAAATAACCATAATAACAACAATAAACATAATAAGGTAAAAACAACCTTTATGTGTTTTAATTAAGTTCCACCACCCCTATTTTTTTCATGGGATCCTTTTGATCCCTACAACCACCTTATGCTTAATACGTAGTCCAAGTCATTTTTAGAACACACATACAACAAAAGTGGACAAGAATCCACACAAATAAAAAGAGATAACTTCATCTTGATTTCCCACCGTTCTTATGCACAAATCTTAGTCCAGTTAATCCAAAATAATCATCACAACAATACTAACCATACAAGATCTCAAAAATCAACCTTTATGTGATTTTGTTGAGTCCTTTCATTCCATCCTTCTCATGGGATCATTTTGATCCCTACAATCATGCTTATGCTTAGGAAATAGTCCAAGTTATTTAGGAACATAAAAACACAACAACACATCATAAAGATTGGTTCTTTTTAACCTACAACCACTTTTATGCTTAGAAAAATAGTCCAAGTTATTTAGAACATACACCTACAATATCCACCATCAAAAGATGGGTTCTTTTTATCCTACAACAACCAACCATCAAAGATGGGTTCTTTCTCGCATACAACCATTATTAACCCTAAAAGATGGGTTCTTTTCTATATAAACAAAATAAATAAGAGAACAAATAATCTAAAAAATAGAAGTAGAGAATCCCCACCTTTTTTATCTCTTGTAGGAAGGACTAGCTAGCAACCTTCTCCTTCCTCCTTTGCTTCTACTACAACTTGAAGAACACTTATGAAAAACCCCAAATGAAGAACACTTAGGGTTTCTTTTTTTTCTTTCTTCTCTCTTTTTTTTCTTGTAAAATGAGGCAAAAGGTGAAAGGAAGGGGTATTTATAGGGTGAAATAAGGGTGAAAAGTGCAAAATACACAGCCACATTTGTACATAACCCCTTGGGGTTCATTTGGCCGGCCAAGGATAGGTATGAGGTGGAAGGTGAGGTGGAAGGGTGAGGTGGAGAAGAGGTTTCTAGTAGAAGACACATATTAAGCCTTTATGTATCCCTAATTAATCATAACCCTATGTTTAAGCCTCCAAACAAATCCTAGCCATCCAAATTTGATCAATCATGAAAAAAAACAAGGTATTTTTGTCCAAAACACATACTACATGATTTGTACAAACGTACGAAATCGGTACAATACGTATACATATCTATATATATACATACCGATAATTTCCGTTTGTAAAACCGCACAATCCGTACAAAAATAATTTAATTTTGAAAATAATAATAAAATAAATTTTATTATCTGCCCGGAAGATTCCAGTACCAATTTGATACAAGCCAGATGTATACAGACTGGTACATACACATAGATAATATTTATTAACAAAACCGGGTGATATCCACCAAAAATATTTTATTTTGGGAAATAGAAATAAAATAAAAATAAAATAATAATTTTCAATACCTGCCCAGGATTTTCCAGACATTTTCTCAAAAATGCGTTTTTTCATGATTTTGTACAAGTGCACAAAACTGATACAATACCTGTATATATTTACTAGTATATATGTCCAGGTAACATTTTATGAGTAAAACCAAGAAATTCCCATTTAAAAATATTTTAATTTAAAAATAATAATTTATACAATATAATATCCGTCCGGGATATTACATGAGCGTTAACATTGGCATAGCTATCAGTAGCTCTCACTTCATTAGAACTGCGGTTCGTAGGATCACATTTGCTACATCATCATCTTCGTCCCCATCATCATTTTCTATACTCACATCAACTTCATTGTCTGTTTCTTTCTTTTCTTCATCATCGTCTAATAAGTCGTTGTCAATTGTAGCATTTTGAAATAATTCAAATAAAGTGTCATTTGGAATATAGTCATGAACCAGACTAGGTTAACATGGCAACTCAACTTCTGTAGAATCCGGGTATGTTGTATTTATGAATGTATCTTCTTGTGGGGACAGTGGGATTGCTTGTGAAGTTTGAACAGGATTAGACCTCATCTGCTGTGTCGGTACTACCCGTACGAAGCTTGAACTAGGAATATCATGTGGCTGGACATTCAAATTTTAGATTTGCTGAATATATAACTCTAATGCAGACCAAGTATAATTGGGATCAAGTGTCCTAGCAATCATTGACTTTATAGAATTATCAGTAGAAATGGGCACTGTTATAAAATACTGACCATCTCCTTTTCCTGCTGCGTATCAGGTTAAAATTTTCACATTCCATTGATCCCTCTCCCAATTCGTAACTTCATAAATTTTCTCAACTGATTCTGCCAATATAATGGTACGAGGTGCCCAAACTATTTCAAGATCCATCGCACTATAACAACAACCAATCTTTGGATCACGAATTATTTCACCACCAAAGTATAACCAAATAGAAATATTGTAATCCATACCTACGTATATTTATACGAATATACGAGTTATTATCTACCCAAAAACAAAACCTGTGAAAATAAACAAAATAATAGGCTAATATGCATCATACCTTCACAAGCTTATTCGAAAGGATATAGTCGTAGATATTTGGGTAGAAGAGTTGAAGTTGTTATTCTCTTCAAGTTTATCAAAATTCCAAATTTTGGATCTTTCGAAAGATGAGTTTAGGATTTTCAGAGCCATTTTATGGGTTAATTGACGAATTTTTGTGGTTAATTGACGAAAATGAGATGAGAGATGGGTTAGGATTTCAGGGTTGGAAGAGGAGGAAGATAGAGAATTAAAGAGAAAAGTGAGATCTGATTTCGAGCTTGGGGGTTAAAGACCCAATCGAGTGTGGGATAAATTTCCTCGTTTTTTGAGAAAGCGAGTGTGGGTAGGTGCCAAACCCAAACCTCAGACTCGTTTTCTGAAAAAGCGATGACAATTTAGTCAAACTCGATTTTTCAGAAAGCGAGTAGGGTATTTTGTGAATTTTAAAAAATATAGGGCGGTTTGGCTAAAACTTTCAAAAGTGAGACAGTTTGGGAAAAAATGCTCACTTCTACTCCAAACCTCCCAAAAAAATGGCAGCCCTCCTCGCCCGACGCACCGTCACCTCCCTCCTCAAACCCACCCTCCTCCGCTCCGCCGCCGCCGCCGCCCTCCTCAACCGGGGCGGACCTCCCTGCCCCTCCTACTCCCAGACCCGCGCCAAAACCACCACTTCCGGTTCGGGTTACTCTCCCTTAAACGACCCAGCGCCCAACTGGAGCAACCGCCCTCCGAAGGAAACGATCCTTCTGGACGGTTGCGATTACGAGCACTGGCTGATCGTCATGGAGTTCGCCACCAACCCCAAACCCTCGGACGAGGAGATGATCGCGGCGTACGTTAAGACGCTCGCGTCGGTTCTTGGAAGGTAATTGGTTAATTTTAATAGTTGGGTTATGTCGTTCCAAGTTAAACATCGTCCATGCACATCAAGTGTTTGAGAGAATGAATCAAGATCCATTTGCACGTGCGATGGGCGTATTTTCTTGGAATGAATCATAGCTTCGTTTCTTGGAATGCAATTGATTAATGTTGGTTTGTTTGGTTTTGATTGTTTAATTAATTAGTTGAGATCATGCACGTAAGGGGTTTGAAAATTGACTATGGCGTTTTGGGTTGTGAATAGTAGATTCGTTTGCACATGTGATGGACGTTTTTTTTTTTTCAATCAATAAACAGTGGGTTGAAAGCCCCCGCGTTTCATTAAAAAGATTTTAACAAAATATACGATCAAAAGTATGCTTATGAAGTTTAGGAAACCCAACAGGCTGGGTCCTAGAACTCATACACTCCAACCAACAAACAAAAAAACAACAAAACATAATCCTACTGGTCGGCCGACCTTGCCACAATAGGTTTCTCGTGCCAATTTGAGCTCATTCTCTCTCATTTCCTCACTTGTATTCCGTTTTCTCTCGGCGTCCCCTGCAACCGCCTTGCTGTCACCGCCAGCAGTGTCCCATACGTCAACCTCAAGCACCTTATGAGAGATACTGCAGGTACCCACCAATCTGACATACCCATGTCCAGATTGTAACATTGTTCTCATCCCCTAACTTGACCACCGTTGACTATCACCGTCACTTCGCAACGGAGGCTGTCGTCGCTCCTGACGGCTCCACAAACACCTTCAAGCTCTCTGACATGAGAGAGCCTCTAGGCACCTCTCACTTTGACCTGAATAAATCAAAGTTGAGCTCAAACCATAAACTTGCTCGGCTACCGTCGTTCGGCATCAATTAGGATACATTTTTATGCTAATTGTAAGTTGGTTGTATTGAGATATTAAGGGAATAGACTCATTTGGATATTAGGGAAGTCCACACACCTCTCACTCCCCCACGATCTCCATTGTTGGCCACCCTGCCGACTAAACTAAATTCCCTCGTCACTGCATTTGACCATTATGGCCGACCACAGCTGACCATCCCCGACATAGTCCGCCCCTTGCCAACTCCGACAAGCTCCTCGACACCAATCCAAAAGCAAAAGTCAACCACCGCACCCCGACGTCACATGACTCCACATCCCGTCGACATCACATTTCTCGGCCTGTTCACCCCATTAATGAGGCATCATATTGAACTCCCCTAAGGCCTCCGACAGAGTCGGTCACCCCATCGCCTAGACAAGCGACTGCCTTCAATCTCGATGACCCTAGCCTTGTCGACCCCGACGAACCTCGCATTGTCGACCAAATCCCCCGTCGACTCAATCTTTGGGTCGACGACGCGACCACCAAACCCCCGTCGACAACATTGAGACCCCCGTCGACGAGCCTGAGCCAGACCACCGACAACCAAATAGAAATCCACCGATCGACGAGTCAGATCCAGACCACCATCGACCAAATCCCTCGTGATGGACGTATTTTGGTTTAGCAGTCTGCCGAATAGGTAGGTTGGCAGTCTTACGATCATTAATCTTGAAAAAAAAAGTGTACTTCTTTCGTGTGAACTGCATCAAAAGTATATGTGCCTTCTGACCAACAATGTGAAAGGCTACTCAACGTTCTTTCTCAATCTTATTGTTGAATGGTCGTCATCTAGTAAGGTTTTGTCTGTGTTTCATGGATAAACTAATTTTCTTAACTGCATCAGGGTGAACTGTGTTTTCAGGTAATTCCTAATCTATTGAAAGTGTACAGAGAAATATACTACTTATCACATTAACATAATTTAATTTCCTTCAGGCCTGTTTGGAGTTGAAGTTAGCATACCTATAGGTTTCTGTTATGTGGAGATGGAGATGTGCAAGCTATAGGTATAGGGATGCAATTGGATCAGATATGGATCGGATATGCGCAATACCATATTCATATCCACATTCCAATGACGAATACGGATACAAATACGAATACAAATATTTGTATCCACATTCCAAAGACGAATACAGATACGAATACGAATACGAATACGAATATGGGTTGGAAAAAAAAACAGTCATATCCATATTTGACAAATTCAGAACGAAGCAGTGGGAGGGAAATCAAAACCAAATGAGGTATAATATTGACGGTGACAATAGGCTCAATTGTCTTGTCTTCAAGCTTCAAGAGTTAGTTGAATTGGTTAGTTGTTGTGCATGGGATCTTCATTGATGGATTGAGAGTTGTAAGTTGTTGTGCATGGGATCTTCATTGATGGATTGAGAGTTGTAAGTGGATTGAAATTGTATAAGTTGGGAACATTTTTGGTGTTGAGATATAAATGTCACCAATGTTATTTTGTTTTGGATGTTCATTTAAAAAATACATAGCATAATAAAGAAGAATGCTATGTTTTCATTATTACCATGGAAGAAAATCATTTTTCGTACTTAATGATTTATGATTGCATGCATAACATGGTTTGAAAAAACTATAAAAAGCTACACTAAAGTGTAGTTTAAGCGTTAAACAGCAAGACAACACTTAATTTATGGAAAACAGATAGATACTTATTTTACATAAAACTATTTAATAAAATGCTTAAAAATGCTAAAAAGTGTGCATGGGCGGATCGGAAGATTCTTTAGCGTTATTTTTTATTTTAAATAAAGTCCTTATTGGGTTAATTTTTACCCGCTTTCCGATTTATACGGATACTTAAGTAAACCTACTCCAAATATTGTAATCCTCTTAAGCAAAAGCGGTGGGCCACCATTTGTTTTCCTCTTATTGCTTTTCAAAAACTTGGACATTTGCAGCTCTGATTTAGCAGGCCTGCTAGTCTGCTACTACAACAACAACAACAACAACAAAGTCTTTTTCCTAACTAGTTGGGGTCGGCTACATGAAACCTAGTTTTCCATTATGCTCGGTTTAGTGCAATATCTTCTGTAATGTCACAAGCTATCATATCTTTTTTCACCGTTTTCATCCAAGTTAGTTTAGGTCTTCCTCTACCCCTAACTCTACCCTCAATACTTATCAAATCACTCTTTTTTTAACGGGGCACTACTAGGTCTACGTGTGATATGTCCAAACCACCTGAGGCGATTATCTCTTTACTTATCTTGGATTGGAGCTACCTTTAGTATGTCTCGTATATGCTCGTTTCTAATTATATCCTTGTTTTATCACACATCCATCTTAGCATCCTCATCTCCGCTACACTTATTTTTTGGACATGTTTCTTTGTTACCTAGTACTCTGCTCCATACATCATTGCTGGTCTAACAGCCGCCCTATAAAATTTTTCCTTCAACTTCAAAGTTATACGTTTGTCACACAAAACACCACTGACACTTCTCCACTTAAGCCACCCTGCTTGGATCCTATGAGTAACATCTTCACAAATCTCCCCATTTCTTTGTATAATCGAGGCTAAATATCGGAAACGGTCTCTCTTAGGTATCTTTTGGCCATCAAGCTTCACTACTTCCTCAGTTGTCTTCTGAATATCACTAAAATTACATTCTATATACTCTGTTTTAGTTTTGCTTATTTTAAAGTCTCTAGCTTTCAAAGTTTCTCTCCACAATTCTAATTTAGCATTAACTCCTGCTCTAGTCTCGTCAACTAAGACGATGTCATCGGCAAAAAGCATGCACCAAGGCACCTCATCTTGTATTCCTCGCAACAATTCATCCATAACCAAAGTAAAGAGGTAGGGGCTTAAAGCCGAACCTTGGTGTAAACCTACTGTAATAGGAAAATCGCTGGTCTCTCCTGTGGTTGTTGCTCCTTCATACATATTCTTAATTACCTCAATATACCGAATAGTTACTTTTTTATTATTTAACACCCACCATACTATGTCTCTAGGGACTTTATCATATGTTTTTTCTAGATCTATAAAAACCATATGTAGATCTTTTTTATTCTCCCTATATTTTTTCACAAGTCTCATCAGTACATAAATTGCTTCCATTGTTGACCTCCCTGACAGAAACCCAAACTGATTCTCAGACACTGTAGTTTTTAGTCTCAGTCTATGTTTGATCACTCTCTCCCAAATTTTTATCGTATGACTCATTAATTTAATTTCTCGGTAGTTTGAGAAACTTTGTATTTCTCCTTTATTTTTTTATATAGGTACTAATACCTCTTTCTCTATTCATCGGCCATCTTCTTAGTCCTCAAAATTTCATTAAATAATTTTGTTAGCCAACTCACTCCTACATCCCAAGACATTTCCAAAGTTCAATGGGTGTATCAACCGGCCCTAAAGCTTTTCCTATTTTCATCCTTCCTAAAGCATTTCGAACCTCCGATGACCTAATTCTACGGAAAAATATATGCCCTCGACTTTCCCTCGAGTCTTCTAAAATTAAGTTGCCCACAACCTTTTCATTTAATAACTTCTCAAAGTAATTTTGCCATCTTTCCTTATTTTCTTTATCTTTTACTAGGACTCTTGAATCCTCGCTCTTAATACACCTAATTGTATTCAGGTCTTTTTGTTTTTCTATCCCTTTGTTTAGCAAGCTTATAAATATTATTTTCTCCTTCTTTTGTTTCTAATTTTGTGTATAAACCATCATAAGCTTTTTTTTTGCATCTCTTACCACTTTTTTAACTTCTTTTTTAACGGTCTTATATCTCTCTAAATCTTTTTCATTTCTACTCTTTTGCCACATTTTGAAGGTTGATTTTTTTTCTCTTACAATATTTTGGAGTTCTTCTTGCCACCACCATGTTTCTTTATTTAGCAACCCTCTACTTTTAGACTTTTCAAGTACCTCCTTTGAAATTTCTCGTATGTATGTAGTCATTTTAGTCCACATCATATTTGTCTTTCCTTTCCAATTCCATGATGCTTCTTTAAGAACTTTATCTTTAAAAACTTCTAGTTTATCTCTCTTCAAGTTCCACCACCTAATTCTTGGATTCCTAGTCTCCTTCCTTGCACATATATGTTTTCCAATCTTCACATCCAATACCATTAATCTATGTTGTGAGGTTAAACATTCTTCCGGTATAACTTTACAATCTTTACATGTCAAGCGATCTATTTTTCTAGTGATGAAAAAATCAATCTGACTCCTATTTGCCCCACTTTTAAAGGTTATCAAATGTTCCTCCCTCTTCCTAAAATAAGTATTTGCTAGTATAAGATCATACGAAGCCGCAAAATCTAATAGAGCCTTTCCACCATCGTTCTTATTTCCAAATCCATGACCTCCATGCACCATCTCATATCCCATATTATCTTATCCTACATGTCCATTGAAATCTCCTCCTATAAATAGTTTCTCACCTAGGGGTTCTCTTTGAATTATCTCATCCATATCTTTCTAAAATTTATTTTTAGCTTGTGCATCTAATCCTACTTGGGGTGCATAAGGACTAATGATATTAATTATGTTTTCCCCTAATACAAGCTTAATTTGTACTATTCTATCTCCTTTCCTATTAACACCTACTACATTTCTTTTGAATTTCTTATCTACTAAAATTCCTACTCAATTTCTATTTCTAATTTTACCGGTATAATATAATTTAAAATCATCTATCTTTAGATTTCTCTCCTACCCACTTTGTTTCTTGTAAACAAACTATATTAATATTTCTTCTAATTATGGTATCTACTAGTTCTATGCTTTTTCCTGTCAATGTTCTTATATTCCAAGTCGCTAACCTAAGCCTATTTTCCTAGACTAGATTTTTTACCTGCACACATCCAGATTGGTGCAGGAACTTTTACCCATTTTTCACCGCACCCGGGCGTCGGTGCGACGCCCCTTGTACATTTTTCGAAGTACCCGGAGGCAGGCACAATGTATCGCTTTCAGGGAATGCCTTAGCATTTGTACGTATATTATTAGGATTCATGTTTATAAAATTTGACAAAATTTTATGCTGGCTGTCAACTGCCTAACGCAACCCTCCTTATCTGGTTTGTGGCCGATTTCCTGGCTTGGGACAGGCAATTGCGGAGTTTGCTAGTCTGCTACTAGACATATTATAATGTTAGAAATAAGACTCGACTTGTATGGAAAGAAGAAAAAGTCTGAGAGAAGGATTTGGCCTACAACTACCCTCCTCGTCTAGAAGAGAGTCGTTGAATTGTGATGGCCATATGAATTCACTCTCATGCAGACCTAAGTATGTCCATCCAATATATTCAATTGTGCTTGAATTTTATACAAGCCAATGACAAACTCAATCTACATAAACCTCCTTGATCAGTTTGATGACCATAAAAGACGGAGCAACAAACGTTTATTAGGTTGCTAGCGGTAACCATGTGGAATGTTATTTGGGTTCTTCCAGATGTGTCTGAATAAATGATCTCCCTAGTAGTGGCTCTACTGGATTTTCGTGAAGTGGTAATGGTTGTAATGCCTCTTCTGCAAGAAGAAGCAGACATTGGTAGCAATGTTAACTATTTTGATGAAGTAGTGTAAAAAATTCCCTTAAAAAGTTTGGTGAACAAGCGAGAATGATTGATCCACGTGCTGCCGCTCAATGCAACTTTTAGCTCCATAATTTACTATTCCCTCGTGTCTACCGAATAAATAGCTGATATCAGTCTTATAGATAAGGTAGCTTATTAGTCTTACGATCATGAATCTCTAGAACAAGTTTAATTCTTTCATATGGGCTGCATCAAAAGTACATCCTCCTTGACACCAGCAATGTGAAAGGCTACTCAATATTTTTTCTTGGACTTATTTTTGAATAATTCATTAATGTAATCATACTTGATGGTTTTAGCTCATTTAATGGATAGACTAGTTTTCTTAAACAAGTCAAGGGGTACTATGTTTTAAAATAATTCCTAATCTATGGAAAATGTAAAAGGAAAAGTATTGCATATCACATTAACATAATTTATATTCCTTTAGGCACTGTTTGGATTATAATACCTATAGGTATCCTTTAAGTGGTGGTGGAGGTGCTCTACCTATAGGTAGCATACCTTTACCTACAACTTAAAAGATACTTGTAGGTTGAAAAATAAATTTGGTTTATTTGGGGGTAGTTGAGATATCTAAAGAGACTACAAGTATCTCAACTTTTGAGGCCAAAAAGTTAAAACACGTGGAGGTATCTCACCTCCAGAAAGGTTTCCAAACAGATCATAGGTAGGTTAACTAGAGGTATTAGATACCTCCACTAACCTCCATTTCCAAACTGGGCTTAAGAGGAAGGTTGTTATCAATGAATCTTGTTGGACGAGACCATTGAAAACACACATCACCATCTACTTTGTGGAGACTTGAATTTGTTGGGAGGTCAATGGTTCTAAAGATGATATGAAGCATTGTCAACAGGAGTAGCTTTTGATTGCGGTGAGTATTCTTGGCAGACTTGTTGTTAGCCAAGTCCATTATAAGTAGGCTGATGAGCCAAGAGCTCTGGAGCAAATAATATTGATGGCAACAATAGGTGCTCGGCCATCTTCAAGCTTCACTATTGGGACTAAAGAGTTAGTTGACCTGGTTAATGTTGGCTATGGGATCTTTGTTGGTAGTAGATTCAGATTTGAATGTATACTATCTTGAAGAACTGGAGAACATTGTCTGCAAGGAGACACAAAGGATGAAGACATTTAGTCTTTAGATAAGGATTGTTATTGGTCTCTTGTTGACTGGGGCAGTGTTGTAATACATAGTGGAGAAAATAAGAAAGGAAATGTTGGGATCCATCATCTTTAGTGGGGTTTTCTTTTATAGATGTCGGTAGTGCGAGGGGAAATTTGACAAAGTGGTGGTGGGTGGGTTTAGTTTATAGATTTGCGAAGTTGAATGAGGTGGATTTTGGGAGTGGTGAGGTTTTCCATAGCTTTGGTACCAAAATGGTTCGAAAGATGATGAAGGAGAAGAAGACTTGGACTTTACCAACTCAAATTTCCATGGGAGTGGTGAGGTTTTCCATAGCTTTGGTACCCAAATAGTTCGGAAGATGATGAAGGAGAAGACGACTTGAGCATTACCCACCCAAATTTCCATTCTCAGCTATGTTCTTTGTTTCATAACATATAATTTTCTTAATAAATAGGGCATACATAACTTTCCTTTAAAGAATATAATATAGGAAGGACAAAAATATTCTCGAGAAGTTTAAGCTGTATACAAATTGTAAGTTGTATTTGACAGATAAGTTTACAACTGGAAAGATAAATAAATTCCTAAACAGATATTTGCAAATCTAAATGTTAGGCATGCACCAAGAGCAATTTGCAAGTTAAGACTCATCTTTGGGAACTTACAATTAGAAGTCTGGCATAGTTGGATTCAGAGCTACATCCAATTTGGATGTCTAACGAATCTGTCAAGTTTATATTAACAGCACTCTTTTATATGCTTCTACTTTATATGTCATGTTGACCTTTAAAAAATCGACTCGGACTACAATCTAAGAATGTTTAGTTTATCTTGTCTGCAGATGATAAGTTTCAGATAAAAACAACTATTATGTTACCATTTCAGCTGTAAATTATGTGTTTCTGTTTCAGTGAGGAGGAGGCAAAGAAGAAGATCTATTCTGTATGTACCTCAACATACACAGGGTTTGGGGCATTGATTTCTGAAGAGCTTTCTTGCAAAATTAAAGGTGATTCGATTTAATTATTTGAAATTTTAATCAGGGAAGAGCAACATTTAATATGTAGAAATAGAGTTCTGATATATTCTGTTGTTCAATATGGCAGGTTTACCTGGAGTGTTGTGGGTACTACCCGACTCCTATCTTGATGTTCCCAACAAGGATTATGGAGGTGAGCCCAAGAAATACATATTTTACATTGGTGTACTTTCAGTGCATTGTTTTCCAAAACGAATAAATTCCAAATGTGTTGGTACTTTGTAGATTCTCAAACTCATGTTTTACTAACAAATTTTCTTCAGTTATTACTACCAAAATTTGTAGGGTTTTAGTTATGGTAGGTATTAACATTATTCCGATTTTTGTTCCTGTTATCCCTATGCTTTCGTATTGATGTTGGAGAATTTGATTGCTGGTACCAGTGGGACATTGGAGTACTGAATTTCCATTTTATTTGAAAATGGTGAACATTTGAATGGACGATGAATGCTGGATTAGTACATTATATAATGATCTTTGTTTTTTGTTCGACCATGGAGGATTCTTAGGACTGGACTAAGTATGTTGTTTACCTTGTATTTCCATTGGTTTGACCTGCCGATGTCTATTCCATTAATTACATCGAAAATGCTTGAGTTTTAGCTCATGCAATGCGAGCATTTTCCTACATAGTGATGGTTATTAAGAACTTTATTTATTCTCTCAATTCATACAATTGTTATGGACTTTCAATCTTGCTCAGTACGAGGAATAGAATGAAAAATGCAGTGTAGAGGCTACACGTTCACACTGGCACAAAAGCAAATCCATATGTCTAGTTATAATCGTAAAGATGCTTTGCTGATTTGTTGGATCATAACAATATTATTGCATTGAATTTGGGTTAAGTTTGCTTATCATACTATATATTTCTGTTTTGTTTCCAATACCAGGGGACCTTTTTGTAGACGGAAAAGTCATCCGCAGACCCCAGTTTCATTTGAGCGAGAGGAACCAGATTAGAAACCGGCCCCGTGTTCGACATGATAGGCGCTGAGAAAATAGTACAGGTTGAAAGAAGGGAACCAGTGCAAAGGGGTCTGGTCGAAAACCCATAAGGGAGCTTATTATAGGCTATATAACAAGCACACCGTGATCCATGTTTGAGTCAGACTTTCCTTGATTTCTTGCTATCTGGAAGGTCTTCATATAAATTTGGTCTGCTGTTGCCCAAGTAGTGCCTGAGTATAGATTAGCACTTACTGATGTTGAAAGAAGAATATTTTGTTCGTTTCTTCAATTCTGAACTGGGTATGTATGGGAAGTTAGTTCATGCGTGAATTGCTGTTGAAACATTGGATTGTCTAATGTAGAAAGTTTGCATGCATTTGAATCTGTCATATTCTCATCACAAGTCACAACTAGTACACCATCTCTTAGAAAATGAAATTGTGACTAATAATTTTTGACTTGTAGATTCTTTTATTGTGTTTGATTTAGGAGAGAGTTGGACATGGTTTGCAATGAATAACAGATTGGAATCACGATGTGACTGGTTACAACAGGAAGGAAGACAAACCCAACGCACTATATGATTAAGCATTATCAAAAAAATATATTCAAGAGGCTGTTCTTCCTTTCACTAGAGATACATAAACAATCTCACGAGTTGTCCATAAAAAAAAAACAGGAGAATAACATTAAAATAACAAAATAATTACCGTAATATCAACTACATTCTTTAATCGACTCAATCACCAATGAATGTGTACTTGGACTATGTGCAATCAGTTAATTGATCATTTAGAAACTGGCAAAAAGTTGAATTTTTTGGTAAGAGATAAGGGATTATGTATGACATAGTTTCACTTAGCAATAAAAGTTGAGATGGCCGAGTTGGTCTAAGGCGCCAGATTAAGGTTCTGGTCCGAAAGGGCGTGGGTTCAAATCCCACTCTCAACATTATTTTTTAAAAAATTTTGCACTATGCTTACTTTTTATTTTATACCACTTATTTTTAAATTTTTGCATACTATTTGCATATACATTTATTTTATATTTTATACCACTTATTTTTTAATTTTTGCATACTATTTGCATATACATTATTTTCTTTTTATAAATCCCATATTACTTTTTATGAGGCTTGTATTATTTGCATGTACACTTAATTTTTCCACTCACGTCACAAATGGAAGAAGAAAAGATTGCGGATAATTACTATTTGTATATACAATTTTTTTTTATAAGGACTGTATTATTGGAATATACACTTATATTTTGCACTTACGTCAAAAATGGAAGTAGTAAAGAATGCGGATAAATACTATTTGCATATACATCATTTTTTTTAGGTCCATATTATTTGCATACACACTTATTTTTTGCACTTACGTCACAAATGAAAGACAAAAGATTGCAGATAAATACTATTTGCATATATATCAGATAAATACTGATTGCAAATACACCATTGACAATATAAGCTTCCATTTGAATAATTAAACTTAGCAGCCCAAGCCTCATGTTGCTTATAGCGCGTAAGTTTGAGATTCTCTTCTTTTTTTGCACTTACGTCAAAAATGGAAGTAGTAAAGAATGCGGATAAATACTATTTGCATATACATCATTTTTTTAAGGTCCATATTATTTGCATATACACTTATTTTTTGCACTTATGTCACAAATGAAAGACAAAAGATTACAGATAAATACTATTTGCATATATATCAGATAAATACCAATTGCAAATACACCAATGACAATATAAGCTTCCATTTGAAGAAAGAAAAAAAAAAACTTAGCAGCCCAAGCCTCATGTTGCTTATAGCCGTAAGCTTGAGATTCTCTTCTTCTTTTTGACATTCTTAAATTATTTTGACTCGTTATATCTCTGTCATGTTCCTATTTTATTACCCTCAATAGTTTTTGCCTTGTTCTATTCAGAATTTTTACCAAAATGATCCACTTTTTGAAAGTATTTACCAAATTAATCCACTTTCAAAAGTATTTACTAAAATGACTCACTCGCTATCTCAGTTAGCGACCCTAGTGAAAACAGGGTCGCTAACTGAGACAGCAAGTGTAGTTGTACGTTGTACTTATTCTTTAGAGAAATTTTGAACATGCAATTTGTACATGAAATGTATACAACTACAGTCGCTATCTAAGATAGCGAGTTCATTTGAACTAGACTTGCTATCTCAGATAGCGAGTGTAGTTGTACATATTTTTTCAGAAAAGTTTTGAACATGGCTACCTGTTATACCTTTCAGTGCTTATCTTGTTATACCTATGTGGCAATGGCTACCTCCTGCCTTCCTCGACACTATCCATGATGCAAAATTCTAGTCACCTTACGCGCCCCTGAAATTCTATTACCAGAAGGCTCACTGATGCTAAGATACCAACCTCCCATGGGTTGCTATGCATTAAAGCAGACGATGCTATTATTTGGGAGGAAAGGCAAAAGTAATAAAACATGTAATGCATTCGGAGCATTTGTTATTTATAATTATAGTACTCTTGTATATGCAAAAACAATCATAATGTTTGCTTTAGTTGAGGTCTCTATGTTGTAGGTGAAAGCAAATACCCTCACCTGTTATTCATCTACTAATGCTGCGCACATTTGATGGGATTCTTGAACTTCGTAATTTCATTTTTAGGGGACTATCGTAATGTTCCATATTTCATGTTTAGGTCCTTGTATTTGGGTGTGTTTTGTAATGCAGCATATTTTCGGATTAGTCTATAATATCACTGCAATTCATGTTTCATCAATATAAGAATCTCTACATGCTTGAAGTGAGAAAACTCATGGTCGGAAAAAAAACCCTCTTCCAAAACCAAATGAAACGTTTCAGATCGCGCTTGGTCACAAACTACTAAGTTCAAACTATTACATCCTTGTCAAGATTTAGATTGTTGCGATCTTCAACTCAAATGAATTTCAACTTTCAGAAGACAATCTGATGCATGTCTAGTAAATTGTAATTGACACTACTCCTAGACTCAAATTTGTCGGTAGATTCCTTGCTTCTTTTCCTACCCATGGAAATGCATCACATTCCTTGATTTCAATAGAGGATTCCCCTACATATTATATTGCGTACTTTGAAGTCCATGATGCTTCTCGCAACTTTGCAACTCTAACAAAAGCTGCTGCTGCTAGAACTTGACAAAATGCTGTTTATTTTCATCAAAAGATTTCATGGGATCCTGAAATCACTTTAACCCTTTATTACAGGCTATAACAAAGTTGAGTAAGGTATCTCTCAAACTTAGCTACCAAGTGAAGCTAGCACTTTACAGCAACTTGAACCTCAGGCAATCAATCATTGTTGCTTCTTATAAGGGATGATGTCGACTTGAAATTTTCTTTGAAAAAATGAGTACAACTATACTCGCTATATGAGATAGCGAGTTCATTTGAAATAGACTCAGATGGCGAGTCAAGTTGTATACATTTTATGTTCAAAAGTTATATGAAAAATGAGTACAACTACAATCGCTATCTGAGATAGCGAGTTCATTTGAACTAGACACACTTTCTCAGATAGCGAGTGTAGTTGTACTCATTTCATGTTCAAAATTTCTCTGAAAAATGTGTACAACTACACTCACTATCTGAGATAGCGAGTTCATTGGAACTAGAGTCGCTATCTCAGATAGTGAGTGTAGTTGTATACATTTCATGTTCAAAATTTCTCTGAAAAAATGTGTACAACTACACTCGCTATCTGAGATGGCGAGTCTAGTCCAAATGAACCCACTGTCTCAAATAGCAAGTGTAATTGTATACATTTCAGGTAGAAATTGCATGTTCAAAATTTCTCCGAAAAATATGTACAATTACATTCGCTATCTCAGTTAGCGACCTTATTTTCATTAGGGTTGCTAACTGAAATAGTGAGTGGATCATTTTGGTAAATATTTTCGAAAGTGGGTGAGTTTGGTAAATACTTTCAAAGGTGGGTCATTTTGGGAAAAAATCTTCAATTCATGCCCCCTCTTTATCTCCATAATTAAGCTATGTTTGGATATAAATGTAGGATATCTATAGATAATTTTTAATTAAAGTTAAGAGAGCGCAACCTGTAAGTTACATATATGTACCTCCATTTTGACTTAAAATTAAAATTGGTTGGATTAGATATATACCATAATCTACGTGTTTTCTTAACTGAGATGCAAAAAAAAATAAAATTAACGTATCAGGAAAAATATAATCCAAACAGATAAAGTTTAGATAAGTATAGATAAGTATAGATAGACAAAGTTTCTTTCACTAACCTTCCTATCCACTAATCTTTTTATGCAGTCAGAGATATTTTAATAGTTAGCCATCTTGTGTGCAGAGCTAACCTTAACTAGACCAAGGATAAAGAACAAAATGGTTATTTCTAAGTGACCCTACATCATCGTTTGGTTTATTTGCAAATAGTGATTTGTGGGGATGTAATCTACAATATTATGATTTGCTAGTGACCTGTGCCAAAAAATGGGTAAATTTTCCAAATTCCGTTTTAAAATTATACATCTTAGAGCATCAGTCGTTGGCTATTGTTTCATTGTCGTCATTTTTTTGGCATATACGGTGCTGCAGTCGTCATATATTTTGCTTTTTTTTTTTTTTTAACAATGTCTTGCTATATTTGAGAATGGATTCGGCAATTCTCATATTAGTTTTTAATTTTTCAAATGAAATTTGTAATTTTTACATTTAAATAATTCTTGGACGAAAATAAATTAATCGTCATTTTTTGGCATATACGGTGCTGCAGTCGTCATATATTTTGCTATTTTTTCTTTTTTCTTTAACAATGTCTTGCTATATTTGAGAATGGATTCGGCTATTCTCATATTAGTTTTTTAATTTTTCAGATGAAATTTGTAATTTTTACATTTAAATAATTCTTGGACGAAAATAAATTATTTTAAAAGCTTCCGGGACGAAACATGACTCGTCCAATTCAAAAGAGTCTTTGAAAAATATTAAAATATTAAAAAATTATCAAACAAGAAAAATTAAAAGGAGCCATTAAAATATTAAAATATTGAAAATATTAGTAGTGAGATAATTTAGTTAGATAATTAGTTTAGAAAATGGGTGATGTTTAGTGGGTCCCAAAAAATAGAAAATTAATAAAATATTTGAGTGTCCCTCCAAAATAAATAAATATATATGTCCCTCCAAAATAAATAAATATATATATATATATATATATATATATATATATAATATATTATATTGCAAATGCTCCATTAAAAACGGATTCGTTTTCAACTAGTTAGAAAACGATGATCTGAGTCGTTGGATCGCTCATGATCGTGATCAACGACTCAGATCGAAGCCCGCTTTCATCTCCCACTAAAAGCCACATTGAGCGGAGGGGCATTTTCGGTACTTCACACCAAAAAACGCTTCAGACTTAACATTTTTTTGGCGTGAAGTCTTTTTTGCGAAAAGTTATACTTAGGCCGTTGTTCCCAACAACGGCCTAGGTTGTTTTTTTGAGAAGAAAAAAAAATTAACCTAGGTCGTTGTTCCCAACAACGGCCTAGGTATGTACAAGTGTGTTTCCAAACACTTGTACATACTCAGTTCGCCATCTCCCTCACAACTCTCTCTCTTTTACTACTGGAGCTCGCGAAACCCATTTCCCAAACCCTAGCTCTCTCTCTCTCGATCTGAAAACCCTAGCTCTCTCTTGCTCGTTGCTTCTCACTCAATCTCTCCCTCTTCTCACACTCTTGCCCTCTTCCTTTGAAGATTTCGATTACAAAAAAACTCTAACCCATACGAGAACTCCCCAACCCTAAAACCGTAATCCTAAAGAAATTAGCCAAACCCTACTCCCCTTCCTTTTTCTACAGCAGCGCGCAAGGACCTCCTCTATCTCCTTTCCGAAAACCCTCATTGTGAAAGGTAATAATTTTTTCCTATTTTAGTAGATCTAACTAGGTTAATTGATTGAAATTTTTTATTCAATTTTTGAGTGTACAATTTGTATATTATATGTAGCTAATTATAGATTAGGTAATTAAAGTTTTATTGTCGATGTAAATGTGGTATTAGTTGTTGTTCGTTGTTAGTAATAGCGCACAAAGAGATCCAAAAATTATGTAAGTTTGCGAGTACGTCGGGCTCGCCACACACAAGCCAACGCAAACTTGTAGAAGTGTATTTGGATTCACGGTTTGAAGTGTACGGCCGTGTATCGCTTTCGACTATTTTTCATGAGTGAAAACGATACATCGGCGTATATTCCAAACCATGAGTCGAAACTCACCTCTGCAAATTTTGTTGGCTCATGTGTTTTGCGTCTATCCTACTCCCAAAATTTCAAAATTTTTGATCTCTTCTATGCGGATTTCTGCCGTAAATCAAACAACAACAACAATTAATATTTGATTTCTATCGAGAGACTTTTCACTAGGAAAAGACAACCAAAAAATAAGAAATTTTGCGAGTAAGTTGGGCTTACCGCTCGCAACCAAACGCTACTTGTAGTTGCGAGTTCCGACCCACGGTTTTAGGGCTACGTCAATGTATCGCATTGTTGGCATTTTTCATAAATGAATGCGATACACGACCGTATCTTGCAAATCGTGGGTCGGAACTCGCTTATACAAGTTGCGTTGCCTTGTGTGCGGGAAGCCCGACCCAATCACATAGTTTTGTTTTTTTTTACCGTCGATTGTGCGGTTTTCTCATGAATTTTGTTATGTTTTGAGCGGTTTTTCAATAGAAAACCCACTTGAAAAATCCGTAATTTTGCGAGTAGGTCGGTCTCGCCACTCACAAGTCATAGCAACTTGTAATTGCGAGTTGTCACCCACGGTTTGCTATATGTGTCCATGTATCGCATTCCCCTCATTTTCAAGAGTGAAAGCGAGCGAGACACGGCCGTATCTTGCAAACCGTGGATCGGAACTCACTTCTACAAGTTTCGTTACCTTGTGTGCGGCAAGCCGGACCCAATCGCAGAGTTTCGTATTTTTTGGATGTCGTTTGTGAGGTTTTCTCACGTATTTTGTTTCGTATGTATATATATATATATATCACAATCGTTTGTTAATAAGCTGTTTTATATATAATGTGTGTATCAATTTACCAAAAATATTTTTTTTTCAGATGAACAATGATATGGAGAGTTCTGCTGCCGGCGATAATTTTGTGCGGGTAGAACCAATCATTGATTCCATGCCGTTAGTCGAAGAACATTTAAAACCAAAGTTAGGTATGACGTTTCCAACTTTAGTTGAGGCCGAAAATTTCTATTCGTCATATGCTCGATGTGGGGGTTTTGCAATGCGTAAGGGTGAGAATTAAAGGGATGAGTGAAAGTAGATAAGTCATATCTGTGTAATAAAGCATGTACGTCGCCGAGTCAACATAGTGATGGTAGACGGGGAACAACCTGTAGAACTGGTTGCAAGGCTTGCGTTCATGTAAAATTGAACGAAGCAAGTAATACGTGGGTGTTATATTCATTTCATGAAGCACACAATCACGAATTCACCTCACCCGGTAGAAGACTTCTTTTGCCCAAAAACCATTCCGTGTCAAATACGAATAAAAGGATAATAGATCAATTCAACCAAGCTAATATCCAGACATGTCGACAAATGCTCTTTTTCGAAAGTGCTAGTGGTGGTCACGATCAAGTAGGATTCACCAAAAAAGATGTTATAAATTTACTTTGAGACTCGCAAGAAACATTGAAAGGACAGGATTCTAAAATAGTAATCGATTTTTTCAAATCTAAGAAACAGACGGATCCTTCATTTTTTCATGACATTCAAGTAGATTCCGAAGGGCGGTTGTCACATTGTATGTGGGTTGATGGTACTTCTAGGATGAATTATCAAGAATTTGGCGATGTATTTCTCTTTGATGCCACGTACAATACGAACCAGTATGGAATGTTATTTGTTTCCGTTGTTGGAGTGAATCAATATTGGCAATCGACTTTTTAGGAGGTGGGTTCATTCCAAATGAGGCGGCCTCTTCGTTTGAATGGTTCTTTGAAAAGTGGTTATGTATTATGAATTGTGCTCCATCCGGTATCGTCACCGATCAAGACCATGGGATCGCCGCTGCAGTGAAGAAAGTTCCCCCCCATACTTGGCATCGGTTTTGTATTTAGCATATATCAGATAAGTTACCGCAGGAGGTGCGTATGTCGAACAATGTCGACAAGTTTAGGGAATCATTGAAGAATGTCATCTATAATTCCGAATATGTACTTGAATTTGTAGAAAAATGAAATTTATTGATTTCACAATACAGATTAAAGAATAACAAATGGTTGAACGATCTATTTGATATCCATAAAAATTGGGCACCCATCTATACTAAAGATTCTTTTTAGGCCGGCATGTTGAGTAGCCAACGGATTGAGTCATCGCATTCTGCCTTGAAGCATCATACAGAAAAGAAATATTCCTTGTATGAATTTGCCGTCATTTTCGACCATTTTTTGGGAAGGCAAAGACACAATGAACTGAAAGAAAATCATCGTAACCGTGAGAAGAGACCGAAGTTGAAGAGAGAATGGGCTTTGGAGGCACCAATGGCGAAAACATACACTTTGAAAATCTTTTACAAATTCCAAGATGAAGTTACATAAAGCTTCATGTACAATGTGACATTCATTGTCAATCTTGAGACACCGAATAGTTCAACATTCCATGTAATACTCTGTGGAGAATCAAAACCGGCTTGCCTTCTTCAGTTGTGCAAACTTAACCGAATTATTACATGTTCTTGTCACTTCTTCGACTTCGTTGGCATTCCTTGCAGGCATATTTTAGCGGTTCTTTGGTTCAGCCATCACACTTTCCTTTCGGATGTATACATTAAACGAAGATGGACCCGGGATGTGATGAGAAGAAGTTATACATCTGTTCCAACCAAACGCAATACGAAGAATTTTGCTTCTCGATATTGTGAGTTGAGCTACCATGCAAAACAGATTGTCGATCTTGGTTGTTCCTCCAATGAAAGCTACAAATACACGCTAGAGAATTTGCAGAAGATCACTGACGGTATCTCTCGGCTATAACCCGGATTGGGTGAACAACCCGAAGAGGCCTTACAACCGCATGATAGTACAGAACTGCATGGTAGTACACAACCACATGGTAGTGCACAACATGCGGCATTGTTCAAATGGATCATGATTCAAGAAATTGTCCAACATTATTTGAGGGGTAAGACTCGTAATTTCTTTGGTTCTCCCTATTTTAAATTTTTTATACCTCATTTGTGGTAAATGAATTTTTCATTAACTAAAACTTATCTTTGAATGAAGGGCAATCAATTCGCAAGAAGTGAATCCATCCGATGAAGAGAGTTCCGACGAGAGATATGATGATCCACTGTGAATTGGAGTTTTTTGATGTACAGTTTCAGTATGTTAGATTTTGATGCAATTATTTTGCTTTTTTTGTGTGTAAGATATGTTGTTAATTTTGCAAAAGTTGTTGGGACTCAATTTCAAGATGTTGTTTTGTGTTGATTGTTAATTTTGTTGTTGTCGTTCTTTTTGAGTTGTTATTGGTGTTAGTGTGTTAATTGTACATGTTGGTGGGATTCAAGTTGTAATTGTGTGTAGAAGTTTTTTTGAGAATGTTGTGTAGCAGCCTGCAGCTGGTGTGTTCACTTTTCATATATATATATATATATATATATATATATATATATATATATATATATATATATATATATATATATATTACCTAGGCCGTTGTTAAAGACAATGGCCTTAGTTGAAGACAAAGTCAGAGAGCAATTTTTTTTTTGTAAACCTAGGCCGTTGTCTCCAATAACGGCTTAGGTTATAGCAAAAAATTTGAATATTTTTTGTTGCTTTCTGACTTGCCCAAGCTAAAAGGATAAATAAGTCAGAGAGCAACCCAAAAGACATTACATACATTAAAAAAAAATGATTTTCGTTCGATAGGGGTCGGACGAAACATTGAAAAATATTTTTTTAAGAAATTAACGATAGGGGTCGAACGTTGATGTTTCATCCGTCCAATCTCATCTATGATACTGCCAAATTTTGCATTTCACGACTGCTGGTAAATGGTGAAAATTGTCAATTTCTATTTTGCTATTTTTGCTACAAACAACTGTGGAGGCTTTTACAAGTTATTAACTAACTACTCAAACTTTATTTATTATTATTTATTTTATTTTTTTAAAAGAAAATGATTGTAGCAGGAAAGTTGATTCCATATGAAACACATCAAGTTTATGCTCTTGAAACACGCTTTAGATACATAAAACCTGAACATTTCTTTGCTGAGAAAAATAAAGAAACCCCCTCAAGTCTTTCCATTTAAATCGAGAAACTCCCTATCATTATTTTTCGTTCATTTTACTCTCTTCGTTGTAAATTTTTTAAATTTCTGTTAAGTCTCAATTGTGTAATGCCCTTTTTACTCATTTCTCTTATATTGTAAACCTCATATGCTCTCTCCACCAATTCTTTCTCTCTTTCTTTCCAAACCCTAGATTCATCACTAAAACTGAACTTGCTTCATTATTTAAACTTTCGACTATCAGTAGAAGACCGAAAAACATCAATTTTGAATTGGAAAAAAGATGAAAAATTTCCCCAATTTTAAAAACCTTAGTTTAAGAATATCTCAATACAGAACATAGGAAGATGATTTAGTCTGTAGTCGCATTCCTCATGTGAGATTGGTGCTCGACGTTGAATCGTCGTTGTTCGTCATCGCCAGGAGTTGGATTAAGGTTGGTGAGAGAATGGGGGAAGGTGGTGGATAAGAGTGGAAACATAATAGGGGATAAGAGAAATTAGGCAACCAAAAATGAGATAATACGAAGGGGCACTAAGTTAAATTCACAATTGGGGCTTAACGAAAATTTCAAAAATTAACGACAGAGGGAAAAGATAAACGAAAAATAACAGTAGGGGAGTTGATTTTAAATAAGAAATGTTAAGAGGATTTTTTTATTTTTCGCCAATCTTAGATTTAAGAGGTATCATAAGACTACCTCAAAACTTGGGTTGCAAATTTTTATGAGGAGCTTTGAAAAAATGCTAAGAACCTGCTCGATCTAATCTGCGCACACCCCTAACACATGATGTGTTCATTTAAGAACTGTTAGATATTGTATTATATTTAGTCCTATATTGAGTTGTATATCAGTTTAGTATTTGGTTCCCTCTTATATATAAGACAGATTGTACTCAGTTATAATCAATCCAATAATATTTTCCAATCTCTCTGTAAACCTTAACATGATATCAGAGCACTAACTCTAAATTCCTTTCTCCATCACTAATCACTTACCCTAATCACACAAATTCCCTTCTTCTCAACAACAAACGACAACTTCGGCAGCGAAAACACCTCCGACGACATCATCATCATCATCATCATCATCAGAAGTGAAGATCCACTTCTGATTCACAATCGACCAGAAACCCATTGTCGACATCATCTCCCCATCGACTTGCAACTCTCACCACCGCCGCAACTTCCACCTCGTCTTCATCCTGACGCTCCCAATCTCCAACACTCGAGCATCATCCAATCCCACGCATCACTCTCCCCATCGACATCGAGCGTTGTCCAATCCCCTTCATCACTCTCCCCGTCGACCTCCCCGACTTCCAGAACCAAAACCCTAGCTGCCCATCTCCACTATCCTCAAAGCCTACCACCCAAAATCCAACAAACCCTAGCCGCCGCTGCTTTTCTTTTACACCAGAAACCCTAATTCCCCCCTTCTTCTTCTATATCCCAAACTCGAACCCACTTCCTAAATACCCTATACACCACATACCCTATACCAGTTTTCCCTGTTCCAAAAAAAAAATGCAGGTACTTATCCAATGGACCATAAGTTTCACCAGTATCTTTTTGTCCCCACTAATTCCTTCGCTGCTACATCCTCCTCTTCTATCTCCTTCACATCTCGCTCTTCATCCAGATTAACAAAGCAGCATCACCGCCCTCATCCTCATTCCAGACTCCTACATCCTCTCAACATTATCCCTAACCCTACCCCACCCCTTCTTCCGACACCGGCAGCACCATCCAGCTCACTATCCCGATCCCGGCACCAGCAATATCCCCATCTTCATTTTGATCCCTGTCACAGCAACACTAGTTTCATTCCCCCCACCGTACTTCTTTTCATACACCTTCGGCCATGACTGTTACTCCAGCCTTGTCATCTCCTGCTGATTGGGCTAATTTTTAATATCGCCTCGCTCAACTGAGACTCCAACTCTTGGGTCAGTTTGTCGCTGCTGGCCCCTCTGCCCCTGCATTCTCTGTTACTCCTGGTATGAATTCTTTCTAGATTTTAGATTCTGGTGCATCACATCATCTTACTAGTAATCATACACTTCTCACTACCAGCACTGCACTTCCCTCTCACTCTCCATTCCTACACACTGCAGATGACTCACAACTACTCATTACACACTCAGGGTCTATTAGCTCTCCCACTCTCACAGTGCCTTATGTTCTTTATGCTCCTCATTTATCCATGAACCTTATTTTCATTAGTGTGCTATGTGATAATGGTCTTGTCGTTACCTTTAAATCTTTAGGTTTGTCTATTACTGATTCACACACTCATCAGAAATTTGGGCGTGCTGGTCGACATGGTCATCTATATCATCTAGATTTTCTTCATGCCCATAAATCTCATCCTCAATTTGTTGGTTTTGTGTTCGTTAATACTGATTTTTGACACAGACGTTTAGGACATATTAGTGAGTCTCGACTCAAGACTTTAGCCCGTAGTGGTGCGCTTGGTCCTCTTTCTTTCATTCATTTGTATGATTGTCAGGGTTATCATTTGGCCAAACACATAGTACTTCCTTTTAATCATCAAAGCACTTCTCAAACCATCCATCCTTTTCATCTTATCCACTCTGATATATGGGAACCCTCTCCTACACCTTCACACAAAAGTTATCTCTATTATGTTAGTTTCATCAATGACTTTACTCGATTTACATGGGTATTCTTATGCGCCAACAATCTGAGATCCCTGACATTTACCAGTTCTTAACAAATATGGTGCACACTCAGTTGGTGTCCGTATCAAAACCTTTCGATCAGACGGTGCTCGTGAGTACACTTTCACTACTATGAGATCAATCTTTCAATCTCATGGTACACTCTTTCAGCTATCATGTCCCTACATGCATGAGAAAAATATAGCTGATCCCAAGCATCACCACATCCTTGAGAAGGCTCACGCTCTTCTAATCTCATCTTGTGTTCCTCATTGTTTCTGAGCTGGAACTGTCATGATGTCTGTCATTCTCATGAACATTACTCCCTCATCCGTCCTATCTGACACATCACCTTATGAGGCTCTTCGTCACACACCACCAAACTACAGTAAGCTCTGTATTTTTGGGTACACTTGTTATGTTCTTCTCCCTCCCATGGAGCGTGCGAAGCTCACCGCTCGAGCCACTAAGTGTGTTCACCTAGGTCTCAGTGCTAAACATAAAGGATATCGTTGTTTTAATTCTGTAGTGGGTCGTGTTCGTATTTTCCGATATGTCTCCTTTGTGGAAGACTCTGCCTACTACTTGACCTCTCTTGAGGATGCTAGTTTTCTCGGTTCCCTAGTTGTTGGGCCTATCTCCCCAGCCATACCTTCACGCATTCCATATGATCTCACTCCTTTGGGTCCTTTCCCATCCCCTACTGCCGTTCCACCTATTGCTCCTCTTACGGAGACACCACCTACATCCCCGCAGTAGCATGCGCCCATTCCACCTATCTCACCCCCACACACTGCTCATCCACCTCTTTTCTGTCAGTATACACGTTCTACCTCAGGCATCCTGTAGGCGCGTTACACACTTGACGCCACTGGTCCTTCTAACTAGTTTAGCTTTGCCACCCTTGCTTTCTACTCGCCACAGTTTTATGCCTATCTCATTACTATACACTCCACACGTGAGCCCATAACCTATCAGGAAGCTATTCAATTTTCCAAGTGGTGGGAAGCTATTGCAGAAGAGTTTTGTGCATTTGATCAGACTGGCACTTGAGAGGTTGTTCCACTGCCTGTGGGAGTCCAGCCTGTTAGCTGCAAGTGGATCTTCAAGGTCAAATATCGACCTGATGGCTCTATTGAGCGGCACAAGGTTCATCTAGTTGCTCGATGATTCACTCAGGAGCATGACATTGATTATGATGAGACTTTTTCCCCAGTTTGCACCCTTTTTGTTGTTGCCTCCGTTGGTCAGTGACCGCTATACCAGATGGATGTGAAGAATGCCTTTCTTCATGGGTACCTTATCCGAGGCTGTTTACATGTATCTTTCTTCTGGCCTTACTACTCCTCTTCGTCACGTTTGCTGTCTGCATCAAAGCTATATATGGCATCAAACAGGCCCCTCGAGCCTGGTTTGTGTGTTTTTGTTGTGTCATCACTTAGACTGATATCAGTCAGAGCTCACAGGACCATTCTATATTTATGCGGTCAGCACCACAGAGGAGGGTACTTATACTATTATATGTTGATGATATGATTATTACTGGGGATCACTCTGCAAGCATTGCATCCACCCAACACTATCTTCACCAACAGTTCCATATGAAAGATGTTGGTAGGTTACGCTGCTTTTTGGGTCTAGAGATTGCCCATGGATCTCTGGGCATACATATTTCTCAATAAAAATACACATAAGATATTATCTCCGTTGTATATCTCTCTGACAGTCAATAGTCAATCAGCCGATACTCCCTTAGAGCTTTATATGAAGATTCGTCCCACATATGGTGAGCTCCTTCCCGACCCCACTAGATACAGACAGATTGTTGGACAGCTTGTCCACTTATACATGATCAGACCCGATATTGCTCATGCAGTTAGTGTTGTTAGCCAGTTTGTTTTCGCTCTTATAACAGTTCACTACAGTGCTATTCTTCGGATTCTCAGATATCTTCAGGGCACTATCACTCGCTCATTATTCATGCCTTCTACTTCCAAGCTAGAACTCAGTGCATATTCTGATTTAGATTGGGCGAGTGATTCTACCACCAGACGGTCTACCACAGGTTTCTGTCAATTTCTTAGTAATTGCTGATCTCATGGTGAAGCACGAAACAGGCAGTTTTTGCATGTTCTTCCACCGAAGCTGAGTACAGAGCAATGAAAGCTACTACTAGATAGATTATTCATGTTCGTTGGTTGTTATCAGATATGGGTGTCACTGTTACAGGAGCTACTCCTTTTCATTGTGATACCGGAGTGCATTGCACATTAAAAGCAACCTATTCTTTCATGAGCGAACGAAGCACATTGAGATAGATTCCCATTATGTTCGTGAACGGTTTGAAGCAGAGACCATTTCACATTATTCTGTTACCTCTTCACAACAGACTGCAGACTTCTTTACCAAATCACACACTGCTCAGAGATTTCGTTACTTGGGGCAAACTCACACTGTTTGACCCACCGTGAGTTTGAGAGGGGGTGTTTGGTATTGTATTATATTTAGTCCCATATCGGGTTGTATATCAGTTTAATATTCGGTTCCCTCCTATATATAGAGACATTGTACTTAGTTATAATCAATCCAATAATATTTTCTAATCTTTCTGTTAACCTTAATCAGAACAATTAAGATAAGTTTTTTTGAAGGAAAAGGTGGAATGCGGCTACCTTGTTTCATTAATCAAAAATTAACAAAACATACAAACTACAGACAGGAAATAAAACATGAAGCAACATGATCCGTACAGACAACAGATCCCTCCAATAACCCTGGAGGGTGGGCCGACCAACCGATAGTCATCACACACTATCGAAAAGTACCAAAATACTCCACTAACTTTGTAATGGACCCCATCTTGGGCCCAAACAGAAAACTCGGCCCAACAAAATTGTATGTACATCAATTTACCTTCTTACCCTGCCTCCACAGCACGCGCACACCCATCTGAAGCTAGCCAGGCAGGATTTTAACAACCACCGAACCCTGCTGTCTCATCGATGGGGGACCCCTTCTTCGGGCCCAAGCTCCGCAACCGTGCAGCAACAAATTCCTCCCATCAGGCGGGTATTGACAACCATCGAACCTAGCCTTCTCCTCCTCTCCTCCCACAATCGCTCAAACATCACTCACCCCAACTAAAACCGCAGTCAAGGAGATAGTTGTGAAAAAGACTCTCTCACGCTCTAGCTCTCTCCAGTGATTTCTCACAAACATAGGCAACCACCAACATAAAGTAGTGAGGAGAAACATTTTCGCTCACTCTCTCTCTCTCTCTCTCACTCTCTCTCTCAAGCAAAGAACCCAAAACAAATTCCAATAAACTGAAGCCTCACCTTCTCCTCTCGCCACAATGGACGCAGGCGTTGGACATCAGATTCAATGATGAGGGCATAGTGGCGGTGCTGCCTCGAAGACTGTGATCATCAGGTGAAGTAGCCCAAATGCTGCCACCTCCCATCGCAATTACTCCCCACCAAAACTGAGCACGAGCTCCAGCCACAAATTCCAGATCTCCCATCATCACACCCCCGACTTCTTCGCACACTCAACCAGCACCTCGAAATCCAAATCAAAGCTGCAGATCACCGTGATTGGGATCGAGGGTGTGGACATAGTGGTGGCGGCGATGGCTCCGTTTCCGGTGCAGAAAAGGGGTAGGGATGACGACAGGGTAGCAGCGGCGAAGGGGGTGGTGCCGACGAACACCCATCGCCAAAAAGGAGGCGAACGACAGGGAGCACCACGACCGGGGGGGGGGGGGGGGGGGGGGGGGGGGGCTGTTAGAACCCTAGCCGCTGCCCCCAACTCAGATCTAGGCGATTGGGGAGGTAGTGCTCTGAGCCGTCGTCGCACCAACAGTGGAGAGGCAGCAACCAAAGTGGAAGTGACTCCGCGAACTTCGTGAACTCCACCCAAGGAGCTCGCCAGTGCCTTCATTGGCGCTACCACCGCGATGCTAGTCCTCGTCTGGGACATGGCGATAAGGACCTCAACGATCCACCATCGAGTCGCGGTCTGAAGAGCGACAGGAAGAATAGGGGATGGAGGGACGGGAGAAGTATCGAGAGGAGGGAGGGACGGTGGGAGAGGAGCAATGGGGCGGAAGCGGCTAACCCTAGCCGCCGCCCCCCACAAATTCAGATCTAAGGTTTTCTTGTTGTGGGTTTTTGTGGGGGAGAGTTTCTCTCTCTAGAGCTTCTAGAGAGAGAAACTCCACAATTATCAAAGTAGATAGTTAACAATTAAGATAAGTTAAACATATGCTTCTTCGTTTCATTTACCAACAAAGTGGATAGTGGATCACGGTCGACCACCTTATCCAATTATCACTTCCCAAATAAATAATCATTTGAAAATGATCTTTACTCTAATAAAATTTTCAATTTTTTGAAAATTATTTGGACACGATTTGTATGTAAGATATAGCATGTTAGACTCGAGACAAAAAGTGGTAACCTCGAAAGTTCAATTAATATTTATGCCATATGCTAGTGAGCATTTGGTAGATCGATTATCTCACACGTTTCAGACTTCTTTAAGAAGTGTTGTATAGTTTTGAAATAGCATAATAGTTACTATCTTGTTTCACAATATCCTCGCATCCATACCACTAATAAAACACTTTTTGGCCCCCCTGCGATTGACGCTGACACATGAAAAGTGGACTGCTAGTATCAGAATCTGATATAAAGTCCTCAATCTGTTGCCTTTGTCCTTCTCGCACTCAATGCTTCTATATATTTTGTGTGAACTCGTCTTTCAAACATAGGAAAAGGGTAAGGGTGTTAAAAAATATCATATTACCGTACAATACCAGACATTACCAAAATCTTGGTAATACCGTACCACAATCTCAGTATTGTACCATACCGAAATTATATGGTACGGTACTGCTACCCAATACGATAAAATGGTATATCGTATCATAATGTACCGAGTAATTAATATATATTTAATTTAATTTTTATATTTAAAAAATTTAGGTCCAGACCTAGGTCCAAGCCCCGGCCCAGGCCCATTTTTCTTATTTCGTTTTTAATTTTCCACCCCGGTTATACTACTACTTAAGTTCTTTTTTCTTTTTACTTCTTCATTTTCTTTTTCTTTGAATCTAGGGCTCATGCACCGATTGACCGACACACCATGCTGCAATGATGCCGCCTGCCTTCTGTAGCCCCATCGATACGGTATTTTGAGAGGAATTTTTTTTGACAAATTAGGAAAACTTTAGGGTTTTGATGATGTATTAATATAAAATCCATCTTCTTCTTGTTCTTGTTGAGTTTTCTTGAAATCTTGGGTATTATTATTCACAAGTAATTAGGAATTTAGGATGTACAAGATCTTCTGATTTGATTTATCAAATTATTTATTTGTGTTTTTTGGGAGTTAATATTGTAGAGAAACTCCGATAGTGCTTAGCACTAGCCCAAGACCGTAATACCCGAGAAACCCGAGTGAAACCAAGAGAAGAAATCCTCTAAGTATGAAGAATGATATGGAAGAATACTTAGAAAAGAGAGAATTAGAGAACTTATGAAGAACACTCTTTCTTTAACTTGCTTTTTATTTATTTGTTCAACTTGTTTACAAATGGGAGAGGAAGGAGCTATTTATAGGCTCCAAGATTACAAAATATCTTTCTAGAACTCTCTACCATAATATCTAGATTTTATGTCTTACAATTCCTAGAATTTTCTACACAATCTTTAGATAATTATTTTATAGAATTCTCTAGAACATCTAGAGGAGGTGATAATGTTTTATGATGTTTCTAGAGACTCTCTAGAACTTGGGCTTAATTTTGGGTTTGGATTATGAACCCATAATTAATCCTAACTCAAAATCAAGTTTAATTTCAATACTCCCCCTTAAACTTGATTTTGTCAACCATACCGAGCTTCGAGCGAAGTAACTCGAATTTACTTTTTGGTAATGACTTGGTGAAGATATCTGCAACGTTGTCATCGCTTCGAACTTCCAAAGCTTCAATTGTTCCATCAAACACCTTCTCCCTTATGAAGTGATGCTCTAACTCGATATGTTTCGTCCTTGCATGAAACACCGGATTATTAGCCAACTTGATAGCACTTTGATTATCTCCATACTTCTGAGAGAACCCCCGAGCAACCAACCTTGCTTTAAATCTATCAATGCTTCCATCCGCTTTTCGCTTAATTCGATACGCCCATTTACATGAAACGGGTTGAACATCCTTAGTTTTCGGAACCAAATCCCAAGTTTCATTCTTTATAAGGGCATTCATCTCCTCTTCCATTACGGTCTCCCACTCTTGAACACCTTTAGCTTCATCATAAGATGATGGCTCTTCTTCATCTAATGGAGCGGCAAAGTAACATGAGTAAGTAGTGACAAACCTTTCATCTCTGAACCGGGCAGGCTTAACAATGTTCCTTTTAGGCCTTTGATTAGCCATGGAACCATGATCTTCATCATCATCTTCCTCTTGATTAGTGCTCCCCCTTTCACCTTGCGTCTCTTTTTCGAGACTTCTGCTCTCACTTGGCATTTGAGGAACTGGTTCATCAACCTTGAAGGAATCTCCACTTTCTTGTTCGACCAAGACTTGAGGTTGTCCATAATATGAGGAAACTTCGTCAAAGACAACATCACGAGACACGACGTACCTATGTGTCTCAGGATCCATGCACCTCCACCCTTTTCTTTGTTCATCATAACCGACAAATATGCATTTCTTCGCCTTTGCCTCCAACTTTGTTCTCTGAGAGTCGAACACATGGACGTAGCAGATTGATCCAAATATCCTGAGATGTTTCACCGTTGGCTTCTTCCCATGAACCATCTCATAAGGAGACTTCATGTTATTCGGACTTAGTGGCATTCGATTGATAACATAGGCTGCACATCTCATGCCTTCCGCCCATAAGGCCTTAGGCAAATTCTTGCCATGTAACCAACTTCTACACGTCTCGCTTAGATGTCTGATCTTCCTTTCCGCTACTCCATTTTGTTGAGGTGTATGTGGACATGAAAATTCTCTCTTGATACCATGCTTTTTGCAAAAAGAGAGAAACTCCTTTGACATAAACTCTCCTCCATTATCCGTCCTTAGGGTCTTGATCTTCCGACCTAACTCGCCTTCCACGGTAACCTTGAATTCTTGAAATCTTGAAAATACTTCTGATTTTTCCTTCACAAAGTATACCCAGGTGTACCGTGAGAAATCATCAACGAACAACAACATGTAACGAAACCCGGAATAGGAGGGTGTTCTTGTTGGACCCATCAAATCGCTATGGATCCTCTCCAACGGAGCGCTGCATCGTGAGGTGGAGTTGTCAAATGGAAGCCTATGTGATTTTCCATATTGACAACCTTCACAAAGTCTTCCTTCATCTTGAATCTTCAACCTTGGGAGCCCATTAACCAAATCCTTGTTTACCATAACTTTGAGTTTAGTCATATTTATATGACCAAGTCTAGCATGCCATATAAAGACATTATCATTGGTGCTTATCTTCTCAACATATGAGTTGGAGGCCGATAAAACATATAGATCTTTAACTCGTGCTCTGGTGTGAACCACATCCGCCTTTAACTCTTTAATATTCTTTAAGAATTTGACGTCACTTGGGCCAAATAAAACGTAGTTACCTGAGTCCACCGCATTTACCACAGAGAGAAGATTCTTCCTTACTCCAGGAACATGATATACATTCTTGAGAGTTATTGGGCTTCCATCATCTCCTTTAATGACAACAGTTCCTTCCTTCTCAACGCGGTGGATTGAATTATCCGCGGTAATGATGGCTTCTTTTCCGTCATGGCGCTGAAGACTGGAAAATAACTTCTCGTCTCCGGTAATATGATGGCTACAACCAGAATCTACAATCCAATTATTTTCTAGATTTTTGGTTGTGGATGTACCTAAAGATGCAGCCTCCACCGTGAAACATTTTCCCCATGCTTCGTCTTCAGTGTGACCCTTTGATTCCGCCATATTTGTTTCTTTCAACTTAACTCGGCAATCCTTTTTGAAGTGCCCAAGTTTCCCACACCGGTAGCACTTGAATCGCTTCTTGTCTCCCATAGAAGATCTTTCTCGTTCATCATTATTTTTTGTATCACTATCCTTGAACTTGGCTCTAAAACTTTGTTGCCTCCGAGCTACAAACGCGCTCCCCGAGTCATCATTGACTTTAACTCCCGCCATTTGCATGGCTAGTGATTCTTGCGAAGCTAGTAGATTTTCGAACTCCTCCATGGAAGGTTGTGTAGCCCATCCTTGAACTGAAGTAACAAACGGTGTATATTCGGGTCGTAAACCACGAATAATAGACCGCTTCATCCGAGCTTCTGAAATCGACTCCTCCGGATTAAGAGTATTAATCTCTGAGCAAAGGTTTTTTACCTTGATAAAGAACTCTGAGATTGAAGACTCCCCCTGCTTCGCATTCGCCAGCTCATTCTCTAATAGTTGTAACCGAGCCTCATTCTTCTTGTTGAACAATTGATCTAGCGCCTTCCATATGGAACTTGCGGATGTGCACCTTGAGACATGCTCAAATACTCCCGAGGATATTGACCTCTTCAAAGCAAACTCCGCCTTGGCATTCTTCCGTGTCCACTCCTTTGTCGCTTCCGCTGTTGCAGCATCTCCCCTTGGTGGTGTTGTGCTACTACCGCCGACGACATCCCATAAGTCCTCACTAACCAAGTATGACTCCATACATGACTTCCATAACCGGTAGTTAGATTGGTTTAAGATCTCCATTCCCAATCCAACGACACGACCCATTGATTCCATACTTAGAATAAACCGAGCTCTCTTAAACCCCGATCTTGATGAGCACAAGATTAGAATCGCTCTGATACCATGTAGAGAAACTCCGATAGTGCTTAGCACTAGCCCAAGACCGTAATACCCGAGAAACCCGAGTGAAACCAAGAGAAGAAATCCTCTAAGTATGAAGAATGATATGGAAGAATACTTAGAAAAGAGAGAATTAGAGAACTTATGAAGAACACTCTTTCTTTAACTTGCTTTTTATTTATTTGTTCAACTTGTTTACAAATGGGAGAGGAAGGAGCTATTTATAGGCTCCAAGATTACAAAATATCTTTCTAGAACTCTCTACCATAATATCTAGATTTTATGTCTTACAATTCCTAGAATTTTCTACACAATCTTTAGATAATTATTTTATAGAATTCTCTAGAACATCTAGAGGAGGTGATAATGTTTTATGATGTTTCTAGAGACTCTCTAGAACTTGGGCTTAATTTTGGGTTTGGATTATGAACCCATAATTAATCCTAACTCAAAATCAAGTTTAATTTCAATAAATATAGGTGAAATCTTATTTATATATCATATTTGTATCATAATTCTGAAATTGATTTATATATGAATCTTCTAAATAAGATACATACAGGAAAAAAAAAGGAGTAGAACAATACATAGAAAATGAAAGAACCACCAAATATCATGAAAGTTATGAAGGAAAATAACAATACCGTTGTCATTCTTTATATCTAAATCTTCCTAATTTCAGGTACTGGTCATTCTTTTTCTATATGCTGAAGCTATCTAATTATTTAATCAAGCATATTGCAGGATGCTAAATCTAATAGACTAGCATATTGAATGAATCATATTGCAGAATGCTGAAGCAAATATGCATATATAAAGATACATTATATTGAAACTTATACATCTCTGAAATTGTACAACAATAAAGTCTAAAGCCCCATTTGTTGTTCGGCCTGTGTGAATTAAGGATTGGGCAGAAAAGGGCTTTAACTATTTCTTTTATTGAGGGTAAAACTATTTGGGGGATGAGAAGGGGATGTTGCAGAAAGATGTTTTTTTATCCATAATCTTAATTTGTGTTGATTCTTTATCACTATATCATGTGAGATATGTTTGTTTATGAGGATAATTTTTTTTATGTGAATCTGTTTTCAATTAATCGGTTGAACTGTAGGTTTCTGTATACTATTCGTGTCGGTGTTTCTCTGTTTTGGTATGTGTTTAATTTGTTTTGAGTGGGAATTCTAAAGATTTTTTAAATGAACATGCTTGAAGATATTAGTTATTTCAATGGAGTTTTGTGATGATTTCATCTTTCATTGTTAAACATAAACTTATATCATTTGGTACTGCTGGTGATCGAGCTCTAGATAGTACAGCTCAATTGTGATTTAGGCATAAGTCAGCACTATAGCACTTGACAATCCACTAAAGTGTATATTTCTCCTTTATGAGACCAGATTAATAACCTGCTTATTAATTTCAGCCAGCAAAGAGTGAGGCAATCCATTGTTGAGCTTATTTATCCTTCTTTTGTCATTTATATGAATGTTAATTTTTTGAGCTAATTGATATTCGGTACTACCGTGGTATACCATTACCGTACCGATATTTCGGTATTACCGAACTCGGTAGTACCAAAATCTTGACACTGTAATAATAGAGAAATTTGTGTACTGTTAAAAAAAGGATGGGTAAACCTGTGTGCACCAAATGAACTTCTGAGAAAGGATCTGGAATTGATCTGCAAAAGGAAGAAAAATGGCTCGAGGCATGGGTTGCACTTTCTTTAAGAAACTATTTGGCCGATTCTGGAGATGAATCGTTGTTCACCAAACACTTCTCCTGGGATACAACGTGATTCTGTCTACAGTGCTGCCTGATGCTCCAATAGCAGCACGTACCAACTTGCACCACACTGAGTAAAAGATTGCTCAAGAATTTGGAGAAATATTTTAGAAGAGATGAAGAATTTGTTTTTCTCTTTTCTGTCTCATCTATATGACATAACCCATATATTTATATCCAAATTACACATCTTTCTGATTTAATGTCCTAACAACCAGACCATAAAGTGCCATAAAAATGGTTTTAATGACTTTACCGGTTAAAAAACTAGCCAGTAAGAAATGAAACGTTTTTTATTTAAGACCCCAAAAAAATGTTGTGTTTTTTTTTCAAGAGACCCCTAAGGCTCTAAGGCTCGGCCCGGCCATAGATATATAAATATATATATGTGGAATGTAGGAATTGAACCCCCAACCTCATGTGAACTCAAAACTTTAACCATTGGGCCATAAGACAATTTTGTAAATAAAAGAAGTGTTTTGAATGTATACTCATTCCAACAATCCCCCAGTTATATATTTAAAACACTGATTTGAAAAGAGGGTTTTTTTTTAAATTTATTTATTTTAATAAAAGTATAGAACCATGCATAAGTAAGATGTCCGAAGACATGAACCTTACAAGCGGATAATCCCCAAAATGCAAGAATAATGAGTGATCTTAAGTCTTGAACTCATTACCCATTTTTACATAGTGAAGGAAAACCACACATGATTCTACCCGATGCAAGTTCTAAATGCCAGCACATTTCGGCCTTGTGCTTATCCCAGTATATGTAAATGTTTTAGAGAATCAGCCCCATTCTCATAGAAGCGGCCACACTTCACAATCACCCCGGTGAGTCTATCAAGAGTGCTCTTGTAGCTAGGCACTCCTCTCATTCAGAGATATAGAGCTCATTAAGAGCCAAGCTCATCCTTACTAACGCTACAAGATATCATGCACATACACATCAGGATGGACTAAGGAGTGGCAAACTCCTAGGTTGCATGATTCCAATCACAGTATGGCTTGTTTTTTCCATTGAACCTATGTCTTGGGATCTCCAGTCATATAGGTTGGGTTACCACCAATTGTGATCCTAAATGGGCTTTAGTCCCATCCTTATCGATGTGTTCCAAACTTTGTCTCAAGACAATCCTTTCGTCAAAGGATCTGCACGGTTATTTTCCGATCTCACAAATCCACAATAATAGCACCAGACATGAGAAGCTCTCACACCGTACTGTGCTTGCGACGAATCGCTAATCTCTTACCGTTATAGTAAGCATTTTGTACTTTAGCTATGACAGCTGTACTATCTGAATGGATTAAGATCGGAGGTATAGGACTACTCCATGAAGGAATGTAAGACAAGAGGTTCCTTAACCAGCTTGCCTCCTCACTAGCCGCAGCTAGAGCAACTAACTTAGACTCCATAGTAGAGTAAGTTAAAATAGTCTGTTTCTTGGACCTCCAAAAAACAGCACCACCAGCAATACTAAAAATATATCCACTTGTGGCCTTGGAATCATCTGAAAATGAAATCTAATCTGCATCGCTGAATCCCTCAAGGACAGCGAGAAACCTCTCATAATGTACTCCTAAGTTCATGGTCCTTTTCAAGTACCTCATGACTCTGTCAATAGCATTCCAATACTCAGAACTAAGACAACTCGTAAATCTACATAATACCCCTACAGCATATGCAATGTCAGGTCTAGTGCAGTCAGTAGCATAGCGAAGGCTGCCAATAATACTAGCATATTCTTTTTGTTTAATTGCAGCACCAGCATTTTTCAAAAGTTTAACATGAGGGTCACTGGGTGAACCCCCACTACTACCCCGACTGTTCCTTAATAAGTAAGGAAATTTATCCTCACAAAAATCAACATCTAAAGATTCAATAATTACATTATTATGCAAGTCTAAAAATCTGGAAACCTTACTGTTATCTGCATAACCAATAAAAACGCATTCATATGCTCTACTTGCAAGTTTGATTCTTTTAGGGTCAGGTTTTCTGACATATGCTAAACACCCCCAGACTCTAAAATAATCAATATTAGGCTTTCTACTTCTCCATAATTCGTATGGTGAAGTATCAGAAGATAGATGTGGGTTTCTATTAAAAACATGACACAAATAAAAGAGCTTCACCCCATAAGAATTTGGGTGCTCCTGAACTAATAAGCGAAGCAACTACGAATTCAGTAAGAGTTCTATTCTTTCTTTCAGCTTTTCCATTAGATTCAGGTGAATAAGGTGCAATAGTCTCGTGAATAATTCCAAATGATGCATATATTTTTTAAATTCATTCGAATTATATTCTGTACTTCTATCACTACGAAATCTCTTAATATTTCTTTCAAATTGATTTTGCACTTTAGTTACATTAGTTCTAAACATGTCAATTGCTTCACTCTTATGTGACATAAGATAAACATGAGTATAATTTGAATGATCATCAATGAACGTAATGAAATATCTTTTACAATTTCTAGTTAAAGTTCCATCCATCTCACATATATCAAAATGTATCAAGTCTAGAATTTTTGTTTCTCTTGCTACACTTTTATGTGAAGTTTTAATTATCTTAGCTTGACTACAGGAGGTGCATTTCTCAAATTTATTTAAGTTAACTTTTGATATCATACCAAGTTTGCTTATATTATTTACCAATTTCTTGTTAACATGACATAGTCTAGAGTGTCATAAATTAAAAGAAGACAAGGAGTAAACAGAAGCATTATTCTTAGTCATTTCAATACTGAGTTTAAACATCCCATTACAAGCAAATTCCTTTCCCACAAAAATTCCATTCTTAGTTATGACATACTGGTCAGATCCGATGCTCTGATGAAACCCAGCCTTGTTGAGAAGGTATCCAGAAATCAAGTTCTTCCTCAGATCAGGAGTGTGCAAGACATCCTTGAGGGTTACATTCTTGCCAGAGGTAAACTCCAAGTCCACCTCTCCAGTGCCCATCACATTGATACAATGTGAATCACCAAGTTGCACTTTCTGACCTTCAATCTCCTTATAAGTTTTGAACCAGCTGCGCTCATAGCAAACATGCCTAGTGGCGCCCGTATCAGCCGACCACCCATCGGTTACACCGACCATATTGATCTCAGTGATCATAGCCACTAAAGGCCCTTCGATAACATTTGCCTGTGGTGCAGAAGTACGCGATCGGCAGTTCCTAGCGATATGTCCGAAGCGATGACACTTCCAACACTCGATAGGATCTGTTCCATTGCTGTTGGTTTGGGCTTGTGGGTTATTTCCTTTATTCGGATTCTGACGTCCATTCTGACCATTCTGACGGAAGTTCGAATTGAACTTCTGACTAGCATTTTTCTTGAACTGCTTGTTTTTCGGTTTCAAATGGACTTTCGCTTTGTTCTGTTGAACAGGCAAGACTTCTTCTTTCTGGTCTTGTTTTCTGGATTCCTCCTCAACTCCAAGCCTAGTTATCAAATTTTTCATGGTCAGTTCCTTTAATTTGTGTCGCAGGATATTCTTGTAGTCTTTCCAACTATGTGGTAACTTATCAATCATCACAGCTACTTGAAATTGCTCATCGAGGGGTATTCCCTCTGAAATGATCTCATGAGCAATGTGCTGTATCTTGTGTGATTGAATAGTTACCAGCTTGTCGTCGACCATGGTGTATTTGAGATAACGCTGACTGCGAATTTCTTCTAGCCAGCCTCTTCGGTGTCATATTTATTTTGCAGGGCTTCCCAAACAGATCTAGCCGTATCGGACTGTAAGTAATAGTCATACAGTTCATCGGATAGTCCATTCAAGATAAAATTTCTACATTTAAAATTGGCATCCTTCCATTCTGCTATGTTATCTATGATTTGTTCATTTTCATGGACATCAATAGGTTCTGGGTTAGGCATTACATGGCAGTCTTGGGTAAGAACATGGGCAACTTCCTTCAACGACAGATAGAAAAACATCTTGTTCTTCCATCGCTTGAAGTTCAGGCCAGCAAATTTCTCGGGTTTGTTGGTTTCATACTCGCGGTCCGAAACTAGAGCCATTACAGATTACAGAAAATAGTATCTTAAAATTGTTTTAAAAAAGGATGGGTAAACCTGTGTACACCAAATGAACTTCTGAGAAAGGATCTGGAGTTGATCTGCAACAGGAAGAAAAATGGCTCGAGGCGTGGGTTGCACTTTCTTTAAGAAACTATTTGGCCGATTTTGGAGATGAATCGTTGATCACCAAACACTTCTCCCGGGATACAACGAGATTCTGTTTACAGTGCTGCCTAATGCTCCAATAGCAGCACGTACCAACTTGCACCACACTAAGTAAAAGATTGCTCAAGAATTTGGAGAAATATTTTAGAAGAGATGAAAATTTTGTTTTTCTCTTTTCTGTCTCATCTATATGACATAACTCATATATTTATATCCAAAATACATATCTTTCTGATTTAATGTCATAACAACCAGACCATAAAGTGTCATAAAAATGGTTAAGGCCGTAAGACCCGGTCCGGCCATAGATATATAAATATATATGTGGAATGTAGGAATTGAACCTCCAACCTCTCGTGAACTCAAAACTTTAAACGTTGGGCCACAAAACAATTTTATAAATAAAAGAAGTGTTTTAAATGTATACTTAATTCCCCAAACAAAAGAAATTTAGCTTGGGGTCAGCTCTGCGTTATGTGCGATCAGCACGTTGAAGATGTTAATCATCTTTTCACTCAATGCCCCACTATTATCTCATTATGGAAGATTTGCACTCTTGCGTGGGGCACTGCTTCTATTCCTCTAGATTTAGCTTCCGTTTGGTCTACTAAGCCTTCGAATTCATCGTACCGAAGCGCTTGGATATTGTCGGTTCATACCATTATTTGGATTATTTGGAAGGAGAGGAATTGTAGATTATTCCAAAATGCAGATCCTCTTTATCTGCATTGATTGATGAGTTCTTATTCCTTTTCAAACTATTGTCTTCGGAACTGAAACCCAAGGACATAGCCTCTACCTCTTTCTATTTTTTAGAAAATGCTTACCACTGTCTTCGTACTCTTCATGCGGTTTAATTTGATGGTTTTGTTTGTTTTTTGTTATAACCAAACTCTTCCTCTTCCATTCTTCCTTGCAGGATTAAGTTTCCGCACTTGATGCGGCTACCAGCACTGCCTCTCTGTGGTCTGTAATCTTTATCTCGTCCGAGCTTTTGCCTCTTTATTTTGCCAGTACTGGTAGCGTTTGAAATTTCCTTCTGTTATTTTGGTGGCTGATGGATAATGTATATTTTGTGTGCTGTTTTTGTATCAGCTATATCCTTATTATTGTAGCGCTTTTACCTTGTTACCGTCATCTCTTCTTGGACGATTTTCTCCAAATGACTTTGCCTATTACTGGGTTATGAGCAATTGTATGTTTGGGAGTTCATGTTTATGATGCTTTTAAGCACCGTGTTGGTTTTATGTGTGGTTTTTTTTTCTTGTCTGTCCTGCTGTCGATTTAGATAGTATGTTTGGAGGCCATGTTATTGTGGCTTTCGTTTTGATGGGTGCTTCTGTTTGTATTTCGATGGCTATTGTTTGGAGGCCATGTATATGTTTTGGGATATCTTTTGAGATTTATTATACTTCAGCTGATTGGTACTCTTTTGGGTCTTGGAGTTATTCCTGGGACCATCCCCATCTAGCAGCTTGGTTCTCGTTCATTGTTACATTCTCTTTCCCTTCTACCCTTTGGTACTGCGTGGTGCTTTATTTTCAGGTTCTTTTTCTCTGCTTGGGTCTGGAAGAGTTGGTTTGTTACTCCGTCTTTAGCCTCTTTGGTGCTTCACTGCCGACGTTAGAGTGGGAGCTTGGTGGGTGCCTCTCTTTGAGCTTTCAGGTTTTGGGGCTCCTGCCTCCTCATTGGGTGCTCGTTGCGGATGTTGTGCCCATGCCTGTTCGGTGCTGATTCGATTTCGAGCTCCCCCCAGTCTTAGTGCCGCTCCCTTTCGTTAGGGTTGTTTCTTTGTGCTGATGTGCTGATGTATTCATTGTGTGTATTACCCATTTTACGGCTTGTAAAATTACTATTTATCGATTTAATATATTGTGTTTTTGATGGCTGGGGTCGTAAGACCCTATCCGATTCAAAAAAAAAAAATGTATACTCAATTCCAACATATATCAAGGACTCCGGGATAGTAGTCGGTAAAATAATAATGGTACGATGTGATCCAGTATAACACTCCTAGAAAAACTAAATGGGAGGAGCATGCAACAGTTACTCACATGCTACCTCTTACTGCTGACAGATTTAATAATGTTTGAATTAATTTTTTGTTTATGTTTATTATTTTTCATTTGGTCAGTTTTTTTTTTTTCTCAAGGCAGGATTATTCAGATTAGTATTCAGAGTATTTTATCATTTTTAATAAAAAAAATACTTCTTCACATGTGCTACTGAGTCCTGAACTCCTGATGTTCTGTTCTAATTTTCAAAATGTGCATAACTTAAAGACTTTTTTAATCCGAAATAGGCCACTTCTTAAAACTAATTTTTAAAATATACCACCTTCAAAATTAATTTCTAAAATAGACTAATGCAATTCTCAACTACGGCATCGTTGATTTTGAGACCGCAGTTCACAACTGCAATCTAAGTATATATCATACAAATTTAGCTAATAGGCTTGGTGACCTGAAAAAAAAATTGCCCATGTAAAAAATAGAGGGCCGACGTTGGGTACTGCGGCCTCGAAACTACAGAGACCGCAGTTCACAACTGTGACCTCAGTTATATGATCGAATGAGTATAGAAGTTTTAAGAACTCGGCCTCATAAAACATATAACTGAGATGGCAGTTCTGTAGTATCGATGTCGCAGTACCCAACTGCGACCTCCTATTTTTCACATATTACACTGGGGCAATTTTTTCCTAATTCTCATAGTCTATTAGCCAAATATGTATAATATATGCATGGCCTGCAGTTGTGAACTGCGGCCTATGTAGTATCGAGGCCGCAGTACTCTACTGCGGCATCCTATTTTTTACATTTTACACTTGGACAATTTCTTTCCAAGTTTCCGAACCTATTAGACAAATAGGGCTGCAATCGAGCCGAGCCGAGCCGAATACCTTCAGGCACGAGCTCGGCTCGTTTACTAAACGAGCTCAATTTTGAGCTCGAGCTCGGTTCGAGCCGAGCTTTGACCGAGCTTTGACCATATTCGAGCCGAATAGATCGCGAGCTTAGCCTGAAAAAAAAAATTCAAACTCGAGTTCGGCTCGTTTACGAAACGAGCTCGGTTTTGACCTCGAACTCGGCTCGAGCTCGGTTCGAGCCGAGCTTTGACCGAGCTCTAGCCGAATAGCTCGCGAATAGCTCGATTCGTTTGCAGCCCTATAGAAAAATACGTATATGTACTTAGGCTGCAGTTGTGAACTGCGGCCTCGAAATCAAAAATGCCACAGTTAAGTACTGCATTGGTTTATTTTGAGAATTAGTTTTGAAAATGGTCTATTTTGTTAATTAGGTTCAAAATGGCTTATTTTGGGAAAAATCCAAAATGTGAGTACCAGCTCATTATTTAAGAAAATAAGAAATATAAATTTTCTCCAAAAAAAAAAGTGAGGAAAATATATTTTAAAATTTTAAGAATAATGCTACCCCTACATCCGAGTACACTGCCAACTGAATGTCCAATCTCTAATCTCTAATATCTAATATTATATTGGGAGAGTTGCGGTTGTCATTTATAGACAATATGTAATTTGTAGAAAATCAAGCATCTAATCTCAACCATTTAATTTTAAATAGGAGTTATGTTAATCATTCATTTACTCAACTGTTGTTTGTTACCATAATACTCTTAAAGTTCAAATTATTTACGACATAATAATTTACAAAAGTATCACCCATATGAAATAAAAGTTGATGTCACTAGGGGTAAAAGAATATGTGATAAGTAAAGGAATGTCTCAGGTTTAAGACCAGATTATGTCTTAATATTTACTATAAAAAAAAAAATTATTAGGATGTGCATCGCACGTGCAGATTACTAGTACATCTTAATGTGACAGTCTTAGTCATCACTGCCACTTTCATCATAATGAATAAAATTAACCAGAACTTCAATTCTAAACTTGATGAAATTAATCAATAAGTGATTAAATATAATTAAATATGAAATAAAACAAATTAAAAACAATTAGGGTCTTGTTTAGATTAGGAGTCCAGTTAGATTTTATTTAGTTTGATGATGTGACAATGCTAATTATGGCTGCCACATAAGAATGTGTTCATTTGATAATGTATAAGAATATATATAGCAGAAGGGGAGAAAAAAAAGAATTAATTTTTTTTATAAGACACTTTTTAAAAATATTTGCAGAAAAAGAACAGTTGTCTAAGTATTTGTGTCCATGGACTCAGCAATTAAACTAGCCGTTCCTAACGGCGAGTTTAGTTGTTTCATCCTCGCTATTGGAAAACAGCGTATTTAGTGCTGATTTTTATTTGAAAATTTTCAAAGAAAACTCGTTGTTCCCAACGGCAAGGACATTTATACTAGACTCGTAGTTGGGAATGGCGAGAATATAAAAAAAATTACAGAGAGTGAAACATTTTATTGAACTTAGTGAATTTTTGGAAAAAAGTTCATAGAATTTTGAACTAAATGTCCCAACAACAAGTCTAGTATAAATGTCTTCACCGTTGGGAAACATTTTATTAAACTCGCTATTCCCAACAACAAGACTAGTATAAATGTCTTCACCGTTGGGAATAGCGAGTCTTCTTTGAAAATTTTGAACTAAATTTGCTGTTCCCCAACAGCGAGTCTAGTATAAATGTCCTCGTCATTCGGAACAACGAGTCTTCTTTGAAAATTTTGAACTAAAAATTAGCACTAAACACGCAATTTACCGATGACAATGATTAAACAATTAAATTCGCCGTTAGAAATGGCGAGTTTAGTTGTTGAGTCCATGAGCACAAATACTTGATCAACTGTCCTCTTTCTACAAATATTTTTGAAAAATATCTTATTAAAATAAATAATTCGAAAAGCAGACTACTCGTTTTATTTCTGTATAACTCACTTATAAATGTACTAATTCTATTAACTCACCCATAAATTATTATTTTCATATAACTCACGATATAAGGGTGATTCCAAAAAATAATTTTGTTACTTTAACTTAAGTATTAATCCGAATTTGTAAAATAATTTTGCCACCCTAGTTAAAATTGCCCGCACGTTATGGAAAATGAAAAATCAAAACGATCAAGAGATATATCTTAAATAAATATGCCTATCCCCTCTCTCCTTTCTCCATTTTAAAATAGAGAAAGGAAAACAAAAGTATTAATTGACACGTGCAACCCACACTAATTGTTAAAACATAAATAATTTTAAAAACACACAAAAAAAAATCTTCCATCTTCCACATCTTCCCAAAACACACAAACCCTAATCAATTCTCCCTACCCCCAAAACCCACCCACCTCTCACCCGTTTGTCCCGGCCGTCGCCCACGCCATCCCGATCCCGGACGTCACCCACCCCGCCCGCCGGCCGTCGCCCACGACGCCCCAATCCCGGTCGTCGCTCACCCCGCCCTGACCCCGGCCGTCGCTTACCATTTTGAAGGTCAGTTGTTTCTCTATATATGGTGGGATTGTTGGTTGTATCGGTTATGGGTACCATTTGTTGTTATTGGTAGTATTTTGTTCTTCTATGTTAATCAGTTGTTCTTCTTTGTTTTGCATGGATAGTAAGATCTATTTTCCATGAAATGTTTCAGAATGAACAATGCATAGGCTACAAAAGGAAAATGGCAAACTTCAATTATTTTGTTCATTTGATTGATGAAGAATACCGTGGTGTAAAAACAACTACTTAACGTAGAAAAAGGTACATGATTTACTCTTTTCTCATACTCATGATCTATGCACAGGAATAAGAAGCATCTCTCAATAAGTGGCCAGGTATCCGATTTAGTTTACATTCTTTTGTAAGTCCACTGACAACAGTAATTATTTAAGTACTAATTAGAAATCAAGCTTTTTAATGTTGGAAAATTCCAAAAGAACTGACACAAATCATTCAGTCTTAAGTCATTACTCAGGTGTGTAAATAATACTTAAGAAGAAAAAGTTCTTATACAAGTTCAGCAGAATGCGAAAAGTGAATGACTGATGTGGAAGTCTCCCAAACCCACATGGTTTGCTACTATTATCTTCTAGGTCTATGAAAGTATCATAATTGAACATCTGGTGGATCGTATACACAATGAAGGTTCAAATTGCAATAGCTAATAGGCTAGCAGTATATCCATCTTCCTTACACCCCACCCCCACCCTCCAGAAAACAGAAAATGAAAAAAGTCAGTCATCACAAAAAGAATTCGAGTGTTCAAGTGGTCCGGAGTCCGGACATATAGGCAAGACTGCAATGATCTAAAATCCTTTGTTTCTCCAAGACTCTTTCTTAGAATCGGAGAGTATGAGGGGTGTTTCTCCAAGACTCTTTCTTAGAATCATCATGTATCTCAGACCAAAATAATTTTTAAAAAAAAATTCCCCCTCAATGGGTGTTTGATTCGTTGCAAAAGGAGTTGCTTTGTGGTTGCAATTAAAAAGTTGATGCAACTTAAGTTCTAAGATTTTTTTGAGTTGCAATTGCTCTTTTGAATTGCAACATTAAAAGTAAAAAGAATTTACCATTTACTCATATGGATAGCCACTCAAGAAAATTTCGCTAAATGAATTGCAATTACTTCTTACTTGCAATCACAATGCAACTCATTTTGCATTGACCAATGATGTACAAAAGCAAAAATCACTCGGTGGGGCTACTAATGGAATAGCGATATCACTTACCATGATTTTTACATCATAAGCTCTATGTATGCAATATCCATATCACTGACCATGATTTTTACATCATAAGCTATATGAATCCAAATTATAGATTATTCAATCCCAATTTCTTTATGTTTATTTTTTACTGGTAAATTTAGATTTATCTAATTGGTTTATTAAATATGTAATATTAAATTAAAATTCTGTATTATTGTTGAACAGGGAAAGATCAGAGCTGAGCATATTCTTTGCTTTCCGGAAATCGGCGAAATTTTCATCAAGTCATTCAAGGTATATCCACATTTTGTTCTCTTTTAATATTTTTTTCCTCTTAAATTTGTTAAAAATTCATTCATATAAATATTTACATTGAATGGGGTTCCTCACTATCGATGAGGTCAGCTCAAAATCGTTAAGTGTAAGATGTAATGTTTCTTCTAAGAATAATAAAATACGATAAACACCCAATTTCCCCAAACTCCACTCAAATTCTAATTTCAACCCGAATTTTCAATAGATCACAGAGAGGCTCTGCGATCCACTTGGTCTCCGCCACAACGGAAATGACCCCACCGTCCTGCCACGTAAGTGCAGCGGCAGTGCTGTACGCGTAAGATTTCCATATCCAAGATTATGTTTGCTTCCCAACTTTTAATCAAATTTTGTGAATTAATTAATATATGTTTTTTTGGTTGGTTGGTAGGTTGAATTTAGGTGGGTGAGTTAGAGGATCAATGAGAATCGAAAAGACAGTTGTCTTCAGCTGTAGTTAAAGTAAGTTTTTGACAAATTCCTTTGAAAAAGTTTTGTTCTTAAATTAGAATGTTGATTGCTTCGTGATTACTATGGTTAATGTGTAATTATATTCATGAAATGAATAACTATATTAGCCCCATTTTTTAAAATGGAAAATGGATTAAACCTAAAAGTGATGGAACTTTTGAAGATTTTATTTGGTCATGTTAGTGGGAATGTTCACATGTACAATCACGAAATGATCGGTCTGGATTTATATGAATGTTATGTGTAAAAATGTTGTATGAGTAGATATTGATGTCAACTGATTATTTTATGCTTAAAAATGCATACAATGAACTGAATAACCAACCCATTTATTTATACTTGAACCACCCCTACACAAAAAATTAACAATGTTGAACCACCCCTACACAAAAAATTAACAATTGTGATCAAGTATTTGTTTTTAAATTAGAATGTTGATTGCTTTGTGATTACTATGGTTAATGTGTAATTATGTTCATGAAATGAATGCGTATATTAGCCCATTTTTTAAAAAATGAAAAAGGGATTAAACCTAAAAGTGATGAAAGTTTTGAAGATTTTATTGGGTTATGGTAGTGGGGATGTTTACATGTATTATTATGAAATGATTGGTCTGAATTTATATGAATGATTAGGTGTAGAAATGTTGTATGAGTTGTCAATTGATTATTATAGAATAACAACATGGTTAATTTTTGGTGTAGGGGTGTTCAAGTATAAATAAATTGGTTGGTTATTCAGTTCATTGCATGTATTTATTCAATTGGATAACAATATGGTTTGACAGTTATTCTTTAAACCATCTGCTTATGTGAGGATGATAATGAAGATTTCAGTAATTACGGTAGGAATGATATTCATAAGTTTCTCTTAATTATTTCTCTTTTTTTTTAAGTTCTATATAATTTTATGAGTCACTCAAAACTATTTTAGGCTGTGCAAATTATATATAGTTCTATATAATTTTTTTAAAGTTCTATATAAACTATATATAATTTGCACAGCCTAAAATAGTTTTGAGTGACTCATAAAATTATATAGAACTTTAAAAAAAAGTGAAATAATTAAGAGAAACTTATGAATATCATCCCTACCGTAATTACTGAAATCTTCATTATCATCCTCACATAAGCAGATGGTTTAAAGAATAACTGTCAAACCATAATGTTATCCAATTGAATAAATACATGCAATGAACTGAATAACCAACCAATTTATTTATACTTGAACACCCCTACACCAAAAATTAACCATGTTGTTATTCTATAATAATCAATTGACAACTCATACAACATTTCTACACCTAATCATTCATATAAATTCAGACCAATCATTTCATAATAGTACATGTAAACATCCCCACTACCATAACCCAATAAAATCTTCAAAACTTTCATCACTTTTAGGTTTAATCCCTTTTTCATTTTTTAAAAAATGGGCTAATATACGCATTCATTTCATGAACATAATTACACATTAACCATAGTAATCACAAAGCAATCAACATTCTAATTTAAAAACAAATACTTGATCACAATTGTTAATTTTTTGTGTAGGGGTGGTTCAACATTGTTAATTTTTTGTGTAGGGGTGGTTCAAGTATAAATAAATGGGTTGGTTATTCAGTTCATTGTATGCATTTTTAAGCATACAATAATCAGTTGACATCAATATCTACTCATACAACATTTTTACACATAACCATTCATATAAATCCAGACCGATCATTTCGTGATTGTACATGTGAACATTCCCACTAACATGACCAAATAAAATCTTCAGAAGTTCCATCACTTTTAGGTTTAATCCATTTTCCATTTTAAAAAATGGGGCTAATATAGTTATTCATTTCATGAATATAATTACACATTAACCACAGTAATCACAAAGCAATCAACATTCTAATTTAAGAACAAAACTTTTTCAAAGGAATTTGTCAAAAACTTACTTTAACTACAGCTGAAGACAACTGTCTTTTCGATTCTCATTGATCCTCCAACTCACCCACCTAAATTCAACCTACCAACCAACCAAAAAAACATATATTAATTAATTCACAAATTTTGATTAAAAGTTGGGAAGCTAACAGAATCTTGGATATGGAAATCTTACGCGTACAGCATTGTCGCTGCACTTACGTGGCAGGACGGTGGGGTCATTTCCGTTGTGGCGGAGACCAAGTGGATCGCAGAGCCTCTCTGTGATCTATTGAAAATTCGGGTTGAAATTAGAATTTGAGTGGAGTTTGGGGAAATTGGGTGTTTATCGTATTTTATTATTCTTAGAAGGAACTTTACATCTTACACTTAACGATTTTGAGCTGAACTCATCGATAGTGAGGAACCTCATTCAATGTAAATATTTATATGAATGAATTTTTGACAAATTTAAGAGGAAAAAAATATTAAAAGAGAACAAAATGTGGATATACCTTGAATGACTTGATGAAAATTTCGCCGATTTCCGGAAAGCAAAGAGGATGCTCAGCTCTGATCTTCCCTGTTCAACAATAATACAGAATTTTAATTTAATATTACATATTTAATAAACCAATTAGATAAATCTAAATTTACCAGTAAAAAATAAACATAAAGAAATTGGGATTGAATAATCTATAATTTGGATACATATAGCTTATGATGTAAAAATCATGGTCACTGATATGGATATTGCATACATAGAGCTTATGATGTAAAAATCATGGTCAGTGATATCGCTATTCCATTAGCGGCCCCACCGAGTGATTTTTGCTTTTGTACATCATTGGTCAATGCAAAGTGAGTTGCATTGTGATTGCAAGTAAGAAGTAATTGCAATTCATTTAGCGAAATTTTCTTGAGTGGCTATCCATATGAGTAAATGGTAAATTCTTTTTACTTTTAATGTTGCAATTCAAAAAAGCAATTGCAACTCAAAAAAATCTTAGAACTTAAGTTGCATCAACTTTTTAATTGCAACCACAGAGCAACTCCTTTTGCAACGAATCAAACACCCATTGAGGGGGAATTTTTTTTAAAAAAATATTTTGGTCTGAGATACATGATGATTCTAAGAAAGAGTCTTGGAGAAACACCCCTCATACTCTCCGATTCTAAGAAAGAGTCTTGGAGAAACAAAGGATTTTAGATCATTGCAGTCTTGCCTATATGTCCGGACTCCGGACCACTTGAACACTCGAATTCTTTTTGTGATGACTGACTTTTTTCATTTTCTGTTTTCTGGAGGGTGGGGGTGGGGTGTAAGGAAGATGGATATACTGCTAGCCTATTAGCTATTGCAATTTGAACCTTCATTGTGTATACGATCCACCAGATGTTCAATTATGATACTTTCATAGACCTAGAAGATAATAGTAGCAAACCATGTGGGTTTGGGAGACTTCCACATCAGTCATTCACTTTTCGCATTCTGCTGAACTTGTATAAGAAATTTTTCTTCTTAAGTATTATTTACACACCTGAGTAATGACTTCAGACTGAATGATTTGTGTCAGTTCTTTTGGAATTTTCCAACATTAAAAAGCTTGATTTCTAATTAGTACTTAAATAATTACTGTTGTCAGTGGACTTACAAAAGAATGTAAACTAAATCGGATACCTGGCCACTTACTGAGAGATGCTTCTTATTCCTGTGCATAGATCATGAGTATGAGAAAAGAGTAAATCATGTACCTTTTTCTACGTTAAGTAGTTGTTTTTACACCACGGTATTCTTCATCAATCAAATGAACAAAATAATTGAAGTTTGCCATTTTCCTTTTGTAGCCTATGTATTGTTCATTCTGAAACATTTCATGGAAAATAGATCTTACTATCCATGCAAAACAAAGAAGAACAACTGATTAACATAGAAGAACAAAATACTACCAATAACAACAAATGGTACCCATAACCGATACAACCAACAATCCCACCATATATAGAGAAACAACTGACCTTCAAAATGGTAAGCGACGGCCGAGGTCGGGGCGGGGTGAGCGACGATCGGGATTGGGGCGTCGTGGGCGACGGCCGGCGGGCGGGGTGGGCGACGGTCGGGATCGGGATGGCGTGGGCGACGACCGGGACAAACGGGTGAGAGGTGGGTGGGTTTTGGGGGCAGGGAGAATTGATTAGGGTTTGTGTGTTTTGGGAAGATGTGGAAGATGGAAGATTTTTTTTTTTGTGTTTTTAAAATTATTTATGTTTTAACAATTAGTGTGGGTTGCACGTGTCAATTAATACTTTTGTTTTCCTTTCTCTATTTCAAAATGGAGAAAGAAGAGAGGGAATAGGCATATTTGTTTAAGATATATATATAAATCTCCAATTTCTGCTCTCAATATATAAAAAAATGTTGTCTACTAGGATATGCTGATGAAATGTCTTGAAACTAAAATTAAATGTATATTTTTTTTTGAGTTTTACACCTTGAAATATATACATACTATTGTGCATAACTGTAAAAAAAATGAATTAGATTATAAACAGACATTATATGTTATATCTCTTTGTTAACTACACTGTATATTTATATTTATTATATTATATGCAGGAAAGCTTATTTGTAAGAAGAAAGCCAAAAAATTACATTTGGTTTTGAAATTTTCTTGGTTGTTGTTGCTTCTACTTTAATTGTTAATTTGAGAAAATAGGATAGGGTATTATTTACTGCTTTTTGCTCCACTAAAATCATTTGTTTTGGCAATGCACGTCTATGTATTACACAATGCCAGACATTAGAATTCTGAAATTTTTCCAACATTAAAAAGCTTGATTTCTAATTAGTACTTAAATAATTACTGTTGTCAGTGGACTTACAAAAGAATGTAAACTAAATCGGATACCTGGCCACTTACTGAGAGATGCTTCTTATTCCTGTGCATAGATCATGAGTATGAGAAAAGAGTAAATCATGTACCTTTTTCTACGTTAAGTAGTTGTTTTTACACCACGGTATTCTTCATCAATCAAATGAACAAAATAATTGAAGTTTGCCATTTTCCTTTTGTAGCCTATGCATTGTTCATTCTGAAACATTTCATGGAAAATAGATCTTACTATCCATGCAAAACAAAGAAGAACAACTGATTAACATAGAAGAACAAAATACTACCAATAACAACAAATGGTACCCATAACCGATACAACCAACAATCCCACCATATATAGAGAAACAACTGACCTTCAAAATGGTAAGTGACGACCGGGATTGGGGCGTCGTGGGCGACGGCCGGCGGGCGGGTTGGGCGACGGCCGGGATCGGGATGGCGTGGGCGACGGCCGGGACAAACGGGTGAGAGGTGGGTGGGTTTTGGGGGCAGGAGAATTGATTAGGGTTTGTGTGTTTTGGGAAGATGTGAAAGATGGAAGACTTTTTTTTTGTGTTTTTAAAATTCTTTATGTTTTAACAATTAGTGTGGGTTGCACGTGTCAATTAATACTTTTGTTTTCCTTTATCTATTTCAAAATGGAGAAAGGAGAGAGGGGATAGACATATTTATTTAAGATATATATAAATATATAAATGCATTAAAATAATTTTTAATTTTTAGTTTTTGATAGAAGTTTAGTGGGAGTAGTGTGTTTTGAGTAAGCGCCACGTTGTAAATGACTCACCATTATCAACAAGCAACAGAAGGACAACCATAATTGAATGCAACAAAATATGAGCAATATATGCCCAGGTGAGATGTGACTGGTTGGACCGAATCTGTTTATGGTCAAACCTTTCCATGGTGAAGCGTTATCATTTATTATCTATATAATAAAATAAAAAAGAAAACTATCAAGTTGCTCTCATTTAATATGGTTGAAATCAATGGTTCAAATCTAATCTTACAAAATATATTTTTTCGTCTAAATGTTTTTTCCTAAAACTCAAATTCAAATTCCCAAAACAACTCTTTTATTTATTTATTTATTTATATATCTCTCTCATTCTCTTTCTATTTACTCGGAAATTTATATTTTTAGATTTCATGTTTGTAAATTTTCATATTTTTAATGCATTTTTTTGTGCTCATGTTATATTAAAAATACCAAATATCTCATCAACAGTTAAATTTCATAATCTTTCATACTCAAAGTTCTAAGAAATTAGATTTTAGACCTCCATTTATAATTATATTTCAACATATACCAATGTAAACATGGATTTTTATTTACAACTAATTATTGTTTTACTATTCAAACTTGAGCTACATAATTGTTGTTTTACTGTTTACAAGACTTTCATATGCTGTATCGTTCCGAAGACGAGCCGTAGGCAGGTGCCCACCGGAAAATCTAGTCCTATTTCAATATAAAACATATTTTGACTTGGGCTCTATATTAGTATGGTCTAAGAGCATTTCTAGTCGTTAGAAGTTAAAATTTGTTTATTTGACAAATAAGAATAGAAAATTTAGAAATGAGTTATAGTCGTCAAACTCAAAAAATGACTTTTGAGTTTAAAAGAAAAAAAAATAGAAGCGAGATGATTTCCCTTCTCAATCATTAGTTTCCCTTCTCATTCAATTTGAAAGAAACGGAAGGGAGATGATTTCTCTTCTCATTTAATTTGAAAGAAACCGACGGGATATCATTTCCCTTTTCATTTATTTATTTATTTTCTTTTTAAATCGGACGATATCCCGTCCGATTTGTTTTTTTTTTTTTGAGCAACGGACGAGATATCATATTCCGATTGTCAAATTTTGCAAAATCCTATATTGTCTCTAAAATATGGTCAGTGACTGTTCATCCCATACCCAATTTTGAAAATATGGCCAACGACTATAGCTCATTTTTTTACCAAATATTGGATATTTTAAAAAAATGACTAACGACTACGGATGCTCTACTCCAGTCGTTTGCCATTTTGCCATTTTTGCGCAATGTGGAAGAAAAAAACTACCGTACTCGTTTGCCTCTCTGACAAAAAGTGGTCACCCCGAACGTTCTATTAATCTTTAATCCATATGCTCGTGAGCACTTGGTAGATTATCTCACACATTTCAGACTTATCTAAGGCATGCTGTTTAGCTTTGAAATAACAGTTACTGGGAGTATCTTTTTTCACAATATCCACACACATAAGAGTAATGCTTTAGCCACTACCAATTTCACTACCATTTTCTTCACTACCTTAGGTGGCATACTTCTATTGGAGATTTCTCCCACCTACTCTATCATTCCCTACCTTTTGGAATGTGCCACATAAGGTAGTGAAGAGAAATGTAGTGAAATTGGTAGTGGCTCTAGCATTACTCCACACATAATACAGCTGCTTTTGGACCCTCTCCGATTGAAGATGACATTGACACCTGAAAAGTGGACTGCTAGTGTTAGATTCCCATACAAAGTCTTCCACCGGGTGAGATTTTTCCGTACTGACCCACTTTTCGACAGTAATTACCAAACTGACCTACTTTCAAAAATATTTACCCAACTGACGTAGTTTTGGGCACGTTAGCATAAAATGCTATTGGCAACAATACCATATATATATTTTACCTCAAAAAAAAAACAATACCATATATTATTTTGATGCCAATGTGCTAATAGCGGCAAGTGTAAAAAATTTTTCCATACTACTTTTTGGAATAACGACATCAGTACATTTCGCATTTAATCGTGAACACTCACTTTAAAATATATATATATATAAGTATGGAAACATTTTATAACTGATGTCTCTATCTCCAATAACGAAAATCACATGTGAGATGTCGTTATTGGGGATAGCGGTATCAGTTATAATAGTTCTTGCATATAAATAGTAGCTCTCTCGCTTCTCCCCCTTTAACTTTCTCTCTCTCTCTCTCTCTCTTCACTCCCGAAACCCAAAACCCTAAAACCCTATATCACAAATTGAGCTTCTGTTCACCTCAAACTTCATCTTTCCTACCTCACTCTCCTCCCACTCCGAAATACAACTCCCCCAATCGGATAAATCTCTAATATTGTCTCTGGTCATCTCATACATCATCCACGGCGTACTCTCTGCGCTCCAAATTACGGTTTAATTTGAAGGTATTCCTATATCCATATGCTGTGTAGTTTGCATATGTTATGCTTGTGAGTAGTTAATGGCTCAAATATTTGCCCATTTATATATATGTATGGATTACTATACACCTATCTGGTTATATTTCGAGGGAGAAATAATTCAAGATCCGAAAATAGGATATTCTTTTAGCGATATTGAACCAGTCATTATTTAGGCTTCCCGAAAATTTATATACTCACAACTAGTAGATAAGATATTTGAATTTACTAATTGGGATAGAGATGAATGGATTCTCAAAATCAAAGCCCGTTATATTGTCGAAAAAGGAAGATGACAATATTTCATGGCAGTGTCCGTTGATAATGATAATGCACTAAGGTCAATGGTTGCTAGAACACTTGATCCAAATTGTTGTTGGACTGCATTGGAGTTATATTGAGCAAATTAAGCTTTCTAATACTCGGCCACTTATTATTTCTAGTCCAAACCATGTTAAGAGTTTCAAACCAGCTGCCGGGTCATATGCAAGAATACCCCATACACAAGAAGACATTAGCACAACTCCAACAGAATATGTTACCACAGAATATGAGCTGGTACATCATTTCACCTTGACACGAGATATTGTTGACACCGGCAATGTTATGCAAGATTTCGATAACGCTATTGTTAATAATGAATTATTAGAAGTGGAAGAAGATGAGGATCACGAGGTTGATGATGATGATGAGGAGAAGGTCGGAGAAGATCATGTTAATGTACATGTTAACAATTTGCACGAGGCTATAATGTTTTGTAATCGTCTTGGCATGTTTGGAGTAAAAACCGGTATTAGAATGGCTAAAGGATAACAAAAGGGTGGACATTGGCACACCGTTGACATAGGTGGTCATACGTGTACATGTGGCAAATTCCAGCTCTACCACATTCCTTGTTCTCATGTCTTAGCGGCCTGTGCATCACGTGCAATTGATTACTAACCTTATATTGATCTATTTTATTCTACGAGTTCATTAGCACTTAGATGGGCACCAACCATCTATCCTATCCAAGACCAATCTTATTGGCAGCATCAAGTAGACTGGAACTTATAACTGATGCAAGTCTCCGAAGGGCTAAAGGTCGCCATAGGAGTACCTGTATTCGCAATGATATGGATGCCCAAGAAGGTTCAGGGACAAGTAAAATTTGTTCTAAATGTGAATTAAGTGGACATAACGGCACAACTGTAAGAATAAGGACAATGTAGGTCCCTCTGAAAGTCATGAAACTTGAAAAATATTGGTGTTCCTTTTTATCATGTTCTTATCATATTCTGATGGACCACTTATAATATTTTGATGGTTCAATTTAAAAAATATTGTCACGTCCCGCTTTCCAAAAATACGGAACATAAGCACGTGACATTGACCCAGCAAATAACTAACTTCATCCATAAGCTGTTTATCCGATCAACTAAATAATATAATCAATACAAATAATTGCACAGGCAATAATAATAATCATATGAACAATAATACTTGGAATACAACAATATGAGATAACCAAATATAATAACCCAACATCTGGAAACAAATAATAATATCCTGGTCATAAGCTCAATATAATATTAAATCCAAACACAATAATAATGAGTCTCAATACATTAAGTTCAATGCAATAAACATAAACTAGAAAGCAGTAAATCTTTAGAACGCTTGCTCTCCAATTCCAGCAGGTAATTCTCCATCAACACCTGTAAACACTTCATATAAAAAGAGGAGAAAAATTATCCTTAGTACCAAAATCAAAATAATGGAAAAAATTTCGAGGCAAGCTCTCCAAATTAAGCTGAGAGTTCAAGAAGGTGTACAAAGAGGACGTGGTCGAGGCAACAGAGGCAGATGTAGTTACAGAGGAGGCTCAAATTCTCAAAGATGACATGGAAGGCAATCTTACCAACATCAGTATGAAAAAGATGATCGTGATGGTCAACTGGTTGAGGACGAGGTCGAGGCCATGAAAGATACTACCAAAACACATAGCTCAATACCAGTGCTACAACTGTAAATGCAATAGTCACTTCAGCTACAACTTTCCAAGCCAAACAGAAAGCAGAGTTACAGAAAATTAGCAGTACTCATAATATGCCAGAATCACGGTACAAGAATCGAGATGTTTGGTACCTGGATTCAGGAGCCAGCAACCATCTGTATAAAATTAAGGAGTACTTCACCAAGCTAAATGAGTTGGTTGGAGGCGAAGTCATGGACAACAAGTAGAGAAAGCAAGGAACAATGGAATAACGATATAACAATGAATTCAATGGATCAATAGGAATCAATAACATGGGACAATAGTAATAATCAATATCAATGATAAACGATGCAATAGTTATAAACAATGATTCAATATTCGATAACAATATTCAATGGTCGATGTCAATAATACTTGGACAATATTTGATATTAATAGAAATAATGATGTACAATATGCAATGATGATGTGTCATTTTAATTCTGACTAATGCACATAATACTGTGTTCTATATGCTCCATACCACAGGTTCAATGCATGCAATCAATTTTGTTTAGACCTTAGTGGTGACTCTATAGTTCATGTACCCGGCAACGATATATAATAATGACCGATGACTGACTTAATTGAGATATTGTAATAAAAATCTACAATCAGTCGATGACCGATATGATCGATATGATCGATATGACCGATAAATAGGGAAACACGGGCCCCTCCTCCAAGTACAGTCCCTATATTGTCCACTACTAAAGTCAACCCACTCACCCCAGCTTGTTAATTATTTTATCAATGTAACAATATATTATGCAATTAAGAGACATGAGAATAACCATAGGAGAACAATAGGATGATAACTTGAATTGGAACCATTAGAATGATGACAATAACTCATTAGGATTATGCAATGCAACATATATACTTCAATTCATGCAATGCTATGATATATGAATAATTAAATTAAGAAAAACTGAAAGATGAAATTTTGGACAGCAAGAGTCATCTGTACTAAAATGTAATTTTTCGCTGTTTTAGAAATCAAAAACTGAAACCGTTAGAAATTATGGAAACTAAACTTCCACACGATTCCAATGCATATTTAAAGTCCAAAATCAGACAACAGTAGCGAGGTCAAACACATCATTCTTTACAGATTTCATATTCAGGTAGAAAATCGACATCAAGTTGTTATATTTTTAGAATCAGTTAAAACTCAACAATACATTCGTTAAAAATATTTATTAGACTCATAAAAATGTTAACTAATATTCTGAAAATTTTCAAAGCAATATTTTAATGTTAGATCAGCCTTTTAATAGATTAAACATGAATAATACAAGAATCTGAAATTCTGGAAATAAAAACACATCGGTAGTAAAACGATCATAATTTTTGCTATACAACTCGGAATTCAGCGATTCAAGATGTTCTGGAAATTAGAAATATAGGGATACAACTCTTATTCAGAAAGTTATTTATTTTAAGATAAATACTCAGTTGAAAACATCACGCAAAATACAGCCTGCAAGCTACATACAGATTTTTGGGTATTTTTCAAGAAATAAATTGATTAAACATGATGGGTTTCACTTCAATTAGTTAATAAACTTCATAATCAACATGGTAAACATGATTAAGATTACACATATACACAATTTTAACAACCACCAAACATCAATCGATCTCAAAAATACAACCTACCAATTCCATCTACAATAAATTAATTGTGTTGTGACTACATGAGTAACCCTATTATGAATACTACATGAATGCATGAAATATTCAACTTCTGGAGTCAATAAAAGCACGAAGTCGAGAATATTTGGGTTAGCTCGTGTAAACCCTCAATATACTCAATGAAAAGAGATGAACAATATTCTATACGATAAATAATTGGATCTACTTGCAAGAATTTCAATAAAAACTTGAATTTGATACAAATTTAATTCAAGAGGAAAATGACTTGCCTTATGGACGATTAATTTGAATAGCAAGAATAACGGGATGAGAATCCCAGAGTAACGAACCCACAAGAATATATGTGCGAACTAAAAGAACATAACAACCAAAAGTAAGAGGGCAAGGGGAAGCAAATCTACGGTCTGGCTGTGGTGGCTCGACGGCGTCGTAGGTGGTGTCGACGAGGAGCGACGGTGGGAGGTGGGTATCGACGGCGAGGGATCTGGGCAGAGGGCTCGACAGGAGAGGAGGAACAGCGCGGGGGGTCGCGGCTAAGATAGAGCGGGAGGGCAGTTCGACGGCCGAGCGTCGAGTGGAGGGGACAGGGAGAGGGTGTCGACTAGCGGAGAGGGAAGGGGCTCGCCGGAGATCGATGGAGGGGCTGATCGTAGGTTGGGGTTGGGTTCAGATCGGGGAGAGAGAAAGTCAGGATGAGAGATAAAAAGGAGAGAGGAAGGAGAATATGACGGCTAGAATTTGTATTTTTGTATTTTTAGGGTTTGTATTATGCTTGTATTTATAGAATACAATTAGATTTTTGGGTTAATGGGTTAGGATCCAATAATAGTGGATTTGGGTCTAAAAATAATTGCAATTAGGTTTTGGGTTCAACAAGAGATGGGTTTGAAGACAATAGGGTTCAAATAAAATACCCACATTCAAGTAGAAATAGGTTCAACAAGAAAATAGTCCAACAAGAAGAAGAAGAATAGTTCATGAATGAAATTTAAACCCAATTAGATAAATAAATAATACAAACGAAAAGAATATCAATTAGGCTTGAAAATAAATTACAATTCAACAAGAAAATAGATCAAAATAACTCGATAGATGAATTTTAATAAATAATCAAGAAATAACAATTAATAATTATAATCATAATAATAATAAAATTATATAACAAAATAGTATTCAGGTTTAACGATTTTATTAAAATAATCCAAAAATAATAATATATTTGATTTACGCTCAAATATAAATATCCGATCAATAAGATATAAAAAGTAAGATTAATATACACCATTATTCGAAATAAATAAAATTTTCCATTAGGAAACACTTTAATAAAATAACCTAAATGAATTTAGCGTAAAATCAATTTATAAAAATCAATTTATAGAAAATACATGGAAAATACTTATTAGCGGAAATGGGGGTTACAAATGTACTAAATTTATTCTTGAAATTTGATCAATTCATATTTGTCTTGGTTGGATATATTTTGGATATAATCCATTTTGAAGTTGGATATATTTGGTTGATTATGTCCATGTTTTGTTCCCCAAAATTGTAAACGTCTAATACACAGCTTTGATGTCCTCTTGCCTTTTTTTTTTTAAAAAAAAAAGTTCAAATCAGTAATACCGCTATTGGGAATAACGACATCAGCTACCTATATTGTTATTCCCAAAAACATCATCAGTTCAAAACATGCACACACTCATATGTAAACACATATTGTTTTTATTATAGCTTTGCCACTATCGCATAGAATGGCATCTGGTATAATGATGTCGTTATTGCCAATAACGGCATCGGGTTTTGACAATTTCTAGGCCAATCTTCTTCTCTGTGAAACTTTCTGTCTCCACATGTCCTTACTCCCGATAACAATATCGAAATTATTGTTGCCGTTGTCTTAAATAACAGCTTCAGTTAAAAGAGGTTGATCAAAATTTTATACATTCTAGATAGTTTTTCTTTGAACCGTTGCTACTATTGTGAACAATGACAACAGTTATTTCGACACCGTTATCGGGGATAACGACCGTGGAGACATCAAGTTCCACAAAAAAGCCCTCAGGCCCCAAAAATTGTCAAAACCTAATGACGTTATTCCCAATAACGGTATCTAAATAACTGTTGTTGTTTTCGTAAATATTGGCATCAGTTCAAAGCGGTTGATCAAAATTTTATACAACCTAGATAGTTTTTCTTTGAACTGATGTCGCTATTTAAGACAACGACAACAGTTATTTAGATACCGTTATCAGGAGGAACGTCCTTGGAGATAAAAAGTTCCACAGAGAAGAAGATTAGCCCAAAAATTATCAAAACCTGATGTCGTTATTGGCAATAACGACAATTATACCAGATGTTGTTCTTTGCGATAGCGGCAACAACTATAATATAAACAACATGTGTTTACATCATAATTGTGTGCATGTTTTGAATTGATGCCGTTCTTGAGAATAACGTTACACGTAACTGATGCTTTTATTCTCAATGGCGGCATCAGTTATTTGAAATTTTCAAATAAAAAAAGCCAGAGGACATCAAAGCTGTGTATCAGACCTTTACAATTTCAAGTTCGAAAACATACATTCACATCAACAATGTTTCTCACCAATCAACCTCAACAAGTTGTAATCATGCATAATCAAGTACAATGTTAGACATAGGGGATATGGATTATGCATAAACAGCAATAACAAACTTTGGAGATAACCAAAACATATACAAGCTCACACATAATGTTACCAACACCATAATCTAGCTTGAAACTCCATTTTAAGCCAATAAACAACAACACGTTCTACAATTGACACTAACTAGGTGTGTAGTATTGTGGCTTGCTTCTCTTCCAAACTGGGGCTCTCCGTGTACATTTTACTTGTGTCAACAGTGACATGGGTATCTGGGAATCAACATCTGCTTCATGCTCAGCTTCATCTTCCATAATCTCGTGTTGCCGTTGACGTTGTTACGCTTGAAGTTGGGCACCTTCCCTTGGCCTAGTAATGCTTTTCTGTTGTTGCACATGTGATGGTTGTGGTTGAGCTTGTCGTGGGGAAGGTGGTTGCACTTGTGTTGGTGGTGGTGGCGGCCGTTCAGCTTATGCTTGATCCGGAGCTAGAAGGGCGTTGAGTTGTGGTCGTTTCCAACTTCTTCAAGCGACAACCGACATGAGTAAAGGATTTCTCGTGCTAATTCCTTAATGGCCTTCGAAGTGTTGCTTTTCAACACACGAGCGCATTTCCGTGCAATATCCAAAGAATTATCAATCTACAACAACATTTAGACATACTCATGGTAAAAAAAAATTTATGCCTCAACAAATAAGTAACATATGAACTGAATTTTTGAAAACATTTTACAAAACAGTTACTAATCAAGAGTGGATACGATGATTCATTGGGTTGATACATTGATTGCGAAGTAGAATGGGCCAGTTGTGGTTCGACCTCATGCTTCGGGATCGGAGTTTGGATCCCCGCCGGTATAGTGGTTCACGGAGATATATACAAATGCATAGCATGTCAGTGCCAGTCCATGTACGCTTCTTGCTCCGCCCCATCATATGCTATGAGACATTCAAGCACCAAATCATAATTTTTTTCATTCCACATGGCCATGTGAGATCGATGATGATCGACCCAATCAATATTCGGCAATCGACCTTGTCCGGTGATGTTGTGTAGTCGTTGGTCGTACATCTGGTTTTCGGAAATTCTTTGTTGCGCGCCGAACTGTCGGAGGACTCGAACGGGGTAGTAGAACTCCACAATATTGAAGTTCACAAGTGGAGCTCTCGTCAACCATAGTTGCATGTTTGTCGTGCACAATGGAGGTAGCCTTTCAAGCCTTTCGGGGGTGTACGGTGTTTAATTCACATACTCTTTCCATAGTTTATCGATCTCATCTCTATAATAAATCAACACTCCACATGGGTTATCTCTACACGTGTGGTCACCGGTCCAATAAACCTCTAGAGGAGCCCTCATCATGGGGTTTTCATCAACTGCCTTCCAACTCTTTGAAATAACCGTTATCTGGGGACAGCCGAGGTGTATACGTTTCCAACACCAAATCTATAATTGTAGTGTCTCGAGCCCTGCTCAGCTCTATATCTGCCTACGCGTGCTCACGCGAAAAAAAAAAACATAACCACGGCCTCACCACATGGCACAACCTCACTAAAAGTGCTATAACTAGTTGGTACTTACGGATCATTGGCACATATTATATAACCACTCCTAATCTCTATTCCTAACTGATGTGGGATAATTCTATCTACCCACACTTTCTCACCCCACCTTCTTACGTGATCAAAGCATGCATGCACTTCATTATACCATGTTGAACCCAGGCCCACCTCAGGCAACAACCAACACTTTCTCATTTGGCTCATAAATCTTTATAGGCCCCACCCACACACACACACAAACATATATATATATATATATATATATATATATATATATATATATATATATATATATATATATATATGTTTGTGTGTGGGGGGGGGGGGCAGGGGGGAATAGGGGGTATTACAATGGCGCGTGGCAGCTGAGCTGGCTCGAGGTATTACAAATGGTATCAGAGCCGACTTTCGACGCTGATAGTGCTTGAGATGTATGTCTGAGATGGAGCTAGAGAATGTGCACTGTGCAAAATAGACCAGAGAAATGTGCGCTAACAGAATCAGGGTACTCTACTCCACATCAGGTAGAAAGACAATCATGTAGCTTGCGGGTCCCGACCTTAGCGAGGACGCTAAGTCTTAAGGTAGGGTGATTGTAATACCCCATATTTCCCAACATATATATAAGGTAAATTTCGGAAAACCCTACTGAGTTTTATTGTTTTGGGAGAAAACCCTACTCATTTCTTTTGGCAAAAAACCCTACTAAACTTTGTTTTCCGTTAGGAGCCACTGACGTCATCTTTAGCATGGATTGACTAAAATACCCCTAGACTAAATTAACGGATTAAGTAATTAAAAAAAACCTTAATCGTTGTCGGAATATTTCATTTCCCCTTCATCGAAACCCATTCTGACATTTCCCAAAATTGGAACAAGGAAACAACTTACAATTTGATCTACGAAGGACGTCGAAACGGGAGTGGAAAGGACTTAGGAGAAGAAGTGGGTCGTGAGGCTTGGAAGAGGACACTGATTTGTCCACAAAAACTGGTAAATTTGCAACCTTTAGATGTATTTGTTGTTCAAATGTTGTTTTTATTCCAATTAAATCGTCGAAAGTGTTACATTTGTGGAATTTTCGTATAGATTTATAGTATTTGTTGTAAAGTTAACTGATTTGGGAATTTTATTATTGTCAAATTTTGCGGTATGAATTTTTCAATATAATCGATACCAATGTTAAGATTTTAAAATTTTTATACACAATCCTGTATAATTCTGGAATATTTAGATGGTTATGTTCCTTTGTTGGAGTTATGAGTGTCCACTTTTAAGTGCCAATTTTTTTTTTAAGGATTGGTTTGAATGTTGAGATGGTTGTTGATTAATTGACATACAATTAAGAATTGGTAGACTGTAAAAAGGTCAAATTGGGTGCATACATATGCTAATTAAGTAGTTGTAGTCTCAAACAAACATGTTCTTATGCTTTTAGTGGATATGTACTTACAAACAATGTTGAACATTGTTTTTGTCAGATTATGTTTACATTGTATTATAATTTTTTGTAGGTACAAATGGCTGAAGCTAGGTATTTGTTGGAGATTAATCATGGGGTTAAGTTTGTTGGGAGGATGCACAAAGAGTACGTGGGTGGGGAAGTTAGTTTTATGAACGATGTAGATGCAGACACGCTCTCTGTAATTTATATAAGAGATGCAATGAGGATCTATGGTTATGGTGGGACATACAGAGTCTACATGAGAATGTTGATAGGAAGACTTAAAGAATCAGTAAGATTAATCCCATCAGACCAAATATTTTTTAATTTGGTAGTTTCTCACAAAACTGTTCCCAAAATAGAGCTTTACATAGAATATTTGGTTGATATGCCTGAGTTGGCTGATATGGATGACCTCATTGAGGAAGAGCTTGATAAAATCAAGAAGGGAAATAAAGAAATTATTGACATTGAGGTAGATTTGGAGATTACATTTGGGGATGCTGAGCAAACAGTTGAAGCAGATGAAACTATTATTGAAGAGGAAGTTGTTGTGAGTAGAAGGGCTTCTGTAACGCCCCGAATTCCAAATAAGACTGAATTCAAGATTTCGCAGGATCATTACACTTCACTTCGTACAATTTTACAAGGAAATTAAAAACTTTTCAACAACATCAGAGTTCTTTACATTTCGTTTACACAGTGGAAGAAATACAACAATGAAATAAAAATACAACTTGTTCAACTTTAACAATGTAAGTCATCAACTACATCATAACATCTTTACTTCTTCATAAAAGTCCATTACCTGCATATTAAGCTGTGGGCACGTCAGTCACTTACAACTGACGAAAATGTTATACTCGGTCATCCTCTCTATGCCGTATATATAACGATCTTATTACTTTAACAAACCACAAAAATTGAATGAACAATAAAGTGTCAAAAGAGATTATTTTAAACATGTAAGTGTATGTGATACCTTAATGCCTAATGCACACATTTTTATACTAGGATGACACTAATGCATAATTGTTCGGATTCTATGCATCATATACTACATAGGTCCAAGGGTAAGCACCTACGTACTCCACATTTAAGGGTTCGATCCCCCGCCATGAAAACTACCCAATAATAAGACAAGGTTTAGACCATTCCACGAATATGGATCCCAGTCCCAGAGTCCACCACTGACTATAACAGATCCCTCATCGTGCGAATCATCCTGCAAGTGCCCCTCTAGCCCCGGTATACGTATATACATTGGAGTATGGCAAACTATCTGCCCAACTACTCAAGATCCCGGAGTCCACCGCTGACCAGTCATCTAGTCCCGGATTTAAAAATAAAAACCCGTCACCCATGGACCAACCACAATCCCGGAATCTACCGCTGACTGGGTCTATAGCCTCGAGTCCACCACCGACTATATAGAGTGCCCCACTTACGTTTGCCCAGGTTTACTACATCTTTACTTATGTGCCTAATTCTTAAGTTCAAGACATGAATAAGTTTCCATACCTAGAATTAGTTTTACCTCCTACCGGACTTAATCAACAAAATACGAGATAGCTTCATGGCCATATCTCAAAATATATCTCAACTCTTTTCAATTCAACAGTACTGGTACCCGAGGTCTCACTAACTCTAAATCACAACTTTTTCATGTACAAGAATCCATGGGTATACATACCCTTCAATAAACATGTCTTAAACTTAGATATTTTCATTTTCAACTTATTTACAAATGATCAATATCTTATCTACAAAGCAATTTTTTTCTTATTCTTGTCACTATTCATGATTTATTCATCCATTCATAATCTTTATAAGCAAAAAAAAATAATTTCTTTCAAGAACACAATTTTATCACATGAAATGATATAACAAAATCCAAGCTCTTACAATGTCTCAATTCACTTTAAAATATTATTTAAACAAACAAAAAAAAAGAGTATAATTCTCTTTAAGAATAACTTCACAAATTAATACTTTGCTTTTCTTCACTACAAAGTTCTATTCACAAAATTTCATTTCTTTTTATACAAGAAAACTTTATACTATCTAATATTTTCCAATTCATTTCATAACAATAGTAAAGTTTATATCTAAAGTTTTCCATATTAAAATCTTCACATACGAAGAAAAGAGACTCAAAAAATCAAAATGGGTGCTCGGGTTTTGAACCCATGACCCCTGGTCACACACAGTCAACGCCCAACCCAGATCCCGCTAGCCAACAAGTCCATTGGACTCTGGTGTTAAGATCTTATGCCGAAATGTCATATGCTGACTCTTAGTTTCGGGATTTATTTAAAAGAATTAAAAATAACTGTGATTATCAAGTTTCGAACCCAAGATCTCTTATAAACAGTGCTCTGTGCTGCACTAGCAAACCAGTAAGTCCAAATGTAATTTCTGTTTAGGAATTGTACTAATGTACTTTTGTTCATATTGTTCAGAAAGTGATTCTTTTTCATAAAACTTGTTTATTCAAAGATCAATTCTTTCTAGGAATTTGAAATAAAATTTTTCTTGACTAAGAATGAATGTAAAAACAGTAAACAACAATTTTAAATTCATTAAAACCCCATTTCCATTTCATTAAACAATTCTTTTCTCATTTTTCACATATACGTGTATTTTCTCAAACTTGAATAGTGTTCATAAAAGTAGTTTATGTTCTCACTTACACAAATTACAATTTTATAACAATACTAACAAATCTTTCAATCATGAGAATTTCACAAAAAAAAATCTCTTTCATGGAGAAAACTATTATTTTCAAATACAATAAGGCAAAACATACATATGTCAGCACTAACTAAATTTTGTTTAGCTTTCTCTTCTTTCTTAGTCATCATAAATCTAAGGCATGATTTGAATATGACATTCTTCAACAAATTTTCATATACTCAACATGTACAAAAATTACAAGCATACTAACATGATTCATAGTATAAAAGAATTTTTCTTCTTAATTAGCATGGTGACAATTATTTACTAAGTCCCAACAAGATTATTGCATATTATACTAGCATGGATTTTATTTACATATTTCACATCAACATTAACTTATACTACTCATTTATAATTTTTAGCATGCATATTCTACAATTAGAAAGTAATGAAACCACCCACCTCTAATGAAGATTGAAATTAATGAGAAAGTTGGAACAACTCCTAGCTCCTAGCAAATCCCTCTCCTCCTAGCAAGAACTCCTCCAAGCAAGAACACTCTACTCTCTTTCTTTTTCTTTCTCTTATCTTGATTTGCTTTTGGTGTCAAAAGAGAAGGAGAATGGAGTGTTATTTATAGGATAATGTTAGGGTCTAATTTGCATAAATCTCTACCTAATAACCCTCTTCTTAATAACCCACTCAACCTTTCATTTTCTTAACTCCTAATCTCCCAACTCTTCATCTCACCACCTCTCCAAAGCCCTAACGCCCAACCCTTCTTCTACCCCACTCAAAACCGGCCAACCCTAGTCCAAGGAAAATCGGCTAACCCTAGTGTGCACATGCACACACACATACAAAATAGATACAATTTTCTATAGTTCTAAATGTGTAATAAAAGTTGTAACTTGTCATGTATTAGTCCAAGCTCAACTTAAATTAGGATTTTATTAATGGGCTTGTCCCATGGGCTTTTATTTTAAATTTACTAACTTAATTATTCTAGTGGGCTCTTCTTTTAATCATTCTAATGGGCTAGGATTTATCTTTAGGTCCATGGATTAAATAAAAGGTTAAATAAGAATATGCATGCTAAATTAGTAAATGAGAGTAAGAAAAGAGATGGATAAATTAGCACGTGCATCATACGTGCAAAAATTGAAAAAAGCATTTTTAATTAAAATAAAAATGTGGGGTGTTACAGCTTCAGTCATCAATGATTCAAGGGTTGAAGTTCATCCTGCTTCATGCAGTGAAAGAACTGCTGATGTGGTAGAAAATGCTTCAATAAACATAGCCTCAGAACATAGTATATGTGGAACTGCTTCATGTAGTGAAAGAACTGCTGATGAAGATAAGATTGCAGATCCAGATCAGCCAGCTAATTATGATAGTGATACAGCTAATGAGGATACTCATTCAGCTAATGTGGATACAATTGTGAATGATGCAGTAGTGGGAGATATATGTATGGTGTCAGATGCTTCAACAGAGAATGAGTTGGTAGAATATGCTGGTGAAGATGCATATGAGCCATCTACTGAGAATATCATATTTGGTGATTATGAAGAAGACAACATATATAATCGTGAGTCATATCATGATTTTCAAATTGGTTAAGAAGAAGAACATACAGATGGAGATACAAGCATGAGTGTATAAGGTGAAGACGAGATGGATGCAGAAGAAGGTGGAGGAAATGGTGACAGTGGTGGGATTGGAGGTATGACTGAGGAAGATGCAGAAATTGAGGAATGGATCAAGTATCATGAAGCAGAGAGGAAAGAGAAACAAAAGAGGAGTGCAACCAGGTACACAACTACACAAAGGGTCGATGTCATCATGAAGAAAAGAATAGATGCTGCTGAAAATATTGAGGTACATATTGATGGTTTAAACATTGGTGAGGGAGTCTCATTGTTGGTGTATGCCCTATAGACCGGTTTTGTATTGACATTACTAGTTTACATTGCATCATGATATTTATTTCATATATGATGCATTTTATTTATTATGTTGTTTATTGTGATTAAATGAACATAATAAAATTCTTAGAATAGTAGGTTCAATACTATGGGACATCAAGTGCATAACTTGATTGTGAGTCACATTGGTTAGAATCAGAATACTATTCTTAAATGTCTCTAGTCAAGTATTATTGTGAATTAGGACAACAATAATACATAAAGACTAGTATATAAGTAGAGTGATGACCATATCTCATGGGTCATGGATATGAGATATCAAGTCTTCACATGGATACATATTAGAGTAATAATGTATTGGATTGACCCACTATGAGAACGCTGCATAGATCGTTATGTGAGTGTCATAAGCGATTCTCACAGTGACCATGGTGTACATAGTCATTTGACTTGAAGTCACTACGGTTCCCTACATGAGAAATTGTATGTTTTAATGTCGTCAAACGTTGCTTGTTGATGCGGTTTGTTTTTGGGAAACGTGTGGATGCACCAGGCGTGAGTTCTTACTCGATTTGTATTTGATAGAGGAGACTCCTATGTAGACGACCCTCGACTGGACGAACGTTACTGAGGTAGGTGGTAGTGAGGTGGAGGCTGATGCTCAGCTTGGATCTTTGGGGCTCGGATCCGAGGGTCTTGTGTACCTGCAGACGGTCTCGGAACACCGGGGTTGGTCCCTGTGGCAAACCCTCCGACGATCTAGTCAGTCACTAAGGGAGAGCAACTGTAACTAGGGTTTGGGTAGAAAAGAGTTGATTACCTGGAGAAGGAGTAGGGGTCTGGTATTTATAGAAGATGCCAACCGGGTCTGGACCCATTTGGGGCCGGGTCTGGACCCGGTTGCCCGTATGGCTGAAGTGGTGGAAAACCGGGCGGTATAGGGCTGACATGGCAGAGGTCCGGGGCAGTTTTTGGGCTGACGTGGCAGAGGTCCGGTCGGTTTTCCACTGCTGACGTGGCAGATCCGAAGGATCAGAAGGAGTGCGCATCCTGAGGGGATCCTGTGGTCCAGGACGGGCCACGTTATTCCTGACCCATATCACAAGCCCCACACTCCTGTAAGGCTGGGTGAGCCAGCCGTGTAGGAGTGATTCTTTGCCCTGGTGGGAAGAGCAGGGTGGATGTTGGGGTAGAAAGTATGACCTGCTATTTCCCGAAGAGGCCAGGGGGTAGGAGGAAGGTACCCCTCATTGGATTCTGCACGGGAGGCCAAGTTTAGAAGAGAGGAGAGCCAAAGCGACGGCCGCCGAGGCTTGGGGTCGGCGGACGAGCCCTAGGACGCGGTGGACGAGCTCCAAGGGTCGGTAGGCGATCCCCTCGCTAGTTGGAAGAGCGAGGGGGCACCGGGATCTCCTATTGGGGGCTCGTTTTGTTGAGTACTGAGGGTCGGCAGTCGAGCTCCGAGGGTCGGTGGACGATCTCCTCGCTAGTTGGAAGATCGAGGAGGAGGCGAGGACTTCTTCTGGGGCTCGGTTTGTCGAGCACTGGGGGTCGGCAGATGAGCCCCTCGTGACAAGAGGAGGGTTTATGGCGCTCGCAGTGTCATCCGAGCTCTGAGCCCTTTGCGACAAGAGGAAGGCTGATGGGGCTCGCGGTGTTATCCGAGCTCCGAGCCCCTCTGAATGGCGGAGGGTAGTTGGGGCTCGTTTTGTTGAATACTGAAGGTCGGCAGTCGAGCTCCGAGGGTCGGTGGACGATCTCCTCGCTAGTTGGAAGAGCGAGGAGGAGGCAAGGACTTCTTCTGGGGCTCAGTTTGTCGTGCACTGGGGGTCGGCAGATGAGCACCTCGTGACAAGAGGAGGGTTTATGGCGCTCGTGGTGTCATCCGAGCTCCGAGTCCTTTGCGACCAAAGGAAGGCTGATGGGGCTCGCGGTGTTATCCGAGCTCCGAGCCCTTCTAAATGGCGGAGGGTAGTTGGGGCTCGTTTTGTTGAGTACCGAGGGTAGGCAGTCGAGCTCTGAGGGTCGTTGGACGATCTCCTTGCTAGTTGGAATCGCGAGGAGGAGGCGAGGTCTTCTTCCGGGACTCGGTTTTGCCGTGCACTAGGGGTCGGCAGACGAGTCCCTCGTGGTGAGAAAAGGGCTCATAGGGCTCGCGGTGTCATCCGAGCTCCGAGCCTTTCTGAATCAAAGGAGGGTAGATGGGGCTCGCGGTGCTATTTGAGCTCTGAGCCCTTCTGAAAAAAGGAGGGCAGTTGGGGCTCGCGGTGCTATCCGAGCACCGAGCCCCTCCGAATCAAAGGAGGGTAGTTGGGGCTCGCAGTGCTATCCGAGCTCCGAGCCCCACTGAATCAAAGGAGGGTAGTTGGGGCTCGCGGTGTTATCCGAGCGTCGATCCTTCTGTGAAAATAGAAGGGGAATTATTGGCTCGTGGTGCTATCCGAGTGTCGACCCTTCTATAAAATAGAAGAGGAATTTTTGGCTCGCGATGCTATCCGAACATCGACCCTTCTGTGAAATAGAAAAGGAATTATTGGCTCGCGATGCTATCCGAGCATCGACCCTTCTGTGAAAATAAAAGAGGAATTATTGGCTCGCGATACTATCCGAGCGTCGACCCTTCTGTGAAAATAGAAGGGGAATTATTGGCTCGTGGTGCTATCCGAGCGTCGACCCTTCTGTGAAATAGAAGGGAAATTATTGGCTCGCGATACTATCCGAGCGTCGACCCTTCTGTGAAATAGAAGGAAAATTTTTGGCTCGGAGATACTATCCGAGCGTCGACCCTTCTGTAAAATAGAAGGGGAATTTTTGGCTCGCGATGCTATCCGAGCATCGACCCTTCTGTGAAATAGAATAGGAATTATTGGCTCGCGATGCTATCCGAGCATCGACCCTTCTGTGAAAATAGAAGAGGAATTATTGGCTCGCGATACCATCCGAGCGTCGACCCTTCTGTGAAAATAGAAGGAGAATTATTGGCCCGTGGTGCTATCCGAGCGACGACCCTTCTGTGAAATAGAAGGGGAATTATTGGCTCGCGATACTATCCGAGCGTCGACCCTTCTGTGAAATAGAAGGGGAATTATTGGCTCGCGATACTATCCGAGCGTCGACCCTTCTATGAAATGGGAGGGAAATTATTGGCTCGCGATTCCATTCGAGTGTCAATCCTTCTGTGAAATAGGAGGGGAATTTTTGGCTCGCGATGCTATCCGAGCGTCGACCCTTCTGTAAAATAGAAGAGAAATTATTGGCTCGCGATGCTATCCGAGCGTCGACCCTTCTGTGAAAATAGAAGAGGAATTATTGGCTCGCGATACTATCCGAGCGTCGACCCTTCTGTGAAAATAGAAGAGGAATTATTGGCCCGTGGTGCTATCCGTGCGTCGACCCTTCTGTGAAATAGAAGGGGAATTATTGGCTCGCGATACTATCCGAGCGTCGATCCTTCTGTAAAATATAAGGGGAATTATTGGCTCGCGATACTATCCGAGCGTCAACCCTTCTGTGAAATAAGAGGGGAATTATTGGCTTGCGATTCTATCCGAGCGTCGACCCTTCTGTGAAATAGGAGGGGAATTATTGGCTCGCGATACTATCCGAGCGTCGACCCTTCTGACTTGTCGAAAAAAGCCTATTTGGAGAGAAAAGGTGGAGGGGTAGTGGGGTAATTTCATGCCTATTGCTGACGTCATGGGCGCAAAGATCAAAGCGTTTCCAGATCTTAGTGGCCGCTGGATCTTGATAGTTAAGATCCAACAGCCAGATCTTTTTTGCAGAAATCGAGGAGTCGCTTTTCCCCTTTAAAACCCCCTCCCCCTCCCTCATTTCTTCATCTTCACTTCATTACTCACTTTCCAATTTTTAACAAGAGCAGGAATCTTACTTGCTGTCGGCGATATTTTCCGGTGACCGTAACTTCCTACGCTCCAGGTTAGTACTTTCTTTTTAGTAATGTCGCGAACTCAGTCCGGATCCGAGGCTAGCTCTTAAGGCCGTTCTGCGGAGGAATCCGAGCAGGAGACGTCCTCGTCATTGAGTAAGTATAAGGTGAAGGAAGAAGTTCTGACGGGCCCTGGGTCGAACGATGGAGGTGGCGTAGCCTTCATTGTGTCCCCATTGAGGTCCAGAAGGCCGGGCAAGAAGCCCATGGATGAGGGTGACGAGGAGGAGGAGGATGAGGGGGACGACAAGGACGATGAGGAACAGGATCAGGAGGAGGACGATGAGAAAGAGGAGGGGGAAGGCACCGAGGGCGAGGAGGAAGACGAAGATGATCAGGGTGCCGATGGTGATGAGGAAGACAAGGAGGATGAGGTCGACGAACGGGAGGCTGCCCAAGGAGACGCTAGCCAGGGCACGGCTGGAAGGCCGACCGGGGTCGGAGAAGATCTTCCACCTCTTCCCCCTTTGTCGACGCCGTCTCCCGAGCGGAAGGGTCATCCTCGTCGGAAAAAGAAAGTCTTGACCATCCTACACAGTCCTTCCTCACCAGATGAGTACACACTGAGATCGGGTCTCGAGTTTCCCCGGGTTTCCTTCAAGAATCCAGGGTCGATTCGGATGTACCTCGACGATATTAAGGACATCGAACCGATCCCTCTAGTGTCAGGTGAAGACACCCGGGTGAAGATTCGCGCTGATAGCATCCCGAGCATTTTGAAGGCAGAATATCTTAACATTATTAGGGCCGCCTACTACATTCCACGGGAGTTCGAGATCTTCCTTCCGAGCCCAGGTATTCGGCCCACTACGGCTCTGGCACCGGGTTACTATATGTTCCCCGAGGATGCCTTCCTCTCGGGGCTGAGGCTGCCTCTGCATCCTTTTGTCAAGAGGGTTCTGAACTGGACGAAGCTGTGCCCGATGCAGTACGGTCCGAACTCTTGGAAGCATCTCGTTTGCTTTATACTGAAGTGTCAAGAGAAGGGAGTGAAGCCGAGGCTAACGTATTTCCGAGCCATTCTTGGGATCGGTTCGCTCGGAGATCAGGAGGGGATTTTTTACTTTTCACCGAGGCCGCATAAGAAGGTCATGTATGGTCATCCGGACTCGGGGTGGAAAGAAAAGTATTTTGTGGTACGGACTGAAGGGTCTTGGAGAATTCCGACTAGGTGGAACTTCGTCAAGCCGAACCACAAGCCTCCGAGGAAGAGCGACTTGACTGCCAAGGAGTGGAGGAGGGTAGAGAAGATAGTCGGGGGGCACAGTATCGCATGGCCTCGAGTGACCGAGATACACCTCGCCCGGGTCGGACTGAGTCCTGCCGACCCTAGTATGTTTCTTTCCGAATATGTTCATTTTCCTGCCTTCGTGTTAACGTTAGCTCTTCTCATTTCTGTTTTTGAAGGGATGACAACTCAACCGGCGGACGCGAAGAAGATACTGCTTGCTATCGCCGAGAAGGCGAGGATAGAAAAGAAGAAGAAGGTCGATCAGGAGAGGATAGCGGTCGAGAAGCAGAAGCTGGTTGCGCAGACCGGAGCGTCCTCCCAGGTGCCGGCCTTGGTGGCCGAGGAGCCTTCCCCGGCGAAGAGGGTCAAGAGGCAACACTCCCACCCCTCCCATTCGTCGAGGGCAGCTCGGGACGCTGCGGGTGGTTCGGGTAAGACCGTGGATGCCCCAGAAAAAGGGCTCCCCCTATACGGCCGACCACCGCAGAGATGGTGAGCAAGCAGGGTACGCTGCCCTTTTCCCCTGATTGGTCGATCGTGCTGGAGAATTCTCTACTTGATGGGCCGGTGTCAGTCGAGTTCGTCTCGAAGGCTGCCACCGAGCGTGATTTGATGGCCCTGGCGGCGCAGACGGCAGACCATGCCTACATGCGGTGGTCTCAGGCACACCTCTCAGTAAGTTGCCTTGGCTCTACTTTACTCATTAAACTGGAGTTTTTCTGACCTCTCTCTTCGGACAGGCGATGCTCCGTGGTCAGCACTTCCACAAGTGCTTGGAGAAGGAGATATACATCGAGAGGCGGAATGCGGAGAAGTACCTCCGCGAACTGAACAAGGCCACAAATGAGCTGAAAGATGCCCGGGCCATGGTGGCCGTCCACGAGGCCCAGATAGAGTCGCTCTGCAGAATCCACAAGCAAGACCGAGAGGATCTTGAGGCGAAGATCGCAGCCGAGGCGCAGAAGGGGAAGAAGGCACTGGAGGAGATGGAGTCGGCCTTGGGAGAGACTCTGATGCTGGCGCAGGACGAGGTGTACGAAAAGGCCAAGTCCCATTTTAGGCAGATCTACCCCGAGCAGAATGTGGACCATCTCTGCTATGGATGGCAGGCGAACCTGTCGCTGACCCCTGGTGGTGACGATGCGGGGGGAGTTCAGGGCGACGAAAAAGTGCCATCCCCCCCTAAAGAATAGACTAGCTTTTGTTTCTTTTTTCATTTTTGAGGTAACTGCCTTAAGCGGACTGGCCACCGTGGCTTTTGTATCAAACTTTTTGAAAGAAATGAAATTTACTTTTTTGGGCTGATCCTTCTAGACTTGTGTTTTTTGTGATATTTGCTTTCATCTTTTGGTAGATGCACGGGACTCGGATCGCCGACCCCGTTTCTACCGATGCACTTCTGACTCGAGCGGGGAAGGAGGCTTGGGAGGCAGTTTTTGGCTGGCCCACGAAAACAGACTCGGGACCGAGTGGCCGCTAAGAATTATTTTCTGAACAGATCTAGAGAGCTTGGTCTGGAGGTGGTGCACCTGAAGAAGGCCATAGCCGATAGGGACTAGTGGGTAATCGAGACGGACTGGTCCCTATCGGATGCCTCCAGCAGGTGGTCGGCTTCGGAGTCTTTCCTTTGCGAGGCCGTGGTCGAGAAAGATCTGGAGATTCGCAGGCAGAAGCTGGTGTTAGGCCCGGGTCTGGTGGAAGAGGCCAGCAACTCGACCCCGGGGCGGGCGCCCAGAGAACATAATGTTTCCGTATACTACGGATCGGAGGCACACCGATCACCCTCGGACTATTCGGGGTACAGGCCGTTAGAGCCATGAGACCCCGGGTTGTTCGTTGGTGAGTGGTGGGCCGACCGATCGGTTCGGGGGTTTGGATAGAGCCAAAGCGTGGTGGCTCTCCTGCCGTCCTCGAACAGTTTGGGGTTTCGGGTTTGTAAGAGCCCGAAACCCCGGGATGTTCGTGGGCGAGAGAAGGGTCAGCTTGACAGCTCGAAGGCTCAGAGCATTTGGCTCGGGACGGAGAGAGCAGAGGGTCGATGGCCCCCCTGCCACCCTCGAATAGTTCAGGGTTTGGGCTGGTGAAAGCCGTAAACCCCGAGTTGTTCGCGAGTGATAGGGTGGTCATCAAATCGACTCGAAGTTCGGGGCATCTGCCGAAGGTGGATGCTCTAAAACTTGATAAAACTTTTGTTAACACAAGGTAGTAGGTCGTGACCGAACCCTCATGTGGGTGAGAGGCAGTTGTAGGCGTAGCAGAGGGTCGCCGCCGAACGTCAAGGTCGCGGTACCTTGGAGAAGGCACCCGCCTTGCTCAGGGTCGACGCCGAGCTCCCACACTTGTTCTCAGGAAGAGACGGTGCGGGCGTGGCTGGCAGATGTCGCCTCGTACATAGATTGATGAGCTTGAAGAAGCCCAAACCGGGTGAGGGACGGTTGCCGAGCCCCTATACAGGTGAGAAAGACAGTTGTAGGCGTAGCAGGGGGTTGCCGCCGAACGTCAAGGTCGCGGTACCTTGGAGAAGGCACCTGCCTTGCTCGGGGTCGATGCCGAGCTCCCACACTTGTTCTCAGGGAGAGATGGTACGGGCGTGGCTGGCGGATGTTGCCTCGTACATAGGTTGATGAGCTTGAAGAAGCCCAAACCGGGCAAGGGACGATTACCGAGCCCCCATGCCGGTGAGAAAGACAGTTGTAGGTGTAGCAGGGGGTCGCCACCAAGCGTCAAGGTTGCGGTACCTTGGAGAAGGCACCCGCCTTGCTCGGGATCGACGCCGAGCTCCCACACTTGTTCTAAAGGAGAGATGATGCGGGCGTGGCTGGCGGATGTCGCCTCGTACATAGGTTGATGAGCTTGAAGAAGCCCAAACCGGGCGAGGGACGGTTGCCGAGCCCCCATACCAGTGAGAAAGACAGTTGTAGGTGTAGTAGGGGGTCACCGCCGAGCGTCAAGGTCACGGTGCCTTGGAGAAGGCACCCGCCTTGCTCGGGGTCGACGCCGAGCTCCCACACTTGTTCTCAGGGAGAGATGGTGCGGGCGTGGCTGGCGGATGTCGCCTTGAACATAGGTTGATGAGCTTGAAGAAGCCCAAACCGAGCGAGGGACGGTTGCCGAGCCCCCATACTGGTGAGAAAGACAGTTGTAGGTGTAGCAGGGGGACGCCGCCGAGCGTCAAGGTCGCGGTGCCTTGGAGAAGGCACCCGCCTTACTAGGGGCCGACGTCGAGCTCCCACACTTGTTCTCAGGGAGAGACGGTGCGGGCGTGGCTGGCGGATGTCGCCTCGTACATAGGTTGATGAGCTTGAAGAAGCCTAAACTGAGCGAGGGACGGTTGCCGAGCCCCCATACCGGTGAGAAAGACAGTTGTAGGTGTAGCAGGGGTTCGCCGTCAAGCATCAAGGTCGCGGTACCTTGGAGAAGGCACCCGCCTTGCTCGGGGTCGATGCCGAGCTCCCACACTTGTTCTCAGGGAGAGACGATGCGGGCGTGGCTGGTGGATGTCGCCTCGTACATAGGTTGATGAGCTTGAAGAAGCCCAAACCGGGTGAGGGACGGTTGCCGAGCCCCCATACCGGTGAGAAAGACAGTTGTAGGTGTAGCAGGGGGTCGCCGCCGAGCGTCAAGGTCGCGGTGACTTGGAGAAGGAACCCGCCTTGCTCGGGGTCGACGCCGAGCTCCCATACTTGTTCTCAGGGAGAGAAGGTGCGGGCATGGCTGGCGGATGTTGCCTCGTACATAGGTTGATAAGCTTGAAGAAGCCCAAACCGAGCAAGGGACGGTTGCCGAGCCCCCATACCGGTGAGAAAGACAGTTGTAGGTGTAGCAGGGGGTCGCCGCCGAGCGTCAAGGTCGTGGTGCCTTGGAGAAGGCACCCGCCTTGCTCGGGGTCGATGCCGAGCTCCCACACTTGTTCTCAGGGAGAGACGGTGCGGGCGTGGCTGGCGGATGTCGCCTCGTACATAGGTTGATGAGCTTGAAGAAGCCCAAACCGAGCGAGGGACGGTTGCCGAGCCCCCATACCGGTGAGAAAGATAGTTGTAGGTGTAGCAGGGGGTCCCCGCCGAGCGTCAAGGTCGCGGTGCGTTGGAGAAGGCACCCACCTTGCTCGGGGTCGATGCCGAGCTCCCACACTTGTTCTCAAGGAGAGACGATGCGGGCATGGCTGGCAGATGTCGCCTCGTACATAAGTTGATGAGCTTGAAGAAGCCCAAACCGAGCGAGGGACGGTTGTCGAGCCCCCATACCAGTGAGAAAGACAGTTGTAGGTGTAGCAGGGGGTCGCCGCCGAGCATCAAGGTCGCGGTGCCTTGGAGAAGGCACCCGCCTTGCTCGGGGCCGACGCCGAGCTCCCACACTTGTTTTCAGGGAGAGACGGTGCGGGCGTGGCTGGAGGATGTCACCTCATACATAGGTTGATGAGCTTGGAGAAGCCCAAACCAAGCGAGGGACGGATGTTGAGCCCCGAGCCCCAAGCTTGTACGAAAAGCTTTACAGGCTCGCGCTGTTATCCGAGCATCGAGCCCTAAGCTTGTAAGAGAAGCTTTACAGGCTCGCGCTGTTATCCGAGCACCGAGCCCTAAGCTTGTAAGGAAAGCTTTTCTGGCTCGCGCTGTTATCCGAGCACCGAGCCCCGAGCTTGTAAGAGAAGCTTTTCAGGGTCGCGCTATTATCCGAGCACCTAGCCCTAAACTTGTAGGAGAAGCTTTACAGGCTCGCACTGTTATCCGAGCACCGAGCCCCAAGCTTGTAAGAGAAGCTTTTCAGGCTCGCGCTGTTATCCGAGCACCGAGCCCCAAGCTTGTAAGGGAAGCTTTACGGTCTCGCACTGTTATCCAAGCACCGAGCCCTAAGCTTGTAGGAGAAGCTTTACAGGCACGCGCTGTTATCCGAGCATCGAGCCCCTAGCTTGTTCTTTACTTGTAACAAAATAAGACGCCATAGGCTTGTTTTAAGAAAGCTGGCATGTTTACAACATATTTGAACTTTACAAAAGACCAGGCACGACGTGCCGATTACAATCATGACAATTTACATGGAGGCTATTCTCCTTCTAAGAACTTGATTAAGTGTTCCGCATTCCAGAACCTCTTGATGGACTTGCCTTCGGCACTGGTCAGGCGGTACGTGCCTGGGCGCACGACTTCAGGTACTTTGTACGGGCCCTCCCAATTGGGTGCCAACTTTCTCTTCTGGCCGGGATTGGATACCGCCAGCTTTCGGAGGACAAGATCTCTGAGTTTGATGTCAGTTGGGCACACCTTCTTGTTGTAGAACTTTTCAATTCTTTGCTAGTAGATACTTCTTCTAATGGCAGACTTTTCCCTAACCTCGTCTATGAGGTCTAGGTCGGCTCGCAGCTGTTGGGAGTTGGCAGCCTCGTCGAAAGCCATGATTCGGGGTGAAAGGATCCCGATCTCCAAGGGAATGACGGCCTCTGCGCCATACGTCAGATTGAAAGGGGATTCTCCCGTGGGAATTCTCTTTGTTGTTCGGTGGGCCCAAAGAACGCTGGGTAGTTCGTCAACCCATAACCCCTTGGAAGAGTTATCGAGTCGTTTCTTGAGGCCGTTCGAGGATTTGGCGGTTCACGTTCTCGGCCTGACCGTTAGACTGGAGGTGGCACATTGAGGAGAAGCGCTGCTAGATCCCGAGATCTTCGCAGAACTTGCAAAACTGCTTACCCGCGAATTGAGTCCCATTGTCTGTGACGAGTACCTGCAGAATCCCGAACCGACAGACGATGTGTTTCCAGAAAAACTGCTCAGTCCGTCGCTCGGTGATCGTTGCTAATGGCTTGGCCTCGATCCACTTAGTAAAATAGTCGATAGCCACAATGAGAAACTTTCGCTGGCCCGTTGCTTTTGGAAATGGGCCTACCAGATCCATCCCCCACACTGCAAAGGGGGTCGGACTGGCCATGGACCGGAGGTTCGCCTGAGGAGCCCTCTTCACGGGGGAGAACCATTGGTAGGGGCCACACTTCTTCACTAGGGCGAGGGCGTCTTACAGCATAGTGGGCCAGTAGTACCCGTGGTTTAGTGCCTTTCGTGCTAGTGATCGGCTTCCCATGTGACATCCGCCGATCCCCTCGTGCAGCTCCTTGAGGGCGTACTTGGCTTCGTCTGGGCTTAGGCAGCGGAGGTAGGGTCTGCCATCGGTTGTTGTATAGGATCTTTTGAAGAGGGTGGCATTGATGACCGCGAATCTTTCAGATCGGACCCTGATCCGCCTTGCTTCAGCTCAGTCCTCAGGGAGCTCTCCCTTGACCAGAAATTTTTTGATAAGAGTGGTCCAGTCGTCAGGAGGGGCTCTGTCTTCGACGTATAGAACCTCCGGGGAGTCTGTACTTGGCTTCAACAGGACTTCAATCAGGACCGTGTGGTCGAGGCCTTCAAAGGATGAGGAAGCCAATTTTGATAGGGCGTCGGCCTGGACGTTCAGCTCCCAGGGGATCCTTATGACAGCCGATTCATCGAAGGACGATAATAGGCATTGGACTATGGCTTGGTACCTGATCATTCGATCGTCATGGGCCTCGTTGACCACCAGCTGAGAGTCGCTAAATGCCCGGATCTGTCTGGCACCGGCTTGATGAGCCAGGTTGAGCCCGGCGATCATCGCCTCATATTCAGCCTCGTTGTTAGAGGCCGGGAAGTTGAGGCGGAGGCAATAATGGAGGAGGAAACCATTCGGGCCTTGAAGGATGTTGCCCGCACCACTCCCCGTTTCACAAGAGGAGCCGTCGACATAAACTTCCCACGTCTAGTCGGCTTCTTTGCTCGCGAGTGGCTCGGAGATGGTGCATTCTGTGATGAATTCGGCAAGGGCCTGCCCTTTGATGGACGTTCTTGGTTGATAGCCGATGTCGTACTGGCTGAGTTCGATCGACCATTTGACTAGTCAACCGGAGCTCTTTGGTTTGTAGAGCACGACCTTCAGGGGTTGATCCGTGAGTACCTGGATCGAATGCGCCTGGAAGTAAGGACGAAGCTTCCGCGCGGCTATGACCAAGGCATACGCCACCTTCTCCATCCTGGAATATCGGGTCTCGGCGTCGAACAGGACCTTGCTTACATAGTAGAGGAGCTTCTGAACCCCTTCCTCTTCTCAGACGAGGACGGCGCTGAGCACGTTATCCGAAGCGGAAAGGTAGAGCCAGAGTGGCTCCCCTGGTTCGGGCTTGCTTAGGAGAGGAGGGTTGGCGAGGTACTCTTTCAATTGTGCGAAGGCCTCTTGTTGTTGGGCACCCCACTCGAACCTTCCAGTGTCGCGCTGCGCCTTGAAGAACGGAAGGGACTTCTCTCCAGACTTGGAGAGGAAACGGCCGATGGCCGCCAGTCTACCCATTAGCCTCTGGACTTCTTTGACATTCCTGGGTGGGGCCATATCTATTATGGCCTGGATCTTTTCGGGGTTCGCCTCGATGCCGTGCTGGCTGATGATGGACCCTAAGAACTTCCCAGAAGAGACGCCGAAGGCGCACTTCGCCAGGTTGAGCCTCATGTTGTAGGTTCGAAGGACCCCAAAGGCCTCTTCCAGGTCGGCGACGTGGTGCTGTCCTTGTTGGCTTTTGACGAGCATGTCGTCGACATATACCTCCATGTTACGCCCGATTTGATCTTTAAAGACTCGGTTGACGAGCCTCTGGTAGGTAGCGCCGGCGTTCTTCAGCCCGAAGGGCATGATCCGGTAGCAATACAGTCCCTGGTCTGTGACGAAGGACGTCTTGGCGATGTCTAGAGGGAACACCCGGATCTAGTTATAGCCTGAGAAGGCATCCATGAATGATAAGAGCTCGTGGCCCGAGGTCGCATCGATCAGGGCGTCAATGCTGGGGAGAGGGAACAGATCCTTGGGACATGCCTTGTTGAGGTCGGTGAAATCTATACAGATCCTCCAACTCCCACTCGCCTTCTTGACCATGCTGACCTCTTGCACAAAACGCGCGGACAAGAGCTTGTAAACTTCTACGTTTATCGCCTGTTGTCGCTCCGGGGCGAACTTGCACCATTTTTGGAAAACTGGTTTCGACCCGGGGATCACGCTGAGTTTGTGCATGATGAGATCCTCGGAGATGCCGGGCATGTCAGAGGGCTTCCAGGCAAAGAGGTCGACATTGCGCCGAATGCAGGCGATTAGGGCGGACTTGAGGTTGGGGGCGAGGGAGCAGCTTACTCGAAAATGCTTCGACGCATCCCCTGTCTCGAACGAGACATCTTGCAGCTTGTCCGCCGGCTCTGGCTCTGGCTGGGTTCTTTCGGGCTCCAGCTCGATGGCATCGAGGGGAAACACCCCGCTTCCGATTGCCATCATGTAGCATGAACGTGCTGCTTCTTGGTTCCCTCGGACAACTCCGACGCTAGCGTTAGTAGGGAACTTCATTTTCTGATGGTAGGCCGAGGGAACTGCCTGGAGGGAGCAAAGCCCTGGACGGTCGAGGATAGTGTTGTAGGCTACCTTGACATTCACAACCATGAAGTCCATGGACTCGGTCCTTCTGTTCAGGGTCGTGCCTGCTGTGACATCGAGAGTGACGATCTCCTCTATTGTTACGGGGACGCCAGAGAATCCGTGCAGGGTGTACCCGGAGGGTTTTAGTTTCTCACGGGAGAGCTTTAACTTCTCGAATGCTTCCAGGGACAGAATGTTGACAGAGCTCCCATTGTCCACGAGGATTCGCCGGACCTCGAAGTTCGCCATGCTGAGGCCAACGACCAGTGCGTCGCAATGAGGAAGCCGGACTCCTTCTAGATCCTCTCCTGAGAAGGAGATAGGAATTTGCTGGACCTGGAGGGAGAGAGGGCCCTGTACGGTGTTGACATCCCAGACGAAGGCTTTGCGGGAAGTGTTTGATTCCCCTCCCATGGGCCCTCCATGAATGCAGTGCAGGATTGCCTGTCCCTCGGGTACTTCGGGCTCTGGATCTTGCTCGAGATGCCGACGGTGCATTCGAGGAGGAGGGGAATCCCTCCTATTTCTGTTGTCCCTCTGTTCCCATGTGCCTTCCCTTTTGAATTCTCGGAGGTACCCTCGTTGAATGAGGGCCTCAATTTCATCCTTCAGGGCACGGCAGTGATCTGTGTCATGCCCGTTGTCCCGGTGGAATCGGCAGTAGAACCGCTGATCCCTCTTCTTGCTGGTGTTGTAGGACGGCCGTGGTGGGTACTGGACGAGGTCGTTGTCTTCAATCGCTAAGAGGATTGTCGACACGTTCTACGTCAGGGGAGTGTACCTCTCGAAGCGGGGGGTCGGCAGAACCTTCTTTGCGGAGCCCCCGTCTCTTGGAGCTTTTTTCGCCGGCTCAACTTCGTCGGCCTTGCGCTTCCCCTTCCCGGGAACCTCCTTCTGGTCCTCTAGGTTGAGGGCCTCTTCGGCTCGAATATATTTTTTGACCCGGTTGAGGAGGTCAGGAAAGTCTATCGGCGGCTTCTTTGCCAGGGAGGCCTTCAGCTGTCCATGTCGAACGTTGTGGCGGAAGGCTGCCGAGGCAACGCCGGGATCGAGGGATGAGACTGACCTCGCCTCGGCGGTGAACCTTCGGACAAACACTCGGAGTGACTCCCCCTCCTTTTGCCGGAGTCCAAGTAGGGACGTACTCGTTCTTTTGGCCTTTCGACTGGTCACAAAGTCGGCGAGGAAGCTGCCCTCTAGATGGTCGAAAGAATAGATGGAGCCAGGGGTGAGCTTGGAGAACCATTCCCGAGCCGGACCCCGGAGTGTTGCGGGGAAGGCTCGACACAGGAGGGATCCGATGCACTGTGAATCATCATGAGGGTTTTGAAGCCCTCCATGTGATCAGCAGGATCGCCCTCGCCGTCATATGTCTCGAACTGAGGCAGATGGAAATTGCGGGGTATCTCCGCCTGCAGGATGAGGGCGAAGAAAGGAGGGTGGACCGGCCTGTACCCCTGAGCTGCTCTTGGGTTGCCGTTACCAAAGTGGTCGAGGTGCTCCTCCATTTCTTGGAGGCTCTTAAAAATATCGCCATCATACTCTGGGGGGGATTGTTGAGGAGCGAGACACGCTAGCCTCGGCCTCCGACCGTGTGTGGGAACGGCAGGCGTTCTCATTGACGGGTACCCCTCGGATGGCACCCAAGATTTCCCTTCGAAAGTTCTGGAACTCCTGGTGGGTAACCGGGGCTCCTTCGGCCCAGTTTGGTTGGGCGGACTATCGCCGACCGACCCGGCTAAGCACAGGCTCCCAGCCTTGGGATGGGGGTCTGGGATGGTTCGGAGCCGAGTTGGAAGCGGCTCCTCCCCTGCCACGGCTGGCCTGTCGGTCCAAGATGACCCCCCGCAGGTCGCTCTGGACCGGACAAGAGGCGTTTGGCTGGGGCCCGTGATAGACCCCTTTGTTGTTTGGTCCCTGAGCATCGGCCGCGATGCCTTGTGGAGGCACGTCGTGTCGACGTGCGGAGGTAACAGCTTTTGCGGCCTTGGGCGCCATGTGAGCTCGGGTCGACGGGGGTGCCGACGGGGGCGGAGCTCGGGTCGGCGTCTACGAGGGTACCGTTGGAAGCGAGGCTCGGGTTGGTGTCTACAATAGATAGTTTCTCACAGACGGCGCCATCATGATGCGTTTGTTTTTGGGAAACGTGTGGATGCACCAGGCGTGAGTTCTTACTCGATTTGTATTTGATGGAGGAGACTCCTATGTTGACGACCCTTGACTGGACGAACGGTACTGAGGTAGGTGGTAGTGAGGTGGAGGCTGATGCTCGGCTCGGATCTTTGGGGCTCGGATTCGAGGATCTTGTGTACCTGCAGACGGTCTCGGAACACCGGGGTTGGTCCCGGTGGCATACCCTCCGACGATCTAGTCAGTCCCTAAGGGAGAGCAACAGTAACTAGGGTTTGGATAGAAAAGAGTTGATTACCTGGAGAAGGAGTAGGGGTCTGGTATTTATAGAAGATGCCAACCGGGTCTGGACCCGTTTAGGGCCGGGTCTGGACCCGGTTGCCCGTATGGCTGAAGCGGTGGAAAACCGGGCGGTATAGGGCTGACGTGGCCGAGGTCCGGGGCAGTTTCTGGGCTGACGTGGCAGAGGTCCAGGCGGTTTTCCGGTGCTGACGTGGCAGATCTGAACGATCAGAAGGAGCGCGCATCCTGAGGGGATCCTGTGGCCCAGGACGGGCCACGTTATTCCTGACCCATATCACTTGTAATAAGCTGATTATAAAGTCGAATATTGGACATAATACAAATTATGCAGAAGGATGTGGGTGACTTAGCTAGGATTTGTCCATCTTACAAAACATGAGCGATATCTACGGACCCCTTGATTAAGTGCGACTGTAAAATTCATAGTCGTGCTCAAATGGGTCATTTGAGATATTGAGCTCATTTATTTTAGTAAGTCTACTCGGACATCAAGAAACCATAGATTGAACTATACAGGGATGACACGCTCTATGCCTTGTGGTCAATTAAGATATCTGGACAAATGGACTAGACTACATAGTAACATTGGTCACAGATAGGTTATGTCAAACCACTGATATTCTTGTTACTTGAGTAGCAGTAATGTATTGCTAGATACCGCTCACTATTTGTAATACTAGAATATAATTTTAGTATTACTGTCAACGTAATGGGAACCTACAAGGTCACACAAGTAGAATGGATCAAAATTGGGATTTAAATTCATAAGATGAATTTAATTGGGGATCCAAGTAAGATTTGGACTCCTGATATTGATTGGACATTTAATTAGATTAAATGGGTCAACTAAAGTTCGAAGGCCCATGCACGAATCTGACCCAAGTCAGATTGTGAGCCCAATAATCTCATTACTCTCTTATGGTTGGTTTTCTGCACCTATATATATGATATGTATCTGTGGAAAAGTGACGTAGAAAGAAGAAAAAACCCCTAGCCGTTACAGAAATTGTGTGAGAGAGAGATTGTGAGGAACATCCCCTTCCCACATCTAGCACCACGATGTGAGGGAAAGCTTGATTTGATCCATTCATGTGGATACCGTAGAGGTACCGCAATATTGCAGTGTTGTGATTGACATAATGTGGAGACATCATATTCATCTTTAAGGTATAACTCATAAACACGATTTATGGTTTCGCATGGATCCATGGCTATGTTTCGATATTTTTGTAATTTTTCCGCTATGTATTTAATCTGTGATTACTTTCGAAACCTAACAGTCTCAGAGTATGAAGATAGTGACACTCTAATCTCCCCTCAATGTAGTGAAGATGAACGAGATGGTGTTAGAAGAGATACATCCAAAGTGGATCCAACTTTTGACATGGCGAAAGAACCACAATTGAAAGTTGGCATGATATTTGAGAGTGCACAAGCAATGAGGAAAATGCTACATCATTACTGCATTACAAATAGAATTGTCATAAAGTTGTTGCAGAAAGACAGCTCATGATTCCTGCGTAGCACAAAAATAGGACAAAAGATCATGAGACAAAAAGCTTTGTAGGGTGTGAATGGAGGATCTATGGTTCAAGAAACAAAGCAAAAACACACTTTCAAATGTTCAAAAGTGAACAAATTGTTTTGTGCAAGCCCCACATGGTTTGCAGAAAAGCACGTTGAAGATGTGAGGGATGATCCTCTATTGAGTGCTATGCAGAAAAGGGTAGCTAGGGAGATGAATATGACAACTTCAAGATGACAGATGTATAGGGCTAGAAGAAAAGCAACCAAGCCAATTGAAGGGGATAGGTTTGAGCAATTCATAAAGTTGTGGGATTACATTGATATATTGAGAAGAAGAAATGAAGGGTCTCTAATCAAAGTGAAGGTTTTGAAAGAACTACAATACAAGCATCCAACTTTCAGGAGTATTCATTGGATTCAAGGGTTGTGTGTAACGCCCCGAGCACGGCTTAGCTGTGCACGCGGCTACACGTGCGCACATGCAGCTACATGTGCGCGCACGCAAAAGAACGGACACAAAACTCCAGCCACGCCCACCACATGCACCATCAAAAGGGGGTATACCCATTAGGTACTTTCATCACTTGGTTAATCCTATATACACACCCACACACTCTCACTTATTTCCGATGTGGGATTATTTCCCACACCCAAGGGCCACGTCACCTTCACCACGGCATGCATTCACTTTCATTTCCATGCACATTAATGCCTAAGCCCCATAGAACTTCTATAGGCTTCAATTATTAATCTATTTAATTCTAAGCCCATAGAAACCTTATAGGCCACCACCAACCAACCATCTCTCTCTTTTTATTTTATATATATATATATATATATATATATATATATATATATATATATATATATAATAAAACACAAAGAAAGCTATCAAGTGGCCCATCTTCAATCTCCCAAAAAATCAAAGGTTCAGATCCAATCTCACAAAACACATTTTTCCTCCTAAAATTTGAAACCCCAAAACAAAAAATTTCCCTCCAAAACTAAAAAACTCATTACTTTATTACTATCTCTTTCTTCTCTCTTTACTTTTTCATATTCCCCCCCCCCCCCCCCCCCCAAAAAAAAATTCTTTCTTTATTTACTTAAAGTTTAGATTATTAAATTTCAGGTTTGTAAAGTTTTTAGAATTTTTATGCTTTTTTTTATTGCACATGTGATATTGAAAATAGCAAATATCTTTTCAACAGTTAAATTTCATCATTTCCACTCTTAAAGTTCTAAGGAGTTGGATTTTATATCCCCATTTATAATTATTTTTCAACATATACTAATAGAAATATGGACTTTTATTTACAACTAATTATTGTTATACTATTCAAACTTGAGCCACATAATTGTTATTTTACTGTTTATAGGGCTTTTAGTTGTTGTATTGTTCCGAAAACGTGCCGTAGGCACGTGCCCACGGGCAAATCTAGTATATATATATATATATATATTTCTATATAATATTATATATATACCCGCTTAAGTATGGGGTGTTACATACACCTTTCCTTAAGAACTCAGCGTTCTCGCTGAGCCCAGGACCCGCAAGCTAATACAGGACCGCCTTTCTAGCCGATGTGGAGTGGAGTACCCTACTAGCGTACTGCCTCTGATCTCTACCAGCGTACTGTCCTTAGTCAGGCGTACCTCTAACCCACTCTAACCCACAATCGGTGTCGAAAGTTGGCTCTGATACCATTTGTGACGCCCCGAACTCAGCACAGCTGAGCACGCGGCTACACGTGCGCGCACGCAAAAAAATGGACACAAAACTCTAGCCACACCCACCATAGGCACCATCAAAAGCGGGTATACCCATTAGGTACCTTCATCACTTGGTTAATCCTATATACACACCCACACACTCTCACTTATTTCCAATGTGGGATTATTTCCCCCACCCAAGGGCCACGTCACCTTCACCATGGCATGCATGCACTTTCATTTCCATGCACATTAATGCCTAAGCCCCATAGAACTTCTATAGGCTTCAATCATTAATCTATTTAATTCTAAGCCCATAGAAACCTTATAGGCCACCACCAACCAACCATCTCTCTCTGTTTATTTTATATATATATATATATATATATATATATATATATATATATATATATATATATATATATATATATATATATATATATATATATATATATATATATATATATATAGGGCCCTTCGGCTGAGCAGTACTTTCGTGAGCACTCGCCCTTCCGGCCATTGCATGGATGATCCAAACCGTTCACATTGATCTACACTTTTAAATTAGTCAGAATATGTAAAATCAAGTCATTTGAAATTCATTTGCTCATCCATCATGTCATTAAAAAAATGATATTTAGCCATACAGTTTTTGTAACATTTCAATGAATGAGCAAATGAATTTCAAATGACTTGATTTTACACATTTAGACTAATGTAGGCGTTTAGATCAATGTGAACGGTTTATACGATGGCTACAATAGCAAGTACTCACGGAAATCAGTGCTCAATGGAAGATTTTCCTATATATATATATTATTATATATTTCTATATAATATTATATATATACCCGCTTAAGTACAGGGTGTTACATTGTGTTGATGGATTCATATAAGGGCGTAGACCACTGATAGGTCTTGATGGATGTCATCTCAGGAATGGATTGAGTGTGATCCTTTTGAGTGTTGTCTCCAGAGATGCCAACAATCAAATGTTTCCAATAGCTTTTGCATTAGTTGAAGGAGAAACTAGAAAAACTTGAAAGTGGTTTTTGAAGCTGTTGGTAGAAGAATTAGGAGGGGATAAGAACATATATTCTTACATATCAGATCGACAGAAGGTATTGCTTCAAGTATGTAACCATATCAGTATATTTGTATAAGTGGAATATCTTTTATAAAGTTCTAATTACACAGTGGTTTTTGCAGGGTTTGATAAAAGCATGTGAGGAAGTTGTCCCGAGGGCAGAGCATAGGTTTTGCGTTAGGTATTCAACACAATTACAAATTTTGGGCACAATATTTGATGAACCTAATAGTTAACTTTGACAAATCAATTGATATATCAGTTGCCTATGCAGACCATTGATGCATCAACTCTAACTTCACTTTTGGAAATCTCTCTTAATCTTTTGTACTATGTAGCACATGTTTGAATCCACTTTTACAATGGGAGCAGTCATATATGTCTTTCATAGGACAACATATATATGTCTGCCATTGTCCACTGATCTATGCACTTTTTTATATATTCTTCATTTGTAGATATGATATCTGATACCATTGTTACAATGTATGAGGGTAGTGCACAATTTATTTGGAGGTTTAACTGATACCTTATTCACTAAGTATGATTTCCATAGTAATAGTTCACATTGTGTGTTCATTATGTAAGCATCTTTTGTAACGCCCATGCCCCTAGCTCAGATAATTTATACAATTTATCAGACAAACTAGATTTGCCCATGGGCACGTGCCTACGGCACGTCTTCGAAACGATACAAAACACGAAAAGCCCTTTAAACAGTAAAATAACAATTATGTAGCTTAAGTTTGAATAGTATGACAATAATTAGTTGTAAATAAAATCCATGTTTCCATTAGTATATGTTAAAAAATAATTATAAATGGGATGTAAAATCTAACTTCTTAGAGCTTTAAGTGTGAAAAATGATGAAATTTAACTGTTGAAGAGATATTTGATATTTTCAGTATAATATGTGCAGTAAAAAAACATAAAAATTCTAAAAATTTACAAATCTGAAATCTTAAAATCTAAATTTTCAAGAAAATAAAAAAAGAATGGGAGAGAGAGATAGGGAGAGAGAGAAAGAGAGAAATATGAAAAAGTGAAGAGAGAAGAGAGAAGAGAGAAGAGAGAGATAGTAATAAAGTAATGAGTTTTTTTAGTTTTGGGGGAAAATTTTGGTTTTGGGATTTAAAATTTTGGGAGGGAAAATGTGTTTTATGAGGTTAGATCTGGGCCTTTGATTTTGAGGGGATTGAATGTGAGCCACTTAATAGCTTTCTTTGTGTTTTATTATATCGATTATTTATAGTATATATATAGTATAACTGCCCACCACAGACTGCCTCTCAAAAGGTGGTTAATCGGATTGGTGACTCTTAATCATAGACTATTATATTTATAGTTATTTAATCTAGTGTGATTTCCAATGTGGGACAAATCCCACACTTAAACTCCTTTTCTTTAATCCCGTGAGCACAGAGTAGAGCCCGTGGGCCCCCCTTGTCCACGTCATCCGAGAGCGATAGCTCTCAGCTGTTCACAATCCCGGGTGACGTTAGTATGATGTCACCTCAACTCAAACAGCAAAGTGCTGTTCTTTCAATGTGTAGGCCCCCATATTACTACTATTCACTATAATTACACAATTTCCATTGCCTTCTTTTACATATATATATATATATGTATATATATATATATATATATATATGTATATATATATATATATATATATATATATATATATATATATATATATATATATATATATATATATATACTATAGTATAGTTCTAGAAATTACGGGATGTTACATCTTTATGCATATTTCAAAGAGAATTGTCTCAACACAATGACAATGAAAGAACAACTTTGGAAAGTAGTTTGTGCATATATAGTGGCTGATTTCAAAGAGGCGCCGAGTGTTTTAGGTGAGGAAATCCAGGATGCAGTTAATTGGCTAATGGAGAGAGATCCACACACATGGTCAAGAAGCATTTTTTCAGCTTTTGTAGAAGTGAGATGATGTGCAACAATGTTAGTGAATGTTTCAATAAGTATATAAAAGTGGCTAGGGGTAATTCATTTGTATCAATGTGTGAGGTTATCAGGAAACAACTTATGGTAAGGCTACAGGAAAAAAGACGGAAAATGGAAGCACAAACACAAGATCTGCCCTATGATTATAAATTAGATTCAAAAGCTGCAGAAAATCTCTACATCTTATTTAATAGTATATGCTGGAGGAACAGAGTGGGAGTGCACATACAAGCAACAGACCATGTGTTGTGATATAGGCCTCAGAACTTGTACATATAGACAGTGGGATGTTAAGAGAATTCATTGTATTCATGCATTGTTTATCTTCAAATTAGATAATCAAGACCCGACAGATTATGTAGATGATTGTTACTTGACATCAACATATTTGAAAGCTTACTTCCATAAAGTTTCTTCAAAACCTGATTCAAAACATTGGCCTAATAGTGGGTGTGGAAGGATACTCCCACCATATTTGAAGATATTGTCTGGAAGACCTAGTAAGAACAGGAGAAAGGCTGCAGATAAGCCTGATAATAGAAACAAGAGGAAGAGAAGCACATAGAAGGTACAATGTGGGAGGTGTGGGATTGAGGGACATAATAAAAAAGAATTGTCAAAAATATGCTTCCATCATAAACACCAGAGATAGTCAAAAGAAAATCAAAGGGAGGAAGACCATGTATATCAAGCAACAACTTTGGAAGCCAGCAATCAATTTTTGATTATGTCCATGCTGAGGTACCAAACATGGAGAGTAGGTCATCAACACAAACTGGTGATAGGGCACCAACTATTGATATTTAAGAATAAGTACAGACAAAAGGAGGCAGAGGTAGGAGAAGAAGAGATGTAGGCAGGGCAGTTAAAGGTAGGGGAGTGGATCAATGTTGGAAGGAGTGGAGGTAGAAGGTGGATGCCATCTGGTGGGTGGTGGCCAACTTTTTCAGAACGTTGGAAAAGGGCCAAATAGGGGAAGAAGTGGATCAATGTTGCATAATACAAGTGTTGGAGTGTTGAGTTAAGTAGGAAGAAATATTTTTGGATTAGGGGGTTCTCAAAATACTGCAATTCCACATGTTAGAGCACCACTTGCCCAACCAACTAGGTTTGTGTGGATGCCAGATAATTCAAACCAAGTATCAGATTTGTATATTTTCAATTGAGTCATTTAAAGCAGTAAACAACTTTATGCTAATATTTGTTTGTTTTTCCAATCTCAAGCAGCACCAACAGGAGCTTCACAAGGAGCAAAGAAGTGAAAGGAAGTTATAAGATTATGTATATATATGTATATTACTAGTTAATTTTTTTTATTGATACATAACTTGCTCATTTTTTTCATATCATTTCATAAATCAACTATTAAATGTCATGCTTGTGGAACCAATGCAGTCATCTGCACAAAGATGCAAGTAGAGAAGATGGGCTCGTTACTGCACTTATAAAAGCAACACACAACCATGTTTTTGAGTTTTGTATGTATTTGGAGTATAGGTACTTGCATATGAAGAAGTTGAGAAATGTTGCACACATACAACTACTTAACAATGTTAGAATTAGAACTTTTTGTAGCAAATGGTTGGAGTAGATGTAACTGCAGTCTAGATGAGACTAATTAAGCAAGAAATCAAGCAGCTCAAACAGCATGAAAACTCATTGTAATGAATTAGAATTATAACTTTTTTATCAGTAGTACTCTTTTTGGGTGAAGGTAGTAGTCAAACATGCACCAAACATTCTATGTTCTGGTTCTCTATAATACAATTATTCTATTGATATGAATGCATTTAATATGACTGCAACTATTTAATGCATGTCTTTTGCAGTTTGTAGCAAATTGTTTACTTTTGAATGCATACATTTGTATGCATCAGGTCTGAATCCATCCGTTACATGTAGACATTTTGTATATGACATTGCATCAGGTGCTTTGCGTATTGTGAAGTTTGTATAAGAATCAGGAAATCTCAAATTTTGTGAAGTTTGTAGTTGCTTCAGATGAATGCATCAGGTTTTGAGATTAATGCATCAGGTGTTGGTATATTTGACAAGTATTTGGATGCAGTTGAACAATTGAGGGTGACTTTTGATATGAATGCAACTTTTATGAATGCAATTGATATGACAACAAGTTTTCCGAAGTTTGTAGCTGCTTCAATGCAGTTGATATATCATACTTTTGAATGCATCAGTTCTGATATGAATTCATCGGGCTCAACAATTTTTGTGCAGTTTGTAGCTGATTGAGATAAATGCATCAGGTTCTCTGCTGATGCCTGAGATGAATGCATTTATTGTAGTGAGCATTAAGAGAAAATATTTGTATATAAATGCATCGGGTTGATGCTGTTTGTAACCAAATATGATGCATCAGGTTATGCTGCCATTCTCGATGATGTTGTTAACCAATGTCTAATTGCATAAAGCTTGCACAACATATCTATCTCACAAAACATATATATCAGTACGAACATTATTATCAGTTACACACACTGATATATCAGTTACAAGATCTAAACAAAGGAGTCTCAGAAGTACCAAAACATACACCATCTTCATTTCATAAACATTATGTAACATGAGGACATTTCATCATTTCTTACATACCACTGTCATCTCATAGATGCATAATAACTTCAAAATATCTAACAAAACCATGTCATTATCATCTTAGAATTACCACAATAAGTAACCACACACAAACTACTACTACTTTCCATGCTCCTGTCATCTTGCACATTATCTTGTAGTTGCTCAAATTACCATTTCCATACTCATGTCTACTACTACTTTAACACATAGAAAACAACAAGTAATATCACATACACACTAGCATGGTAGCAACAAACCCTTCTTTCCAACCTTCCTCGGAAAAATAACGTAGTCTTCCCTCAACTTCTATCTTACCATACTGAGCTCCTTAATCAGAAAATCAATATGATCATACAACATTTCGTTGCCAGATGGACTTCCAAGATTGTGGTAATTGGCTGCCCACTTGAAAATTCTTTCATACCCAGAGTACCAGAGAAAAAATTGGTAACCCTTTGTGAAATTAGGACAATTGTGAAATTGGGACAACTGAGAAAAAACTGGCAGCCCTTTGTGAAATTGGGACAATTAATTGTTACCGAATTGGAGTCTTCACTCGTGTGAGGAGATTGCATTTGTATGGGGGTGTTGGGAGTAACTGGTTCACTTCCCCCAAGCTTGATTGACTTCGGTAGGGGGAAGAATTTTTCCGGCTGTGTAAGCTTGGACTAGCCATCCTGCAACAAATCAAACAAAATACATCTAATTCATATGATCTACGATCTACTACTACATACAAGTCTACTACATAATCAAAAAGCCTAAAGAATCATATGTTCCTACAAAAGTGACTATCGTTCACCAAATCAACACATTTTTCACACTCAGTCTACAGATCTTTACCCAAAAAAAGCAACAAATGTTCAAGTGATTATATCTACAATCATCAACATCTAAAAATAATCAAGTCATTACATCTTCACCCAAATTTGCAGGAAAACCATTTAAAGTAATAAACAGGGCCAAGTCATTAAATCTACAATCATCAACATTCATTAGCTCATAGACCATGAGGAGGAGAAGAAATTCACCTTGACATTGATCTTGATCAGGCAGATGATGAAATCCCACAGATTTCCCACCAAATCTCTCTAATTTTCCCACCTAAACTTTCTTACTGTTTCCACTCTTTGTCTTAGGCCCTATATATAAAGGTTATCATAAGGGTATTTTAGTCATTGAAAAATTGACACATCAGCATTTTTTTCAGATAACAACCAAAATTTGATGGAGTATGCTTTATTACCTTTATATGAAATTATATATATATATATATATATATATATATATATATATATATAGGTAAAAGGGATATGAGCAACTTGCTCATTTAGTAAATGAGCAATTGATTATGTGGCATGCATGTGATACATTGGACAACTAACCCTTTTAAGGTTTTTCCAATCACATGTATGCCACATCATCAATTACTTATTTACTAAATGAGCTAGTTGCTTATATATATATATATATATATATATATATATATATATATATATATATATATATATATATATATACTAGGTTTGCCCGTTGACACGTGCCTACGGCACGTCTTCGAAACAGTGCACCTTGTTTGATCATATAAAATAGTTTTGGAGGTCCAGCAAATTAATTGAAGTAGGAAACATAAAGCAAAAAACATATTATATGATTTTTTTGATTTTTTTTTTGAATTATTTTTTAAGTTTTTAAAATTTAAATTTTTTTTAGTTTTTTAATTTTTTAAAATTTTTAAAAAAATTATTTTCTTAATTTTTTGAATAGAAGAGAAAAAGAAAAAGAGAGAGAGAGAAATAAAAAATATAGGAATTGTTTTGGGTGGGGATTTGAATTTGAGTTTTGGGAGAAATTTTTGGAGGGAAAATATGTTTTGTAAGGTTAGATCCGGGCCTTTGATTTTTGGGAGATTGAAGGAAAGCCACTTGATAGCTTTTTTTGTGTTTTATTATATATATATATATATATATATATATATATATATATATATATATATATATATATATACTCCAAATGAGAAGGTGTTGACTGTTGCTTAAGGAGGGCAGGAGTTGTTATATAATATATGCTAATGATTCGTAACTATAGCATTTTTGGTAAGGTTGTGCCCTGTGGTGGGGCCGTGGTTATGTTTTGTTTTCGCGTGAGCGTGAGTAGGCGCACACGGAGCTGAGTGGGGCTCGGGGTGCTACAGTAATATCCCCCTCAGCTCGGTCATCTGTATCTTCCCCATCGCATAGTTGCACAATGCACGGTAAAGGGTACAATGCCGCACTTCTCCAACTATAACGGCTGGCCCTATGTAGATCGGTATCCAATGGTAGATACATTAGGTGGACGACATCACCGGACGAGTTTGGAAATATAACACCTCCGATCATACACACAAGGTAAACCCGCATGTAACATTGAAGCTCTAAATCGGTCTGGTTGCTGCGCAAATTTTCGTTGGACTACAATTGTCGGATTGATTCGCCGACAAACACACCTTTGTCGTCCTTATTGACCTCTCTCCAAAGAAACTCTCTAACCAATGCAATTTTGTTGAACGCCAGATTTTCGGTTACCACAACCCCATCTATCTGAAGTCCAGCTCTAAACGGCTACATCTTGAAGTGTCATCATCATCTTTCCAACAGGTAGATGGATCATGGGTGTCTCCGGCCGCCAACGCTCCATAAGAGCTGTAAGTAAAGAATAGTCACATTTTACAGTCGCCAACATCGACATTCCGTAGAAACCGACATTCACCAAATAGTTGTGTATACAAGGGTGAACCGACAATGTCGTGTGTAGCCGAAAATTCATATTCTTCGTCTCTCCCTTCCACACCGCCTGAGACATGTGCTCTTCTTGCAAGTAGAGTAGGGTTGGTTCTAATAGACCTGGACCTCCATGTACGCTGGAAGACGACCCACCTACTGCAAACGAAGTAGATGTTTGGTCGACATCCTACACCAAAAATATGAATTCATGTTATTATAGAAATAATATTAGACATTAAGATACGCGACTAAAAAGAATAACTGCATCTTACTTGTGATGGTGGTTGGACTCTACCAGTACCCGACGACTGTGAGAATCCACTCGGTCGCAACATTAATAAAGCATGCATCATGAACAAAGTTCGAGTAATGGGATTACACTACTCGTTTCAATACACTACTCATATAAATATCGATAACATCTGAACACACTGCGTATATCCATTCATACATATACAAATCTTCAACAATTTGAAAAATATAAAATTCGAATAGGGCGATTTCTGAGCGATTCAACTTTCCAGTCTTCTCTCTCCTTCTCCTCCCTTTCTCCGGCCAGATCCGTGCCCTCCGGGCCGTCATCCACCATTCTTCCTTCATTAAAGTTCGAGATCCCGTCCTAAGCTTCAAACCCATTTGCCTTGTTTTCCCCCAGGCTTGGTTTTGCCTTCTCAGGTTCCCTGGGCTTCTTCCTGTTTGTGCTTGAGTGTTTCTCCGTAGTACTCTAGAGCTCTGGATCCGACCGATCGCTGTAGCCTTCCGGCCATTTCTCTCCCTTTGTTCGTGAGCTTTTTCCCCCACTGCAGTCAGACCTCTCTGTTTTGTTGCCGGCGCTCTTCCGTAGTGCAGTTCGTGGCGGCGAGCGGGCTGAACCCTTATGGTTCGTTTCAAGTGTTTCGTTGTTCTCTCTCCCGTTTTGATCTCCCGCCTCTTCCGCCCCCTCCCGTTGAGCAGCGCGTTTCACTCTCGAGATCCTGGCTTCTCCCGCTACAGTCTCTCCCACCTTCGGAGATTGGCCTCTTTCCCTCCTCTTCACGCTCTGTGAGTATTTTTAGTCTTTTCTCCGTTTCTATTTATTTCTCTGTTCTTCAGTTGTTTCTTCGTTTCGATCTTGCTTGAGCGCATTTGCTACCTTTTCCCTAGTCCTGGTACCTCTAGTTTGGCGGTGTTCAGCCCCGCGCATCCCTAGAGCGAGCTGGTGCTCTGCGCTGCTCTGTCGCCAATATTATTATTTCTGTCGATACTTCTTTTCTTTATATCGGCCCTCTTATGCTTTATATGTTTTAGTTATTTCAGCATATAGTTTCTTTCTTATCTCTCTGTAGCTGATTAGCTACTCTCTCTAATCTCCTATAAGTTCTGTATCTCTGTGGTTTGGATCTTTCCGATCCTCTGTTTCTTACTTCTCGTTTGTTTGACTACATTTTATATTAGTTGTTATTTGGTGCTGGATCGGTAGTGATCCTTTAGCCTGAATATTTTAGCCCCTTGGCACTAACTGATCCCCTCTATATCAGTATCCACTGCCCTTCTCTGATCTTGAGCCATGGTCTCTTTGTGTCAGTCCTGGGTCGAGGACGATAAAAAATATAGGCCCATTAAACTGGGTCGCTCTCTTTACTCTCCCTCTTTTTCGTTGGACTATTCGTCTTGTCGATCCACTCCGCTCCTGGTTTGTTACAGGTGCCTTCATCATGGACATTTCCAGCGAGAGTGCGTCAACAAATTGAAGTGCTTATTTTGTGATAAGTACGGGCACTCTCGCAGGCGATGTTTTTCCCTTCAAAAACTTCTTGGACTACCCAGAGGCAAACCATTACCGACCAAACTTCTCTTATTTCTTAACTATCCCCTCTTAAAAGGCAGGTTTAATGCATGTTTGGAGAGGAACTTTTGTATTGAGTCTAAAAAGATTATAGTCCCCTCAGCGGAGGCTTCTTATTCTGATTCGAATTCTTTCGATGTCCTCTCGGATTGTGAGGCATCTTCTGGCACTCTCCAGCTTACCAATATTTCTAGCCTGTTTAAGGATCGAAAGTTTTATTCGAAACTTGTTTCCTTCCCTCGTTTGGTTTCTTTTCAGACTCGCCCCCTTTCTAAAGTTGTGGGGCAATCGCTATTTAAGAGTCTGGAAAAGGACCATGTATTGGCTAGAATTTTTCCGGCTGATCGTCTCTTCCTCCTTATTTGTCCTCTCTTTAAGTGCATGCTTTATACATGCCTGGCGACGAAGAGTAGTCGTGAGCCTGGAAAGGAGTTGGGTGCCTCTGTTGTGGTGCCTAATCCACCTACTACCCCCACTCCCTCCTTCGTTGCTCATGATGCTCTTCTTGCGACTCGTCAGTTTTCTAAATTGGCATCCCTGCTTATAGTTCGTTCGAAGTTCACGAAACTAGTTTCCCTTCCTCGGTCAGGCCGTTCTCAGTTTAGTCCCCTTTTTAGTGCTGTGAGGCCTGAGATGCGCTGGTATCGGGATAAGAAACCTCATTTATGTACTCTTTCTAGGGCTTGCCATTCTTGGATCCGTAGTTCGATTGGGCTAGTGCGCCAATCGACTCGTGGAGTACCCTTCTTTTCTCGTCATTCTTCTCAAATTAAGTTCAGACATTTATTTTCGCCAGTTTCATCCAGCCACCTTTCTCCCTCTAAGTGCCTTAACGATTTCAACTCTGCTGGGCCCGTCCTTAGCAGGTCCTCACTTCCACTGGTGGAAGTCGATCCTCCCCCCGCTAAGAGGATTTACAAGAAGAAACTTTATTCTAACTTGCCTAGTCGCGTGAGTGCGCGTTTATTAGCTAAAAAAGTATCTTCAGGGTCGGCGCTTCCTCATGCGCGCATCTGAATTTTGGCATTTTGCCTATGCCTCGGAGTTGGCTATCCGGTTTTTCCATAGCAGAGGTGTCACTGGCTTCTTGATCACTGGCGTTTCTTTGGGTCCTGCGAGTGCTAGCCTTTGTGGGTGTAGCTCCTCCATCTTGGAGCGGCAGGACGTCTTCCGCATCTTCACGTCGTTTTTCTTGGGGTTTTGTCGAGCGCGACGGTTTGGCTTTTGTCTTCTTCTCTTTGCTCGCTTTTCAGGGCCGTGGCTCCACCCTCAGATTACGGCGTGGTGCTTCGTCTGTGGCTCTTCGATCTGCTTTACTGATGTTCTGTCCGTTATTGTATTTCTTAATTACTAGCTTTTTGTATATCTTTCTTATTACTGTTTTACTTCTTGTAAAATCCTTGACTCTTGTATTGTTTATTATCTGTTTTATTGATTAATATATAATTTTTGATGGCTGGAGCCTTATGGCTCTATCCGATTCATCAAAAAAAACAATTTGAAAAATATACCAATTCTCATATATTAAAAACTCGACGATTGAGTACTCGTATCAATACACTACTCATATCAATATCCTACTCATATCAATATCGAAAGCATGTCTCAGTGCTCATATCATACTACTACTCATAACAATATCAACATCTCAATACACTACATAATTATATGCATATATACCTATAAATTTCATATCAACATTTATTCATATATACATATAAATCTTATAAACTTTGAAAAATATAGCAAAACTAGTATATAAAAAAATTTCACAACAACTTATATACTACATTGTCAATTCTAGTTAGGAAAAACTATATGGGAAGAGCATGCAACCGTTGTTACTCAACATGCTACCTCCCAATGTAGACAGATTTGATAATGTTTGAATTAACTTTTTGTTTTTGTTATTTTTCATTTGGTCTATTTTTTTTATCAAGGCAATAATATTATTCAGATAGGTATTCGTGGGTATTTATCGTCTTTTAATATATAAACACACTTTTTGACATGTGCTCCTGATGGTCATGTTCTAATTTACAAAATGAGGCTACAATAACTAACCAAAGCGTTATTTAAGAAAATAAAAATTATTTTCTCCAAACAAAGAGGAGAATATATTTAATTTTTTAAAGAATATTACTATCCCTACACCTTTGTACACTACCAAATTAATACATCTTAATGTGACATTCTTAGTCATCACTGGCACTTTCATCATGATGAATGAAATTAACGAGAACTTAAATCCTAAACTTGATGAAATTAATCACTAAGTAATTAAATATAATTAAATATGAAATAAAATCAATTAGAAATTAGTTAGGGTCATGTTTAGATTAGGAGTCTAGTTAGATTTTACTCAGGTTGATAACGTGGCAATGCTGATTATGATTGCCAAATCAGGATGTGTTCATTTAATAATGTATAAGAGTATGTGCAACATTACTAAGAGATCCACAGTCGTTGACGGTCAAAATATGCATAAATAGATAAATAAATATAGCAAAATTACGGTTTGCTGCAGTCTTTGAATGCTATTTTTTATAAAAAGTGTGAAGTGCCGTCTGAGGAAAAAATTCGTCCTCGAAGTGCAAATAAAAAATTACAAAAAAGTTATAAAAAATTACAAAAATTTTTTAGAAATTACTAAAAAATTACAAAAAATTACAAATAACCCCCTATAGGTGGGACGGCACTTCAAGTGCCGTCCGAGGGAGAGATGGGTTTTTTTTATTAGAAAATTAAATTTTTTTGGTGGGACAGCACTTCAAGTGCCGTCTGACCATTAAAAAAATAAATTCTTTTGTGCGACTTCGACAATTAAAAAAAAATTAAAATTTTGGTGCGACGGCACTTCAAGTGTTGTCTCTCATATATGCATATTTCTCATTTCTTCTCTCATTTATGGCAATCTCTAATAGCGAATTATGCATATTATGCATATTTGGCCAACGACTGCAGTGCTGTTTTTGGCCAAATATGCATATTATGCATATTTAGCAAACGACTACAAATGCTGATTTTTTTTTTGTGTTATTTCTATATAACTCCCTCACAAATATATTAATTCCATATTTAACAATAAATTATTATTTCTATATAACTCACAATATGTTAAAAAAAATACTTTTGTTACTTTCAATAACTTTAACTTGCGTTAAATTCGAAACTGAGTTTGAAATTTTTTTTTACCACACCCCCCCCCCCCCCCCCCAATTGTGTTATTTCTATATAACTCACTTATAAATGTATTAATTCCATATTTAACAATAAACTAGGTTTGCCCATTGACACGTGCCTACGGCACGTCTTCGGAACGGTGCATCTAATTTGATTATATAAAATAGTTTTTGGAGGTCCAACAAATTAATTGAAGTAGCAAACATATTATATGAGGAAGCAGTATATCTACCTTTAAGCTCAACCATCGCCTTCTTGATCATTAGCTTGAACTTACCTGGAATGCATATAGTTTGTTAGAAACACTATATTTTTTTTTAACTTCAGCATCACTTTTAGATGTTTGTAATCGTTATGCAAGGACATTATCATATAAGTTTTATAGAGCTTACTCTAATCTCATAACTACTATGAGCATGTCCAAATACAATGGTAATGCAAGTGCATGTGTAAAGGTATCTACAATATCAATAATCTAAACATTTTTTTGTCTGAGACTCAGCTTGCAATTAAAATAACTCTTATTATTATTTCAACCAAAATGAAATACATGAAGTTCTCAAAACTCTAATTCAAGATAATCATTTCTTTTATCTCCACTTTGTCTTCCCATTACACCTTTATTAAAAAAAGGATAAATAACAAATTTACTTTAGCGGTCTTTCTTGAGTTGAGAGTTTGCACCATTCACCGGTAAACTCGAGTCATCCCAATCTACATATCCAAAGATATACTAAAAGTTCTTATATGTTAAATTATCCATGGTTTCTAATAACCAGTGAAGGAAATAGTTCACGATAGTATTTTCTCTTGTAGTAAAGAAATTAATGTTGCATATTTGCCAAGTTATTTTAGGTTGCTGGTCAGCTTACCTGTCCTGCTATGGTTTGGAAGCTGTCACGCCCGGCTTCCCAAAAACATGGAATACGAGCGCGTGACAAAGTCCAGCGAATGATTTTAACATCATTCATAAGCTATAGGATCGACTCAGCATTATAACAAGGATATAACAAGATTTATATATAACCAAGCATTAATGAATAATTCATTAAGCAACAGAAAATAATTGAAAACAAATAATAATGTCCAAATAGTTTTCAAGTCTGGACCAAAATAAAACTCGGAAACATCAGCTCGTTACAAGTTCTAGCAAAAATAAATAATTCAAGAAAAACAATTAATCTAAAAAAGTCCTGCCTCCACTTGAAAGCTAAAATTTCTGCTCACCAATCCCAGCAGGTAGCTCGTCTCCAAAGTCTACTTAATAAATATAAAAGGAAAAAAAAACAGGGGAAAAACAAGAGAAAATACCCTTAGTGCAAGCTAGGGCCACAAATAGTAAAAACGAGTACAAGTAATGGAAAACAAGAATTGGAATCAAGAATGTAACAGTGATACAATAAGTAGTGGAAATCTAAGAACTAGCGAGCAAGAGGGACATCTTAGTAACCAGGCTGGATAACAAATGCTAATGTTAAAACACATGACAAGTGAACCTGTCGGGGTATCTAACATCAAGTGACAAGTCTCAAGTCTAGTATCATGTAACAAGTGCCAAGTCTAGTGTCAAAATTTTATTTCAAGTGTCAAGTCTCAATAAAAAATTGTCGAGTATCAAGTAACAAGTTGTCAAATATCAAGTAACATGTATCCAGTTCAAGTTTCCGGTTTCAAGTCTCATGTATCATGTTTCATGTATCGTATCATCAAGTATCAAGTAACAGGTGTCATGTTCAAGTTTCATGTTCAAGTCTTGTAGTTATTACTATCTAGGTAGCACTTCATGCATCCATACTTTTACTACATGGTTGCTACAGTCAAATCAGTTATGTTTAGATCTAGTAATGGAGTCTATAGGGCGGCGTACTCAGGTATCAAGTATCAAGTAAGCCATGGTTCATGAATCGGAAAATAAATAACTAGTTCACGAAGCAAGTTCTCGAATCCACTAACAAGTTCAAGAACCGCACAATGGGTTCATGAATCAAACAAGTTCATGAGCCAAGTAACTGAATCCATGAATCGATAAAGATACAACAAGTTCATGAACCAAGTATTTTAGAAAACACGGGCCTCCTTCCGAGTACACTTACCTATATTGTCCACTACTATAGTCTTTTCCTTAACCCCGGCTGGTTACAGTTATTAATTCTTATCAAGAAAGCATGCAAGTGTGTGAAACCAGTCGAGAAAACATAATCATGGTCACGGAACAAGTTTGAGGTAATTATATGGCATAATCGAGGGTCAACATAAATAAAAAATATCACGAACAACAAAAATTCCAAATCTGGGTAGCACGACGTTGCTGTACCAAAACTGTGATATCTTCTAGACCGTAACTCGGAATTTGAAAATTCCAGAGGCAATCAGCACCTAGACATCTAGAGCTACATTTACTATTCAGGGCTCGGGTTCAGATTCTAATGTTAAAAGGGTCAAAATAGCATAACAAGATTCAGGACAGCAACATGTAGAAATATCTTACTAGTATATGTTACATGAAAATTGGTTATTAGGCGTCTAGGTTAATGTGTGATATAAATACAGGATAATAGTCGTCAAAATAGCATGTAATAATTGTTTTTCAAGCCAAATGGGTGCAAGATTATCAAGTACAAGATATAACATATGTCTACAAATCTAGGACTCCTTAATTTTATGTGTTCATGTGTTCAGGGGTAAAATGAGTCCAAGTAGTTGTAATATAATACAATGAAATTATTATGACTCTTAAGATTATAAAATTGATGGGGATTAATATTTGATTAACAACGACAATCAAGGAGGAGTCACAATTTCTAACTATTTGTAGTATATTCAAGGGATGCTTGTACTAGAACAAAAATGTGTACAAGAGGATTACTTGCCTTGATCGACGACGAATAGATTCGTTAGTTGAAGGAAATGGGATCGAAAAACCCCGGGCACAAACTCCCAAAAAGAACGTGTGAAGCACGTGCAAAAATCCAACAGTAGAGTGAATTTCCCCCACACCGGATCGGCCCAGAACAGCAAACGGCAAGAGTGATCCGCTGTGCACACAATGCGGGACAGCAAACCACCAATCAAATCCCTCCCGCACACCAGATCCAAGCCCAGAACAGCGAACACCCAAATCAGATCCAATGCGGCAGAACAGCGAACACAGATCAGATCAGATCTGAATGGCACAGATCTTGATGCGATCCAAAGGTTGAGATTCGATCCCTTCAATCACTGCTTCTTCTTCCTTCTTTCGATCGGTAGAGAGCGAGGGAGAGAGCGGGACTGCGGCGACACCTGCGGCGACGACTGGCGGAGTGCTTGGCGGTGCAACGTCGAGAAGCGACGCAGCGACGCGGTGGCGACGGCGGAGGCTCTGTACGTGCTCTGTTTTGTGCGCTTAAAACAGGGGGACGAGAGCGGAGGAAAAGTCTGTGGTGGTTCGGGGGTGTTAACGGCGAGGACAGAGGTCGGATTGAGGAGGCGATGGCGAGGCGATGAGGGGTGCGGCAAGGTAGTGGGATGGAGGTATAGGTTTGGGCGATGGGTTGCGAGGTTGAAAAGGACGGGAGTTTGGGTAATGGAGGAGTTGGGTTCGAGGGGATGGTGGTGGTGGTGGTGATGCGGGGTTGACGAGGCGACAGAGGGTCGAAGGTGATGGTGGATTGGTGAAGGTAAAATGGGTATGGTGCGAGATGGAGAAGGAGACAGAAGCGAGAAGAAGGGGAGCGGTTGGTTGTTAGGGTAGAACAGTAGGGATAGGGGTTAGGGTTAGGGTTAGGGTAAGGTTTAAATAGTGTGGGTTTGGGTTTATGGGTCTTAGGATATCCGGTTTGAGTAGGATTCAACTGGAGAATTGGTCAAAATGTATTAAAATGGAGAATAAAGAGATGAATGAGAAGAAACAGCCAATTCTTCATGAAGAACGACACAAGGAGCACATACAATTGAATTAGATAAAAGGACCGAAAATTGAGTTGAGACGACAAAATGATTTTTTTATGAATGAAAACAAGATACATGATCTCAAATGGATAAAAGAGTACAATAGGACAAAATACAGTATAAAAATACAGATTCGAAAAATAGGAGTTACAAAAGCCCAAATTGAGGCCACCAAATAATCTATCTCTCACTTGCGTACACCTTAAATCAAAACCAATAAAAAAACTCATCAAATAAATCACTAAATTAAAAGATTTTAAATCAAAAAATAAAAAAATCATACATCTCTGAACTTAGATCCCATGCACACACAATATTTGAGTCAGCAAAAAACTAAGTAATTCCCTGCACACAAAATTAAAAATTAAAATGAGAATTCGGTTAATGAGATTAAATTAGAGTCTTCGCATCGCATATAGAGGCTCTCGATTCGGTGGAGGGGAGTCGCTGATACGGAGTCACTTGATATTCGCGCTCGATTTGGTGGAGGGGAGTCACCGATATGGAATCAGCAGCTGATCAGATATCAGCAACGACCTCTTGATTAAGGTTTGACATTAGATTTGGATTTAGATTTGTATTTGCTTTAAGATTTTCAAATTTTCAAAATTTGAAAAATTTCAAAATTTTAAATTTTCAAAATTTAAAAATTTATATTTTTCAAATTTTTTTAAATTTTTAGTTTTTTTTAAAAATTTTTAAAATTTTAAATATTTTTACATTTTTTAGTTTTTTTTTTAAAAAATTAAATTTTTTATGAGTTTTTGATATTTTTGGTTTTTTTGAATTATTTTAAAAGTTTTTAAATTTTCAATTTATTTAGTTTTTAAGTTTTTAGGTTTTTTTTATTTTTTATTTTTAATTTTCTTTATTTTTAAATTTTTCTTAATAGGAGAGAGAGATAGATAATTAAATAAATAAAGGAGTTGTTTTGGAGATTTGAATTTGAGTTTTGGGGGAAAACTTTTGGAGGAAAAATGTGTTTTGTGAGGTTAGATATGGGCCTTTGATTTTGGGGAGATTGAAGGAGAGTCACTTGATAGCTTTCTTTGTGTTTTATTATACTAGATTTGCCCGTGGGCACGTGCCTACAACACGTCTTCGGAACGATACAACATATGAAAGTCTTGTAAACAGTAAAACAACAATTATATAGCTCAAGTTTGAATAGTAAAACAATAATTAGTTGTAAATAAAAGTCCATGTTTCCATTAGTATATGTTAAAAAATAATTATAAATGGGGGTGTAAAATCCAATTAGTTGTAAATAAAAGTCCATGTTTCCATTAGTATATGTTGAAAAATAATTATAAATGGGCGTGTAAAATCCAACTTCTTAGAACTTTGAATGTGGAAAATGATGAAATTTAACTGTTGATGAGATATTTGATATTTTCAATATAACATTAGCAATAAAAAATGCATAAAAATCTGAAAATTTACAAATTTGAAATCTGAAAATATAAATTTCTGAGTAAATAGAGAGAGAATGAGAGAGAGAAAAGACAGAAAGAGAGGGAGAGAGAGAGAGAGAAATAAATAAAGGAGTTGTTCTGGGGATTCGAATTTGAGTTTTGGAAAGACTTTTGGACGGAAAAATATATTTTGTGAGGTTAGATTTGGACCATTAATTTCAATTTTATTTATTGAGAGTCACTTGATAGTTTTGTTTGTGTTTTATTATATAGATAGATATTAAGCAGGAGTAGTTTTCTGGAATGAGTGCCATATTGTGAATGACTCACCATTAACCAACATTCAACAAGCAGTACAGAATATATGATCGAAAAAAAAAACAAAAAAAAACAAGCAGAACAGAATATGCAGGACACTTGCCCATGTAACGGGTTGGACCAAATCTGTTTATGGTCAAACCTAAACCTTCCATGGTCAAGCGTTATCATTTAGCATTTTTATCCTCTTTCAATATAAAACATTATTTTGGCATGGGGAGAGCTGTTCGGATCCTATCAGATCCGGTTCTATCAAGTCGGATCCTCTACTATCCAAATTCGGATCCGGTATCTTACTGGACCAAAAATTGGACCCGTACTCAGACCCAGATTTGCAAGAACCGGGTCCGGGTCCGGTCTTAGTTAAAAAAATCTTCCCAACGGATCCGATAGCGGAGAATAAATATTTGCACTTAAGTATTTTGCATCTGATACCCTACGGTTCCAATAATTTTTATACTTAAGTACATAAATAAATATTATATTTACACATCTATCTTCAACAAATACTATTTACATGTATATCGCTATAACCCTATTATTCAAATTTCATATTTTTTGGAGTATTTTTTAACGGGTCCGGGTCGATTCTATTTTGAACAGACTCAAACCCAAACCCGGAAGTGCAACGGGTATGTTCTGGTCCTATGCCGGGTCCAGGTTGGGTCTAGGTATCAGGTAAATGTGACAGTGCTAGGTATGGGCTCCATATTAGCCTACCCTAATGTCCAAAATCAGCCTACAAAACTTTATCTACGCAAGGATTATTAAAACAAATATATCTCTAATACTATAATGTGAGAGTTATAATTATGTAATTTATAGACAAACTGTAATTTATAGACAATCAACCATCTAATCTCAACCACTTATTTTTAAGAACTTTTTTAATGCCATTTTTTGAAACTAATTGCAAAAAGTGGACAGTTGCCAAACTATTTGCGTTCATGGACTCAACAACTAAACTCGTCATTCAAAATGAAGAGTTTAGTTATTTCACGCTCGCCGTTGGGACACGACGAGTCTAGTATTAATTTTATTAGATACTCGTTGTTCCCAATGATGAGTTTAGTTTTAAAAAAATTCAAAAGTAACTCGTTGTTCCCAACGATGAAGATATTTGTATTGGATACGCTGTTGGGAACGACAACTGTGAAGTTTTTCACATTTCCCAGAGAGTGAAAACTCTCTGTTGGACTTGGTGAAATTTTCAAAAGAACTTCATAGCATAGCTCGCTGTTCCCAACAGCGAGGATAAATATACTACACTCGCCGTTCGGAATAGCGAGTCTACTTGTAACGCCCCAAATACCAAAATACGGTAATTCGTAGCTCAACAGGATCTACACTTCACTTCGTACAATTTTACAAGGAATTTAAAAAAAATTACAACATTGTTCTTTTACAACAATAACGCAGTGGAAAATAAATGTAGTACAACAGGACAATTTTAACAATTTTGGCATGCAAGTAAACATCCGCATCAAATTCATCTTTACATCTTCTTGTAAGTTCCAAGACCTACATATGAAATTGTGGGCACGTCAGTTGCTTGCAACCGACGCAATATTATAAACAGCAATCCTCTCTATACTGTATTATAACGAAATCTCTTACTTTAACAATCACAAACTTGAATGCATATAAAAGTGTAAAAAGCGACAATCTTAATCATGTTAGTGTATGATATGACTTAATGCCTAATGCAGATGTTATACTACAATGACACTAATGCATACTTGTTCGGATTCTCTGCATCTCATACTACATAGGTCCGAGGGCAAGCACCTAGGTACTCCACATTAAAGGGTTTAATCTCTCACCATGATAACTACCCAGTAATAAAACAAAGTTTATGCATTCCACGAGTACGGATTCCAGTCCCGAAGATCCACCGCCCGACTATACAGAATCCTCGTCGTGCGAATATCCCGCAAGTGTCCTTTTAGCCCTGGTTTACGAATATATACTGGAGTACGACCTACTATCCGCCCGACTAACATGATCCCGGAATCCACCGCCCGATCAATCATAATCCCAGATTTAATTAAGTCTTGCCTCCATCGCAAGCAATCACAGTCCTGGAATCCACCGCCCAACTGGGTCTATAGTCCCAGAATCCACCGCCCGATTATATAGAGGTCCTCCACATACGTTTGCCCAAGTTTACTACATCTTCACTTAGTGCCTAATTATTAAGTTTGAACATGAATAAATTATACTACTAGAGCTAGCTTATCCTTCTACCGGTCTTACACAAAAATATACCGAGAATGACAGTCCATATTGGCCACTTCTCAAGTCAATTATTCATTTTCAACACTTGTCGGTACCTAGGTCTCATTAAGCTTCTAGAATCAACATCTTTTCATGTTCAACAACTTGGGGTACTCATACCCTTATAACTAATGTTCATGTATTCATAGTTCATTCAAATTCTTTCATTCATTCTTATTTATTCATCAACAAGTACAATATCGACCTATTCATTTTCACAATACACTTTTCATATTCATCAAAACCTTCTCAATACAATTTAATGAAGATTAAAACATAATCTCTTAAAATTCATCATTGAAAACTCATCTCATCATTTTCCTTTGATTTATTTTATACCAAATCCTAACATCATTAGCCACATATATATATATATATATATATATATATATATATATATATATATATATATATATATATATATATATATATTTCTTGAGTTCACATCTCATCTAAGCATGAATATGATCTTTATTTTTCCAAAATATATATTAAAACAACAGAAAAATATTTTCAATCACTTCGTTTAAGTATCATTTGCAAAACAGTAAATTCAAAGTTAGAAAATTGTATTTCATGCTATTTGTAAAAAATCATAGAAAATTATATACGTCATGAAACTTTGCATTATTTATATCAAAATAAAGGTTCACAAGTATACTATAATTTCTTAGTTATAAGTTTCCTCAAAATACTGTATCTATAACCCTGAATTCTTCAAAATATACAGTAGGGTCGAAATACTGAAATACTGCTACTGTACAGTCTTGTAAATTTCATATAAAATTCAATTCTTTCGGAAAATTTGATTTCTTGGACTTTTTAGAAATTTTAACGAGTTTACTACAACTTTTTAGTTCTGACTTTTCTCAAATTATTTCATTTACAATGCTGAATTGATTAAAAATCGAAAGATGAATTAGTAACTTCGTGTAGAAATCTATATTCATATCATTTAATCTAATCATGATGTACTACCATGCAATCAAAAAACATCAATCAACTTATTTTCATGACAATCTATCAACTAGCATACATTTTTATTCTAAATATTAACATTACAATTTAATCACTACTCATATGCATATCAATTTTATATATCAATTTACCTACACATGCATGATACTATAATTTAGAAAGTTCAAGAAGACACCCACCTCAATGAAGATTCTAATGTAGAAGAAGACTCCTAGAAGTTTCTCCTAGCTCCAAGAATGGGACTCCCTTCTCCTCTTAGCAAACTCTCCTTCCTCCAAGCAAGAACTCAAACAACTCTCTCTTTCTTTTCCTCTCTTTCTTATCTTTTGTTTCTTTTGATCTTTGGTGCAAGATTATGAAGAAAAGGGGATGTTATTTATAGAGTTAAATGGGTGAATGAAGAGATACCCATTACCCAAAAATAAATTGTAACACTCCACAAAATTAAAAATGACAATCTTGCCCTTGTGTGTAATGCATGTATATTTTGTTTTCACTACGTATTTGGATTTTTGTCTGTTTATGCATTCTCAGTATTGATTTTATCTTATTTGAGTCCACTAAAATATAATATTTCAATCTCTGTATTTTACGTGCTTTTTACGTGTTTTCGATGCACGTGTTTTCACCGCTACGTGCAATATTTTCTATGTATTTAAATTATTTATTTTATGTATTCAAATCTATTTTATAAAACGGAAATTCATTTTCTCGCATTCTGATCTAAATACTTTTCTACGTGTAATGCACGCGTTTTCTACGTACGTAGCAATTACGTCGTAAAATTAATAAATATATATTTTTTATTGTATTTTTATTATCTTTAACATTCTTCTGTTGATAAACGTCGAATTTCGTGCACGTATTTCGGTACGCGTATTTGAGCGTATCCATTTTCAAAATAAATTTTGGAGTGCGTGTATTTATTTTATTTGTGCATAATGCATTTTAGATTTTTAAAGTAAACTATTTTTACTTACAAAAACAGTATATATTATATATATATATATATATATATATATATATATATAGGGGTCGGTTCGGGTGAGAACCAACCCTGGGGTGAGAACCTAAGGGCCTATCCCAGCCATTCATCTGTGTAATCTTAACGGTCAAGATTTTTTAAAATTAAACAATAAGATTAATTATTTTTTGCATTAAGATGTCAATCCCTTTAATTAAGGGATGGGGACCGCGTAATAAAAGGAATAATTATAAATTGCCTTTTTTTGTGTGCGACGGTTAAGGCAAATTTGGTCAAACTGGAGAGAGAAATAATTTATTCCCGTAAAATATTGGAGAAGATTTTGTTTCCCAAATTAATAGCAACTGCAGAATCATTCACCATTTCGTTCCTTACAGTTACTGTTTATTACAGTTGCTATTTATAATTATTACAGTTGCTATTTAAGCGTTCAGGTATTGCTGTATAATTATTTCAGTTGCTATTTATAATTATTACAGTTGCTATTTATAATTATTACAGTTGCTATTCGAGAAGATTTTGTATCCCAAATTAATAGCAACTGCAGAATCATCACCAATTCGTTCCTTCACCAATTCGTTCACTATATAGCAACTGACTGTATTGTAAGTAGATACAACTAGTGCATATTTTAGTAGGAATATATATATATATATTGTTTGTTTATCAATTTGCAAACTTATGTTGTACATGCTGTCAGTTTCCATATAGCAACTGAATGTTTTTTGAATAGAAACTAACTGCATTGTACGTAGCAACAAAAATTTCATATTTAGCAACATTGTACGTAGCAACAAATGTTGTTCATCCTGATGAAGATTGTGGTTCGGCTGAAAATAAAATAAAAAAGACAATATATGTTGCCTAATAATTTGTGATCTACATTCCTTTTAAATAAAATAAAAAAGGCAATATATGTTGCCTAATAATCTGTGATCTTTCATTCCTTTTATTACGCGGTCCCCATCCCTTAATTAAAGGGATTGCCATCTTAATGCAAAAAATAATTAATCTTATTGTTTAATTTTAAAAAATCTTGACCGTTAAGATTACACAGATGAATGGCTGGGATAGGCCCTTAGGTTCTCACCCGAACCTTCTCCTATATATATATATATATATATATATATATATATATATATATATATATATATGCATGATGACATATGGTAAAAATATGTGAAAATGTGTACATGAATGGGGGCCCACAGATGGAAAGAAAACAACACAAATGTTGTTGTGAAAAGAGTGGGCTGATGACGTCAGCCCATTGGTATGGACCATCCACTGTTGCCTACACTACATACCCATACCATTTAATCTTGTACATATGTACATGTAGTCAGAACTAAATGCATGCATGAAGAGTTGATATGGGTCTTTACTGTGCTTTCTATTGTTGGCCGGTTGGGATATGGAGGAGTAGGCCGGTTTTGAATTTGTAGAGATGGGAGTTGGGTTTTTGAAGAGGTGGAAATGTGAAAGGTTGGGGGTTTTGAGAGTTAAGAAAATGAAGAGATGGAGATTAATTGAGTAATTTATTAGGTGTATAATTTTGCACTTTCACTACAACCGGAGAAGGCTTCACCGGCGGTTTTTAATGGCTTCACCGGCGTTTATAAACGCCGGTGAAAACCCTACCGGTGCGTTGAACAGCGCCGCACCAACCACCGGCGGTGCGCGTGCCGGGCTTTGGTGGCCAAACTTCCCCGGCGCTTCCACAACCGCCGGTATATGCGATACATTGGCCGGCGCTGCTAAAAGCGCCGGTGAAATCAGTTTTTTATTTTTTTTTTTAAAAAGAATTTAAACCGAACCGCCGGGGTATATATATAAATAATATAATTTTTTAAAAAAATTTGAAATAATTTAATTTTTAGAAATGTTCACCGGCGTTGTGTAAAACGCCGGGGTTGTTTTGAATTTAAAAAAAAAATCCAATTCAAAATCTGTATATATATGCAGATTTTTTAATATATGCAGATGTTTCTAGTAAACCCAAATTTATATTCAAAATTTTACACGCACACCCATGGAAATGAACAATAAAAAATTTAGCTAACAAAATTCATTATATTTTATACTGATCAACATACACAACTTCAGAAGTTTAAAGTTCTGTATCTGTGTGTTTCTAAATTTTTGCCTAGTTTCTGCTCTTGGCATCACTTTGTTTGCTGCTAAAAGCTAGACATATAGTAATAAAGCATTATATATATATGCTGACTGAGTTAGAATTTATTTTTTGGAAATCAAGTTAAACAAAGTTAAGATGAAGTAATGTGAAAGTGAACATATGTTTTTGAAGGATGGAATATTATTACATTAACTATTCATTTAGTCTAACCTAATATGATGGTCGTTCATTCAAAAACTTCTCTAAATGCTGCAAATTTTCTGAAAGGCTCGTCATTTTATTTTGAGAGTTTATGTTTCCAGTAGAATATCCAACATTCCTACTGAAAAGCCTGATACTACCAATAGCTAAAAACAGTACCAATACCAAGATTTTAACTGCTACTCAAAGCTCCAAGCATGTGCCGGAAAGCGCTTATCAGGGGTTGGATAGATTATCATGATAGATAGTGGGGTTAGCATTGTTTGATTGAAAACATTCTTTCAAGAATGTGGATGGTTTTACTGGTTTCCTGAGAAGCATAAATTGTCTACATAAATTTTGGTTACATTTTTAATTTGTAGTGATAAGTTATGAAGCACAAGCCCCTGCTTTCAATGATGTATACGGCACGAAAGTTTTATCACCATTTGAATATTATCCTTAGATTTCTTAGACAGTGGGGAGTACATAATTGTATTGTCAACATGTGTGCAGATTATGGGATTGTTAGCATCCACCATATTGGGATCTTACTTATGACCTCGAAAAGTCACTTGATTTCTATCAGAACCTTTTGGGTATGTCTCCGTCAATTTCTGATGATTTACATAAACTTTGTGTTTTTTTTCTTCTTCTTTTTAACAAATTGATTAAATTATGTACTACTCCAGGTCTTAAAATAAATGAAGCAAGGCCAAATGGTAAGCTACCATATGTTTATAAAGAAACTGAAGTTGTACAATACTTAACTTTGAAAGCTTATAGTATGAACAAATATAAATAAAAAGTGGAACGTAGACAACACCCAGATAGATTGAATAACTTAAGGAATACACTAAATTAAACTCAATTTCTTTTCATAGTTTGACAGATCCAATAATACCCGTTAATTTTGGTCACAAAACATGGATATTCTATATGCAGATAATATCAACATTTGCTTATGAAATACACAAATTCACTCCATTTACATCAACATCCCTAATATCAAGCAGTTTTCTTAGCAGGCTTTAGGCTTTATATCTGAATTAGGTGAATAACAACTGATGAGTCTTTAGGCTTTAGATCTGAATTAGGTGCATCCTTCTAATTTTTAAAATAAAATTAGAAGGATGGACATTAGCCAAAGTCAAAAGTCAGAAATTAGGTGCATCCTACTAATGCTAATTGTTCATTTATTTGTTTGTGCATCCTTCAAATACAACAAACCCTAATTAGTCCACATTATCAAATCCCAACCCATTCTCAAATCGCAAAATACCCCTAAATCACAGATTATTCAGCACAAAATCCCAAACAATTTCATTACAAAATAAAAAATTTATTAAAAGTTGAAAATAATCATACCGGAGATAAGAGAGGGTTTGAGAGCTAGAGAGAGGGGGAGAACGATGGCGTACGGCGGAGGAGCACGGTAGGGGCGCACAGCGGAGGAGACGAGCGATAGGGTTTGAGCGATAGGGGATTTGGGTAGCGGCGGTGAGAAAACCAGCAAGGAGATTTGGAGAGGGTGACGCGCGAGGCAATTTGGAGAGGAGATTTGGAGACTAGGGATTTGGAGAGGAGACGAGGGATTTGGAGATTTGGAGGAGGCGAGGGAATTTGGAGATTCGGAGGAGGCGAGGGGATTTGGAGATTCGGAGGAGTCGCGCGCGAGGGTGTTGGAGAGAAGAAAATTTCGCGCGTCTAAGGTTTTGGACGAAATGGAGAAGGAGGGGATTTTATTAAAAGAAATTATTAAATAAAAAATCTGCGGTTATGGGGAGATTAAAGGGTAATTAGCTAATTACCCCGGCGCTTCTTATACAACGCCGGGGAATATATGCTAACCCCGGCGTTTAGTATAAAGCGCCGGTGAATCAAAGTATTTTTTTTTTAATTAATTCGTCCCCGGCGTTTAATCAAAGCGCCAAGGTAAAAATGCCACTGTAGGGTAATTAATTTGTAGTGTTTGAACCCTAACATTGTCCTATAAATAGCACCCAATTCTCCTTCTCTCTTCACACAAAAAATAATCTAAGAGAAAGAAAAAGAAAGAGAAGAAGAGTGTTTTTGTGCTTTGGAGTGATCTTGCTAGGAGAAGGAGTTGCTAGGAGCTAGAAGTTGGTTCCAACTTTCTCATTGATTTCATTCTTCACTAGAGGTGGGTGTTCTCATGCTTTCTAATTTTAGAACTATGCATGTTAGTAATAATAAATGAGTAGTATGGAAATTTTGATATGATAAAGTAGAACAATCTATGCTATTGGAGGTGGTGAGAATAGGAGTGAATCATGTTATGATTAGTAGATTAAATTACAACATGTTAGTTGGTAAATGAGAAAAGAAATAATTGATTATTTTGCCATGCACTAGTATACATAAATGAAGAAATAGTTGATAGTATGAATCATTGTTGACAAATGAGTTTTGTAAAAGTGAATTTGATACTATTGAACTCCTTTGATTGTTTAAAAAATTTATATATATGTGTTACATTTGATTAAATAGAAATTCATGTTTATTAGTAAGAAAAAACTATTTGAAAGTTAGTTTTTATTTTCTAAAATATGGATTATTAAATCAGTGAGTTACTGTTAGAAACTAACTCAATTTTTATGGAAAATTTTGTAAAATAAAAGATTAGATCAAGATAGAGAATTGAGTTTTATAAGAATATGGATTAATAGGGGGCTTGAACAAAAGCCTATAAAGGGACTTTGTACCGATGAACGCATCTGGCCTAGTGGTCTAGCGTTGCGCTAGTCTCTTTGTCAGCCTGGGTTCGAATCCTGTTAAGCCCATCTTTTTTTGTCTTGTTTTTAATACATTCAGAACCCAAGAATGGGTATAAGAGCATTTCGGTAAAGGATCTGAACACTAAGTCCAATGGACTGATTTGGCTAAGGGGGTTTGAGTTGGGCGTTGGCTGTGTGTTTCGGCCAGTCACGGGTTCAAAACCCAGGGCCACCATTTTGATTCTTTTTTTTATTTTCTTTCATATAATTGAGTTTTGAAGTGAAAAAGTTTTAGAAATAAACGCTATGATCGATATAAAATATTAAGAGATAGTATAAAGTTCTCTTGTATATTTTTGAAGTATAAAAATAGAATTTTGTGAATAGAACTTTGTAGTGAAGAAAAGCAAAGCATTAATTTGTGAAGTGATTTTGAGGAGATTATACTTTTATTTTGTTTAATAAATATTTGAAGTGAATTGAGACATTGTAAGAGTTTGAATTTGTTAAATAAAATTTCATGTGATAAAGATGTGTTCTTGAAAGAAATTATTTACTTATAGAGATTATGAATGAATAACTAGATCATGATTAGTGTCAAGACTAAAAGAATGATTACTTTGTGGATAAGTGCTAAGACAAGTTATTGATCATTTGTGAATAAAATTAAAGGTGAAGATATCTAAGTTTAAGACATGTTTATTGAAGCGTATGTGTACCCATGGTTTCTTGTACATGAAGAAGTTTGTGATTTAGAGTTAGTAAGACCTCGGGTACCGGCACTATTGAATTGAAAAGTGTTTGAGATATATTTTGAGATATGGCCATGGAGCTATCTCGTATTTTGTTGATTAAGTCTGGTAGGAGGTAAAACTAATTCTAGGCTTGAAAATTTATTCATGTCTTGAACTTAATGATTAGGCACATAAGTGAAGATGTAGTAAACCTGAGCAAATGTAAGTGGGTTGCCTCTATATAGTCGGCGGTGGAATCCGAGGCTATAGACCCAGTTAGCGGTGGATTCCGGGATTGTGGTTGCTCCGTGGGAGATGGGCTTTTATTTTTAAATCCGGGATTATGAGGATGGGTCAACGGTGGATTCTGAGATCTTGAGTAATCAGGCGGATAGTTTGCCATACTCCAATGTATATACGTATACCGGGGCTAGATGGGCACTTGCGAGATGATTCGCACGATGTAGGATCTGTTATAACAGTCAGCGGTGGACTCCGGGGCTGTGATTCAAATTCGTGGAATGATCTAAATCTTGTCTTATTAATGGGTAGTTGTCATGGCGAGGGATTGAACCCTTTATTGAGGAGTACGTAGGTGCTTGCCCTCGGACCTATGTAGTATGAGATGCATAGAATCCGAACAAGTGTGCATTAGCGTCATCCTAATATAAAAATGTGCGCATTAGGCATTAAGGCATCGCATACACTTACATATTTAGCGTAGTCACAATTTAACACTTTATTGTTCATTCAATTTTTTGTGGTTTGTTAAAGTATTGAGATCGTTATATGTACGGCATAGAAAGGATGACCAAATATAACATTTTCGTCAGTTGTAAGTGACTGACGTGCCCACAACTTAATATGCAGCTAATGGAGTTTTGTGAAGAAGTAAAGATATTATGATGCAGTTGATGACTTACATTGTTAAAGTTGTACAAGTTGTATTTTATTTCATTATTGTATTTCTTTTATTCTTCCGCTGTGTAAACAAAATGTAAAGAACTTTGATGTTGTTGAAAAAGTTTTAATTTCCTTGTAAAATTGTACGAAATGAAGTAAAAATCCTGTGAAATCTCGAATTCGATCTTATTTGGAATTCGGGGCGTTACATAAATAGCCATTAACAAAATTAATCACTCACTCATCATTACTATAGAAACCCCCACATCTTCTCATTCCTTCATGAATTGACCAACTCTCTCATTCATTTGTTTAATTATTTGTTTATAGCCTAAATTATATACTTGTTACATGACAAATGTAGGATTTAAAAGTGTTTATTTAAAGTAGAATAACTTAATGAGCTTCTTCTTTTTAATGAATTTCTAGTGGGCTTCCTCTAGTAGGCTTGGTTTATTTTTATTTATTTATTTTAATGAGCTTCGAGTCTTCTATTTGACTTTTGGGTTCTAATAGATAACAAAAAATAAAATAAATGAAAGGAAATTATGCATAACTCTATATAAATTTTAGAATAAAAATAATGAGATGAAATTACACTTGCGTTGCATGTGTAAAAAAAAAAAAAAATGTATTCTTATTTAAAAATTTAATACGGGATGTTACACTACTGGGTCCCTATTTCACTTACCTGACTCAATTCAACTCTTCTCTCATCACTCTCTCTCTCTCTCTCTCCTCATTCCTCTCTTCGGGGTTACATCAACCCAAAACCCTAGCTTCCTTCTTTCTGGCATTCATAAAGGTGAGGTTAGGGCTGCAATCGAGCCGAGCCGAGCCGAATACCTTCAGGCTAGTGCTCGGCTTGTTTATGAAACGAGCTCAGTTTTGAGCTCGAGCTCGGCTCGAGCTCGGTTCGAGCCGAGCTTTGAGCGTATTCGAGCAGAATAGCTCGCGAGCTTAGCCTAAAAAAAAACTGAAGCTCGAGCTTGGCTCGTTTACGAAACGAGCTCAGTTTTGAGCTCGAGCTCGGCTCGAGCTCGGTTCGAGCCGAGCTTTGACTGAGCTCGAGTCGAATAGCTCGCGAATAGCTCGATTCGTTTGCAGCCCTAGGTATGGTGATCTTTTTCATAGATTCCGAAGTACTCTCATCCTTCTTTCCTTCTCAGAATCAAGACTGTCATCTCCAAGACTGTCATCTCCATTTATGTTTCATATTTTATAATTTGAAACAATAGAAACAATACATTTATGGAGATGACAGTCTTGATTCTGAGAAGGAAAGAAAAATGAGAGTGTGTATATATATATATATATATATATATGTGTGTGTGTGTGTGTGTGTGTGTGTGTGTGTGTGTTGAAAAAGTAAAACAGTGGCTATTTGAAAAATAAATATATGTATGATGGCATTCATGTAATAATGTTGAAGTAGAATAGTGTAGGTGGGGGCCACGTTGGTTAACAGCAAAGTAGTTTTGTTGATATTGGCTGATGACGTGGCTTTGGAAAAAATGGAATAATACCACATCGGAAATTAACATGAATATAATAATATATAAATATAATTTCTATGATCAAGAGTCACCAATTCGGTTAACCACATTTTGAGAGGCAGCCTGTGGTGGACAGTTGTGCTACATAGTATCTAATTTGTCTTACAAATTGTATAAATTGTCTGAGCTATGAGCAGGTGCGTTACAAATGGTATCAAAGCCGACTTTCGATACCGAGTGTGGGTAAGAGTGGACGAGATGTATGCCTGAGATGGAGCTTGTAACGCCGCGAATCCCAAATACACTGAATTCGAGATGTTCTTCAGGATCTTTTCACTTTCTTTAGTACAATTTTACAGGGAAATTTAAACTTTTCATCTTACATCAGAGTTTACATCAATATTACACTTTTCTTTTGCACAGCGGAAGTAAAATACAACAATTAAATAAATGTACAACAACATGGTACAATCTTTCAGCATCCATTCCTCTTTAACATGTCATTTACCTGCATATAAGACTGTGGGTACGTCAGTTTATTCAACCGACGAACATTATACACGGCCATCCTCTCTATGCCGGAAATAGTATAACTCACCTTTTCATATTTAGCAAACACAAACTTGTCACATTTCAAACTAAAGGGACTACCCTATTGATGTCGTGTTGTGATTGTGCACTTAATCCTTAATGCATTTGTTTATGTTACATGACACTAATGCGCACTTGTTCGGATTCTATGCATCCCATACTACATAGGTCCGAGGGCAAGCCCTTATTCGTTCTTCATCTTGATAGGGTTCAATCCCTCGTTATGACTTAATCTACTACTGTAACTACGGTAAGTATCCTAGATGTCTTCCGACCTACGAACTCATAGGCACTCTGGAGGGAATCCCATCGCTGACATGACTCATCATGCAGACATCCTGTGGTAATTCAGCTCTCACCATAGACATGACACCACCCGTAGTCTTCAAACATCCCACGAGCGTCGCCACCGGGACGGTACTCTGGAGCAGTATCCTCACCCAGACTCGTCATGGGAATTCCTGAGATACGCTCTCGCCGCTACCCAATAGCCCTCATACTCAATGTTTTTCTCTTACTTTCATCACATCTTCACTATGTACTAGTCCTTATTTTAATAGAATCATGAATAAAAATCAAAGTTCTAGAGTTAGCCTCTCCACTAAACCGGACTTATCCATTTATACAAACGTGACCAACCTTGGTCTTTCATTTCAATAATTCATTTCATTTTCTTTCCAACTGCCGGGGGAGACTTAGCTACTCTTTCAATTCAATTCCAATTCACAATTTCCACATTGAGTACTTAAGACTCATAAAATTCATATTCACAGCCAACGAATTTCTTTTTCATTAACATGATCTCTAATTCCTTCATTAATCCATAATCGTACTTGAACTCATGCACTTCATAATTTCACATTTGAAATTCACATCACTAATGAACATTCATACTTCATATTTTTGCACATTATTCTCAAGTGAGAATAAATAGTATTATGTCACACAACAAAGTTTCTTTTTGCCAAATCACTTTCTAATACTCCATTTCAATTTATTCTTATAAGCTATCATTTTTCACAAGTGTATATTCTAGAACCATAGTTCTAGTTGTGTACTTTATTCACAAACCATAGTTTAGCTCTTTCAAATAATGCCCAAATCATCTTTATAAAATTCCTTACATTTTTATGAGAATAACCATATTTTTTTTCACAATTTTTGAACGTCTAGAAACCCAAAAAAAATATTTTTATATATATGCCGAGGGTGAGAATCGAACCCAGGCACAACGGAAACAAAGCCAAGAGCACCCGCCGTTCGGCCGAACTGTGCTAGCGTTATAAAGGGGGTCAAAATAGTATATATCCCTTTCGGTCGGTAGTTATATGTTTACAAAAATTTGTGGAATATATATGCGGCAACAGGGGTTCGAACCGTTCAACCCAGAGAAGCCAACCGCACACAGTGACCGCCTGAGCTACTAGCTCAGGTTGTCACAATATAAATTAAAAGCTTTTTGAACCATTTAGCCACTGTTTGTTAAAATACTCGATATTCAATTTATCTTGGTTCATATTGCCTTTGTAAAAAAAAATACTGAAAATTTCCAGATTAAATTCCCCTCACCTGATCTTCATATCAGCAAGTGTAAAATAATTTTTTGCACAAAAAATATATTTTTTCGCACAAATCAATGAATTGTTCATCAAAACTACTATATCTTTCTTTTTCGACATTGAATAACAATAGGTCTTCAAATCTTTTCATTCACAATTTTCTTACATTAATTTACTGTTATTAATCTCTTATTCAACATACATATCTATACATTTTTTTTGGATTTATCCAACCCGACAAAAATATCTTTTCAAAAACATAAATTAGCACTTAACACAAGTACTAACTTTTACATATAATTAGTGATGGTAATAAATGTATTTCCTTTAAATCAACAATACTTCTAGTCCAATCATGCACATCACAAATTATATAACTACTTATCCATTAACAAGCTCACAACTCAAATATTCAAAAAGAATTACTCTTTCAAAAAGCGTGCTCTTTCTTAATCAATTTCATGCTTTCAATTTTCAATTAAACTAGCATTCTCATTCGTATTTTCAAACATCAATTCTAGCATCATTCTTAAGAAAATTGAATCATTATCATTCATTTATTCCAATAAGCATGGAGAATTCTACACACAATTTAATTTAATGCTAGAATCACATACAAATCAAACACCACATTTCAATCAATTCGTAAACCAACTTCTCAATTAAAGTGGGTTCTTATTAGTATTTTTCATGCATAATTTTGATAGTTAAATCTACCATGGATCCCTATATTAGAAATATGAAAGGTTACCCACCTTGTATGGAGAGAAATAAACAAATTTAGCAACACAAGCCCTTTGCGACGAGATGCACAAGCTCCAAGCCACCAAGCAACCGAATGCTCCTCTCCTTGGAATGATGCCGGCCTCCTCTCCAAGCAATCCCACACAAACACTCACCTTTTTTTTAACTCACACTATTACTAAAATAAGACTATAGTTTGGAAAGATATAATTTGCATATGAAAATAGCCATGGGAGGGGGGTATTTATACTAGAAAACAAGTGAAATGGATGGCTAGGATTGATTAGTTGGTTGTAGGATGGAGGGCCAAGATTAGAGTAGGAGTTATAAAAACTACCCACATCCACAAAACCACCTCCATGAACACCATGTCTAATTTCAAAACTCCCTCCAAAAGCATGCCAACCGGCCTTGGAAAGGGTGTGCATTGCACGTGTACGTGTAGTGCACGTGCATGCAACTAGGCTCAAATTTGTACAATTTAATTTGTACAAAAATAAAATAGTTATAAAATAGTCTTCTACATGACAAGTTTAAATAAAAATAGTTTAATCCATGGGCTTTATTTTGGGCCAAAATTGTTATTTAAAAATAAATACAATAAAATACATTTTGGGCTTTAAGAAAAGGCCTTTTCATTAAATTAAAATAAGACTTTCTATTTATTAAAGAAAAGGGCTTTTGTATAAAATAACTTGAGAACACATATTTAAATATTTATACACATCTAAATAAAAATAATTCAACCAAAATATTGCACGTGCACACTACGTGCAAAAATAAAATAATTTTTCATTAATTGAAAAATCAGGGTATTACAGAGCTAGCAGATGTACGGGTATGCCTGAGAGGGAGCGAGGTGGCGGCCTGAAATAATGGACCATCCGCAGAATTAGGGTACGGTGCAGCTAGCAGAATCAGGGTACTCCACTCCACATCGGCTAGAAAGTAGATCCTGTACTAGATTGTGCATGTCCATGCTTAGCGAGGACGCTGATTTCCGAAGGGGGGGCATGCGTAACACCCCATAATTTTCAAAGAGTAAATATATATATATATATATATATATAGGTGGCCCTTCGGTTGAGAACTAATTTGGTGAGAACTCCGTGAGAACTCAAGGAGTAGACCCCCCATGAAAAATCCGAACTGGCCATCTCGTTCTACACGCCTTAGATAGCATAACATAAAGAAATCACATAATTTGAAGTTCATTTTTCCATGATTTACATCATCGCAAAATTGTATGACTGAAAATTCTACTCCATTTGATGGATGAGCAAACGAACTTCAAATTATTTGAATTCTTTATGTTATGCTATCTAAGGCTTGTAGAACGAGATGGTCGGTTCGGATTTTTCATGGGGGGTCTACTTTGTGAGTTCTCACGAAGTTCTCACCAAAATTAGTTCTCAACCGAAGGGCTCCCTATATATATATATATATATATATATATATATATATATATATATATATATATATATATATATATATGTTGAAAAAGTAAAACAGTGGCTGTTTGAAAAATAAATATATGTATGATGGCATTCATGTAATAATGTTGAAGTAGAATAGTGTAGGTGGGGGCCACGTTGGTTAACAGCAAAGTAGTGCTGTTGATATTAGCTAATGACGTGGCTTTGGGAAAAATGGAATAATACCACATTGGAAATTAACACGAATATAATAATATATAAATATAATTGTTTATGATCAAGAGTCACCAATTCGGTTAACCACCTTTTGAGAGGCAGCCTGTGGTGGGCAGTTGTACTACATAGTATCTAATTTGTCTTATAAATTGTATAAATTGTCTGAGCTAGGGGCAGGGGCGTTACACTATAGCTTCAAATTTTATGGTTAGGATTGAGAACTCTCCAATTAGTTAGTTATAGTTAAAAATTATGTGTCATCTATGTTGATTGTGGCGACATTTCGGATGCCCACATAGTGTTTTATGAAATGTTCAATTGAGGGTGGACTGATGATCGTCATGATAATAAAGTAATTAATTTGTTCATTTACGTGTAGGTATGGAATACAAAATTCTTGTTTGGTGTTATTACGAGGGAGAAAGCTTTCATGACCCGAAAGTGGGATACAGTTATAGAGGTGCTGAATCAGAAGTAATTTGGGTTGATCGTAACATTAGAAAATATGAACTAGTGAATAAGATATATGAAATTTCTAGCTGGGATCGAGCTGAATGGATTATTACAATCCAAGGTCGACACTCTACATCAAAAGGTGAAGGGTAATATTTCATGGCGGTTCCCATAAACAACGATGATGCTCTTACAACAGTGATTGCACGGTCGCTTGATCCAAACTCTAATAGGACGGTTGTCGAGCTATATCTTGAGAAAATCATGATGCCAATTCGACAGTACAATGTTCTTCATACCCCAAACACAGTTGGTGAAGTCCCGACTCAAGAATCAAAGAACATCGTCGTTGTCTTGACAAATACATGTGAAGATTTGAGGAACATCGAAGATACATCCTCAGTACCAATTGTACCAAATAACACGGAAGACGAGTTGCCTGGTCCTTCTCAATTTATACGCGATTTGGTTAACAATGAAAATATGAGCGATAAATTTAATCGTGCATGTATGAACAACGATTTATTAGATATTGATGAGGAAAAAGAAGGTGATGAAGATGCGACAGGTGAAGAACATGAAGATGAAGAAGCTAATGTGGCTAATGTTTGTGGTGAAACACAAAGCAATTGTGAAGATAACGTCCAGTCCACTGAAGGTCGAAGGAACTCCCCTTCTCAACAAGAGTTTCTTGCACATTCGGAATGGGATAATGTGATCATGTAGGGGAAACGTTTTGTGCTTTCGAAATGTCAAGTCCTTCGACTCACCATTCCACACAAAATTCGACCGGTAAACGATATGCATCGTAAGAAGTGATGAGTCTATTGGACCGGGATTCCCGGTGCATCTGCATGTGTATGTGGTGTTTGGGGGACATCAATAGGGGTGTCAGTACCATCCTGCAAAAAATTTATAGTTAATATTCATCGATACTAGTTGGATGAAAGAGATATATATCATGGAGTTCAGAACTATAAAAAAAACAACTCTTACCACTGCAGGAGCTTTCCCCCGCTCGGATGCAGTAGGAGGATGGCGTCCAAAACCGCTATGTCGTGTCATTATAAGCCTGCAAAAAATGTTAGAGATAAAATTAACTACATTGCATTTTTCGGCTTGCCTCTTGACAATTCTTAGGCACAACTACTACATACAAATGCAATTGATCACAAACAAGTTACACTAACAAAGGTGGGGTCACCTACATTCAAATGTCAGCACTAATGCATTACATCGAACACCAAATGTGCATAACGAACAATTTGATCACTTACGCAATTTATCGAATACTTTATGTGCATAACATAAACCAAACCTTAACTTCAAACCAAACACAACCCCTATTCAATTCCTAACCTTAACCCTTACCCTACATTTAATTTAAGGTTAAAGCATAATCCTAATTCTAACCCTAACCATATCCAAATACATTGTATGAATCAAGTAAAAACATACCTTTATGTTGTCACTTGTGATAAAAAAACGAACGTAGTGGCTAAACATTTTTTGGGGAATGTTAGAGATTCCGCCAAGTGAACTTGTCATCCAACGATTGAGGTAGGAGACGATGATGAGAGCTAGGGTTTTTGTTCAATGAGGAAGGAGATGAATAAGGGTTAGAGAGAGATTTGGTGAAATGATAGTAGAAGTTAATGAATTCAGATGAATAAAGTGGTAGCCCAGTAAACACGCTGTTGAGAACATCGAGTTTAGCTATTTTTCCTTTCCTGTTGGGAACAGCGAGTTATTCTTTAGGAAACCAAAGAGAGTTTTCACTCTCTGGAAAATGTGAAAAATTTCACAGTCGCCGTTTCCAACAGTGTGACTAGTACAAAGATCCTCGCTATTGGGAATAGCAATTTTTTTATAAACTTTTTTTATTTAAACTAAACTCGTCGTTGGGAACAACAAGTGTCTAATAAAATTAGAACTAGACTCGCCGTGTCCCAACGACGAGCGTTAAACAACTAAACTTGCTATTTGGAACATTGAGTTTAGTTGTTGAGTCTATGAGTGCAAATAGTTTGACTATTGTCATCTTTTTACAAAAAAAATCAAAAAATGGCATTAAAAAATTCCATTTTAAAGTAGGAGTTATATTAACCATCTATTTATTCAAATTTTGCCAGTTACCATAATATCGTTAAAGTTCAAATTTATTTACGACATAATTATTTACAAAAGTGTCACTCATATAAAATAAAAATTGGTGCCACTAAGAATAATTTGTAAATAGCATGGTAAGGGTTTGAGATGGGTAAAGAGAACTCTTAGGTTCGAGGGCATACTAAATAAAGAAAAAAAAAAGAAAGAAATAAAGGCTAAATATAAAAAAAAGTACACAAAATTTTGGGTCAGTTTAAAAAAAGTACACAATAGTTTTTTTAGGCTAAAAATGAAAAAAACCACTTAAACTATCCCATATATGCAGAAAACCTCACTCACCTTTTTTTTATGCAGAAAACCACACTCAACTATGGGTGCGAAAAACCACATAATGACTCCGTTGGGGTTCTGTTATTTTTCGGTCACGTACAATACACGTGACTTACAAAATGACGAAATTACCCCCTTTATTCAGAACCCATTCTTAGGCTAAAATTGAAAAAACCCCCTTAAACTATCTCATATATGCAGAAAACCTTACTCACCTTTTTTTTATGCAGAAAACCGAACTCAACTAAGGGTGCAAAAAACCACCCATATAACAGAACCCTAACAGAGTCATGGTGTGGTTTTTCGCACCCATAGTTGAGTGTGGTTTTCTGCATAAAAAAAGGTGAGTGAGGTTTTCTGCATATATGAGATAGTTTAAGGGTTTTTTTTTTCAATTTTAGCCTTTTTTTATTTAAAAAAGGACACAATGTTTAATTTAACTCCACTGGGTTAGTTAGGGTTAGGGTTAGGGTTAGGGTTAGGGTTGGGTTAGGGTAGGATTTAAAAAAACTACTTTCATCTTTCATTTGTGTTTAAAAAAACCACATTCATCTTTTATATTTGTGTTTAAAAAAAATCACTTAACTAATCAGATGTTTAAATAAACCCCTGAACTAACCCTAACCCTAATTCTAACCCTAAGAGCATCCACAGTGGTTTGCTATAATTCTCAATTTGCCATATTATAGCAAACGTAGCGCTGCAACGGTTTCTCATTTTGCCATTTTTAGCAAACGACCTATATTCGTTTCTCATATTTGAGAAACAGAATAGCGATTCTCAAATTATAGAGGACGGGATATCATATCCCGTCTGATCTATTTTAATATATTCTAATCCTTTCAGACGGTACATCATATACCGTCTCTACTTTTTTTTATTTTTTTTTTAAAAAAAAAACTCCTCAGACGGGAGATGATATACCGTCTGAATCAGACGGGATATCATATCCCGTCTGTGAGTTTTTTTGTGTGTCTTTTTCTCTCTTTTTTTTTAAAGTAGATGAAGGGCCAGGATTCATTGATTAGGAAAAAAAAATAAAAAAAAGAACAATTCTCGGACGGGATATCATATCCCGTCCTTGAATTAAAGGGTCAGTGGACTAATTAATGCTGAGTGGATGGTTTAGGATTAGTAATTAGGTTAGGATGGTAATTAATTAGGTTTAGTTATTATTATATTATTTAATTTAGTTAATTAATTAGGTTTAATAGTTAATAAGTAATTAATTTTTTTAATTAGGTTTAATAGTTGAGACGGTATATCATATACCGTCTCACTCAATTTTTGAAATTTATGGTAATTTTTTAACAAACGACCACTGCAGCAATCTCCCCTATTTGCTATTACTGTTGTTGCCATTTTTTGACAAATGAGAAACACCACTGTAAATGCTCTAACTAACCTAGTGGAGTTAAATTAAACATTATGTTCTTTAAAAGAAAATTTATGTATTAATTTTTTAAACTACCCAAAATTTTGTGCATTTTTTTTATATTTAGCCAGAAAAAAATAATAAAGACAAGTCAAAATTCGACTTCTTTTCACCAACCGACAGAGTGAATCATGATCGGCCCCTTTATCCTCTCTCCGCTATAAAAACCCTACACCCCCCATCCCCCATTCCAACCCCAGTTCCCCAAAGTTCAAACTCAAGAAACCAAAAAAAATGGAAACGATCACCCACCGCACCGTCGCCGTCAACGGCATCAATATGCACGTCGCCGAGAAAGGCGCCGGCGCCGGCCGCCCCGTCGTCCTCTTCCTCCACGGCTTCCCCGAGCTCTGGTACTCCTGGCGCCACCAGATCCTCTCACTCTCCTCCCGCAGCTTCCACGCTGTCGCCCCCGACCTTCGCGGCTACGGCGACACCGACGCCCCCGCCGACCTCCGCTCCTACTCCATCTTCCACATCGTCGGTGACCTCGTCGCCTTGATCGACTCCCTCACTCAAGATCAGGTACTAACTTTATTTTATTTTATTTATTTTGTGTGTGGTGTTTTTAGCATGTATTCCCTAACAAATGTCTGAATCTCATATTTGCCCTCTACAAATGTGTATTTTCATATTTTCCTCCGATAATTTAGATCACATATCACATTTGCCTCTGTTTGTTCTGGTGAATAGCTGGAGCTCTGTTTGGTATTTCTATAAATAAAAAATACTTTCGCTGGAAAGTGGTTGTACCAAAAATAATGTTAGAAAGAATTATATTTAACTTTAAAATTTTTATAAGTAAAATTACTTTTTGAAAAGCTAAGCAACACCATTTTAGGTGCTGTATGAAAAATGCTAAAAATAGTAGTTTTTAAAAAAGAATTTTTGATTAAACACACTTTTATTTAACTTTGCTAAACACTTATTTTGAGCCTAAAAAGGTTTACATTACCCAAAAGCACCCACAAAAAGCAATACCAAACCGAATCTGAAAAAGAAAAGTTAACTTTTGGGACAGCTAAAACATGGTTAGATCATTGGTGGGGGATAAATATGAAAATACATGTTTATGATGTGTAAATATGAGATTCAAATATTTCTTAGGGGTACATATGTTGAAAATCCTTTTTTTTTCCCAAAGAATTTGTTGTTGTTGAGGTGTTGTTGGTTTTGGAGGTGTTTGTGGTGGCACATGATTGGGGGGCGATAGTGGCGTGGACATTGAGTATGGTGAGGCCGGACAAGGTGAAGGCAATGGTGGTGATGAGTGTGCCGTTTAACCCGAGGCATCCGGGGAGGAGGCCGATCGATTCGATCAGGGCGATTTATGGGGAATCTCACTACATGTGCAGGTTTCAGGTATGTTGTTGTTCTTGAGCTTAATTTTTTTTGAGGAAATTATGATGTAGGGTCTTTAGTCTGTAGCATAGTTGAAGAAAGGTCTCTATGTAGCTTTAGAAAGTTTTCTAAGTTGTGTAGCACTAAAGATTGGGTTTTAATGCGCCTATAAATAGCTCAAGTATGCTGTAACTTTGTGCTGTTCCATTATAGCATATGTTTTCAATGGTATTTTACGCTATAAGTGCTATTTTGTGCTAAGGTGTTTTTTTTTAATATAAAAAATTATGATGTGGGCTCTGTACTGTGGTTGTGCTGAATTCCTGAGAGTACATTTGTTAGCAGAGTTAAGGTTAGGATAACTCGAGTGTGATAGAGCTGTCTTTGAAAATCTCTCAGTTCTCTTAACTTTGCTCGTGGGGATCCAATTGGAGTTTAGATAAAAAAATAATAGTTGAGGTATGTTGACCTAGGAAGCACGGGAACTTCCAAATGGTCCACGTACCCGCGTATCGGGTGCCGGTACTCCTTGGGTACGCCTGGGTACGCACCCAAGGAGTACCCAATTTTTTAAAATACATTTTTCGCAACTTTTAGACACTTTTATGTTTAGATAAATGCATGGGGTCCTATTGTAATTTTAAAAGTTTGTTGTTTACAATTATGCTCAAACATAAAATAAGTCTACCCTAAGATTTGATAGTTAGATTATCCTTTCTTTTCTCCAAAATGCTCATAATTATAATGTATTCTTATAGTTATATGAAATTGTTTAAATGTTTGTATTTTTTAAAAAATAAATATTTTTATATCTATATATACAATATAAATTATTTTATATTTAACGTACCCACTAACACACTTGTATCCTACATTTTTGTAAAATCACGTATTCCCGTTACCCGCACCTCGTAGCCGTATCAGTGCTTCATCATAGATGTCGACTTTTTGAGCGTAGGTAGAGCTAAGATAACTGAACTTTGCTACCTCCACTTATAACTGAACTATAGTTGATCAAAGTTTCTTCTAAATAGACCCTGAATGAATTGTTTTCTTACCGGATGCACGTCTTTACCACATGCAAGTTACCAAATGGATAGGTAACAGATTCCCAGTGTTTGATATGTAATATTCGTGATGAAAAGGCAAGTGCAATGCATGTGGTATTGTATGTTAACCCATTCAGTTGGAGATTGATCAAATTATTATTTTGTGGTTAAGTTACTTCAGTATATGTATATCTATCTTGATATATGAATATGCTCAGTTGAAAAAGAGAAAATCTAATTGATCTAAGGAACTTTGGGTGATCTTATGATATCAAACTAAAATTGAAGTTTTTATGGGACAACTACATGATGGATCATGTTACAGGATTAGTGTTGGGAAAAACAAGTCTGATGAATTAGTGTAGCTGGATCGAGGATGTTGATGTGGATGAGTGACAAAGAGATATGTGAGCAGCTCTGGTTCATTGGAGGTTAAAATGAGGGAAATTTGTGTGAAGAGGGTTTGGGCTTGTGCTGTGAGACCAACTACCGTATTCCAGTTATAAAGACTGTTGGGATTGTAGTAAATGGAACATATAGGACTAAGGGTGGACCTATGCGTACTTATTGGGATAATCACGATGGGTAGTATAGTTGTAAGTTACTAGAGGAGTTGATCCTTACGAGGATGAAGGGTGGACCTATCTTAAATTAAAGGTTGTTTTGTTAATGTTGTGTACTTTATGAGTACTTTCCATTTCATATGAGATTCAGAATCATGGAGTACCACTGCAGGGTTTTCCTATTATCCTGTAACTATATCTAACACCAAATTCCATGGATTACCTTTTACGCCCCACTTCCCATTATACGAAAAATACGGGCTCGTAACTGAGGCCCAACGAATGATATATTCACATTATTCATAAGCTGTTATAATCAGCTCAACAATATGAAAATAAATACAACCACACAAGCAAATTTTATAATCACACAAGCATGGATAACATAAAATAAATCATGCAGTAGTCCATACATAACCAATATCCAGAAATAAATAACTGCGGGACAACATGCCCAGAATACAGAGTTTGCAATAAACAAATATAACTGAAAATAAAAACATAAATCTGTAAAGCAGAGTGGAATCCATCTCCGTTCTTCAGAACACCTGATCACTGATTCCTTTTGGCAGTTCCTCTTCCACTCCTGTATATTCATCAACTCGAGTTTGGGAAGGAGAATACCTGTTAGAGTAAGTAACGGGCCGCAAATAGTACAAACAAATGAACAAGGATAAGAATACAACAAGAGAATCAAGTATATGGGAACAAGTCATGAACAGGAAGATACAACATATAAACGAGGATCATGCAATTTAACTTATAAACGGGAATCATGAAACTGGTACTGAGCATGTAACATGTAAACAAGAATCATGAACTGGTAAACAGGAATACGGGAATCATGAAACTGGTACTGAGCATGTAACATGTAAACAAGAATCATGAACTGGTAAACAGGAATCATATACTTGTAAACAGGAATATACAGGTGTTCGGTGTCAAACTTAAGTCTATTCATTTAATCAATACTAGCTAATGCATGCAAACCTGCGTCCCATACCACAGATCGGGTGCATACAAGCATGTTAACGTTTAGACTCTAGTGGCGAATTATACAGGGTCAAGTACTCGGGAGTCATGTACTCATGTAATGGAGTCTAGAGGTGGCCCCTGTCATCCATGACGTGGTACTTAGTTCTACGTGGCACTTAGTTCCATTCGATGTGTAATTATGTATTCATGTAATGAAGTCTAGAGGTGGCCCCTGTCATCCATGACGTGGTACTTAGTTCCATATAACTTGTACTCTTGTATCATCATCACCGGAAACACGGGCTCCCCTGCCGAGTACAATCTCATATATCGTCCACTACTAGGTCTTTTTCTCAATACCTCGGCTTGTGATTCTTTTATAATAATTAAACATTGTACAACAACGTGAACAGTGTCAGGACATGATCAGGGAGACATTAAAGGCTATACAATGCGTGTAACGTGTTTCAAGTCGTAAAAGCAAAGAACAATAGATTTATGTATGAACAAACACAAGTCACAAGTCTGGGCAGGCAGACGTCACTGCACAAAGATCAACTTTTCCGCTGCCACAGGAAAGCAAATTCGGTTCCGTCAAGGGTTCTAGAAACTAGACTCCCTGCCGGTTCCAGTGCATATTTACACGATACAATATAAATAAAATAGATGGGTCAACCAGATAGTTCTTATTGGGTTTACTGCGTAGGCAGCAACTCAGCACGAGATTATACTACGTGAAATTCAATTAGAAACTTTATTAAATTCTCACAAAAATTTATGTTCAACTCCTGAGACCATTCAACAATAATTTCCACAACTTCCATGGTTAAATTCTTTGCTAAATATACTGATTGAATTATTTAAACATGGCAATGTGTGATTAAGCAGTGAATCTGGAATTATGACAGCACAGTGGTAAAATTAGAATAACTTGTAATCCGTGAGTCGGATTCCAAATCCGTCAGGTGTTCTGGATTCCTAACACCACTGTTTTAAATTTCCTTCGATACAGCTGAAATTTCGGCTAGCTTGCCAATACGAAATCACATATTTTATAATCTACACCGTTTTGGACCGAAATGTTTAGATTTCAGCCGTAATTACCGAAATATCGGTCAAAATATTGCCGAAATTGGTGAAATATCAGCCGAAATAGTCACAAATGTTATTGTGAATATAATGAAAAAAATTGTTTTGCTTTTTGCATATATGTCTTTCGATATAGGACCTTAAGCTAAAATAATGTGAGGATTTCGTATTACTATTATTTGTATATATGCAAAGTTAAGTAAGTTTATTAACTAATACATTTTTTCTAATCAATGCAAATTCAATTTAATTATATACTTATATTACATTATCTTCTATATTATTGTTAAATTATGCGGAGATTTACCGTAATTGATTCATGTCATTAGTTACATAATACAGTATTTTATATGATAAATGACATGTGGGAAATAATATCTTATTTAGCAACAAAAAAAAATTTATTGATTTTGGAAAATGAACATCTGATATGATCACACTTCCCCGAGATTTCTGTCGATATCTTCGTTCTGAGACGAAACACCCCGTGCCTAGATGAGTCCGAAATTCGAGATTTAAAACCATGCCTAACACAGAGGGCTATGACTTCTATTTAGATTCCTCCAGCTGGTTTTAACTTGTATTGGGTCGAAACTTGGGTTCTTTACTGGTCTAGTGTAAGGACAACATTATGGAGTCAAGTTCACTTCCATAAAATGGTCTGAAAAAACTTATTCAAGAATCTCATAAAAATCATATTACGACTCCTAATCATGTCTAGTAGTGTGCTGATGAATATCAAGTCTTAATTCATTTATTAACATGACATTTTAAATTGTGAAACATGATGTACTATAAGTGACAATCTGGCATGTGCAGACTCAGCAGTATGAAAAATCTCAGGACTCATTGTCTACAACTCTGAATCCGAATCCGTCAAATAATCTGGAAGCTAGATTCACAGAGCTACGACATTCATTTATCAAAATTTTAATTGATTTAAACTGCAACTAGGTCAAAACTGGGCTACAAGCTACAATAGGCGGCAGGACAACAACTTGCCGGTTCAATTTAAAGTGATTTTTACTTGTAAGCATATATAATTTTCGAAACTAGAATTCAACATGCAGTTATATATCGAAATCAGTAATGGGGTTTCTATTTGATCACATGATGAAGCTCATAATTCTACAATATTAATTTCGAATACAACCATCCAAGCACATACGAATTCAATTCATTCAATCACCTATTCATCTGCCTAAACATTCGAATATATGTTTCAATTTTTTTTGTTGCTGTGATGAATGCGGGAACGACAAAATCGCGCTTTTGATGGCGTTGAATCAGAGGCAAAAGGAATGGATTCGACCAATTATATATCAAATATCACGAAGCATGGATATTACACAAGTGACGAATTTCAACACGATCAATTTACTAAATGCGGGGATTCAAGTGAATTGCTTGTACGGAACGAAAAAGATGTACAAGGTACTTGCCTTTAATATGATGACGACGATTTCGATAATAATGAGAATAACAGGACAAGCGTCCCGACGGCAATACGTGCAACTACGTGCAATACACTGGACAACAAACACAGCAACAGCAGCAAGGCGAGAGCGGCACAACGTCATCGGCGATGACTGTGCAAGGGACGGACAACAACAATAGCAAGTGGCAACAGCAAGATGGGGGTGTCGACGGTGCTAGAGGACGACAGGGAGAGGGTCGTGCGGCGGAGGGGTGGCAGGTGGTTGTTGGTGGTTGAGTTGTTGGGTTGACGAGGCTCGAGTTGTGGCAGTAGGAGACTGCGGTGGCGAGGCGATGGTCGGGGGATGCTGGCGGTGCTGCGGAGGTGGAGGGCGATGGCGAGGATGAAGTGGAGCGGTCGACGATGAAGGGGATGATGGGGTAGTCAAGTGGTGGTGGAGCAACATCGACGAGGATGGTGGTCGGGGTGATGGATTTCGGTGGGAGGAGGCAGGGAGGATGAAGACGACGAGCAGATGGAAGAGAGGAAGGCGGGGCAATGACAGGGTGCGAAGGCGGTAGTGGAGGAGCAGGGGCATCGAGGGTGGAGAGCGATGAGGAGGATGGTGGGTTTCGGTGGTGGTGCAGGCTGAGGCGCGACGATGGGGAAGGAGCTGCAGGGGACGGCGCTCAGGTGGTGGCTCAAGCGGGAGGCGGCAGTGATGGGGTGCGAAGTTCAGGGGCGAGGAAGAGGGTGGTCGAGGACGGCGATGGAGGAAGTGGCGATCGAGGTGGAAGGTCGGGGGTGAGGTCAGAGGAGGAAGAAGATGGAGGGTTGGTTGGGGGGTTGTACAGTGAAGGTGAAGGGTTGCACAATGAAGGAAGGTGAAGGGTTGGAGGGGTTTACTGTTGAGATTAAGAAGAGGGAGAGAGAGAATATCAGGGGACTAATGGGGTAGTTAGGATTAGTGGGGGAGCGTGAGAGAGATTTGAGGAGGGGAATGCGTGAGAGAGAGTTGATCTGGTCAATATGCAGGTAGGAGGGGAATTGGGTTTGGATTAATGGGTTTGTTTGGGCATCCAAAAGAGATCCAACAATAAAATGAGCTTCAATAGATGGGCTCAAGATAAAATAATAATAATAATATTGGGCTGGGTTGGGCTTAGGATTTAGAACAATAAGTAGAGTGGGAGTATGGGCTAGGAATTGGGTTTCACGTGAAATTTAAAATAATCAATAAAATAATATGATTGTATGGATTAAAACTGGGTTTCAATAAATCAAGAAACAAGACTTGGTTTGGACTTCAAATAAATAAATAAAAGAAGAGAAAACAAGATTATAGTCTGGAATATGAAATTTGGTTTTAAATAAATATTAAGATGGATTTCAATAGGAGATGTACAAGGAAATGAATTCAAATGAAAGAAAGAATTTGCAAGGAAATTGAAATACAAGAATATGGAACAAGAAGGAATAAAATCTGTACAATCGGGAACAGAATAATTTATAGACAACAAAATACAAGAGAATAGAAGATTTCTGTATAAACGAAAACGGGGGTTACATTTATGAGAAATGAACCCTAAAGGAACTTAGTAATAATGAGCAGCGTCTCATTTACCAATGTTATAGTTGCAGTAGATTTCTCATGTCATGTGAACCTCAAACAATTGAATTATCCTTGTGTTTATATTGACAATAACAATACTCTTAGAAGTGTATTCAAGTGGTACTCAGAACTCTGTTGGGCACAAGTTATTATATCCATTTTATATTTGGTTCAGTTTTGAGTTCTTCCATGTTATCTAAATACTGTAGTTAATGACTCAGTGTATTTGTTAAGTTGTGTTGAGTTTATGTTTTGCATACTATGTCCAAGAAGAAGAGAAAACGGTGATGCGTGACGAGGTCAAAGCGAAAGTTGGTAGCGTGAAGCAAAGTGGCAGTAGTAAGTGGAGAAGCAACAGCTTGAAGGCAGCAGTTGATTGCCACTTGGGCGGTCGATTGCCACTGCTCTCTGGTTTGGATAAGCAAAAGATAGTCGACTGCACATATGGCAGTCGACCTAGTCGGGGCAGCAACAGTGAATTAGGCAGCCTTGATGATTCAATTAAAGTCCAGTTTCTTCTCCGAGTTAGATCGTACGTCTCTCATCGCATACTTATCTCTTCAGGAATATTGGACGACTATTGTATCAAGAATAACAAACTAGGGTTTCTCTAGATCTTTATATATACATTGTAACCATCTCCTTTAAGAGGTAAGAGTGAGTACATTATTGAAGTTAGTTTCAAAGGTTATTCAATTGTAAACAACAAGTATCTTCTGGTGATGCTTGAAAGATAGATAGGTCCTTGGTAAAAGTGTTTGTAACTTTTGTATCTTTCTCTAGTTGAATATCATCTCAGTTATTTCTCCCTCGCATTAGGGTTCGCCCAAATTGGGACAAAATTGCGTGCTTTTGGTGTGTTAGGTTTGATCTGTTATTTTGCTTAGTGGTTTATATTGATCGTGTACTCGATAAGATTTGGCACACAATTTCTAATAATTGGTATCAGAGTATCAGGTTCGTGGATTTCGAGTTCCTGGGAGAAAATGACAGATCATATCATGAAGATCAAGCGGTTCGGTGGTAAGATTAACATTGATCTCTGGAAGGTGAACATGCATGAAGCATTTGTTGGTCAGGTCTTGGATCTAGCCCTGGAAGAAGATAAAAGGAGACCAATCGGCACAAAGTAGGAGAATTAAGATGAGATATATTCAGAAGCCTTGGGTTTTTTTTAATCCGGATGTTATTGACGAGCAACGTCAGTGCAGCATTGTAAAGGGGATAAGCGAAGTGCGTCTTTAGGCAAGACTCAGAACTGACTACTCAGAATCGCCGTTGCATGATCGGATGTACCAGAAGAGAAAATTGTCGAGTTTCTCAATGAATAAAAGTATCACTCTTCTATATCGTACAGTGGATTTCAAAATGAAGTTATCTGAACCGAGGTGATCTAAAAGCTTCCAACCATATTTATCTGACTTGACAATCACCATGCTAGACCAAAAATAAGTTTTCTGTAGCAGGTGTGATCGAGGGATTGGAGGAGGATGCACTTAGGAAGGAGATTCAGAAATCAGCGGCTACTTTACAAGTTATATGGTGGTGGATGATATTTTGATTGGAAGAAAGAGTGCACGTAAGGGTGGGGTCCGTTGCCACCATTACAGAGGGATTGTGCATTACAAGAGAGACTGTTGCATATGGTTAAATCAGAGGGGTGCCAATGTGGTCAATGCTTAAGGGTGGCAATCAGGTCGGGTCGACTCGTGACCCGCTCGCTACCTGCTACGTTCAATCCGATCCGCGCTAGACCCAGTTTGGGTTCGGGTCGAACCCGGAAACCTAACCGGGTTGATCTGGTTTGAAAAAGAGGGTTTCAACCTGTTGAACCCGGCCCGTGACCTGTTGTCTCGGTCAAACCCTTTCGCGACCCGCCCTCGAAAACGCGGTTTCGACCCATTGGACCCGAACGGGTCAAATGTTCGACCCGCGGGTTGACCCGACCGTTGGCTGTAGCCAGTGGGTGTTATTTTTGGATTTTTTGGCTTTTTTTTGGGGTTTTTTGCCTATAAAAAACCCCTAAATCCAATCATTTTTTTTTTCACACCTTTCTCTCTCTACTACTACTACTACTCAATTCAATCAATTTCATTCATCAAAGAAGCAAGCAACAAAGAATTTACAATTTTGATCGTATCGAATTCGTGGTGATTCAACAACGCTCTCGACTACAAACTCTCCCAACAAAGAAGCTCTTTCTCTATTTTCTACGACTACCGGACTACGACTACGTTTACTACACTTCTCAATCGACTACGTCTACTTCTACTATTATTTTATCTTTCATATATTTATACGATTATTCCCGGAATACGATATCAAAATTCACAACCTTATCTACTCTTTATTTTGGTTGCGGTTCTATTTTTTTGTTACAAATTGTTTGTTGGTTTTTCGAGGATCATCACTTGCAGTTTTGTCGTATCCCCATATTGGTTTAGTAATTGCACATTAAATTGTAGAAGTTTGTGATATCTTTCATATTCGTGATAAAAATTTTTGTATTAGTTTTGATAATGCATCTAACAACAATGCTTCGATTAGTACATTAAAAATAGTTTTGAAATTTTTCATGTCAGATGTGCATGCCATATTTTGAATTTATGTATTCAAGATGCATTAAAAATAGCCGAACCATTTGTGTATAACATTAGAAATTGTGTACATTTTATCGCTTTAAGTGGCCCTATGCTTCAACAATTTAAAGAATTGTGTAAGCTTAAGGGTGTAACATTTTAGAAAATTTTCTAAAAATGTTAAACACTGATTTAACTCTACCTTTGATTTATTAAATGTTAATATAAATTATGGTAGGAAGCACAGACTCTTTACGGAGGAGCTTGCACCTAAATCGAACTTAAATCGGATTCGGGTGCGGCTAGGGTGAGGCAAAATTCGTACGCGGTGCGGCAAAATTCACACCCATTAATTTATATTAAAAATCAAGGTGGGTGCGAGTCGGGTGCGGGGAGGGTGCGTAATTTTAAAAAAAAGATAATAGAGGCAGACATGCCTCCCTTTCTTTTTCACATTCATCTTTCTCTCTCTCAATCTACCTTAATTCTAAAATCCCTAAAAACTCAAATTGCCTCCTCTCTTGAAAACCCAAATCGATTCTCTCCGCTGTTGTCTTCTTCCTCTGCCGTACGTTTGTTCGGGTTCATTTCTTCTCTTCGCTGCCGTCATCTTCTCTCCGTTGTCGTCTTCTTCCTCCGCGGTTTGTTTCCTCTGCCGTCGTTCACCAATTCCTCTCTCCTAACAAAACCCTAGGTATGAATTCCTCTCTCATAACAAGTGACTTCACAAAATTTTTTCATTGTTACAAATGCTTTTTTTTCTTTCAATGTTTCAAGATTTCCTTTTTACATACAAGATGATGCTTGTTGTAAATCCATGCTGCTTGCTGTGAATCCATGTTTTTTTCACCCGTGGTTGATGCTTGCTGTGAATCCATGTTTGATACTTGCTGTGAATTAATTGCTTGCTGTTACAACTTGATTCTTTGTGTTAATGTGAATCCATACTTGATGCTGTGAATCCATGTTTGATGCTTACTTTTCTTTCTTGCTTGGTTGCTTTTCTTGCTTGCTATTGTTGACCTTTTTACATGCTTGTTTGCTGTGAATTTTTTTACAACTTACAATGCTTGTTATTCGAGTGGTGGAGCGGCGATGGGTTTTGAGCGGGAGGCGTTGGGTTCGAGCGGGATGTGAAAACGATGGGGATGAGGGGTAATGGCGGTGACGATGGGGATGAAGGCGACAGGAGGAAGGTGATGACGAGGGGGGTGGTCGGAGAGGCGGTCGGAAGCGGCGAAAAAGGGTCGGTTTGGGTTGAAGACGAAGACAGGAGAGCGGGATGGGGGAGAGAGAAAGCGGCGGAAAGAGAGAGGGATATATAATTAGGGTTTATTTAATAGGGTATTTATAGGGATTAAGAAATTGGGGTTTGGGGTTGTGGGTTTGTGGGTTTAGGGTACAGATTTAGGCTCCAAAAAGAGATGAACAAGCATAAAACAATGGGATGAACATATAGCACAACAACTCAAACTCAAATCACGAAGAGCAAAATTTGCAATGAGCCAAAATTAGAAGAAAAGATAACAGAATGATCAAAAGAAAATAGATGGACCCAAGAAAAGCAAACTATTATATAATAAAAAGAATCCAGATACAATAATCAAGAAAGGAAATAAAAATACAATAAAAATCTAAATTAGGAAAAATAGGGGTTACAAATCCTACCCACCTTACAAGAAGAATTTCGTCCTCGAAATTCATACAAGTGGTACATAGGGCAAACCCCGAAATAAAACAAAACAAACACTTCAAGCAAAACAACTACTCAAACAAATGAGGAAACCTTTCCTGAATGTTCTCTAACTCTCAAGTCGACTCACCTAGCGAGTGAGGATTCCAATAAACTCGAACCAACTTGATGACTATTCTTCAACACCTTCTTTCGACGGTCTAAGATGGAGACTAGTTGAATTTCACAGGACAAATCTGGCCTCACAGACAAGTTTGAGTGGTCAACCACATGACTGTCATCCCTGATGTATTTCTTGAGCTGAGAAACATGGAATACATCATGGACACCCGCTAAAGCTGGCGGCAATGCGAGCCTGTAAGCTACCTTGCTCACACGTTCCACAATATCGAATGGACCTGTGAACCGAGGACTCAACTTGCCCCTACCTCCAAAACGGATAACACCTTTCCAAGGCGATACCTTGAGGAACACATAGTCGCATGCCACAAACTCTAGAGGTCTACGACGACAGTCAGCCCACCTCTTCTGCCTATCCTGAGTGGCCTGCAAGTACTTCCGGATCTGAGCTACGACATCAACTATCTTCATGATCAACTCAGGACCCAAAAGTTTCCTTTCGCCGATATTATCCCAACAGACTGGCGATCTACACTTGCGCCGCATACAAAGCTTCAAATGGAGCAGCTTTGAGACTCGCCTGGTAACTGTTATTATAAGAGAACTCGGCTAAGTGAAGATGATCTTTCCATGAACCTCCAAACTGAAGAACACAGGATCTCAACATGTCTTTTGGGGTCTGAATTGTCCTTTCTGACTACCCATCTGTTTGAGGATGGAACGTTGTACTGTCGCTCAACTTAGTACCCAAGTTCTTTTGCAGACTCTCCTAGAACTGAGACCTGAATCTCGTATCTCTATCCGATACAATACTGATAGGAACTCCATGCAGACGAACAACCTCCTGAACATACTTCTCGGCCAAACTCTCTGTGGACTGACCCATACGGAAATGAATGAAGTGAGCACACTTCGTCAACTGATCCACTATCACCCAGATAGCATTATGACCCTTGGGACTCCTTGGCAAAGCTGTCACAAAATTCATCGTGATATTCTCCCACTTTCACTCTGGGATTGGAAGAGGTTGCAAAAGTCCCGCGGTCCTCTGATGCTCTGCCTTCACCTACTGACAGATCAGGTACCAAGTTCACTATGTCCGGGTGATACTGCAAATTGATGTCAAAATCTGCCATCAATTGCAGCCACCCTTTGCCTCATGTTCAACTTTTGCGTGAACACATACTTGAGGCTCTTGTGATCTGTGAGTATCTCCACTCTATCCCCATGCAAATAATGCCTCCACAACTTCAAGGCAAAAATTACAGCCGCAAGCTCCAGATCATGCGTGGGATAGTTCTTCTCATGAGGTCTCAACTGCCTCGATACATAAGCGACAACCCTGCCTCGCTGCATCAGCACTACTCCCAGACCTCTATCCGATGCATCACAATGGATCACAAAGCCACTCGAACTATCGGGTATAGTCAGCATAGGCGCTGACGTCAACCGACGCTTCAACTCAGCAAAAGCTTCATCACAAGCTTCATCCTAATCAAACTTCTGCTCCTTCGCCAAACTAGTTAGAGGACCAGCAATCTTCGAAAAATCCTGAACGAATTTCCGATAATAGCTGGCCAAACCAATAAAACTCCGCACCTCAGGAACAGATTTTGGAATTGGCCAATCCTTGATCGCATAAATCTTCGCCGGATCCACAGAAACACCAGCACCAGAAATAATGTGGCCCAGAAAAGCAACCCGATCTAGCCAAAACTCTCACTTATTGAGCTTCCCATACAGCTGGTTCTCCCTCAAGGTCTGCAGAACTACCTTCAAATGCTCAGCATGATCTTCCTTATTTCGAGAATACACCAATATGTCATCAATGAAGACCACGACAAACTGATCCAAGAACGGCGAGAACACCGGTTCACCAGACTCATGAACACTGCCGGTGCATTAGTCACTCCGAAAGGCATCACCAAGAACTCGCAATGCTCGTACGTCGTTCGGAATGCCGTTTTCGGAACATCTCCCGACTTCACTTTAACTTGATGATACCCGAAACGAAGATCCAACTTCGAGAACACCGAAGCACCTCCCAATTAGTCGAACAAATCGTCAATCCTTGGCAATGGATACCGATTCTTGATAGTGACATTGTTCAACTCTCTGTAGTCAATGCAAAGCCTGCGGCTTCCATCCTTCTTGTTCACGAACAGAGCTGGGGCTCCCCAAGGCGAAACACTAGGTCTGATAAAATCCTTATCAAGCAGCTCCTGAATTTGCACCTTCAGCACTGCTATTTCAACCGTGCCATACGATACGGACTCTTGAAAATAGGCGTCATACCTGACTAAACATCAATGCTGAACTCCACATCTCGGTCTGGCGGCAAACCGGGCAAATCCTTAGGAAAAACATCAAGGAAATTCCGCACAACTAAGGGTGCAACAATCCCATCGGAGCCCAACGACACAAGCGAAATAGCCTTGGGATCCATCGAGTTCTTGACACGTCCAAACGGTGCCCACATGGAAAACAAACTCTGGTTGACCAGAATGCCTGAAAGTCACCTTCTCTCGGCAATCAATCACGGCACAAGAAACACCCAACTAGTCCATGCCCAAAATGACATCGAAACCGGAATTGGGAATCACAATCAAATCAGCCAAGAAATCCACACCACCAATCAGCAACGGGCTCTACTTGCATACCCTAGAACAGACAATGACACCTCCACCTGTGGTGATGTCCCAAGCTGCGGGCATAGCATCGCTAGCCAAACTATGCTGATCAACAAAGCGAGAGAAAATGAAAGAGTGGGTAGCACCAGAATCAAACAAAACATGAGCTGGAAGGGAGAAGACTAAAATAACACTTAGAAGAAGAAGATCAAACAAAACAATAAGGTGCCAGCAGGATATATGCACAGATAATTGTACAAAAGGAAAAGGAGTAACATTCAGGAATAAAAAGAATGGATGATTCTATAATCAGATGAATATAGGTACAAAAGGGATAGAATTATACCCATAAAGGACTCATCAATGAATGGAAATGAACCAAAAAGGATAAAAAAGATACCCAGATATATGTTGGTTATTATATGCATTCATGTGATCATCGTGGTGTGCACATTACTGAGTTAACCCGGCTAGAACCAAACTTGACTAATATATCAATCAAAGCTAAACCTCAATAAAGTTAGTCATGTTTGACGGATATATTATTCAAATCTGGGCTCTGATACCACTAAAAACTTGTCATGCCCTGGTTCCCAAAATACGGAATATGAGTACGTAACGTAGACTAACTCAGCCACATAAGAAATACATAACCACATGAATCAAAGATTACTTCAATAATAAATGAAATAATCCAACAATAATAATATCCAACACAATATCTAACATCTGGGAATAAAACAAACTTCGGGAACATAAGCCCAAAACAAAGTTCAAAGTCGTAACAATGTTCAAAGAAATAATCTAGCAGTAAATAGATTCTAGTTTACTACCTTTTTTACGGATTTGAATTCCGATGTGTAATCTGTTAGATATCATCATTTTAGTACAGCTATGTCAGAATTTTCAGATTCACAAATGCATGCGTATCTTGTTGTTCCATAATTTATTTGAGCATTGGCGGAAGACGACGATGGCGACTGCAGTGTCTGATGGCGAGGGTGCTCGGGACGACTGGCGGCGGCGCTGCGGTCGGGAAGCGACGCAGCGACCAGGGCTTCGACGCTCGACGGTTGCTCCGTTTCTCGACGAAATAGAGTTGCTCTGTTTCTCGACGAAACAGAGGAAACGGTGAGGGGCGTTCGGGCTCAGGACGACGACGACGAGGGTGGTGAGGGATCTACGGTGGTTGCGGGGGGGGGGGGCACGGAGGGCCGAAGACGAGATGGCGGCGAGGAGTGGTGGAGTGGCGATGGGTTTTGAGCGGGAGGCGTTGGGTTCGAGCGGGATGTGAAGACGACGGGGATTAGAGGTAATGGTGGTGACGATGGGGATGAAGGCGACGAGGGGAAGGTGATGACGAGGGTGGTGGTTGGAGAGGCGGTCGGAAGCGGCGGAAAAGGGTCGGTTTGGGTTGAAGACGAAAACAGGGGAGCGGGATGGGGGAGAGAGAAAACGGCGAAGAGAGAGGGATATATAATTAGGGTTTATTTAATAGGGTATTTATAGGGATTAAGAAATTGGGGTTTTGGGTTGCGGGCTTGTGGGTTTAGGGTACAAATTTAGGCTCTAAAAAGAGATGAGCAAGCATAAAATAATGGGATGAACTCAAACTCAAATCACGAAGAACAAAATTTGCAATGAGTCAAAAATAGAAGAAAAAAGAACGGAATGATCAAAAGAAAATAGATGGACCCAAGAAAAGCAAACAATTATATAATAGAAAGAATTCGGATACAATAATCAAGAAAGAAAATAAAAATACAATAAAAATCCAAATTAGGAAAAATAGGGGTTAGGGTACACACTAGAGAAAATTGTGCATATTCTTTTGTTGAAACAAAACCTAATATCCGGTAGAACGAAGCATGGGGCTGCAGGTACATAGCTTAAGGTGGTGTTTTATTAGTTTGGGATAGTCGCTATAAGGTGAAGTGTAAGAGAGGGATTGGTTAGAGTCAGCACAACCTCAACCAACTTTGTCGGAATGAAAAAACTTGCGTGAGTGTTTTGAAGCCCTGCGTTCCAGAAGCAATATATAGTTCGCCGCCACCAGAATTACCGAAGCGAGACTGCGACGTTCGAATATCGTTGAGAGGTGGAGCACTCCCTCGATGTAGGTGGAGTTCGTGCGGAGTGTGGTGCCTTCGTATTTACACTTACTAGGGTGTGCCTTTGAGGTGCATACCAATTGAAGAAAAAACAAGTGGAGGTAGATGCAACTAGTAGAAGAGCCACTGAGCGGGGTTGTTTGTAAGAGGAAAATGAAAATGTCTAGAAGAGTTTAATCACACATGTGTAGATTCATGAGTATGCAATTCATTGTGGAGATTGTTGAGTTTATGTCTTACATACTATGTTCGAGAAGAAGAGAAGACAGTGATGCATGAAGAGGTTGAAACGAATGTTGGAACCGAGAAGAGAAGCGGCAACAACAAGCAGATAAGCACCAATTGGATGGCAGTCGACGACTACCACTTGGGCGGTCGTTGCCGCTGCTCTTTGGTTTGGACGATTAAGTTAAGACAGCAGTAGCTAATTGGGCCAGGTCTTGGTGATTTGATTAAAGTCCAACTTCTTCTTCAAGTTAGATCATACGACTCTCATCGCATGGTTATCTCTTCAAGAATATTGGACGACTATTGGATCAAGAATAACAAACTAGGGTTTCTTTAGATCTCTCTATATACATTGTAACGACCTCCTTTGAGAGTTAAGATTGAGTACTTCATTGAAGTGCCTTTGAGAGGTTGTAAACAATATGTATATTGTATCTTGGTGAATTAATAAGGTTGAGAGTATATGTTCTTGGTGAGAGTATTTGTAACTCTTGTATTTTTCTAGTTGAATATTAACTTGGTTATATCTTCTCGGGATTAGGGTTCACCCAAACTGAGACAAAATTGTGTGCTTTTGGTGTGTTTGGTTTGATCGATTATTTTGTTTGGTGGTTTGTATTGATTGTGTCGCATAACTCAATTAGATCCGGCACAGAATTTCTAATGAGTTACCGAAGGGACTAGGTCAGGTTGATAGTATCTACTTAGTTCTTTCTTCGGTCCTTTAGGATTATAATTAACAACCATATTAATTTATGCTAAGCAGTCCACTGAAGACAATTACAATGGTTGGGTGTTTCTAGCATATTGTCTAATGTGAGTTTTGTCTGCATCCTTCCAATTTGGTATGCACAAAGTTTCACCTGTATAATTATCTTTTAATATCACTTAAATGTTTAGTGAATCAAGTAGGGCACCAAGTAAGGCACCAAGTAGGGTTGGTCTTCTTGATTTCTTTCTTTCCTTACAAATTTAAAAATTAGCGCTCTTCGCTTCTTTCATTTCTTGTTTTCTTTTTCATAAATGTGTTCAGAACAAATCCATCGTCATTTCAACTACATTTTTGCTTACCTGTACGAGAAATATTAGAGAATGATTCTTACAGTGGTGAAGTAGTCTCATTTATGAAGAGCACTGTGTAGACCATTAGTTTACAAAAAAACCTAATGATGGCAGTTGTCATGTAACATTACATATGTGACTGTAGCAATGAGTTATTGTTTTACAGGAACCTGGAAAAGCAGAAGCTGAATTTAGTAGCATTGGTACTAAATTACTGCTTAAGAAATTCTTAACATATCGTGAACCGGCACCACTTATATTATCACCTGAAAAAGGATTTGGAGGTTCACCTTTTAAAGATGTTCCATTGCCTCCGTGGCTGACAGAAGAAGATATGGACTATTTTGCTAGCAAATTTGAGAAGTCAGGTTTTACTGGTGGATTGAACTACTACCGAAATATCAACTGGTATGTTTTTACTACTATGATTATGGCCAACAGTTACTTAGACCAGGCAGGCATTCCCAGAGATTGACATATTATTGTTTCTTATAAATTTTGGCTAATTAGATAAAATAGATTTTTAAAAATGAACAAATACGCTCCTTGTTATCTGATTGTTGTCTCTCAGTTCCCCTCAAGTCTTCTACCAAGACTGTCAGTTTGATTGAGTCACGTGACACCTTTTTCACTTGGTAATATGTAAATACCCTGTCATCTTATTTACATAAAAATAAAAATAATAATACTAAACTAATAATTTTCTTTTTAAATAATCTTTAGGCTAAAGAACTCGGATGTTGGATATATAACCCACAATCTTGCTAAAATCGTGAAATTCGAAATCTCACTAAATGACAAAAAATGGACTATATTAAATCCAACCAAAATAGTGAAATTCAGAATTTTCACCAAATCAGTCGAAAACGTAAAAATCAATGAAGTACAAAATATGGAGTTTATCAAAATCGGCCAAAAACGTCCATCTATAACCACAAAGTCTGGCAAAAAATGGTGGGGATTATAGCCCACAAAAGCTGACAAAAAATAAAAAATGTTAAATTCGGAATTTTACCAAATCAGCCCCAAAACGTTGGATGTTCACAAAATCTTGCTAAAAACAGTGAAATTAACATTGTGAGAGCATTTGCAGGAACTGGGAGCTTACAGCACCTTGGACTGGGGTTCAAATAAAGGTCCCCGTCAAGTTTATAATCGGCGACCTTGACTTGACTTACCATACAGGGCTTGCCAAGGACTACATACATAAGGGTGGCTTCAAGAGAGATGTCCCGTTCCTACAGGATGTGGTTGTGATGGAAGGAGTCGGCCACTTCGTCAACCAGGAAAGACCGGATGAAATCTCCGATCACATATATGACTTCATCCAGAAGTTTTAAATCTTGCCAAGTCTAAACAGAATAGAAAAAAATAAAAGCCTCTGATCTCAGGGATCAGTGAAATTTGTATGAACTTTGTGCTTTCAAGTTTTTTTTATCAGGATGCTTACTGTCTTGTAGTTTCCGCTTTTTACTGAGATGGAAACTAGGCTAACTAGCATATAGTTTTCAAAGTTTTCGAGATCTGTAGCGTGGGGTACAAACCGAGGAATGTTCATATTTTGTTTGTAGAAGATATTGTGAAATGAAGCCCCTGTTTGCTTATTCTGTGATCTGCTTCTTGGGTGTGAGCAGCAGCGTTATGATCTATCAATTTTTTTGGGAAGACCAGAGCATTCCATGTCCTGAGAAAACTTTACTGCACCTATGAGCACACACGCCTGGGAATATTTTTGATAGTTGTTGCGTGGGAAGAATTTTGATAGTTGTTGCGCCTTCTCTTTAAATTTTCTAAGCAAAGGACTTTGAGAGCTAACCAGTCCAGATGCTAGAACTGACCAGAGTGCGAGATTGTAGAATGCTAGAACTAACAGAAGTATGGCTTATGCCAAATTTTTGATGATGTGATCCTATTCTAGCTGCAATTTGATTGAAAAGAACGGGAACGATTAATGATTCACGTAAGAGTTCAATCTGATGCTAGAATGGTGAAGTAAATACAAAGTTTATAAGTGGAAGTAAAATAAGTGTGTAGTTTAGATTTAATTCGGTGGTGTGAGAGCATATGTAGTGGTTAGAGCATCCACAGTCGTGTTTCTCATATGTTAAAAAATGACAGCTACAGCAGTAGCAAATAGCGATGTTTGCTGCAGTGGTCGTTTGCTATATGTTTCTCATTTTTTAGAAAATATTGTGCGGGATGGTAGAACATTTGCCATCTCATTTATTTATTTATATATATCTTAAACAAATATGCCTATCCCCTCTCTCCTTTCTCCATTTTGAAATAGAGAAAGGAGAACAAAAGTATTAATTGACACGTGCAACCCACACTAATTGTTAAAACATAAATAATTTTAAAAACACACACACAAAAAAAAAATCTTCCATCTTCCACATCTTCCCAAAACACACAAACCCTAATCAATTCTCCCTGCCCCCAAAACCCACCCACCTCTCACCCGTTTGTCCTGGCCGTCGCCCACGCCATCCCGATCCCGGCCGTCGCCCACCCCGGCTGTCGCCCACGACGCCCCAATCCCGGTCGTCGCTCACCCCGCCCCGACCCCGGCCGTCGCTTACCATTTTGAAGGTCAGTTGTTTCTCTATATATGGTGGGATTGTTGGTTGTATCGGTTATGGGTACCATTTGTTGTTGTTGGTAGTATTTTGTTCTTCTATGTTAATCAGTTGTTCTTCTTTGTTTTGCATGGATAGTAAGATCTATTTTCCATGAAATGTTTCAGAATGAACAATGCATAGGCTACAAAAGGAAAATGGCAAACTTCAATTATTTTGTTCATTTGATTGATGAAGAATACCGTGGTGTAAAAACAACTACTTAACGTAGAAAAAGGTACATGATTTACTGTTTTCTCATACTCATGATCTATGCACAGGAATAAGAAGCATCTCTCAGTAAGTGGCCAGGTATCCGATTTAGTTTACATTCTTTTGTAAGTCCACTGACAACAGTAATTATTTAAGTACTAATTAGAAATCAAGCTTTTTAATGTTGGAAAATTCCAAAAGAACTGACACAAATCATTCAGTCTGAAGTCATTACTCAGGTGAGTAAATAATACTTAAGAAGAAAAAGTTCTCATACAAGTTCAGCAGAATGCGAAAAGTGAATGACTGATGTGGAAGTCTCCCAAACCAACATGGTTTGCTACTATTATCTTCTAGGTCTATGAAAGTATCATAATGGAACATCTGGTGGATCGTATACACAATGAAGGTTCAAATTGCAATAGCTAATAGGCTAGCAGTATATCCATCTTCCTTACACCCCACCCCCACCCTCCAAAAAACGGAAAATGAAAAAAGTCAGTCATCACAAAAAGAATTCGAGTGTTCAAGTGGTCCGGAGTCCGGACATATAGGCAAGACTGCAATGATCTAAAATCCTTTGTTTCTCCAAGACTCTTTCTTAGAATCGGAGAGTATGAGGGGTGTTTCTCCAAGACTCTTTCTTAGAATCATCATGTATCTCAGACCAAAATATTTTTTTAAAAAAAATTCCCCCTCAATGGGTGTTTGATTCGTTGCAAAAAGAGTTGCTTTGTGGTTGCAATTAAAAAGTTGATGCAACTTAAGTTGTAAATTTTTTTTGAGTTGCAATTACTCTTTTGAATTGCAACATTAAAAGTAAAAAGAATTTACCATTTACTCATATGGATAGCCACTCAAGAAAATTTCGCTAAATGAATTGCAATTACTTCTTACTTGCAATCACAATGCAACTCACTTTGCATTGACCAATGATGTACAAAAGCAAAAATCACTCGGTGGGGCCGCTGATGGAATAGCGATATCACTGACCATGATTTTTACATCATAAGCTCTATGTATGCAATATCCATATCACTAACCATGATTTTTACATCATAAGCTATATGTATCCAAATTATAGATTATTCAATCCCAATTTCTTTATGTTTATTTTTTACTGGTAAATTTAGATTTATCTAATTGGTTTATTAAATATGTAATATTAAATTAAAATTCTGTATTATTGTTGAACAGGGAAGATCAGAGCTGAGCATCTTCTTTGCTTTCCGGAAATCGGCAAAATTTTCATCAAGTCATTCAAGGTATATCCACATTTTGTTCTCTTTTAATATTTTTTTCCTCTTAAATTTGTTAAAAATTCATTCATATAAATATTTACATTGAATGGGGTTCCTCACTATCGATGAGTTCAGCTCAAAATCGTTAAGGGTAAGATGTAAAGTTTCTTCTAAGAATAATAAAATACGATAAACACCCAATTTCCCCAAACTCCACTCAAATTCTAATTTCAACCCGAATTTTCAATAGATCACAGAGAGGCTCCGCGATCCACGTGGTCTCCGCCACAACGGAAACGACCCCACCGTCCTGCCACGTAAGTGCAGCGGCAGTGCTGTACCCGTAAGATTTCCATATCCAAGATTCTGTTTGCTTCCCAACTTTTAATCAAATTTTGTGAATTGATTAATATATGTTTTTTTGGTTGGTTGGTAGGTTGAATTTAGGTGGGTGAGTTGGATGATCAATGAGAATCGAAAAGACAGTTGTCTTCAGCTGTAGTTAAAGTAAGTTTTTGACAAATTCCTTTGAAAAAGTTTTGTTCTTAAATTAGAATGTTGATTGCTTTGTGATTACTATGGTTAATGTGTAATTATATTCATGAAACGAATAACTATATTAGCCCTGATGCGGTTTGTTTCTGGGAGACGCGTGGATGCACCAGGTGTGAGTTCGGACTCGATTTGTATTGAAGGAGAAAGCTGCTCGTCTGACGACCCTCGGCTGACCGGGCGGTACCTGCGACGGGTTTGGAATGAGGTGGATGTCTGGGCTCGGATCAGAGGGTTCGGATCCGAGGTCTTGTGTACCTGCAGATGGTCCGGAAACACCGGGGTTTATCCCGGTGGCGGACCCTCCGACGATCTAGTCAGTCTCTGTGGGAGAGTAGCAATAACTAGGTGAATTTAAGTGGCAAAAGATTGGTTACCTGAAAAGGTGGGTGAGGGTCTTGTATTTATAGGGAATCCCAACCGGGTATGGATCCGCTTGGGGGCCGGGTCTGGACCCGAAGGCCCATGGGCCTGACGTGGCAGGAGGCCCAAGGGGTTTAGGGCGGACGTGGCAGTGCCCAGAGTGGTATAGGGCTGACGTGGCAACGCCCTAAGTGGTATTTGGAGCTGACATGGCTGATCATGGGTCTCCGGTGCTTCTGGAAGAATCGGAGGGCCTAGGCTGTGCCAGGTCATCCTCCTACCTTGCCAGGATGGGGGGACGGTCGGTGGGGCTGTCACGGATCGGAGGCCGAGGACCATTGAGGCTCGTCGGATACGAGGAGACCGGTTCTGTGGGGGTGAACTTGAGGCTCGGTGCCGACCCTGTAGTGGTCCGAAGCAGAGCCGAATTTTTGTTTTTCTTGTATTTGGGCGAGAGCAGCCCCGGGCCCAGGTTGGGTCCCAAGTCATTTTTACCCTACCACACAAGCCCCCCACTCCTGCGGGGGTGCGGGAGTTAGCCGTGGAGGAGTGTTTTATGGTCGTGGAAATGAGATGGCGGATCGCTGAGCCTTCCTGAGAAGGTTACCCTGGTGCTAGACCAAACCTCGGGCTGGCGAGGGATTACGGGTCGGCAAGGGTGATGGCAAGCCGTTGCGTCTTCATGAGAAGATTACCCTGGTGCTAGACCGGACCTCGAGCTGGCGAGAGATTACGGGTCGGTAAGGGCGATGGCGAGCCGTTGTGTCTTCCTAAGAAGATTACCCTGGTGCCAGGCCGAACCCCGAGCTGTCGAGGGATTACGGGTCGGCAAGGGCGAGGGCGAGTCGTTGCGTCTTCCTGAGAAGAATACCCTGGTGCCAGACCGGACCTCGTGCTGGCGAGGGATTACGGGTCGGTAAGGGTGATGGCAAGCCGTGGTGTTTTCCTGAGAAGGTTACCCTGGTGCCAGACCGAACCTCGAGCTGTCGAGGGATTACGGGTCGGCAAGGGCGATGGCGAGCCGTTGCGTCTTCCTGAGAAGATTACCCTGGTGCCAGACCGAACCTCGTGCTGGCGAGGGATTACGGGTCGGTAAGGGTGATGGCGAGCCTTGTGTCTTCCTGAGAAGGTTGCCCTGGTGCCAGACCGGACCCCGAGCTGTCGAGGGATTACTGGTCGGCAAGGGCGATGGCGAGCCGTTGTGTCTTCCTGAGAAGATTACCCTGGTGCTAGACCGAACCTCGTGCAGGCGAGGGATTACGGGTCGGCAAGGGTGATGGCAAGCCGTTGTGTTTTCCTGAGAAGGTTACCCCGGTGCCAGACCGAACCTCGAGTTATCGAGGGATTACGGGTCGGCAAGGGTGATGTCGAATTGTTGTGCCTTAGAACGTTTGAGCGGGGGTAGCCCGCTATTTCTGCGGAGCATTGAAGGCGCTCCGGGATCTGTGTGATGTTCCAACTTCCTAGGGGCCTTAATTGCGCCGCCTAATAAATGCATGGCGCATGGGATTCCGTCGTTTGGCTTTCCCAACGCCATAGTGGCAGGTCTATGGTGGAGGTTATAAATACCTAACTCCCCCCTGCGGATGTGATCACAGCAAGGGTGGTCCATTGGCCACCAGAGGTGTCTGCTTTGGCGGACGTCTCTTTCTTGCAAAATTTTGTCCCTGAGTGTCGGAGAGGTGGTTACTCTGTCGCCCGGATCTTCTCTTGGATCTGATGGCCCCAATACGGTAGTCAGATCTAGGAGAGATCAGGGCGAGAGGGATAACGACCGGAATCCGGACCGGGGAATAAGGAGCCTCGGATCGGTGGTGATTTTGCCGTCCGGATCCTTTTTCGGGTCAGACGGCCCTCACACGGTTGTTTGGCCTGAGAGAGATCAGGACGGGAGGGGTACCCACCGTATTCTGGACCTGGGGCTGAAGAGCCTCGGATATGCGGGTCGATCCGCTTTCTGTTAGGGTTCTAGGCGATGGTGGCTTTCCTCCCACCCTCGAACAATTCGGGGTTTGACGAGGCCGTAAGCCCCGAGCTGCTCGCGGGTGAGAGGGGAGCCGACCGAGCCCTGGAGCCTGGGGCGCAGGCGATGGTGGCTTTTCTGCCACCCGGGAACAATTTGGGGTTTCGGCTGCCGAGGCTGTAAGCCCCAAGTTGTTATCGGGTGAGAGGGAGCCGATCGAGCCCTGTAGCCTTAAATCTTTAAAAAAGAAATTTTTCCGCCGAGCACTTCATCCGAACCGACCCCTGTGTCTGGCTGCCAGCCTGGCACTGGATGACGTCAGCTGCCCACGTTTCGAGGACGTGGCGCGATTTTCCAGGCGGCAGTTATACGTCAATCGGTGAACAGTAATTGCGGAAATTGAGGAGTCGTTTTCGTCCTCTATAAATGTTCCCCCTTCTCCTCCTATCGCCCACTTCTTTCTTGCTTCTTACTTTTCCAAAAATCTTCCAACTCTTCAGCGCTCGTCCCCTCAGTTTGCTGCAGCAGGCTCGTTCTTCCGAAGCGACCCCAGGTTAGTTGGTAAATCTGTTTAGCTTAGGCACAGATGGACAGGGCTCAGTCTGGCTCGTCAGCGTCGACGTCTGGAGGGGAAGTGAAACCCGCCTCCAAATCGACTTCGTGGGAGGAGCCGGTAGGCGAGGAGGAGGTGGTACACCATGTGAAGCCGTTGCGATCTCGGAGGCCTTTTGTGGTGGAGAGTAGCGAATCTGAGGAAGGGGGCGGTAGTTCAGACGAAGTCCAGATTCTAGGGTTGGCTTCCGGAGAGGAGGGTGGTCCCGAAGGGGGTGAAGCCGAAGGGCCTCAGAATCCAACCGGTTTGGGGCGATTATCTACACCCTCGCTGGAACGAGCCAAGAAGAAGAGGGCTCCGAAGAAGAAGGGATAGAGGACCGGTGGCCCAAGTCAGGCGCATGTTTATCGTAACTTAACGACAGGGTCGCCCGTACAACCCAAGCCGTTCCGTCGATACCCCGACGATCTCTCCGATAAGGAGCTTTTTGGGGTCCAGCCGTCGTCGCCGAGCCGGAAGAAGGTGAAGATGGACACACTCCCGACCATTCTGGAGGCAGGTGACTTGGAGGCGTTGCAGTTGGCATACCACATAGGGTCCAGCTACGAGCTCATGCTGCCGAGCTCTACTCTTCGGCCGACCGACCCCCTGCCGGATAGGTATTGCGTCCTCCCCGTGGACGCCTTCATCTCTGGACTGAGGCTGCCAGTCCACCCATTCGTTCGGGAGGTGCTGAATTGGGCGTCCTTGGCGCCGATGCAGTTTGGGCCGAACTCCTGGAAGCAGATCATCTGCTTCGTGCTGATGTGCGAGGAGCAGAAGGTACCCCTACGGCTGAATGTGTTCCGAGCGATGTTGATGATCAGCTCGTCGGCAGAGGGTGTATACTACATCTCGCCTCGGGGTAAGGGGAAGGTAGTCCACGGCCACCCAGATTCTATCAAGGATTGGAAGAAGAAATATCTGGTGATCCGGAGTGAGGATCCTTGGGATATCCCTACTCGATGGAACCACTCGAAGCCGAGCTACAAAACGCCGAGGCCGAGGGACCTGACGGCTGAGGAGTGGAGGTTTGTTGAGCGCCTCCGTCTGTCGTACAGCATCAATTGGACGAAGGTGACAGAGGCCCACCTGGCGAGCGTCGGACTGAGCCCGGCCGTGCTTAGTATGTAGTTGTTTCTTTTCTCTCGATCTTCTTGTACTTTCTTGTTCATTGTTCTTAATGGATTTTTTTACAGATATGGATGAAGAATCGATTAAGGCACTGAGGCTCGCCATGAAGAAGAAGAAGGCCGAGAAGAAGGGGGACGCGGCGAAGACGACCGAGTTGTCCCAGGCGGTCTCCGAGGCCCCAATTCAGCCGAGGGCCAAAAGGACTCGCTCGGAGACAGGCAGGGACGCGGTGGTTCAAGGGGGCTTGGATCAGGGCAGGGCTGCTGACCTTGATAAGGGGAAGGGTCCCCTGGTGGATCCCGCGATAGAGGAGAGACTTCGGCGACCGTGGGTGCCGAATTGGTCGATCCACGAGGGTGACTACCTGGTCCGAGGGCGCCAGGCCGTGGAGGTTGCAGATAAGCTGGCGACCCCCCGAGACCGCTCAGACATGAAGGCCCAGACCCTGGACGAGGCGTACGTGCGCCTTGCGCAGGCCAATGTGCTGGTAAGTCAACCGAACCCACTTGTCTTCAGATTATGTTGCAAAGAAGGCTTTCTTAGTAGTGTCTGGCTACTGCAGGCGACCGTGCAGGGGACCCACGTGAGAGGCCTTTATGAGGCGGCTTTGCAGCGAGAGCGAGACCGGGCTGACAAGGCCGTGCAGGAGGTGAAGGAGTTGAAGGTAGAGCTCGAAGGCTCGCATAGGAGGGAGATGGAGACGAAGGCGGCCTTCGACAAGGAGAAGGAGGAATGGGCGAAGACGATGGCGGCCCAGAAGAAGATGTTTGCGAAGGAGAAAGATGAGTTGACGGAGGCGTGTCAGCTCCTGGTGATCAAAGCCCAGGACGACTGTTATGCAAAGGCCCTCAGTCATTTGAGGCACTTCTATCCGACCGTCGACCTGTCCAACTTCGAGTTTGACATGGAGATCGAGGGGACACCGAAGACCCCTGGTGAACAAAGGCCCGATGATGACCCGGCTGCCGACCCCCCTGTGAATCCGGCCGACACTGAGGTGGGAAAACAAGCTGAATAATTTTGTCCTTCTTTTTCCTTCTCTCGATTGTATTTGCCTTCTGCGGACTGGCCACCGCATTTTTTGTATGGAGCAACTAAATTTATAAAAAGAGGGTTTTTGACTGGCCAAGTGTTTTGACCTCGGATATTTCCGAACCTCCTTGCTTATATGTTTTGAGTGGGCTAGTTCTCTTGTAGGTTATGGCTCCCCCTCCTGAGGCGGACCCCCGTCGTTCCGACGTGGCGTGGCTCCGGAGCAAGGTTGAGGCCCTGGAGGCCACTTTGGTTCGGTACCGTAAGGGGGCCCGTGACACTGATGCGGCCTTCAATTATTACAGGAACAAGTCTGAAGCCCTTAGTGAGGAGGCAAGCCGGCTGAGGAGGGCGATGGTGGATCGGGAGCTCGGGGGCGTCGGTCTCGGATATATTATGTCTAGTCCCTCGGTGCAGAGGCCCTCCTCTGAGAAGCTACTTCGTGATGTGATAGTGGAGAAGGAGATGGAGATACACCGTTATAGGACGATGTTGGGCGTCTCGACATCTTCCTCGGGGGGTCGACGAGCGGAGGGGGTTCCCTCTGCGTTGCTGCTGATGGAGCATATGCGACCCGTTGATGCCCAGAGCTCCGTGGCCGGTGCGTCGACTGTGGCTGAGTCGAAGGACCATCATGACAAAGAGAGAGTTCCAAGTCGTTCGGTCGGAGTGATCCCGCCCTTCGTCGGACCCGAGGGGCCCTAAGGTGGTGGTTTCCTCCAGCTTAAGATGAGTGGAGTGGTCCTGTAACGGTCCTTGTTTGTTTTCCCAGAACAAAATAAAAGAGTATGAATAAAGAATTCTTTTCCTTCTTTGCTCTGGTTAGTAGTGTAGTGAATGGCGGCGGAGGCGAGGTTTGGCTCCGTCGATTCGTGAGGGATCGACGCGGGGTATTAGGAAGATTCCCTGGTCCGAAGCTGGGTCGAATCTACCGAGACGTTTGGGGACGATACCGGAGTGAGAACTCGGGTGCCGATCCCATTGTCCGGTATTAGGTCGGAGCTGCCGAGGCATTTGGAGTTCGACAAAAAGAGACTTCTTTTATACAAGATAGGGAGGGTCGCTGAAGTGGCCCTTTACACATGAAAGCTTACAAAAGATTTAATTTACTTCAGCCAAGCTAGAATCTAGGTTCGCTCTTCCAGGAACTTCATTAGGTGCTCGGCGTTCCAGGGTCGGCTGATGGGCCGGTCGTCCATATCTGTCAGTCGGTATGTACCAGGGCGTACAGCCTCGACTACACGGTATGGGCCTTCCCAGTTGGGAGCCAATTTCCTCTTCTTGGTTGGATCAGAGCCAGATAGTTTTCGTAATACGAGGTCCCCTGCCTTGATGTTTGTGGGGCGGACCTTCTTGTTGTAAAACCTCTCGATCCGTTGTTGGTAGATACTTCTCCGGATTGACGACTTCTCTCGCACCTCGGCGACGAGGTCCAGGTTGGCCCTCAGGCCGGACGCATTGTCAGCTTCATCGAAGGCTATGATCCGGGGAGAAGGTATTCCGACCTCGACGGGGATGACTGCCTCTGTCCCATAGGTCAGACTGAACGGTGTCTCCCCCGTGGGGATCCTCTTGGTAGTTCGGTGTGCCCATAGCACGCTAGGCAGTTCCTCGACCCACAGCCCTTTGGGGGAACTGTCGAGGCACTTTTTGAGGCCGTCGAGGATTTGCCTGTTCGCGTTCTCCGCTTGGCCGTTGGACTGAGGGTGGCAAATGGCGGAGAAACGCTGCTGGATGCCGATGTCCGCGCAGAAGGTTTGGAAGTTCTGACCTTGGAACTGGGTGCCGTTGTCGGTGACGAGGACCCGAGGGATTCCGAACCGGCAAATGATGTTCTTCCAAAAGAACTGTTGCACTTGGCGCTCGGTGATGCTGGACAGTGGTTCGGCTTCGAGCCACTTGGTGAAGTAGTCGATGGCGACTATCAGGAATTTCTTTTGTCCTACCGCTGGGGGGAAGGGCCCCACAAGGTCCATACCCCACATGGCGAACGGCGCAGGGCTCGCCAGGGATCGGAGATTGGCTTGAGGAAGCCTCTTGATAGGGGAGAATCTTTGGCAGGGGCCGCACCTCTTGACTAAGTCTTGTGAGTCTTGGAGCATGGTCGGCCAATAGTACCCCTGATTCAGGGCCTTTCGAGCAAGTGTCCTGCTCCCCATGTGGCATCCGCCGATCCCCTCATGTAGGTCTTTGAGGGCGTAGCTGGCCTCGTCGTTGGTGAGACAGCGGAGGTATGGTTTGCCGTCAGCCAAGGTGTATGAGCATTTGAAGAGGATGTCATCAATCATGACAAACCTTTCAGCTCGGACTCTGACTCGTCTGGCCTCGGCCCTGTCCTCAGGAAGCTCGGCACTGATTAAGAATCTTCGGATGGGAGTGGTCCAGTCGTCTGGGCTGGTACCATCTTGGACACACATCGCCTTCGGCTCTGGGTCACTGATACTTGGTTTCAGGAGGATTTCTATGAGCACCGTCTGATCGAGACCCTCAAAGGAGGAAGAGGCGAGTTTGGACAACGCGTCTGCTTGAGCGTTCTGTTCCCTGGGGACTCTGATAACTGTGGCGGAGCTGAAGGATGCCAGGAGTCGTCGGACTGCCGCCAAATACCTCATCATGCGATCATCGCGGGCTTCGTATTCTCCGGTGATCTGATTGACCACGAGCTGAGAATTGCTGAAGGCCCGAATTCGAATTTTCTTGGCTCCGGCTCGGTGGGCGAGGGTCAATCCGGCGATCATGGCCTCGTATTCTGCCTCGTTGTTGGAGGCCGGAAAGTTGAGGCGGAGGGAGTATTGAAGTAGGAATTGGTTGGGGCCACGAAGGATGATGCCAGCCCCACTCCCCGTTTCGCATGATGAGCCGTCGACAAAGACCTCCCAGGTCGGATCCGAACCCTCGATGCTGGGCTGCTCGGAGACGGTGCACTCAGTTATGAACTCGGCGAGGGCCTGTCCTTTAATGGCCACCCTCGGCTGATAGCTGATGTTAAACTGACTCAGCTCAATTGACCACTTGACTAGGCGACCGGAGTTTTCGGGCTTGTGAAGGACAGTTTTTAGTGGCTGGTCGGTCAGTACTTGGATGGAGTGGGCCTGGAAGTAAGGACGAAGCTTCCGGGCTGCCATGACCAAGGCATAGGCCACCTTCTCTATCTTTGCGTACCTCGTCTCGGCTGGGAGTAGTACTTTGCTCACATAATACAATGGCCTTTGAACTCCTTCCTCTTCTCGGACGAGGACGGCGCTGAGGGCGCTATCCGAGGCGGACAGGTAGTGCCAAAGCGGTTCGCCTGGCTCGGGCTTGCTGAGGAGAGGTGGGTTGGCGAGGTATTGCTTCAGCTATTCGAAGGCTTCTTGTTGATGGGTACCCCACTCGAAGCCCCCTTTTCCGCGCAAGGCCTTGAAGAAGGGGAGAGACTTCTCCCTTGACTTGGAGAGGAAACGGCCGATTACCGCCAATCGGCCCGTAAGCCTCTGAACTTCCTTGACATTCCGAGGCGGGGACATGTCAATAATGGCTTGGATTTTCTCGGGGTTTGTCTCAATGCCGCGTTGGCTGACGATGAACCCCAGGAATTTTCCAGTGGAGACGCCGAAGGTGCATTTAGCCGGGTTGAGTCTCATGTTGTGACGTCGGAGGACACCGAAGGCTTCCTCGAGGTCGGTGACGTGGTCCGGCCCGGCCCGGCTCTTGACGAGCATGTCGTCGACGTAGACTTCCACATTGCGGCCGATCAGATCTTTGAAGATTCTGTTGACGAGCCGCTGATACGTGGCTCCGGCGTTTTCAGCCCGAAGGGCATAACGCGGTAACAATAAAGACCCTGGTCGGTGACGAACGAGGTTTTGGAGATGTCTGGTGGAAACATTCGGATCTGATTGTACCTCGAGAATGCGTCCATGAAGGACAGTAGCTCATGCCCCGAGGTTGCGTCGATTAAAGCGTCGATTAAAGCGTCGATGCGGGGGAGGGGGAAAGGATCTTTCGGACAGGCTTTATTAAGATCCGTGAAGTCGATGCAGATCTGCCAACCCCCTGTTGCCTTCTTCACCATGACGACATTGGCCAACCACTCGGGGTAGCTGACTTCCTGAATGAATCGAGCGGACAAGAGCTTGTCCACTTCTGTCTTCACAATTTGCTGCCTCTCCGGGGCGACTTTGCGCCTCTTTTGGACGACCGGCTTAGAGTCAGGGATGACGCTCAGCCGATGCATAATCAAGTCTTCGGAGATCCCGGGCATGTCGGAGGGCTTCCAAGCGAAGAGATCAATGTTGCGACGGACGCAGGCGATGATGCTTGTCTTCAAGTCCTTGGTGAGCAAGCGGCTCACCCAGAACCACTTTGATTCATCCTCGGTGTCGAACAGGACCTCTTCTAGTTCGTCGACAGGCTCGGGAGCTGGGTCGTCCCTCTCGGGTTCGAGTTCAACGGCGTCGAGGGGGAATACACCCCCTCCGACGGCGGTTATGTAGCACGACCGCGCCGCTTCGTGGCTCCCTCGGACGATGTCGACCCCTTGGGGGGTGGGAAATTTAAGTTTCAGATGGTAGGCCGAAGGTACCGCTTGGAGGGAGCTCAGTCTGGGTCGGCCGAGAATGGCGTTGTAAGCTGCCTTGATGTTGACAATCATGAAATCCATGGACTCGGTCCTCTTGACAGGAGCCGATCCTGCGGTGACGTCGAGGGTAACCATCCCTTCTATTACGACAGGGACGCCGGAGAATTCATGCAACGTGTATCCGGCTGGCTTGAGCTTCCCTCTGGGTAACTTGAGATTTTTGAAGGCTTTGAGGAAAAGAATATTTACCGAGCTGCCGTTGTCGACGAGGATTCGGCGAACCTCACAATTAGCCATGTGGAGGCTAATGACGAGGGCATCGCAGTGGGGTAGGTGAACGCCTTCGAGGTCCTCTCCTGAGAAGGAGACTGGCCTCGGTTGTAGCTTGGGCGATGGGTTGTCTTGGACAGCATTCACCTCTCGGATGAAGGCTTTTCGGGACACATTTGATTCTCCTCCCATTGGCCCCCCGTGGACACAGTGCAAGACAAATGGCGTATCCGCGGCTCCCTCGGACTCGGGATCCCGACCCTGGATGCGGTTCGGAGTAGGGTTCGGAGGCGAGAGCCTCCTGTTCCTAGCATCTCGCCGATCCCGTGGGCCTTCTCAGGTGAATTCTCGGAGGTACCCTCTTGAGATGAGTTCCTCAATTTCGTCTTTCAGGGCCCGGCATTGGTCGGTTTCGTGCCCATGATCTCTGTAGAAGCGGCAGTAGAAGCACTGATCTCGATTCTTGTTGTTATTAGGTCGGGGAGGTAGTCGGACAATGCCTTTGTCTTCGATTTCTAAGAGTATGGCGGATACGTTATGCGTCAAGGGAGTATACCTCTCGAAGCGGGGGACCGGCGGGACCTTCTTCACGGCCCCCGCGTCCCTCGGAGCTTTCTTTGATGGTTCAACTTCTTCGGCCTTCCGTTTTCCTTTCCCGGTGGCCTCCCTGGCATCTTCGGGGTTAAGGGCCTCTTCTGCCCTAATGTATTTCTCGACCCTGTTGAGGAGGTCGGAAAAGTCGACGGGGGATTTCTTCGCCAGAGAAGCCTTCAGCTGTCCATGATGGATATTGTGCCGAAATGTCGTGGAGGCGACGCCTGGATCAAGGGAGGAGACCGACCTTGCCTTTGCGGTAAACCTCCGGACGAACACTCTGAGTGACTCCCCCTCTATCTGTCTGAGCCCAAGTAAAGAGGCGCTGGTCCTTTCGGCCTTCCGGCTGGTGACAAAGTGGGCAAGAAAATTGCCCTCTAGTTGGTCGAAGGAGTAAATGGAGCCGGGGGTGAGCTTCGAGAACCACTCACGAGCCGGACCCCGAAGGGTGGCAGGGAAGGCTCGGCACAGCAGGGGATCCGAGGCGCTGTGAATCATCATGAGGGTTTTGAAACCCTCCATGTGATCAGCTGGATCTCCCTCGCCGTCGTAGGTCTCGAATTGAGGTGGTCGGAAATTCCTGGGTATTTTCGCTTGGAGGATGGGGGCGGAGAAGGGAGGACGGACAGGTCTGTACCCCTGAGCCGCTTGTTGGCCGCCGTCTCCTATGTGATCGAGGCGATCCTCCATTTCTTGGAGGCGCCTTAGGAGTACGCCATCGTCCTCTGGCTGGATTGTTGATGGGCGGGACACGCTGGCCTCGGCGTCCGACCCAGTTTGGGAATGGAGGGCTTCCTCCCTGGGGGCTCGTCGGAGAGCCCCGAGAATTTCTTTTCGGAAGTCCTGGAACTCCTTGTGAGTGACGGGGGCTCCCTCGACCCTGTTCGGTCGGTCTGAAGGTTGCCTTCTGACGCGGCTGAGCGCTGGCCTCCGTCCCTCGGGCGGCGGTCTTGGATGGTTCGGGTCCGGGTTGGAAGCGGTCCTTCCCCTGCTGCGGCTAATCTGTCGGTTGACGATTATCCCCCGTAGGTCGGGCTGGACTCGACGGGTGACGCTCCTTTGGGACCCCTGATGGGGAGCCCTGTGTTTTGAAGTGTGTGGCCCGGCGTTAGCAGTTGGTGGGGGCGAGTCCCGTCGGTTGACGGAGGAAGCAGCCCCCTTGCCCTTAGAGGCCATGAGAGTTCGGCTGTCGAGGCCCCTTGATGGTCGGACTCGGGTCGGCTTCTGAAGTAGTGTTCCCACAGACGGCGCCAACCTGATGCGGTTTGTTTCTGGGAGACGTGTGGATGCCTTGTGTGGTAGGGTAAAAATGACCTGGGACCCAACCTGGGCCCGGGGCTGCTCTTGCCCAAATACAAGAAAAACAACAATTCGGCTCGGCTTCGGACCACTACATGGTCGGCACCGAGCCTCAAGTTCACCCCCACAGAATCGGTCTCCTCGTATCCGACGAGCCTCAATGGTCCTCGGCCTCCGATCCGTGATAGCCCCACCGGCCGTCCCCCCATCCTGGCAAGGTAGGAGGATGACCTGGCACAGCCTAGGCCCTCCGATTCTCCCAGAAGCACCGGAGACCCATGATCAGCCATGTCAGCTCCAAATACCACTTAGGGCGTTACCACGTCAGCCCTATACCACTCTGGGCACTGCCACGTTCGCCCTAAACCCCTTGGGCCTCCTGCCACGTCAGGCCCATGGGCCTTCGGGTCCAGACCCGACCCCCAAGCGGATCCATACCCGGTTGGGATTCCCTATAAATACAAGACCCTCACCCACCTTTTCAGGTAACCAATCTTTTGCCACTTAAATTCACCTAGTTATTGCTACTCTCTCACAGAGACTGACTAGATCGTCGGAGGGTCCGCCACCGGGATAAACCCCAATGTTTCAGGACCGTCTGCATGTACACAAGACCTCAGATCCGAACCCTCTGATCCGAGCCCAGACATCCACCTCATTCTGAACCCGTCGCAGGTACCGCCTGGTCAGCCGAGGGTCGTCAGACGAGCAGCTTTCTCCTTCAATACAAATCGAGTCCGAACTCACACCTGGTGCAAGCCCCTTTTTTTAAAATGGAAAATGGATTAAACCTAAAAGTGATGGAACTTTTGAAGATTTTATTTGGTCATGTTAGTGGGAATGTTCACATGTACAATCACGAAATGATCGGTCTGGATTTATATGAATGATTATGTGTAAAAATGTTGTATGAGTAGATATTGATGTCAACTGATTATTGTATGCTTAAAATGCATACAATGAACTGAATAGCCAACCCATTTATTTATACTTGAACCACCCCTAAACAAAAAATTAACAATGTTGAACCACCCCTACACAAAAAATTAACAATGTTGAACCACCCCTACACAAAAAATTAACAATTGTGATCAAGTATTTGTTTTTAAATTAGAATGTTGATTGCTTTGTGATTACTATGGTTAATGTGTAATTATGTTCATGAAATGAATGCGTATATTAGCCCATTTTTTAAAAAATAAAAAAGGGATTAAACCTAAAAGTGATGAAAGTTTTGAAGATTTTATTGGGTTATGGTAGTGGGGATGTTTACATGTACTATTATGAAATGATTGGTCTGAATTTATATGAATGATTAGGTGTAGAAATGTTGTATGAGTTGTCAATTGATGTCAATTGATTATTATAGAATAACAACATGGTTAATTTTTGGTGTAGGGGTGTTCAAGTATAAATAAATTGGTTTGTTATTCAGTTCGTTGCATGTATTTTTTAGCTTTAGTAATATTCAATTGGATAACATTATGGTTTGACAGTTATTCTTTAAACCATCTGCTTATGTGAGGATGATAATGAAGATTTCAGTAATTACGGTAGGGATGATATTCATAAGTTTCTCTTAATTATTTCACTTTTTTTTAAAGTTCTATATAATTTTATGAGTCACTCAAAACTATTTTAGGCTGTGCAATTTGCACAGGGTAACACTAGTTTGAAATAAGCGAGCGACAGTATATGTTATACCGTCTCATCGTTAAAAAATCAATTAAAAAAAATTAATTACTTATTAACTATTAAACTATATTAATTAAATAAATTAAATAATATAATAATAACTAAACCTAATTAAAAACTAACTAAACCTATTTAACTGTACCTAACCTACCCACAAATTGGCCCCTACCCACTAATTGCCCCCAGATTCAAGGACGGTACATGTTGTACCGTCCGAGAATTTGGGTTTTTTTTTTTTTATAAAAGAAAATCTGACCTTTGGATTGGAAAAAAAAATTAATAAAAAAAATAAAATGGGACGGTATACGTTATACCGTCCGACCCACCTTTAAAAAAAAAAATAATAAATAATTTCGAGACGATATATGTTATACCGTCCGACAAAAAAAATATATATTAAAATAAGAGGGACGGTATATGTTGTACCGTCCCTCATAAACGAATATAGCATGTTTGCCAAAAAAATGGCAAAATAGAAAACTACTGTAGCGATGCATTTGCTATAAAATGACAATTTGCCAAATATAAGAAACCACTGTGGATGCTCTTAGGAGCCAAATTTTGGGTATTTGACATATATGAATAGTAAAAATGAGTTTGAGCTCTTAGTCGTTTGAACCTAAATTTTGGGTTTTAATTTTAAAAATGAACGGACGAGAAATGATTTATCGTCCGATATTTTTTATTTTATTTTTTAAATTAAAAAACAACAGACAGGGAATCATTTTCCGTCCATTGTATTTTTTTTAAAAAATATTTTTTTAAAATCCTAATTAATTCCTAAAAATAATTAAATTAATCCTAATTAATTCTTAAATTTTTAATTAATTACCATTTAAACCTAATTTTAACTCATAGAAATAATTATATGGTGGTTGTATAGGATTTTAAAAGTGAGAAATGTGTGGGACGGGGCTTCATCTCCCGTCCCTGCACATTTCAATTTTTATTTTTTTAAAAATGGAACGGACAGGAAATCATTTCCCGTCCGACCATTTTTTAATAAAAAAAATTCAAAGATGGAGAATCATCTCTCGTCCCAGAATTATGTGCTTTTTGGGACGGTTAATCATTTACCGTCCGATTGGGAAAAAAAAACAAGCGACGAAAGATGGATCTTTCGTCTGATCGAATGGACGAAAAATCATCTTTCGTCGGCTATTTTTTCTAAATATCTATTTCGTCTGCCAAATTTTGCAGATCACTGTTCATCTAAAACCCAAATTTTGGGTTTATAGGCAATGACTGCAGCACCAATTTTATTTTATTTTATTTATTTATTTATTTTTTTTGTGTGAAAATTTTGGTAAAATAGCCAACGACTACAGATGCTCTGAGTGACTCATATAACTCCAACTCGCGAGTTTTGTGTTTTGCCTGTTGGGAACAAGGAGCAAGCAGGACTTTGGTCTCCTCATCTCTTGCTCAGTGGCATACTAGTAGAGCATAGTTATGCTCATGTAGCTTGATTTTTTCCCCGAAATAGTCCGAAAAAAATCACTTTTTTAAACTAATTTTCAAAATAGGTCTGTTTTAAAATTAATTTTGAAGATAGATTTGTCCTCATAGGCTGTCGTACCGAACTACGACATTTTCGATAATGAGGCCGCAACACAACTGCGGCCTCCGTACATGCCACAAAATGTTAAACTAGTCGGAATTTTTTTCCAAATGCAAAATATGAAAAATACGAGGCCGCAGTTGAGTACTGCTAGGGCTGCAAACAAATCGAGCTATTCGCGAGATATTCGGCTCGAGCTCGGTCAAAGCTCGGCTCGAGCTCAAAACTGAGCTCGTTTCGTGAATGAGCTGAGCTCGAGCTTGGTTTTTTTTATTTTAGGCTAAGCTCGCGAGCTATTCGCCTCGAATACGGTCAAAGCTCGGTCCAAGCTCGGCTCGAACCGAGCTCGAGCTCAAAACTGAGCTCGTTTCATAAACGAGCCGAGCTCGAGCCTGAAGGTTTTCGGCTCGCCTCGGCTCGATTGCAGCCCTAAGTACTGCTGCCTCGATATTGTAGCGCCTCGAATTTCTAATATGATGTCTTAGAAAATACGTGGCACAACCCCAGCATCCACTTCAATATAACAATAAACACAACCAACTCCACTAAAATTTTCAACCTTTATTACAACAAACTTTTATAAAGCACAGCGGAATTCAAAACATCTCAACTCATAATTTTCTTTATTTACAACACAATCTTTTTTTTACAATTGTTTTACACAAGGCTCTATTACATCGGTTTATCTCGAAACTATCTCAAGCATCCAACCTCCATACTCTAAGCAACAACCTGCAACATATGAGGCTAGAGATAACCCTAACCCCCAAACTAAAGGGGTCAGCCATAAATGGTGTGAGTGACATAAAACAAACAAACAACATAAATAATCATTAAGCAAGGATTCTTAAACAACATGTAGTGAACCAAAATACATAAAACATGAAGTAGCAAGAAATGTAAACAACAAGTAATACTAAACCAAGTGTCAAGTGTAGAAACCAGGAAATCCATATGCATGAAAACCAAGTCAGGAAAACACAATTTTTATATGCGGACTCTCTAATGCGTACTTGTCGAAGTCTATGCATCCCACTCTACATAGGTTTGGTGCAAACCCTTAACGTCTTCACTTCATAGGGTTCAATCCCCTGCTATGCAACTAATCCTAACACGATGACTACTACGAGATAAAGGTAAGCTATGGATAGTATCCCATGCCCGATAATTCCGGAGATAGATCCCACACCCAAGATATTTTACCTGGATAATTCCGGAGATCATCCCATACCGAAATATTGACACATCACCACACGAATACCACATGTGCTTCGCCTCGACTCCGATAATTCCGGAGATCAATCCCATACCGAAAGCAACTACTTGGATAATTTCGGAGATATATCTCACACCGAAAGCCATACTGAGGTACTTGACTCATGTTCTCGTTCATCATATCACCACTAGTGCCTGTCCTTCTTATTTTTGTGTTACTTAATTACTCAACAAATCTCCTAGAGTGGTGTACCCTATCGGACTTAACTCAAAACTGAATAACTGAAATGCCTTAACAGGCCTCAACAAAATAACTCAACACCAGTATACTAGGGTCACACACATCCTCTAGAGACTCAAACTCAAAAAGTCTAAACCAACTTTCCACTAAACAAAATAGCTCAACCGAATATCTTAAAATCAATTGCTTAACTGAATATCTCAAATCAAATGCTTAACTGAAAACAAAATATAGGCCAAAATATCTGAAGACTAATCATTCAAAAGAACACTCAAGTTTACGAAAACTCATCAGTACCAGTCGACTTATACTGTAGTAAGCCGACTGTCCAGAGGGAAAATATCCATAGTTTTTAAGAAAATAAACTAAGTAACATAAGTCGACTTGAAAAGGCCATCAGTCGACTTACCCGAGGTAATTTCCAGTTATTTCAAGAAATATTCTAAGTATTATAAGTCAACTTAAGGGGTCATAGGTCGACTGTCCAGAAAAGAAACTGCAATAACTTTATAAAATAAGTTCTCAGTGCACCAGTCGACTGAACTAGGGTCTAAGTAGACTGTCCAGAACGGATTTTCAGAAGGCTAAAGATATATCAGCAGGGTCGTACCAGTCGACTGAAAAATCTACCAGTCGACTGTCGGCCTACAGTTTACATAATTTAGGTCTGAATAAAATAATCAAAACTGGAGTTTTTCTAAAGATTCATTATCTACAAAAATAATTTGTATTCATATAAAACGACAATCTCAAAGTGTTCACAGTTTGGATACAATTCTCAAATCATCCAATATCTCAAAACTCAAGTTCTCATGTTCTAATTGACTAATTCTTCCATTAGGGTTTCTCAATACTAAATTTCTTTCACAACTCAAAACCAAATCTGATTTGTAAACACAAGATCCAGATGTTCATCCATCCGATCATAACCATACTCAAATCTTAAACATGCATTCTAGCAATACAATTTTATAAACCGAGATTTACTAGTCATTCATAGATTTCACATACATGGTACAAACAACAACCTTTGCATCGTTCTCATGCCAAAATACTAAATGACATACATGCCAAACCAACAATATAACAATCGATCACATTAATCAAACCACAATACAAGATTCATATCATTCGCAACATCAAAACAAAACAAAACATTGTCACTCACTTTTGAATTGAAAAGATCTAACGAAAAAGCCTTCCTTTTTGCGAGATCCAAACTTCCTCTTGCTCCACCAAAAAAAATCATAAAATTCTGTATATTGCAGCAAATGACGGCTGCCAAAAATCCTTTTAAATATTCGGAAATAGGTTTAGGGTTTTGCCCAATTTGCAAAATAATCCCCTCCAAAATACAACTTTATGTATATAGTTCTATTCTTGGAAATTCAATAAAATTCACTTAAATTAGGATTTAAAAGTAAAATATAATCCTAAATATCAATCGGTACTGTTCAAAATGTCCAGAAAATACCTTTTACATTTTAACCCCTAAAAATGACAAATTTGCAAAAAGGTCCTTCTTTTCTCAAAATTTGCAAATGGTTCCAATTAATTTCAGAAAAACCTGAAAAAATACTAAATAAATCCCAAATATTAAATAATGGTTTTTCATGAAGAAAACTTGACTTTCAAACTTCTCAAGAAAGTATTTGCACGTGTTTTGCACGTGTAAAAAGGTAAATTTTCTGAAAATGTTCATAAATTCTCCAAAAATCATTTTAGTCATTTATAAACCTTTAAAAATAATATTTTAAAAATAAGGGGTTCTACAGATATAACAAAGGCCGCAGTTTGCAACTGCGGCCTTAGTTATATGCTTCGCAAGACCCAGTTTCAGCATATAACTGAGGCCACAGTTCGCAGTTGTGGACTGCAGCCTATGTTATATCGAGGTCGCAGTTCCCAACTGTGGCCTCATATTTTTCACATTTTAGACTTAGGATTTTTTCCCCAAGTCTCAAAACCTATTAGTTATGATATGTACTTAGGCCGCAGTTGTGAACTATGGCCTAGAAATTGAAGAGGCCACAATTCGGTACTACGACCTATGATATATCGAGGTCGCAGTACCTCATATTTTTCACATTTTATGTAACATCCCGTAATTTCTAGAGTATATATATATATAAAAGAAGGATGACATTTGTGTAATAAAATGGAAGTAGGGGGGTCCTACGGCTTGGAAACACAGCAGATTGTGCTGTTGTTGTTTGAATGATGTCATTCATGAAGGGGCCCAACCGGACATTAGAGTGTAACGCCAACGGCTGTTGACTTTGGTCTTCGGCTGACGTGTACATTACGGGACTGTGTACATGGGAATTAGAGTAGTTTGAGTATGGATTTGTCCCACATCGGGAATTGAACAAAAAAAATAATTAAGTATAAATATAATTGCCTATGATCAAGAGTCACCAATCCAATTAACTACCTTTTGAAAGGCAACCTGTGGTGGACAGTTATATTATATTATAAATAATTTGTCTTCTAAATTGTATAAATTGTCTGAGCTAGGGTCAAGGGTGTTAGAAATGGTATCAGAGCCGACTTTCGACACTGAGTGTGGGTACTGAATGGTGGTTATGCCTGAGATGGAGCTAGCATATGTACTGCGAACTATCCCAAACTCACTCCCTCTCAGGCTTTGGGATCAGGGTACTATACAGCTAGCAGAATCAGGGTACTGTATAGCTAACAGAATCAGGATATTGTACAGCTAGTAGAATCAGGGTACGTCATTCCACATCGGTTAGAAAGGAGATCCTGCACTAGATTGTGCATGCCCCGTGCTCAGCGAGGATGCTGATTTCTGAAGGGGGATGTATGTAACATCCCGTAATTTCTAAAGTATTATATATATATAAGAAGGATGACATTTGTGTAATAAAATGGAAGTAGGGGGGTCCCACGGCTTGGAAACACAGCAGATTGTGTTGTTGTTTGAATGATGTCATTCATGAAGGGGCCCATCCGGACATTAGAATGTAAAGCCAATGACGTGTACATTACGGGACCATGTGTACACGAGAATTAGAGGAGTTTGAGTATGGATTTGTCCTACATCGGGAATTGAACAAAAATAATAGTTAAGAATAAATATAATTGCCTATGATCAAGAGTCACCAATCCGGTTAACCACCTTTTGCGAGTCAGCCTGTGGTGGGCAGTTGTACTATACTATAAATAATTTGTCTTCTAAATTGTATAAATTGTCTGTGCTTGGGGCAGGGGTGTTACATTTTACACTTAGAAATGTTTTTCTCAAGTGTAAGAGTTTAGCATTATATGTCATGTACAGAGGACGCAGTTGTGAACTATGGCCTCGTTATCGAAGATGCCGCGGTTCGGTAATGCGGCTTATGAGGACGGGTCTATCTTTAGAATTTGTTTCGAAACAGATATATTTTGGGATTTAGTTTCAAAAATAGACCTATTTCGGGAGAGAAAAAAAAATCAATGTAGCTGACAGATTGAGTTGGGGGGTGGGGGGTTATCTGCACTTTTCACAACCAAACTCCTTGTGCTAACCTATGGGTAGCAACCGGGTCGGGTCGACCCGTGACCTGCTCATCTCGACCCAGCCCACGTTGATCTGGTTCGTGTTCGGGTCGAATCCAAATCCCTTACCGCGTCGATCTAGGTTGAAAAAAATTATATGTCAACCCACAAAACCCGGCCCGCAAATCCATTGACCAAGTCAAACCTGCCCACCAACCCACGGGTTGAGATCCATTGAATTTTTGGATTTGACCCGTGGGTTTGACCCGGCCCGTTTGGATTCTTTTTGACTTTTTTGCTGTTTGTTTTTCTTAATCTTTTTCTTGCTACAAAATACATGTATATATACTGCAAATATATATATGTATATATGTGTATATATACATAGATATACTCTAAAATATTTCAAAATTTTATAAAATGAGTGTGTACATCAAAATTAATTGATTACTACCCATTACTCAATTAGACAACCCCCATCCTAGTTATTTATAGCCAACTCCATCTCCTTACTTCTCTCATCTCACCAATATTGGACTAAAGGTTTTCAAAGTTTAAAATCCAAATATATATTTAGTTCCACATTGGTGAGATGAGAGAAGTGAGAATGTGATGTTGGCTATAAATAGCTAGAGTGGGGTGGACTAATTGAGTTGTGGGTAGTGAACAATTAATTTTGTTCTTCACAATCATTTAATATAAAATTTAAAATATTAACCAACTTATTAAAAAAAAATCAAACCCGGGCCAACCCGTGACCCGGCCCGACCCGAAATGGGTATGACCCTAATGGGTTCGTGGGTCGACCGAGTCGAATTTGGCACTTTTGAATCCGACCCGGTTAAGCTCGCGACCCGACCCGATCTGAACTCGTCCTTATTTGACTGCAAACCGTGTGGGTCCGACCCAACCCGACCTGGTCGACCCGAATGCCACCCTATGCTAACCTAAATTGCCTGATTGAATTGTAAACCCACTAGCACGCGCAATACATGTATTTTGTGTTCTTACAATGAGCACGTGCAGTAAGTACTACCTAGGACAAGCCAAAGGTCAACAACTCCTGTTCATTTATTGCCTCAGTGGATCACCAGCGCCGCTATTATACTCATGCCACCATCTCTAACAACAACATCTTGCATAAGGTTGTTGTTACTTGGGATGGCCACATCAGTTAGTGCATTCACAATTGTCCAAAGTTAAAAATTGCATAAATACATAAATAAAAATAGCATTTTGTGGGTTCGCTGTAGTCATGAAAAGTCAAAAAATAGCAAAGTTGAGAAAAAAATGAAAAAAACGAAACATGATGTTTCGTTAGATCCAAATTTCAGAATTTTTTTTTGTATTTTATATTATTTTTAATCACCAGCGAATTCCGTGCAGTAATGAAAACAAATTATTTTTATTTAAAAAAAAGCAAAAGTCGACTGACTTATATTATTATTGTTATTTTTTAACAGATGCTGCTTTTGGAAACATCAGTATTAAAATATTATATGTTATTATTGCCAATCTCTACTACTATAATGGGAAAATGCCTTAGTGTAATTTGTCCTTCTACCAACCCGTACAGCATGCATGCCTAAATTTTTACTTTTAAAAAAATATATGTATTTATTAAGCCGTGCAACGCACGTGTAAATTACTAGTGGCATTTTATGTTGACGCATTCAAATGTGAGACAGTTTGGTAAATACTTTCGAAAGTGTATCAGTTTGGTAATTATTTTAAAAAAGTGGGTTAGTACGGTAAAAATTTCTCTTGACCTTTGTTTGCCGTTCTGCTATTACAAATTGTCGTCGCCCTGATCGCTCTCTCTCACTCAAGATCAATTATTCTCTTTGACCTTTGTTTAATCTATACTATTACCTATGCTTCTATCTATATCTATATTATTGTAATCTATAATGTGAGAAAGGGTGTCTGCCGTTCTGCTATTACAAATAATTCAACTACAATTTAAGGTCGAATAGTGCTAATTGTACTCTAGTTCTGTATATTCGAAATATTACTCAATAGATGGCATACTGCTACACCTACTACCAAATATACTATTTTTCTCTTTACTATCTTAGATGGCATACTATTATTGGATGTTTCTACTACATACTCTACAATAATCTCCACTAATAGTGTACCACCTAAGATAGTAAAGAGTAGTAAATTTGGTAGTAGATTTAGCATTACCCGTTTACAAATTAAGGTTTAGCACAATAAATAAAGAGTAATGCTACATCCACTATCAATTTCATTATATTTTTGTTCATTATCTTAGATGACACACTCTAGTAGGTGGAGGAAGATAGAGTAGGTAGAGGAACTCTCCAAAAAAAATATGTCACCTAAGAAAATGAAGAGGAGGATAGTTAAATTGGTAGTGGATGAAGCAATACTCATAAATAAATGAGGAGGACTACACTCTACACATACCTCAAATTTTATCTCAAACATACATCAACCACTAAAAGACAAGTTTGGTTAATATTTTATTCATTTTTTGTTTGTCTTGTAGTGGTTAAGATTTTGTCTTTTAGTGGTTGGGATAAGTTTGGGGTAAATTTTGAGGTATGTTTAGCATTTGGGTAAATAAATATGAGTAGTATTCTTTGAAGTAATTGATTGTATTTATTATGCCACCAGAGAAATGAGATTTCCAATAATTAAATAATTGGAGTGTGTGCTAATAATCCAGTTTATATAATCGAGACAATTGTGTTTTGGGCTCCAATATTTATATTGCGACTGTATTCCGTCTTGTACATCTTCGTGACCTCGTCTCTCTCGTCTACGCTCGAACTCAAGATCAAAAGATACATGCCAGTGTCTTAGGAATTGATATCAATTTCCGGTGTTTGATGAAAGAATTCATGCAGATACGGTTCCCTAGATGTCTAATACGAAGTCATCCAAATGGAGTTATGATCAGGGGGCGGATCCATGTTAGGCCCCGGTTATTCTGAATTTTTGCAAAATTGGGAAGATCTAGTTATCTATATAACTATTATATATATTCATATATCTATTATTTTATATATTTTTATTGACAAATTAGATACTTGACTTTGTGGTTAGGTGGTTCAAACTCCACAATAAGTGAACCATGGTTTGATCCTTTTAAGTAGGAACTAATTTTTCATACTTTTTTTTAAATATAACTTGGTTTTGGATAGCAACTAAAATTTTCATATTTCTTTAAATATAACTTGGTTTTAGATTGTGAATACACTTTCATTAGTGTCTTTAATAAAGTTATACTATATATTTATAAAATTTTGAATATCTAATTTAAGTTTGAGAAAGTACATTTTCATACTGAAAATATATAATTAAATTTAATTTCATTATTTATGTTCATAATAATATTTTTATATTTATCATTTCAAATTAAATGAGTATCGAATATTATAAGTATGAGTTTTTTGTCTTCATCTCATTAAGTGTGCAACTCAACTTATACATATTATGTATGATGAGGGTAAAATTAATGAATGATTTGCATCGCTCGATCCTGGCGCGAATCCCAAACTCTTCTCACTTCTCCTTATGGGTCGACTATGTGGTCGTTACCCAGGTCCAGCCTAGTGTGGACCGGGTCGCACCCCTAATCAGGGGACCCGAATACCTTCCCTAATCAGGTCCTTACGTCTAAAAATACAGCCCTACCTCTACAGTAATCGGGTAATCGTATTTTCCCCACTTTAAATCATTTTAATCCTCTGGTTATTGACTTCAACGTCAGAGGGTTTGTCGCTGGGAATCCTCCTAGTGTCTAGAACTTTTTTGCAAGTGTTTGATAACGGTCGAGCCTCCCAGATCCACCACATCCATCGCATCAGCCTCACGATAGAGTCAGATCGAATACCGAGATCTAAGTTTCCTATTTCCCAAAAGAACTCACATTATCTATTACTCCCACACTCGAAAACAAGCAGCATCAGATTGACACCGTTTGTGAGAAACCTAGATCCGAGCCTCTTTTCCAAATTCTACTTCGTGATTGACGATCCCTATTGATCATAGGGCCAAGAAGACTCCACCAAGGGGTCAACTGTTCGACACCCACTTCCTCCATGCCCGACACAAAATCGAGTGGCAACTCAAGGATCCCGACAACCATAGGACCAAGGATTACGAAAGCCCGTCCCGAGCGCTTCTCGCTCGGTGGCATGGTAGGTCGCCCAGCCAATGGTTTCCGACCTGAGAAACGTCATCAGCAGCCGACAGAATGAGGATGATCTCTGAAATCTCCTCAACCGATCCCAGAATGAAGGAGACCCCTCGGATCATAATCTTAGTCGGGCTCGCCACTCCTCCCACGGTCAAAACAGGGAGCGTAGCTGCTCCCTGAGGGACCACCGACCCTCCAACTGTCGAGGGGATGGAGGTCACGTAACCAGGGCAGAGTTCCACGAATTCAGATACGAAATCCTCTGAGCCATCCGAGGTGGGGCCACTCCCGAGCAGGAGTGGTTGAGTAAGGAAATGACGAATCCCACAGGTCAACCCAATCCGAAGGACAGGAAAACCCCATCCTCAAACGACTTCAGGAAATGGAGGGTTGCCTTGCTCGGAGCGTTGAGGGTGGGAGGCAGTCTGAACAGAGATACCAACAAAATAAGCTACCATTCTCCTCCCATATTCTCGACGCACCCATCCCGAGGAGCTTGACGCCTCCAACGTTTGAAACCTACAACAGAGAAACAGATCTTGCTGATCACATCGAGGGCTTCAAAACCCTCATGATGATTCACAGCGCCTTGGATCCCTATCTCTGGTGTGCGTTCCCGGCTAATCTGAGAGGCCCCGCATGGGAATGGTTCACCAAACTTTCTCCCGGATCCGTCCACTCCTTTGACCAGCTTGAGGATTTTCTCGCTCACTTCGTGACCAGCCAAAAGGCTGAGAAGACGAGCGCCTCTCTGCTGGACCTCAGCCAAAAGGACGGGGAATCCCTCCAAAACTTTGTCAAGAGGTTTACGGTCGAGGCTCGGTCGATCTCCTCCCTCGACTATGGGTGGCTTTCAGACACAATGTCTGTCTGACTCGTTGAAGGCCTCCCTGGCCAAGAAGTCCCCTGCTGACTTTCCCGACTTTCTCCAAAGGAGAAAAAAGTATATCTAGGCCGAGGAAGCCCTCCATCCCGAGGGTTGGAAGGGGTCCCCCACTAAAGAGAAGAGGAAGGCAGACAACTCCGAACTCGAAAAGTAAACCCAGAAGGACGCCTCAAGGCAGAGGTACTTTCCCATACCTCTGCGGTTTGACAAGTTTACTCCACTCAACGCGAGCATGTTTGCCATCCTGATGAAAATTGAGGGTAACAATACTCCACCCCCCCTCCCCGGTCCAATAATCCCAATAGGAAGAGGGACAGGAGGTACTACTGCCATTTCCATCGGGATCATGACCATGATACAAACAATTGCCAAGCTCCGAAGGACGAAGTTGAGGCCCTCATTCGGAGAGGGTACCCTGCCAAATTCACTTGGATGGCCCGAGAGCCTCTCCGCCCCCTCGCAGGGCGAACAAACATCCAGAATCTGAGTCCGAACCCCAGGATACCGATAACCTAGCCATCCTCCACTGCGTCCATGGCGGACCCATGAGGGGAGAGTAGCTCCTCCCGCAAAGCCTTCATCCGGGAGGTAAACTCCGTTCACAGCTGTCTCCCTCCCCAAGGTCTCAAATTGGTTGTCTCTTTTTTGGATGAGGACCTCGAAGGTGTTCGGGTCCCTCACTGCGATGCCTTGGTCATAAGTCTTGTGCTTACCAATCACAAGGTGCGCCACTCGTCGAAAATGGGAGTTCAGTGAATATCTCGTTCCTAGTAGTCTTCAAAGACTTGAAGCTATCTTGGGAGAGGCTGAAGCCGGCAGGGTACACCCTTCATGGCTTCTTTGGCGCCCCAGTCCAGATCGAGGGGTCGTTACCTTGGACGTTACCGCCGGAGGGTTTTGACCTCTTGAACAGAGGCAATGGACTTCATGGTGGTCAGTGTTAAAGTCGCCTATAATGCTATTTTGGGCCGACCCGGCCTCGCCTCCTTCCAAGTGGTACCTTCGGCCTACCACATGCGCATGAAATCCCCGGCCAAGTCTAAGATCAGAGTCATCAAAGGGAACCAGGAGGCGGCCTGGGCCTGTTATACTGCCACAGCGGGGGGCACTATCCTCCCTTTTGAAGCGGTTGAGCTTCCGTCGGACCGAAATTCAATAGCTTTCGAGATGGTGGACGACCACGAGGTTCCTTTATCAGGTCAAGATCTCCCAACGGGAAGACCCGCACAGGGTCTCCAAAGTGGTCTGCCCAGTTGCGTACCGGCTTGAAGAACGGAGGGGGGGGGGGGGGGGGGGGGGGGGGGGAGGGGAAGGCTAGTCGAGAGTACCTGAAATGCAGAACATTTGATGAAATTCCACGAAGACCCCGAGGGGTCCACACTTGTAAAAAGGCCTTCGAAGCCGACCCATGTACTTGTCTTAAGCTGTCAATGAATAGAATTTAATTTTCATTCAAAATTCAAGTTATTCTGTCACATGCAGTGAGTGCCCGAGGCCCAGGCTTCAACGCCAAACATCCTTGAAGGATATCCTCCGATAACCCCTCTGGGGTTGGCATCCGATGCTAGAGGCTTCAATGGCAAAAAAACCCCTTCGGGGATGACATCCGATGCTGGAGGCTCCAACGCCAAAACTCCTCGGAGGATCCTCTCAGGGTGCGGATCCTAAGGGTACCTCTCGACATAGTAGAAATAATGCACAAACTACACAAATGAAAAGAATCGAGATAAAAATGCCTTTCATTAAAACAAAAAACAGTTACAAAGGGGGCGGTGTCCAGTCCACATTTTGGCAATTACAACAGAACTAAATTATCGTCTACGCCCTCACCCACTCGTCTCGCACTTCAGCATCGGCTGAGGTTGCTCGTCGTGTGCCATGTAGTCATTTTGCACTTTAGCATCGGCTCGCGACCGGCTTACACCCCGGCTCATCGCCATCTTCAATGCCTCGAGTGCAGAAGAGACATCATGCATGCCCCAAGTGTAGAGGTGGTCACCCCGAGGTGGAAAGCGATGATGATGAAGGGATCCTGCCAAGTTAGGCAGGATGACAGCCCCATACAGAGGATTGACTTGCCGTGCCAAAAAGGAAGGCATCGTGCATGCCGGACCCCGACGGCGACTCCCTCATGTGGTGAGAGTTCTCTCCGAAGAAGGGAACTCTCATCCCTGTCCACAACTAGAGGCATCAGATTGTGGAACTCGTGATACAACTGCTATCCCCAAGGAGGAGTACTCCTCTTCTCTCTGAGCCTCGGTGAAGCAGCAACATCCGCACGAGGGGTCCTAGCTGAGAAGGCCCCACCAAGCACCGAAGGGAAAAAGTAGAGCAACGTCATTGCCCTCCGGGACCTAGTGGGAAATGCTTCATATCTCGATATCCGGATGGGTCCCCCGAAAAAACACTGATCCTGGTGGGGTCGAGCACAGTCCATCTGACCACTTCCTTAGCGCCCTCGGTCAGTGGACGGATCTTGGGGTCGTTCATCGCAGGCCCCGCCGAACACCAAGACATAGCAAGTTGAGAATGAGATTTAAAAAAAGGTGTGAATCTCCCATCCACCAACAAGGACATTATAGATGCCACAAAAATCTCCCCAACTGCCTGCATTTACTACAGGGGACGTTACAACTCCCTAAGTGCATTGAATGCATCAATGGGTGATGTAAGCAAACACGTGCCATGTTACGTGACCGGTGAAGCTCGGATAGACTCCTCAGCATAGGATCGGAGGTTGACCGTGATGAGTTCTCACAGGCCTCAACCTACGCCCTCAGCATGGTATCCGAGGCCGGTACTCTTGGGCTCTCACAGGCTTTACTCCATGCCTTCGGCATGTTATCCAAGGCTGACCCTCAATCATGGGAGGAATTAAGAGCCGGATACCCTTTCCGAGCACATGGTCCGATGATCTAAGACAAAGAATCAAAAGTTCGAAAAATCGGAAGGCAAACTAGTTTATCGATTACCACACCAAGGGCACAGCCACACGTGAAAATGTGAGCACACTCCAGGTGCACGTTTCCTCCACCTTGGAGTTGCATTCGATACCGAGCATCATGAAAAAGTTCAAAGCATCGCCAATTTGCCCTGCCCTCAAAGAGATAACCGAGGCTGAGCTTCAACGGGGGAGTTCCCTCCTCTTGGCACGGCTTCCGAGCCTAGGAAAAAGGAGGAGTCCCTTCCCTTCGGCACGACTTCTGAGGCCGAGTATTAAAAGGGGAGTTTGCCCCCCTGGCATAGCCCCCAGGGCTGAACCCCTATAGAGATCTCAAGCGTCGACACGTCAACAAACTCACTTGGCAGAAGAAGAAGAAGAAGAAGAAGAAGAAGAAGAAGAAGAAATTCATCGAAGCATCTATATTATAGATCAAAAGCAAAGTAATCACATGCGCGCAATTACAACGAAATCACATGTTCAAGACATAGTTCTGGTCCTTGTGGTCATTGTCCAGCCTCGGTTCAACAGGTATCACTTCAGTGGTCAAGGGGTCAGCGCCTAGGCGGAGCACCTCTAAACATCGCACACTAGCTATGTTGCTCGATCCCGCTACTCATCTTTGGGCATCCCCTGGTGCCCCCACTTTCGAGCGAATCCCAGGGTAAGGCACCAGCCTCAATAAGGGATAGTAAAAGGTAGAAGTCTGACTGACCTCCCCTAGTTTGGTCCTCAGCCGGAAGATCTCAAAGTCTTTCTCCACGAGCATTTGCCCTAAGTACGGACCGCCAAACAAGTGATCGGCACCTAACAACTAAGCAGAAAGAAAAGTCTCGTGGTTCAGCTTGATCTAAGGTGCTAGAAGATAAAGTCCTTCATCACCTCCGAGAGTTGGAGAACTGCCTTGCTCTTATCAGTCAAGAGGAAGGGCACCGAAGCAGAGGGTACCGCCCCAGCCAACCTCCTTCACCAGAGCCATCCTTGAAGCCCATGTTTTGGAGAACTTCAAGCCTCCTACATTTGAATCATATGACAATGAATTCAACCCAACATATCACATCGAGAGCTTTAAAACTTTCATGATGATCCACAAAGAATCCGACACACTCTTCTATAGAACCTTTTCAGCTACCTTGAAGAAATCAACACGGGAATGGTACTGCCTCCCTCCCTCTAAGATCTATCTCTCTGTTTGATCAACTTAAAGAGCTCTTCCTTATGCACTTCGTCAGTAGTCACAAGGTCGAGAAGACTAGTGCTTCTCTGCTTTAGTTGAAACAAAAGGAAGGAGAGCTGCTTAAGGACTACGTCAGGTGCTTTACATTCGAGTCTAGTCCATCCCTGTACTTGACTCAGTGGTTGTGATTGTTTCCTTCCGGCACAGTGTCTACAATGCTCAAAACCTCCCTTGTTAAGATGCCTCCTTCGGACTTATCCGAGCTACTGCAAAGATGTGAGAAGTACATCTGAGCTGAGGAAGCTCTTCATCTCCAAGAACAAAGTGAGCCCTTGTTTGGGAGCGAAAGAAGAAATAGAAATGAGGTGCAAGAAGTCTTAGAATGATGGGTCGAGCCAATGTATCCCTCTTCCGGTCCCTCGCTTCAACAAGTTCACTCTGCTCAACACTGACATATTTGGATGAACCCTAACAGGAGAAGGGGTAAGAGCTGATGATGTCGGTTCCACAAGGACCATGGCCATAACATTGATGAGTGCCGAGTCCTTAAAGATGAAATCGAGGGTCTCATTCGCCATGGTCACCTCTCCTTGTATACTCATAATGACATGGTCGTGCCTCTACCAGCTCGAGGAGCTAACAAGCATGCAGAGAGAGACCCCGAGTCCCTAGACTCGAAGCATATGGACATCCTCCATTCCATCCATGGAGGTCTTATGGGTGGGGTGTCCAAATCCTCCCAAAAGGCATTCATCTAATAGGTCAACTCAGATCACAATGTCCCCCCTACCAAGTGCATGTGAACTCAAGTAACCTTCTCGGATAAGGATCTTAAGAGCGTCGGCACCCCTCACTGCGCCGTACTTGTGATCAGCCTCTCCATGGCAGAGCACAAAGTGCACCGCATCTAGGTGGAGAACGGTACCTTGGTGAACATCCTCTTCTTAGAAGTATTTGTAGGCCTCGAGCTTTATAAAGACCGTCTGAAACCTGCCTGGTGCACCCTACATGGGTTCTCCGGGGCTCCGATCCAGATTGAATGAGTAGTTACCCTTGACGTAACTACAGGAAGAGCCCCAACTATCCAGACCGAGGCCATAGACTTCATAGTCGTTGATGTGAAAGCCGCCTATAGTGCTATCCTTGACCCAGACTTAGCAGCTCTTCACACCATATCTTTAGCCTTCCACATGAAGATGAAGTTCCACCCCAGCTGGGTTCGGGGAAGTTTAGGGAAGCCAAGGAGTGGCTCGGACCTGCTACACGGCCACAAGGGGGGCTCAGTCCTCCCCCTCGATGCTTTAGAGCTTCATTACGAGAGGAACCAAGTTAAGGCGGAGCCAGTGGATGAACTAGAAGAGATCATCTTCTCCCAAGGGGACCAAGTTTTTCCAGGTGATCCAAGATCTCCCCCACTGGGTCAAAGAATAACCATTCAGTTGCATTAGAGAGAACCGAGACTTGTTCGCTTGGAGTGCTGGTGACATGCATAGCATCTTAGAAGACTTGATTATGCACTGCCTCAGTGTTAACCCGATGCGAGGTTGGTTCAACAGAAGCACCGCAAGTTTGCTCCTAACCTGAAATAAGCGGTCAAAGAAGATGTCGACAAGCTCCTAGCCCTTCACTTCATTCAAGATGTTAGCTATCCCAAGTGGCTAGTCAATGTAGTCATGGTAAAGAAAGCTAAAATCAAGTGGAGGATTTGCAGTGATTTCACCGACTTGAAAAAAGCATGTCTAGAGGATCATTTTCCTCTTCCTAGCACTGATGCCCTGATTGATGCCACGTCCATACATGAACTCCTCAACTTCATGGATGCCTTCTCGGGTACTACATATATGAATGTCTCTCCCGACATTCTTAAAACATCCATTACCACCATCCAAGGTCTCTATTGCTATCGAGTCATGCCATTCAGGTTAAAGAATGATGGAGCCATTTGCCAGTAGCTAGTGAACAAAGTCTTCAAAGAACAGACTGGTCGAAACATGGAAGTCCACGTGGTCGATATGCTCGTGAATAGTCTTGAGATGGAGGACCATGTGGTTAATCTCCAAGATGCCTTTGATGTCTGAAATGCAACATGAGGTTGAAATCCTCGTAGTGAGCCTTTGGGGTCTCTTTGGGGAAGTTCATGGGATTCATAGTTAGCCAGAGGGAAATTGAGGCCAATCCGGAGAATATCTAAGCCATACTTGACATGTCTTCCCCGTTCAATATCAAAAAAAATTCCAAAACTCATGGGGAGCCTTGCCACCATCGGTCATTTCCTCTCCTAGTCCAGGAGTAGTGCCTCCTCTTCTTCAAATCTCACTGTGGATCAAAGTTATTTGAATGAGGGGAACCGCAACAGAGAGAGCCTTCGAACAACTCAAGACGTATCTCACCAACCCCCTCCTAAGCAAAGCTAGATTCAGGGGAAGTACTCTACCTCGACCTGGACACCTTGGATCAGATCCTTATTGTCGTCTTAGTAAGGAAGGAAGATGAGTTCCAGAAACCAATCTACTATGTGAGCAAGGTACTTCATGATGCCAAGCTTTGTTATTTCAAGATGAAGTGGGTGACTTATGCTCAGATAACAGCCGCCAAGTAGCCCTTCCCTTACTTCCAAGCATACTCTATCTTGGTCCTCACTGAACAACCCCTCAAGCAAATACATCACAAGCTAGAGAACTTTGGGTGACTCTTGAAGTGGTCCATCGAGTTGAGCCAACACAATATCAACTACCAATCAAGGACGACCATCAAAGTCCAAGCTTTGTCCGAATTCATCGTAGAAAGTACCATCCCCGTTCCCCCTAAGGAGGATGAAGACCCCCCAGTCTGAAGTGTCTACGTCAATGTTTCCTTTTGCATCGAAGAAAGTGGGGCCGATGTCATCTTGTTTGGCTTAGATGAGTTCATCCTCTAATACTTACTCCATCTTAACTTTAGAGCCTCCAACAATGATGCCGGATACGAGGTGCAGATTTTCAACCTTCTCTTTGCTCGGAAAGCAGGGGCCCGAAAGGTGAAAGTGTTTAGAAACTCCCAGAGGTGGTGAACCAGATCTGGGGAGAATATGAAGTCAGAGATAACCGCATGGTCAAGTACTTAGCTTACGTCAATAAACTCATGGCTACATTCCAAGAGGCTGAAGTCACTTTCCCCGTGAGAGAAACATGCAAGCATATGCCCTCTTCAAGTTAGCTTCATCTTCCTTCGAAGGACTCGACCACACTGTTCTCATTGAAGTCTTACTCAAGCTAAGTATCGAAGAGGAAGCTTTGGAGCTCATGGTCGTCATTCCTCGAGCACCCAGAGACAGTTGAACGAAACCCTTGATCGACTTCCTCAACAATAGAATTCTCCCAGCAGATCCTAAAGAAGCAAGACAGATTTGGGTTAGAGCAGAAATATACACAATTGTTGAATGAGTCATGTACAATAGCTTTTATATGTTGATAGATGGCTGACCTTACTTGCGATGCCTCTTTTCGAGGAGGCTAATTATGCTCTTAGACAAGTACATGAAAGAGTTGGCGGCGGCCACATAAGCGCGAGGTCCCTTGCTCAGAAAATTCTTAATCATGGGTATTGTTGTCCCTCACTCCTCGACAATGACCAAGAATATGTTCGCCGATGTGCCCCCTACCAGATTTTCTCCTCAATCAAGTGGGTATGCCAAGCCGACCTTAGTTCCATGTCCTGCCTGATCCCTTTCTCCATGTGGTGGATGGATCTACTCAGGCCATTTCTCCCCACGATCGGACAGAGGAACTTCTTAGTAGTGGCTATGACTACTTCATGAAGTGGATTGAAGTGGAACAATTGGCCTTTATCACCTAACACAAGATTCAATTATTCTTTTGGTAGAATACCGTCTACAGATTTAGGACCCCCTGTATACTTGTCACAAACAATGGCGCCCAATTAGCCGCGAAGAGATTCCACACCTTCTGCACTGATGTAAGAATCGAATAACGTTAATCTTCCATCTCTTATTCCCAGACCAATGGTCAATCTAAGAGACAAATTCTCGATGTCCTTAAATAGAGGCTTGATGAAGCTCCAAACGGAATATGTGTCGAAGAGCTCCTGATAGTACTTTGGTCCTACATGACCATGAAGATGACCCCGACATGGGAGTTTCCATCCAATCTCACATTTGGGTCTGAAGCTTTAAGTCCCTTAGAAGTTGGGCTACCTTCTCCATGCCTCATCTCTTTCAACGAAGGAAAAAACTTGAATGACTTATTAGGCGAGCGAAGTGAGGTCTATTAGCATAGGGAGAAGTTCTACAAAAAGAAGGTTTGGCCTACGAACTTGAAAGAAGGGGATCTTGTCCTAAGAAATCTTGATATCTCCGAGCCACACAAGAAGGAAAAACTCGCTCATAACTAGGAAGGACCCTACAAGGTCTTCAAAATTCATTCGCCCAGGAGCTTATCAACTTAAAGACTTGAGGGGTAAGATATATGAAAGACTTGGAATGTTGAGCATATGATGAAGTTCAATGAAAGTGCTTATCACCCCTAACGTCGATTTTAAAATTTTTAATTATAACGGTCAGAGTATGTAATAATGGCCAGCCTCCTATGCAGTCACTTGGATTCATTTTTCAATAAAAACTACACATTTCTTTTGCAAATTCTTGTACTACTTGATAATTCTATAAAAGTAAGATAGGAGTCCAAACTCGGGGCTCGAAGACGCTCCTGTAACTCGCTAAAAATCAAGTTTGGAGCCCGGACCGTCACTCAAACTGCTCCCACAATTGCTAACTCTCAAGCAATATGTTCGAAGTCCAAACTCGTGGCTCGAATCCACTTATGCAACTCATTAACGAGCAAGTTCGGAGCTCGGCTCGTCACTTGAACTGTTCCCACAACTCGCTAACTCTCAAGTAATAGGTTCAGAGTCGAAAGTCGTGGCTCTAAGTTGCTCCCACAACTCGCTAATAAGCAAGTTCGGAGCTCGGCCCATCACTTGAACTGCCCCCACAACTCACTAACTCTCAAGCAGCAGGTTCGGAGTCCTACCTCGCGGTTGGAAGCTACTTTCGCAACTCACTAACAAGCAAGTTCGGAGCTCGGCCCATCACTCGAACTGCTCCCACCACTCGCTAATTCTCAAGTAGTAGGTTCAGAGTCCAAACACATGGCTCGAAGTTGCTCCTGCAACTCGCTAACAAGTAAGTCCATAGCCCGTCCTGTCACTCAAATTGCATATGCAACTCACTAGCTTTCAATTAGTAGGTTCAAAGTCTAAACTCCTAACTCGAAGCTGCTCCCAAAACTCGCTAACAAGTAAATTCGGAGTTCAGCCCATCACTTGAACTGCTTATGCAACTCACTAACTCTCAAGCAGTAGATTCGGAGTCCAAAATCGTGGCTCGAAGCAGCTCCCACAATGCCTTAACAAGAAAGTTCAGAGCTCGGCCCGTCACTCGATTGTCCCACAACTCGCTAACTTTCAAGCAGCAGGTTCGACGTCCAAACTCGTGGATCAAACCCACTACCGCAACTCGCTAACAGGCAAGTTTGGAGCTCGGCCCATCACTCGAACTGGTCCCACAACTTGCTAACTCTCAAGTAGCAGGTTTGGAGTCCAAACTCTTAACTCAAAGCCACTTCCACTTTGCTAATAAGAAAGTTCGGGGCTTGGCCCATCACTCGAACTGCTCTTATAACTCGCTAACTCTCAAGGAGAAGGTTCGGAGTCCAAACTCATTGGTCGATGCTGTTCCCGCAACTCGTTAACAACCATGTTAGGAACTCGTCCCGTCACTCAAATCGCTCCCGCAACTCTAACTCTCAAACAATAAGTTCAAATTCCAAACTCGTGGTTCGAAATCACTCCAGAAACACACTAATAATCAAGTTCAAAGCTCGGCTCGTCACTCGAACCGCTCCCGCAGCTCGCTAACTTACAAACAGAAAGTTCGATGTCCAAACTCGTAGCTCAAAACCGCTCCCACAAGTCATTAATAACCAAGTTTAGGGCTCGGCCTGTCATTCGAACTTCTCCCGCAAATGGCTAACTCTCAAACAATAAGTTCGGAGTCCAACTCTTCCCTAGAGCTGCTCCCGCAACTCGCTAACTCTTAAAAAAAAAGTTCAGAGTCCAGTTCATCTATAAAGCTGCTCCCACAATTAGTTGACTCTAAACAATGAGTCACAAAACTAAGGAAGAGCATGTGCTAAAGGTTCAAATTCTGAGGTTCCTTTATCCGAGTTCCTAACATCTGAACCCCTAAAAGTCACCATTGTCGAAGGTGGTGGGCTCAGTGTTTGGCCTGTCATTCCAGCCCTCGTAAGAAATAAGTAAAAAAATTTCGAGGCTCGTTGCACGGCTTTTCGTTCGAGCCCCTCACAAGAATTTCTTCAAAATCTTTAAAGCTCGGTGCTTGGCTTATCTGGACCTTCTTCGCCTCACCAAACCGAACCTCCCCCCTGCGATCGGTGCTCAGCTTGTCGTTTGAGCGCCTTGCAAAAAATACACCTAAATGCCTCGGCTCGGTGCTCGACTTGTCGTTTGAGCCCCTCACAAGAAGCTCTTCAGAATATCTAAAGTTTGTTACTCGGCCAAACTGAACCTCCTTTAGTTCGGATCTCAACTTGACGTCCGAGCCCTTCGTGAGAACTGGGCCTAACCGCTTAGGCTTAGTGCTCGGTTTGTCTTTCAAGCCCCTCACAAGAATTTCTTCAAAATTCTCCAAGCCTCGAAGCTCGGCCGAAACGAAATCCCCTGGTTCGATGTCTGGCTTGACATTCGAGCCCCTCAAAAAAAATATGCCGAGCCCCTCAGCTCAGTGTTAGGCTTGTCGTTCCAGTCCCTCACGAGAAGTTCTTCAAAAAAAATTCAAGAACCGGTGCTCATCCAAATCGAACCCCCCGGTTCGGTGTTCAGTTTGTCATTCGAGCCCTTTCAAAAAATGTGCCTAATCGGATAGGCCTAGTGCTCGGGTTGTCGTTTAAGCCCCCTGCAAGAAATGTGGCTAATTTCCTAGGCACATTGCTCAGCTTGTCGTTCAAACGCCTCACAAGAAATTCTTCAGCATTCTCCAAGGCGTAGAGCTCGACCAAACTGAACCCCTCTAGTTCGGTACTCGGCTTTTTGTTCGATCCCCTTGTAAGAAGTGCACAAAAGTTTTCTAAGTTTGGGGCTCGACCTGTCGTCTGAGCACCTCGCAAGAAACATGCATTGATCGGGGGTATTGACCAATCCAAACCCCGAACTAGGCTCCTTGATCCATCAGAGTCGAGCCCCATTAAGCCCTGCCTAGCCGAGCTCCTGGGTACGGCCAAACCAAACCTTCTAGGGATCGGTGTTCGGCTTGTCGTTCGAGCCCCTCGCAAGAAACATCTAAATAGTCATCAGGTTCACTAATTCAAACCCATCGAGCCCTGCCAAGCCGAGTTCCCAGGGTTCAGGCATGCCCAACCCCCTGGATTCGGTGCTTGGCTTGTCGTTCAAGTGCCTCACCAGAAGTTATTCAAAATCTCTAAAGCTTGGTGCTCGGCCAAACCAAACCCCTTCTAATTCGATGCTCGGCTTGAAGCCTGAGCCCCTCATGAGAAATGAGCCTAATTGCTTAGGCTCGGTGTTCGACTTTTTATTTAAGCCCATCACGAGAAGTTCTTTAAAATTCTCCAAGGCTCGGAGCTCGGCCAAAATGAATCCCCCTGGTTCAGTGTTCGACCTGTCATTCGAGCGCCTCACGAAAAATGCTTATAATCTTCTAGGCTCGGTGCTCGGCTTGTCGTTCCAGCCTCTCACAAAAAAGTTCTTCAAAATTTTCCAAGGATCGGTGCTCGGCTAAACTGAACCCCCCTTGTTTGGTGTTTGGCTTGTCATTCGATTCCCTGTCAAAAAATACATCTAATAGCCTAGGCTCAGTGCTCAGCTTGTATTCGACCCCTCATGACAAGTTCTTCAAAATTCTTTAAGGCTCGGCGCTCAGCCAAAGTAAACTAAACCCATCCTGATTCGGTGCTCGGCTTGTCGTTCGAGCCCGTCACAAGAAATATGCCTAATTTCTTAGGCTCGGTGCTTGACTTTTCGTTCAAACCCCTCACGAGAAGTTCTTCAAAATTCTCCAAGGCTTGAAGCTCGGCCAAACCGAACCCCCTCTGGTTCGGTGCTCGGCTTGTCGTTCAAGCCTCTCGTAGAAAGTGCGCAAAACTTGCCTAGGCTCGGTGCTCGGCCTGTCGTTCGAGCCCCTCACAAGAAACACGCAAATGATTGAGGGGTTTGACCAATCCAAACCCCTTCCACTAATCCGAACCAGTCTCCTCGATCCATCTGAGCCAAACCCCGTCAAACTCTGCTTGGTCGAGCACCCTAGGTTCAGCCAAGCTGACCCCCCCTAGTTCGGTGGTTTGGCTTGTCGTTCAAACTCCACAAAAGAACCATCTAAATAGTCAACAGGTTGACCAGTCCGAACCCCGTCGGGCCCTTCTAAGCTGAGTCCCCTGGGTTCGGTGCTTGGCCTGTCGTTCGAGCCCCCTTAGCAAAATGTATCATGAAAACCACATGATCTCCTTAAAAATTGCACACCCCTGATCCGTCGTCGGATCTCCTCAAAATTCACAGCCAGCCTCATCCAAGCAGTAGCCCAGTCTAAGCAGTAGCCGAGGTCTTGGATTCGAATCCGAGCTTCAACAATGTTTCATTTTTTTTAGTCGTTCACCTAAATCAATGGATGTGAAAACCGTGTTAAAACAATCGTATCAATCCAATTGAATGGCCCAGTAGTTAAGACATTCACCTCCTAAACCTGAGATCTTGTGTTGGACTTGTGTTTTTATTTTTGTCGGGGTCCCCTCACTCTAAGGTGTTTTTATTTTTACCAAAGTACTAGGTCGTCTTTTCATGTCTACCTTCTACCACTGATTCATTGCTATAATAATCCCCCCCCCCCCCCCCCCCCCCCCCCCCCCCCCCATATAGTAAGAGGTGATCAATATTTCTCGTTCAAATACCATAATCTCCTTTCTAAGTTACTGACTTGAACGTTGGAGGGTCTTTTGTCAGGGCTACCTCTCCGGAGTTAAGACTTTTTGCAGGTTCGTCGAATGTTTTCAGCCATACAGATCTTGATCAAGATGTTCTCAACCATTTAGATTCAGATCAAAGAGCTTTCAACCATTCAGATTCAGATATCGATCGTAACTTTTCTCTTTAAAAGAACTCATCATGTGATTGCTCCCACACTATAAAAAGGCAGCAACATACCTTGACTTGACTTACCATACAGGGAGTGCCAAGGGTTACATGCACAAGGGTAGGTTCAAGAGAGATGTCCCATTCTTCGCGATTGTGTTCATGAGGGAAGGAGTAGGCCATCTCATCAACCAGGAAAAAACAGATGAAGTCTCCGATCATGTGTACGACTTCATTCAGAAGTTCTAATCATACCCAGTTGAAACAGCGAGATAAATAGGAGCCTTCAATGTTGGATTATGTTGCAAAAGCTGAAATATCTGTTTTTTTCCATTTTTTTCTGCTGCTTGTTCACTAACAATTAGTTCCGCATTTCACTGAGATAGAAGCATGTAGCTTTCTATGTTGGATGAATACAGACCGAGAAATGTTCATATTCTGTTTGAAGAACATATTGTGGAGCAAAGTCTCTTCGCATCTTCCTAGATCTTTTTTCATGGATTTGCGCAATTTTCTGAAATACTACAATTATGAGTAGAGAAAAATTGCATATTTGTAGTAATTTCAACCATTCTAAAAACTGCGCTAGCTAGCCGTGGCTAATTGATAGTTTTTAGTCATTTTCGTAAAATTTTATTTTGGCCACATTTTATGGGTCGTTCTTGCAAAATTCCATTTTCACTTTTTTACCTATAATTTGTGTGTTATATAGTCCACAGTTTTGAGTCTTTTACAAAGAAATATTCGTATTTCTCTGTTTTAGCCACATTTTGTGGCATATAGTCTACAGTTTTTGGCAAATTTTGTTAAATTTTATATTTATCTGTTTTGACCACATTTTGTATGCTATATAAGTGATAGTTTTAGGCTAATTTGCGAATTTCCTTTTTAGAAATTCCGTACTTCAATATTTTGATATATTAGTGCGCTATAATCAATAGTTTTTGGAAAATTTTGTGAAATTCCGCATTTCATTGATTTGGCCACATATTGCGAAATTTTGTATTACAATGTTCTAGCAACATTTTGATGGTTATATAGTTCACAAATTTTGGCCGATTTTGTGAAATTTTATATTTAACTGTTTTGGCCACATTTTGTGGGCTATAGCCCACAATTTTCGGATGTTTTTGCGATATTCTGTATTTCGCTGTGTTGGCCACATTTTCTGGGCTATAGTCCAAAGTTTTCAGCCATTTTTGTGCATTTCTGTATTCCAATGCTTTTGCCCTATTTTGTTGACTATATAGTCCACTGTTTTCAGCTATTTTTGTGAAATTCTGAAATTCATTGTTTTGGACAAATTTTGTGGGCCTGTTCCATAGTTTTCGGTCATTTTTACAAAATTCTGTAATTTCTTATTTTGGCCACCTTTTTATGGCCAGTCCACAATTTGCGGCCAATTTCGCCAAATTTCTTATTTCACTGTTTTAACTACAATTTTGATCGTTTCCAGAGAAATTTTGCATTTCTTTGTTTTGGCCAAATTTTGTGGGCTATATATAATCCACATTTTTTGGCCGATTTTGTGAAATTCTGTATCTCAAAGTATTGGCCATATTTTTGTGCGCTATAGTCTTCAGTTTTTGGCCATTTTTCCCGAACTTCATTTTTCGATGTTTTAGTGACATTTTTAATGCTACAATCCACATTTTTTGGCAAATATCTTGAAATTCTGTATTTTGGTGTTTTGGTCACATTTTATTCGCTATTGTCTACCGTTTTCGACCATTTTTGCAAAGTTTCATATTTCACTTTTTTTGCTAGATTCGGTAGGCTATAGTCTACAAATTCAATTCAGATCAAGGAAACTTTGATCATCATAATTTAGATCTAATTGATGGTACATATTGTAAGTTTCCTCCTAAAAAGTAACTCATCATTTGAATGCTTTCACACTAGAAAAAAAAGCAGCAACAGATTGGCATTGTTTATAGTAATGTGCAGATCTACTTCTCTTATCAGATCTCGCTATCAAAAAATAATTTTTTCAGTCATGGATCTAAAAGGGAAGAAGGCGGTGACCACTAGCCGTCGAGCCAACGCTCCTCCTTCTCCGCTGGTGCTGTAACGCCCGCAAATTTGAGTTATTATAATTTTGTCTCCCGTGTGTTACACATATGTATTTTGTTCCATTACATTTAATATTCATAACATTATTAATATAAATATTTTTACGTATTTTGTATTTCGATTGTTATGGAAATTTTTTTTGTTCTCTCGAATTATTTTGTATAATAATATTTATTGGTACGTGCTTTACACGTATTTTTAAATGCACGTATTGATTATACTGTTGTAAATAAAGAATTAATGAAATGTTCATAAAATTTTTTTTATTATGATTAATTTAAATTAGTTTTTTTAAATTCATATTAACTTGGGTTGTATATGTATATAAAATTTAGTAATAATTAATAATATTATAGTGTGCAATTCATGCACATATAAACCCATCATGAACCCGTACATTTCCCACCCTTTTTTGACCGGAACCTGGTAGGATAATGTAGTTGGAAGACTTAGTCAAAGCTTGGGATAGTGGAGAGTTTAACAAGGGGTTATAGGTAGTTAAAATAAGGCTAAATATAAAAAAAGTACAGAAAGTTTTGGACCAGTTTAAAAAAAGTACACTAAGATTATTTTTGTTTAAAAAAAGGACACAATGTTTCAAAAAACTCCACTGGGTTAGTTAGGGTTAGGGTTAGGGTTAGTTCGGGGGGGTTTATTTAAACATCTGATTAGTTAAGTGATTTTATGAATGTGATTTTTTTAAACACAAATGAAAGATGAAAGTGGTTTTTTTAAACCTTAACCCTAACTAACCCAGTGGAGTTTTTTAAAACTTTGTGTCCTTTTTTTAAACAAAAAAATCTTAGTGTACTTTTTTTAAACTGGCCCAAAACTTTGTGTACTTTTTTTATATTTAGCCTTAAAATAAAGATCATGCTTAAGCCTTCAACCTCCACTCTCTCCCTCTCATTTATATATATCCTGACCACTGTTTATGAGGGGGAAATTTCATTTTTCTCATTTTCACATTTTGAGTGGTTGGAGCTTGGTGTTGGAGCCCTTGTTTTCTGAGGGAGAAGTGTTAGAAATCATCAATTTCAAGGAAATCGTGTGAGGTGGGTGATGTAAAACCAACCCTAAAATAGAGAATTTCCAAGAATTTTAATGGGTTAATTTTACCAACATGAAAGTGCAGATCTAAGTTGGAAATTGTTAACAGTTAACAGGTTTGATGGGTTTTCAAGAATTGAATCAAATGTAACAGTTCCAACTAATAATTCAACCTTACAATCAATTAAATCCCTACGTGTTTTAGTAAGTAAGAAGTTCAATATTGATTCGTACGATATTCGGGCATGTGGAACATTCAATCTCAATTATTTTGTGGTCGACAGGCAAATTAGATAATATTCTAGATGATAAGGCAGTAAAACACAAATATTAATAGTGGAAAGAGTATACCGAATATGTAGACAACTAGCGTAGATCCCGAAGTGGACAGTACCTAAGATCACAGCAACTCAGCAAGCAAAGTCAGCAATGAAACCCAGGAGGTGGCTGATCTGATCGATGGCGGGTTGATGGCGAGCAGGAGTGGCGTCGACGGCGAGGGGCGACTGGGTGGTCGGCATCGGGATGGCGCTGGTCGCAAGGAGGGGAAACAGTGGTGGTTGTCGGCGCGGTGGTGCTGGTCGAGGACGAGGTGGTCGACTACCGGCGGGGTGAAGATGATGCAGAGGTAGGGGATCGGGGTTGCTTTTGGGGTGCGGGTATTGATCGGGAGTGGAGGGGAAGGAGAAGGAGTTGGGTTTGTTGGTAATGTCGAGGAAGAGGAAGGGATGGGGGAGAAGGGGTTCGGTACTGATGGCGCTGGCGAAGGGCGACGGCGGTTGTAGGGAGAGTTGGGGATTTGTTTGGAGTGGGGGTGGGTTTCGGGTAAAGGAGAAGGAAGGGAGAAGAAGGAGGCGGCGGTGATTAGGGGAAAGTATTGGTTTAGGGTTTGTATTAGGAGTTTGGGGAAATTAGTATTAGGGATTCGTATTGGAAATTTTTTTTAATTGGGGATAAATTTTAGAATTAATCACTAATTCTAAAACTAGATTAGGATTTATCACAAACCCTAATTTGATCTCAATTGTATCACACAAAGGAGAGAAAATGAAGAGCAAAACTCACATAGATTTTTTTGATCAATAATGGCATGCTTTCTCATTAATCTCAAGGCCTTTAAATAGGCTCAATTACATCTTGAAACACATCTCCAAAATATTCTCAAAATCTAAAAATTACAAAAAGATTAGGATAAATTTTAGGAGGAGGCGGCGGTGATTAGGGGAAAGTATTGGTTTAGGGTTTGTATTAGGAGTTTGGGGAAATTAGTATTAGGGATTTGTATTGGAAATTTTTTTTAATTGGGGATAAATTTTAGAATTAATCACTAATTCTAAAACTAGATTAGGATTTATCACAAACCCTAATTTGATCTCAATTGTATCACACAAAGGAGAGAAAATGAAGAGCAAAACTCAACACAGATTTTTTTGATCAATAATGGCATGCTTTCTCATTAATCTCAAGGCCTTTAAATAGGCTCAATTACATCTTGAAACACATCTCCAAAATATTCTCAAAATCTAAAAATTACAAAAAGATTACATATGGCTATAATTGCCAGAAATAAAAAAGGTACTGAAATAAACTAAACAGGAAAGATGTCCTCATCATTCTCTCCGGGTGGGAGAGAGCTCGACCCAGTCGAGTCAAAACCAGTGATCCTGCCATGGTGCTCCAAAAGATCTGGATCCAGTTGCGGGAGCCGCTCACGATCACTACAAGTGTCATCCGACTTCGGCTTATTTTTCCACCTTACCAAATACTTGTGCATACCACCATCTCTAGTAGAGATTATCTGATCATCTAAAATATTATCCAATTTTTCTATCGATGGGTAAGTAATATCTGGTAGTGGAGGTAATGGGGGAATCTCACCATTAGGCTGCAGGGTAGGCTCATCTATAAAAAAATTTCTAGGGTTGAATTTTGAGCCTTCATAAAGTACTAGATCATCAATATTGAAAGTCTTACTTATGCCAAAACCTTCAGGAAGGTCAACGACATAGGTAATATTATTGATTGCATGTAGAATCTTAAATGGGCCTGCAGCACGTATGTTCAAGTTCTTAACGGGTCCAACAGGAAACCGTTCCGGATGAATCCGAACCATCACTTCGTCACCAATATCAAAAGTTATAAATTTCCTTCTAGTATCTGCTATTAACTTGTAGTTAAAATTATTCTCATTAAGTTCCCTGAAAATTTCTCTATGCAAGTCATGAATATTATATGCAAATGTGGGTGCAGACTCTGTGACTTTGTGATGTTCTAATACATGAGTAAAATCTATAGATTTCCAAGTGACTTGGGAAGGAATGGGTGTCTCAGGTATACTCAATGGAGGTGACTAGATAGGCTGAATACAATTGAGAGACTGGTCATCCTCTTTTTTATCAAAGTCATCACTTATATTAGGTTCATAGGTAAACTCACTGTCGGGCTCATCAGCGATGATTGCGGTACCCTCTACTATATTGATCCTACTTGGACTAGGATAGTTGCCAGCAACATGACCGTATCCCTTACATTTATAGCACTTAGTGAGAGGGTCAATCTTACTGTAATCTCTTTCGGTGTTCTTACCTTTATGTTCATCTCTATGTGAATTAAAATTTGAATTAGATTTGCTGGGGTAAGATTTGTTGGGGTGCTGAGAGGGAGGCTGAGGTCTAGGTGGGTCAGTAGAGGTCATTCTAGAGGAATGATCTCTCGAGTCGCTGGACCTAGAATCAGAACTAGCTTTAAGGGAATCCATATCGAGGACTAGGGCGTAGGCTGCCGCTATTGAGTCCACATTTCTATAGATTAGCTCGTTCCTAAGGTCAGCTCGTAGTCCAGCGCTGAACCTAGAGAGAGTTTGTTCTTCACTCTCTTTACCTAATGCATTGCACCGAATAAGGAAGTCATCGAATTTATCAACATATTCTTGTGTGGATTTACTTCCTTGATACAATTGGTTCCACGAATCTAGCAATCGGGTGTGGAACGATAACGGTACATACCTCTCAGTGAGCTTCTCTTTCATGGCCTCCCAAGTGGCTATGGGTGCCAGGCCTCGGCCTCTGCGGGCATGTTCAAGATTGGTCCAATGTTGTTGAGCTTTACCCGTTAATTTCATAGTGGAAAATTTAACTTTAAGGGCTTCGCTCATGTCGAACTACACAAAGTAGTGGTCCATGACACGGACCCAATCGAGGTAAGCTTGGGGTTCCATGTGGCCTTCAAACTGGGGAACGTCAGCCTTAACGTTCTTTTTATAATGTTCGTCAGGATCACGTTCTTAACGTCGATCGTCATGAACATTCCCTTGAGGGATCTGACGATGGCCATAAAGCTCAGGGACAATGGTTTGATTTAGCTCCACTTTCTCAAGCCTCTGATTGATATTGGCAAGAGTTGCTTGGATGGCAGCTAGGGTAGCGGAGATATCAGGGTTGTCCATTTCAGGTCTGGGAAGTCTAGGGTTCCTAGTTGGGTGATTGGGAAGGGATAGAAAAGGCTCTTCAGGGTCTGTGATGGTGCTGCGAAGACGCATTCACCAAAAGTGGAAACTATGGGATGTGTGTCCTAATTTTTTTTTTTTTTTTAAAATGATTCTGAACTAAACTAAAATAAAATAAAAAATAAAATATAATAAAAGACTACACGATACTAAATGAATGCAAAATTGATGCCTACGATGCAAGAACTAAGGTTTTAAGAACCTTTGCTCTGATACCAAAATGATGTAAAACCAACCCTAAAATAGAGAATTTCCAAGAATTTTAATGGGTTAATTTTACCAACATGAAAGTGCGGATCTAAGTTGAAAATTGTTAACAGTTAACAGGTTTGATGGGTTTTCAAGAATTGAATCAAATGTAACAGTTCCAACTAATAATTCAACCTTACAATCAATTAAATCCCTACGTGTTTTAGTAAGTAAGAAGTTCAATATTGATTCGTACGATATTCGGGCATGTGGAACATTCAATCTCAATTATTTTGTGGTCGACAGGCAAATTAGATAATATTCTAGATGATAAGGCAGTAAAACACAAATATTAATAGTGGAAAGAGTATACCGAATATGTAGACAACCAGCGTAGATCCCGAAGTGGACAGTACTTAAGATCACAGCAACTCAGCAAGCAAAGTCAGCAACGAAGCCCAGGAGGTGGCTGATCTGATCGATGGCGGGTTGATGGCGAGCAGGAGTGGCGTCGACGGCGAGGAGCGACAGGGTGGTCGGCGTCGGGATGGCGCTGGTCGCAAGGAGGGGGAAACAGTGGTGGTTGTCGGCACGGTGGTGCTGGTCGAGGACGAGGTGGGCGACTACCGGCGGGGTGAAGATGATGCAGAGGTAGGGGATCGAGGTTGCTTTTGGGGTGCGGGTATTGATCGGGAGTGGAGGGGAAGGAGAAGGAGTTGGGTTTGTTGGTAATGTCGAGGAAGAGGAAGGGATGGGGGAGAAGGGGTTCGGTACTGATGGCGCTGGCGAAGGGCGACGACGGTTGTAGGGAGAGTTGGGGATTTGTTTGGAGTGGGGGTGGGTTTCGGGTAAAAGAGGAAGGAAGGGAGAAGAAGGAGGCGGCGGTGATTAGGGGAAAGTATTGGTTTAGGGTTTGTATTAGGAGTTTGGGGAAATTAGTATTAGGGATTTGTATTGGGAATTTTTTTTAATTGGGGATAAATTTTAGAATTAATCACTAATTCTAAAACTAGATTAGGATTTATCACAAACCCTAATTTGATCTCAATTGTATTACACAAAGGAGAGAAAATGAAGAGCAAAACTCAACACAGATTTTTTTGATCAATAATGGCATGCTTTCTCATTAAGCTCAAGGCCTTTAAATAGGCTCAATTACATCTTGAAACACATCTCCAAAATATTCTCAAAATCTAAAAATTACAAAAAGATTACTTATGGCTATAATTGCCAAAAATAAAAAAGGTACTGAAATAAACTAAACAGGAAAGATGTCCTCATTAGTGGGTCTTTCTGGAATTTCTAATACTTTTATAGAATTGTTCATGCTAGTTGTAGATATGTATATATGATGATTAAAATTAGACATGAATTGGATGTATGTGTGTAGAAGTTTCTCATGATTTTGTTGAAATTGATGTAGTGTTGATCATGTCTAAGGATTGCATAAAATTTAATTAATTTTCATGCTTTTGAAATTTGTATGTAGTTTCCCTCTAGAAATACTAATTACTGAATTGATTATTTGTTCATATAGATTAACTCACTTGTATGAAATTCTAAGTCTTGCTTGTGACAGTTTATGTGTAATTTGTATGCTAGGGTGATGCTAAATGAATGTAGATTGATTTGTACATAACTTATACTTGTTCAAATAGAGTTATTCTCAGAAAATTACTATAAATCATATCTATACTGTTAGAAAGTGAGAAAAATTGCAAGATCAAAATTTGGTTGTGCTTGTTAATATTTGAATATAAAGACATAGAGTTCGCATTTAAAAGTTTTTGCATTCCTAATGTAGATAGTGAGTGAGGTGAGAGAGCTTGGTTAGTTTGTTCGGGTCTGGGCACTCTGCAGTCATGGGTTCAAGTCTTGGGGGCTCTTTTTCTTTATTGAAACTTTTATAAACTGTTAAAATAGTGGACAGAAACATATAGAATTTTTTGTGAAGAGTTCTACACGAACAATGAGTTGGAAATGTGGTTGTTTGGTGCAGTTTAGAGCGGGTGGCGCATGCTGGTTCGATTCTTTGGAGGTGCAATTGTTTTTATTCACTGATTTGCTTTTCTTTTCTTTTGTTAGCCTTACTTTATGGAATAATTGAAATTTTAAAACAAATAAAATATTTATGAAATTATTTTTGGGATTTTGTATCTAAATTTAAAGAATATTTAGGGATTAAATCATATTGCAAGTTGAGTTTACTTAAAAGATATATTTTGGTTGATTTGGATTTATTCAAAAATTTATCGTTTTAATGCGAGTTAAAGATTGGAGTTTATGTAAATTAGTGTCGAGGATAAATTAAGAGTTAACCAAAGTATGAGTTTGGGAAAAATTAGACTGGTGCTATTTGATAAAATTTTATCAAGCTGAAATCTTTTTGTAAATTTATTATAACGGGTAAGAAGTTTTCTAGTTGTTTGAAATGGATAAATTGAAAGGAATAAATAAGGGAATAAAATGAATTATAAATGAATGAATGAGAATTTTCAAAAATGAGGTTAAGAATAACCTGGAAATTGATGTAAATTTGGATAAGTGGATTATAGAGGCTGAGCGAGACCCAGGGTACCAGCAAGTTTATAATTACGAAAGTTAGAGAAGTGGCCAATATGGGTGGGTTAATATTCTCATGTGTCTATTTAAGTCCGATAGAGGGTAAGCCAGTCCTTGGTAGTATTACCTAGGTTGTAAATATAAGGTTAGAAATTAGAAGAAGATATGATAGAAACAATGACGAACATGTTCGGTAAAGAATTTGTAGTTCCTAAGGGGTTCGGGGCGAGGAATACACCCAGTAAATCCATATATATATGGGCTAAAGGTATGTCTGTTTATCCACGACAAGGCTGGTAAAGAGTTTGCAGTTCCTATGAATGATCGGGACTGAGGATACGTCCGATAAATCCATGTCATGGGCTAGGTTATGCATGTAAAATCCATAGTTACTGGAAATCGACTTGCTGGGGTTTGTGGCTGATGATACGCCCGGTAAATCCATGATGTGTGGGCTAGGGGTATGCCGGTAAGGTCCAATATCCTGGGGGTGCGAATTGCACGTGTTACGCGTTGGAGTACATTCAATGGGTTAGGTATTTCATGAAGAGGGATTAAACCCTATGATGAGGAGTACGTTAAGGGCTTGCCCTCGAACCTATGTAGTATGAGATGCATAGAATCCGAACAAGTGCACATTAGATTTTCATTGTAAGTATAAGTGTCTGCATTAGTCATTAGGTTCATAACATACACTGACATATCTAGGAGAGTCACATTTCACATTTTGATTTGCATTCAAGTTTTTAATTGTTAAATTGATGAACCATTGTATTAAAACATTGCGTCAGTTGCATTCAACTGACGTGCCCGCAGTCTCAAGTTGCAAGACACAGATTAGCGAGCAGCGTGGGCATGAGTTTGATGTTGATGGATGTTGCAGGATTGAAGATGTTTAATGTTATAAATTGTATTTTGTATGTAAATTTCCGGTGCGTATCGTAAGGAATAACATTGTAATGAATATGTTTTAAATTCCTTACATTTTTGTACGAAATTAAAGTAAAGATCCTGGTTGTGCTACGAATTACCTTTGTTTGAAATTCGGGGCGTTGCATGTTCAATCGCTTCCTTCCTTGCCACATCCTCTTCCTCCTCCGTCGTCACAACCTCTTCTCTTACCATTGTAGTCTCCTCCCCTCCCCTCCAGCAGGGTTGCATCAGGGGGCTCTCGACTTCGTTGCCCTGACCCTTGCCCAGATGAAAACAAGGGATCAGTTCACACCTTGACCCCCTTCACAGCGCTCGCTGAGGTGCCCCGGTGCAACTAGACCTCCGCAGCGTCATCAATGTTTGACAGGAAGAAGTAGTCCTCTGTATCCACCTGGATCAGAGGCCCTCCTGAGATACTGCTACCCGCTCATAATGGCAAGGAAGTAAAATGAGTCCTTCCCCTCGTCGACAGAAGTCTCGAAGATCACCCTCACCAAGGGGGAGAGAAAGCAAGCGGAGTTTGACTCTAGTCAGTCAACCAGCACCCAGGAACAACCGTGAAGAGGAGGCCCCCTTCAGTTGGACTGAATTCTGCAACTTCAAGGATGAAACCCTCCAAGCCCTCCAAGTTACCCCAAACAGGGGCCGACAAATAGGGCTGCAAACGAATCGAGCTATTCGCGAGCTATTCGGTTCGAGCTCGGTCAAAGCTCGGCTCGAACCAAGCTTGAGCTCAAAACTGAGCTCGTTTCCTTAACGAGTCGAGCTCGAGCTTGGATTTTTTAAGGCTAGGCTCGCGAGCTATTCGGTTCGAATACGGTCAAAGCTCGGTTAAAGCTCGGCTCGAACCGTGCTCGAGCTCAAAACTGAGCTCGTTTCCTTAACGAGCCGAGCTCGAGCCTGAAGATATTCGGCTCGGCTCAGCTTGGCTCGATTGCAGCCCTACCGACAAACAAGCAATCACCGCCCTACAACTATGCAAGAAGAAGAGTTTGATGGGTCAACCCGATCCGAAGGACGGGAAGGCCCAGTCTTTCATCGCCTCCATAAGGTGGAGGACCAGCTAGCTCGAACTGGTCAGGAGGAGGGACGCCAAGCTAGGGTATACCGCTCCATCCGACATCCCTTCTGTAGGTCAATTCATAAAGCCCCCGTCCCGAGAAACTTCGTGATTCCAGCCTTCGAACATACAATAGCGAATCCGATCAAGTAGATCACATTGAGAGTTTTAAAACTCTCTTGATACTCCATCAAGCCTCATACACGCTTCTCTGCAAGACATTCCCAGCAACTTTAAAGGGGTCAACACGAGAATGGTACTCCCGTCTCTCTTCAGGTAGGGCTGTAAATAAGCCGAGTAACTCACGAGCTACTCGACTCGAGCTCGATCAAAGCTCGGCTCGTGTTGAGCTCTAGCCAAGCTCGATCTTGAAAGCCAACGTAAATGATCCAAGCCCGAGCATCAAGGTACTCAGGTTGTTAGGCAGAAGCTCTTGAGTACTCGGCTCTAGCTTGGTCAAAGCTCGGCTCGTATCGTGCTCGAGCTTGAGCTTGAAAGCAAGCTCGATAGCATAAATGAGTCGAGTCCGAGCCTCAAGATACTCGGCTTGGCTTAGCTCGTTTGCAGCGCTATCTCCAGGGTCTATCTTCTCATTCGATCAACTTGAGAAGCTCTTTCTCACACATTTTGTCACTTGCCAAAAAACCGAGAAGACAAGTGCATCCCTGCTCATGTTGAAGCAAGAGGATGCAGAGCCTCTCAAATATTTTGTCCGGTGCTTCCAAGTCGAATCCTGATCCATCCCCTCCATTGACTCGGCGGTAGCAGCTTTGCCTTCCTCCACAACATCTACATTGACGACTTCAAAGCATCTCTCACCAAGAGATCTCCTCGGGACTTCTCCAAGCTCCTGCAAAGGAGCGAGAAGTACATCCAAGCTGAAGATGCTCTTCACCCCAAGGACCAAAGAGAGCCCTCCTTCGGGAAAAAATTGAAGAGTAAAAATGAAGAGGGACCCCAGAAGTCCCAGAAGGATGGTTCCAGCCAACGTCACCCTCCTCTGATCCCTTGATTCAAAAAATTCACTCCCCTCAACACAAACACATCAATAGTGTTCATGGAAATAGAAAGAGATGGACCACTCAGACCCCCTCCTAAGATGAACCCGGTGAAAAGGAACAGAAGGGATCATAACTGATGGTGTTGATTCCACCGGGACCACAACCATGACACAGAGGGTGATGCACATTCTACGTAAACTTGGATAGGTAACCGCGATGGATGAGAGCTTCGATCTCTTCTTTGGGGTGTCCCACTAAGGGTGGCATCGAGGCTAGTTTAGCCTGGGACCGGCCCGGCCTGCCCCCAAAAAGGGCCAAACTGGACTCGACCACCATGGCAGCATGCGCTTGGCTAGGCTGCCACTTCCCCGTCGAAAACTCTCGTCGAACTGGCCCGGTTGTTGTTGGGCCCAGCTTGAACCGGTCCGGTCCTAGCCGAACCGGCTGGCCGACCATTGGGGATTTTTTGAATTTTTTTCCTTAATTTTTTAAAAAAGTTGATTTGTTAAATTACTAAATTACCCCCAACAGATATTTACTAGCTAGTTTATGGGAGTATTATGGGAAATTTTTAAAAAAAAAACATAATCTATATATACAATCCAATTTCATTCATTTCTCTTTCCAAATTCTATCATTTACACTCTATTCTCTTGCAATTTGTGGAATCAACTCAATCAAGTGATCAACATCAAGTGCTCACATTCTCTCAACTCTCTCAACACTCAAGTGCTCTCAATCTTGTAAGAACAAGCTCTTAACTCTCTTTGTTCTCATTCTTCAATCTACACTCGTTCGGTAACATTGTATTTGTTCAATTTTTATAGTAGCATTGTTCTCTTCTCTTTTTCTTTTTATATTTTAGTAGTTGATAATTTATTGTTTGTATTTTGTTGAACTACATCTTCTTCTTTTTTTGATTTTTTGTTAACATACGCTAGCTCAGAAATAAATTGTTGTTGTTTTTTTAACTCTCTTCTTTTTTGGATTTTGTTTATTAACAGACACGAGTTAATAATTTATTATTTGTTTGTTTTGAACTCTCTCTACTTGTTTCATAGAATTTTTTTTAATAACATACACTAGTTCATAATTAAGGGAAAGAGTCGTGCATTTTAAACAAGTGGTGTTTTAAATCTTATAAAAAAAAAGAAGAAGAAAAAAACCATGAACAAATTCACCTAAGGAGTTGAATTGGTATAATGCACAACCTCCCATCGATGATATAGTTGATGTGTTAATTTTGTGGAAACCCAATGAAACTACTTTTCCTATTATTTCTCATACTGCTGAAGATTTGCTAACTCCTCCCGTGTCAGTTGTTGCATCGGAAAGTATTTTTTCTGTTGGTAGCAGGATCATGAACCCACTTGCTTTCGAATAATTTGAAGATGCTAGTATGCGCGGAATATTGGATGAAAGCGGAAGAAAGAACCCAAGATTTACTTCAAGCGGCACAAAACGGATCAAATAGTGACAAAAGAAGATTGAAGATTGACTAAGGATCAAGTCTTTACAAAAATTGGTAAATTTGGGGCGATGAGATTCTATATTTAGGTTAAGTAGAAGTGCATGACATTAGTCCAATGCATTCTCTTCAATCTAAATATCGGCCATCTCGAACTCTAAAGTCTATACTTCCCCTCAACTTGTAACTTCAAATTCAATCACTTTGTTAGAAATGTTGCTTATCTATTTGATTATATTTTAAATTTTGTAATTCACTGAAAAAATTAATATGTGAATCTTTCCCTTTAATTTATATGTTCTTACAATTGTTGTCTAAATTCAATCACCCAAAATTTATGCCTTCATAGTTTATTTTACTCTATTAAAAAATAAAAAAATTAGAAAATTAAAATAAAAAATTCCGAACCGCTAAGGCCCGACCCCCAAGCCAGGGGCTTAGGGTCGGGTCTGGGCGACTACTTTCCCCACTAGAGCCCGACCTGCCTTGCCCCGGTGGTTTTTGGCCTGACCCTGCTCGGCGAGCCTGAATGCCACCCTTATGTCCCACCAAGCTAAATTACCTATTGTACTATATAATATACACATGTATGCACATATCCATATGAAACTTATGCTCCTTAATAGTTTATTGATTCAATATACTTATTTCTTTTAAAACCAAAATTATACATACAACACTGAACATGGCAGTACAACTTTCTCTAATCAAGCCCAACCCGCCTTGGCCCGGGATCGGGTTTGGCTGGGTGTTTTTGGCCCGACCCTGCCCGGCGAGCCCGAATGCCACCCCTCGCTCCCACCAAACTAAATTACTTATTTTACTATATAATATTATATCTTTATCTTAAGCTAATAGGAGAGAGAGTCTACCCCCTCTCTCCTTTCTCTATTTTAAAATAGAGAAAGAAGATGAAAAGTAGGGATTCCTATTTAACTGAAACATGTACTACGGACGATTTTATTTTTAAAAAAAGTCTCTTACCCTCCCACTTTCTCAATTTCACAAAATCTCACGTGTCTTCCCAAATCCACCCCCATTCCCTAACTTATAATTAGATTTTTAAGCAAACACAATTCATAAAATTATTTTTTAATGATTTTTTTAGTTTATCATCTTTACACTAACCTATGCTATAATACATGGTTTATAAGGTATAACATATTTACTGAATATTAATCATGTTATAATATACATGTTAACATAAATTAGTTAAATTTCCGACATCTTTTCATTGCATGCATTTTTAGCTTTAGTAACATTCAATTGGATAACATTATGGTTTGGCAGTGATTCTCTAAACCATCTGCTTATACGAGGATGATAATGAAGAATTCAATAATTACGGTATGGATGATGTTCATAAGTTTATCACAATTTTCTCATACTTTTTTGGAGTTCTATGTAATAATTTTATGAGTCCCTCAAAATTATTTTAGACTGTACAATTTACATAGGGTAACACTAATACACATGCATGTTCATTATAATATACTAGTAATTTATATGTGCGATGCACGTTTTAATAATTTCAAACGATAAAAATAAAAAATCTGACATAGAGAGGATTTGAACCGGAAACCTCCATTATATTAGTTATGTACGTGCGTTGCACTTGTTGGTAGAATGACAAATGACAAATGACACTAAGGCCTTCCCCCATTACAATATTACTAGTAATATTAGAGATACACGTGTTGGTAGATTTACAAATGACAGTACGACCTTCTCACGTTTTAATAATTTCAAAAAATAAAAATAAAAACTTTGAAGTTGGGAGGATTTGAACTGGAAACGTGCTTTATATTAATTATGTACGTGCGTTGCACATGTTGGTAGAATGAAAAAATGACAAATGACACTAAGGCATTCTCCCATTATAATATTAGAGATTAGAGATTAGAGATATTATAAAAATAAGCCTACCATCTTTCTCCTTTCTCCATTTGTAAATAAAGAAAGCAGAGCCATAGTAGGTAGTAACACGTGCTTAGCGCATATAAAAACTTTAGGCTCTGTTTGGTTCAAATGAGGGGAGGGGAGGGGAGGGATTTTAAAGGAGGGGAGGGGAGGGGAGGGGAGGGAAAGGGAGGGGAGAGATTTAATGAAGACTCTGTTTGGTTCAAAGGAGGGAAGGGGGAAAAATAATTATCTTCTTATTTGGTTCACAAGGGGAGGAAATGGATTTTATAATAAAATTACTTTTATGTCCTTCACAATTGCATTCCCTAATTGCAGTCTTGCAGGTCAATACTGGTTCGAAGGACAACATGATGCAGAGCTTCTTCCTTGCCGAGACGCTTAAATATCTATACGTGTTATTCTCTCCGCCATCCTATGTCTCCTTTGATGAGTGGGTTTTCAACACTGAAGCCCATCCTTAGAGAATAGTTGAGCGAGGTGATCTCCAAAGGAGTGGAGAATCAAATGAACAACCAAAACCAAGACCTCTTATTAGGCCATTTGGAAGGAAGCAGGGAAGATATGACTACCACTAAATAGATCAGCCTGCTAAAAAAGTCAGCTGATCATCTTCCATGGCAACCGTATGAATTCAATTGTTCACTGGGTATACAAACATGAGAAGTAGCACCCATGTTGAACAATAAGAGATGTACCATGAACTCAGAGTAGAGAAGTTTTGTGAGCATATCCATACAGAAGTGTTCTTATTTATCAAAAGGATTAGAGCCACGGGTTGTACCAGTTATAGGGTTGAAGGTTTGTATTATGTTTGTATTTAAAACTGTAAAAACATTTGATTTCCTACGGACGATAAGTTTATGATCAACAACAATGAACTATTCAGCAACGAACTATTCAGCAAGTTAATTTTGTTTATAAGGAGTGGAGAAAATATAAAAGAGAACTAATTAAAAGGACAATTTAGTCTATTCACATTAAAAAGTTGGACATAATTTCTCTCCCCTCCAAATCCCCCACTTTTGGAGGGGAGCCAAAATTGGCTCAGGAAGGGTGTTGCACCCCCATTTTCCTCATCTCCCCTCCTAAAAAATAAACCAAACATAAAAAGTTTTAAAAAATCCCTCCCCTCTCCTCCATTCCTCTCCAACCAAACACTCCTATTAGAGTGCTATACTGCTATAGATCAAATCTAGGCGGTTAAAAAATAAAAAATAAAAACCCTAGATACAGATGGTGGCGCATGGGATTATCAGCTGCAGAGTAAGATTCAACAACGAGCGTGTTGGTATTGGCTGCGGGCATGGTGTGCTCCAAGGTGGAAGACAGGGAGGTGGATTTGGGTGGGACTTGGAGCGCAGGGAGGCACCAAGGATGGTGGTTTGAGGAATGAACTCAGGTGGGACTCTCCATCGAGTAGTTGTAGGGCGAAGAGAGGAAGGGGGAGGGGTGCCCGAATGACGAGAGTTGGCCGGAAAGGTGGAGGAGGGAACCGAGGAGGGGGTGACTCAGATTGTATGGGAGAATGACCGTCAAGTTCTTCTAAGGGAGGTGAAGGAGGTGGGTGCAATTGATGATAATGGTGGTGGAGGTGAATTGTGATTTGGGACTGAATGGGCATGAGGGAGAAGAGGGGAAACATTGGAGGTGGAGATGGAGATGATAGGCGTGATGACTGATGACTGGGAGGAGTTGGAAGGATGAGGATATTGAGGTGGGAAAAGGGAGTACGGATGAGAATGATATGAAAAAGAATGAGGATCGGTATCTCTCGGTGCGTCGTTGTTGCTCTTCTGGTCCATCATCATTTGGTCGTGGAGGAGGAGAAGATTGGTGGTTCCAGTAAGGACATGGTTCACTACAACAAATATGACTTTCTACGATGGATTTATTACAGTATTTAAGTTTTAATGATATTGAAAGTGATAAATAATAGCATTTTTGAAGAAAATATTGTCTTTGATTAATTTTGAAATTTACTCTTAGCTGCGACAATATTTTTAAAATGTTGTACTTTTTAGGGCATTTTAAAAATGCTATTATATCCGTAAATAAACTGAATAGATAGGGGTAAAAAAAATTCTAAATAAAAAATCCAAATCCATCTCAACTCTTCAACTCCTCCCCCGTTCCAAATAAAAAAAACCCTCCATTGTTCTCTATTGCACAAACCCTATTTCAAATCTCCCCCGTTCCTTGTCGCCCACATCTCCTTCCTGCCACCCGAAGTCCCACCCGCCGTTGCACAATGCCCTCTTCTCCTCCCCGCCCCCAGAATCCCCACCCCGCCGTTGTGCAACGCCCTCTTCTCCTCCCCGCCCAGCGAAGCCCCACCCCGCCGTCGCGCTAGGTTCCGGAACACCACCCTCTTCTCCTCCCCAACCTCTTCTCCCACGCTAGCTATCGCAGGGCTTCTTTCCTTTGCTGAATCAGGAATAGCCGACTCCAGGTAATTTCCTTTTGTATTTTCTAGGGTTGTGAATTATTAGATTGAATTTGGTCAATGCTACTGGACCAACATCCAAATATTAGATTGATGTTAGGGTTCCTTTTTGTGAGAGATTAGATTCAGATTGTGTGACTGTGTCTTAGTATATAGATGTCGACTTCGATCAGCTTAAAATCCTCATTTTGTAACTATTTTGCAGTATCAATATTTGAATAAGTTATCAAGCATGCTACCATAGAAGTGAGTATTGGGTGCATCAAGGAGAAGGAACCTGCTGCTATTTTGCTATTACATTTTTGGATTTTTCTTATCTGTTATGGTGAAGACATTATGATAGATATCTATCATCTATTTTTAATTATTTAAAGAAAATTCTTATAATCCATGTTCCCGTTAGTATGTATTTTTTTCAAGTATTTCTCTGTATTTTAAATTCTTAATATCTTGTAACTAATTTCTTAATTTATTATGTTATACAACTATTTTATAAAGCCCAATTATCCTTATAAGCCCAACTTCTCATTTTATTTTATTTATTAATCTGAGCCCAATAATTTAATTATTCACTGTTTTAATATTTAATTGATTTGAAGCCGAAGCCAATTGTTTAATTTAAGCCCAATTGTCCAAATTATTTTGTATGAGCCCAATTCTATAATTATTAGTTGTTTTGAGCCTATAGACCAAACCCACCTCCTATTGGGTCTTGATACACTAACCCAAACCCAACTCTCTTGGTTGACCAGATCAACAAATTCCCAAAATCTGAAAATTGAACCCCAAGTTTTCAGCCCTATAATCTCTCCTCATTTACCTGACTGTTATAACCATTTTTATTGCCTTTTAATCTTCTCCACACAATCAGTCTTTTTGTTTCCCCCTCATTATGTAATCTTATAACCCCCTCCCCCCTTTAATCACTCTGCTCCTTATTTTTATATTATTTCTATACATTTATTATAATTTAACCCCTATCTCTCTCTCCCCGTTCCCCCTCTCTCTCTCCCACTCTGCATTTCTCTCTAGTTCTCAACCAAAAGCAGAGAACACCCGAACTAAACTGAACCCCTCCCCTATCCCCTTCGTCTTCCTCTGTCACCCTCCATCCCGCGCATCGCCAGCGACCACCGCGAAGCCTCTCCCTCCTCATCGTCTCCCTCCTTCGAGCGCTTCTCGCTCGAACTTCACCATTGCTCCACCTCCAAGTCCCACGCCACTCAACCACAGAAGCCCCCACTCCTTGTCTTCCTCCTCGCGACTCCGCCCCAGTCGCCCTCCTCCTCCGGCGTCGCAGCATCCCCGCGCCTCTGTTGCTCTCCAACATCCTCCCGAGCACCAACGGAGCTCATCCCCTACCTCCGAACACCCACTTCGCCTGCATCCCATCACCGCCTCCTCTTCGCACCTCCGTGCCCCCTACAACCTCTGGCGAACCCTCCTCATCGCTCTCGTCATCGCCGTTCAAGCCCCAAGTCGCCAATTCCTTCTCCCCTATTTCGGAAGCGAAACAGAGCTTGCTCGTCGGAGTTCGTCGAGGTCACCGTCGCTTCCGGACCATGGTGCCGACGTCGCTCCGCCCCGCCGCAGTGCCGCCACAGCCGCCCCACGTCGCTGTCCCGCTCTCTCTCTCTCTCAGTCAAATCGAGGAAGGAGAAGACGAAGGGTGACTGGTGGAATTTGGTGTTCTATGTTTTGTGGGAGTGGATTTGGATTCGCCATTCACTGTTTTGGCCCCCGATCCGGTGTAAGGAAAGGATTCCATTGGTTGGTTTTGCTGTCCCGTGTTCTGGGCACAGCGGATCCGATCGTTGTTCGGTGTTCTGTCCCGATCTGCTGGGGGATTTTGTTGCTGAGTTGCTGGCTTTGTTTGCTTGTACTTTGTTGCGCGTATTTCGCACGTGATTTTGGGAGTTCACCGATTATTCTCCTTTGAATCGTCAAATAAGGCAAGTATCTCTTGTAAAAATTCGTTATTCTAGTACAAGCTTCTTTGCATAAATACTGCAAGTATATTCTTTGACTCTAATTCGTATTCATAAGTCGAATTAAAATCTGTTGCTTTACATAACCCGTTAATCCCGTATTCGCACACGATTGCGAATACCTTGTTGCCACATGCATTACATGAACACAATTAATAGACACATGTACTCTTAGGATTTTACATGATTATGTGCATGATTTTCTTGCCCGAGATAGTAGTTAAATATGATATCTAGTTATTGTTGATTAGAATTAATAAAAGTAACAAGCCGGGGTTTAAGGGAAGAGATTTAAGTAGTGGACAATATAGAAGAGCGTACTCGAATGGGAGCTCGTGGTTTCCCGATGCAAGTTGCAAGTTTGCGAATTATATGTTTATATGTTTCACGCTATATGTTTACACTATGTTTTACTCGATATGTTTCACGTTATATGTTTGCACGTATCTCGATACAAGATACAATTGATATGTTTTTCTCGAGTACGTGACCTATAAAATCCACTACTAATTCTAAATGAAACTGATTGTATGTAGCAACCATGTAGTAAAAAGATGGATGTATGAAGTGCTACCTAGATAAATTAATAAAAGACATAAGATTAATACGTGCACTTGCATGATCCAATTACATGTTATATGTTCATGTTGACTTGATCTTTATTTACTTGATTACTTGTTTTACATGCCACTTGTTCTATAATGCCTTGTTCATAATCATATTTACATATTGCATTTCCCCTATTTCATGAATCTCGATTTCTTGCTCTTTTTCCTGTTTCTCTTTTGTTTTGTATTGTACCTGTTTCCTTTAGCTTGTACCGCTTGCGGCCCGTGACTTGTGTTAACGGGCGTCTTCTTATTTTCTTTTTCTTTTCTTTTTGTAATAATGTACTTGCAGGCCCGAATAGAGAGTTACCAGAAGGTGTCGCTGTTCAAGTGTTTTAGCCTTATTGATTATCATGTTATCTTTAGTTTATGTTTTATTTCATGCAACTCTTTATTGTAATCCGGGCTTGTTTGACTCATAACTATTTGTATTTCCCAGTTGTTGGTTATGTTATGGACTATATCATGAACTTTCATTATCATATTGTGATTTTACATGCATGCGTGGTTTATTTTATTATCTTGTTGTTAAGTTTAGGCATAATTTAAAAAAAGGTCACAATAGTTTGGCGCTGTTTAAAAAAACGTCACAAAACTTTAACTTTTTAAAAAAACCGCACAAAGTTTAACTTTCAACTCACGGAGTTATCCAGCCGTTAACTAGGTTATACGTAATGTTTAAAAAAACATCACAAAACTATTGTTTTGTTTAAAAAACAATACAGAACTATTATTCTGTTTAAAAAAACATCACAAAAGTTCCCATTTGTTTTAAAAAAACATCACATAACTATTATCCCAGTTAACGGCTGGATAACTCCGTGAGTTGAGAGTTAAACTTTGTGCGGTTTTTTTAAAAAGTCAAAGTTTTGTGACGTTTTTTTAAACAGCGCCAAACTATTGTGACGTTTTTTTAAATTTTGCCTTAAGTTTACCTGTACAGCTTATGAATGGTGTATTCGCATCATTCGCTGGGCCTCAGTCACGTGCTCGTATTCCCGTGTTTTGGGAAGCGGGGTGTGACAATTCTAGAATTAATATATGACAAAAAAAAGCCGTGAGAATGTATAATTTTAGCATGGTGGGTATTCCATGCCTTCTCTAGCTGCATGGTATTACTTAATTTAGTATTCACTAAATAAGGTGTTTAAGTTTGAATTTGTAAAAGTGTGAATGCTTACCACCATTTTAGAGTTTTGGATTCTCTCAAATAATATTAGAAAAATTTAGATTTGAATTCTATTAGCAATGCTCTGTGTATACTCAAATTCTCTGCAATTCATTTATTAACTTTGTCGAGAATGCGCGCACACACTTGTTTTTAGCTATTAACGTTTTAGTCATCTACTTAATTAACTTGTCCATTAATTAAGTTAGATGCATATATCTTGATTAAGGCCTATAATTGGCAACACTGGTGCAAATTTCTTCTTAATTATAGTTTGATCCACGTTGTTGATGTGTGTATTATTAGTGTTATCTTGTTACTTTCTCCTTGGTTGTTATCTCTTCAAGGTTAGAGGAACTGGTGTATCATCACAATGAATAAAGATTGGGTTCATCTTAAAAAGTAATCAAATCTATCCCCAATTAATATTTTAATATATAATAGATATTAAGATATTACATGCTTTTATGACCGCTATTTTATAATTTATAGAAATACAACAGCATATAAAGTGCCAGTTCATCAGTTTGTGGAAATTGCAAAGTTAACTGTGGAGGACCCAAACTGGATTATATGTCCATGTAGAGATTGCCAAAATTTCTGTTGTGGAAATGAGGATATGTTTTTTCTTCATTTGCTTTAGTGCGGAATGGATATGACTTACACAAATTGAATTTGGCATGGGGAAGGATTGAATGCAAAGAGTTTTAATAAGGAAATTGCATTGCCATATAAGATAATTGAAGATGCATATGTTGATAATGAAGGTATTCCTGAACATAATGGTAAAGAGAGAGAGATTGATGACTTAACAAATATGTTGAAGGACGCCAATAATCCTTTATACCCTGGTTGCACTAAATACACTAGGTTATCAGCAACAATTATTCTATATAAGCATAAATCAATGTATGGTGCTTCTAAAAAATGCTTTAATCATCTTTTGGAGATAATACATGACATGTTACCTGATGAAAATACAATTTCAGAATCCGCACGAGTTGCGTTGCGATTAATTAAGTCATTTAAGCTTGATTGTGAAATCAAACATGCATGCGTCAACGACTGTTACCTATTTAGAGGTGAGTTCAAAGGTGATGATGAATGTAGGAAGTGTCATGTGTCACGGTGGAAGAAGGATCTTCGGACTAAGGAGATTCTAATTGGAGTTCTGGTTAAGATTTTGAGGTATTTTTCAATAATTCCAAGGTTTAGAAGAATGTTTAAAACATCAGAACTTGCTGAAAATTTACGATGACATCACAATCATAAAAGTGAAGATGATAAAATTAGGTACCCTGTGGACTCTTTGGCTTGGAAAACAATTAACAATAAATGGCCATCTTTCGTCACCCAGCTGCGTAACCTTAGACTTGGTCTGGCTGCAGATGTGTTTAAGCCCTTCGTGGTCTTATCTCCTCACATAGTTGTTGGTATGTGATGCTGGTAATATATAATATTCCACTTGGGTTATGCATGAGAAAGGAACATATTATGTTATCATTGTTGATTTCAGGACCAGAATAAATCAGGAAATGACATAGATATTTATTTACAACCCTTAATAGATGACTTGCAGGTTTTATTTGATGTGGATGTATAGACATATGATGCTTTCACCAAAACTTTTTTCAACTTGAAAGCAATTTTGATGTGGACAATAAATAACTTTCCAGCTTATGGTAACCTAGCTGGATGTACTACGAAGAAAAAACTAGCATGTCCCATATGTGGTACTAATACTTATTCTAAATGGTTGAAATATAGTAAAAAAAGTATTTACCTGAACCATAGGTGGTTTCTTGGATCAAAACATGCATTACGGTTCAAGAGAAGTTGGTTTGATGAAAAACAAGAGCTTGAGGAGCCACCTAGATTAATGGTCGGGTCAAGAATTTTGAATGAGATAAAAAATATTGAAAATGATTTTGGGAATGGGTCAAAGAAAAATAAGAGAAAGTTGCAAATTGTACAGATCTGGAAGAAGAAGTCAATATTTTTGACTTGCCTTACTGGGAGGTAATATATATAACCCACTTTATTTATCTTATTATCTAGTTTTTCATATATATTTTTTGGCAAACTGTCAGTATTACGTTTCTTACATTTCTCAACTATTTTCTTTTAGTTCAATTTCAGCATTTAGTGTTGCATCATAATTTGGATTTAATGCACGTTGAAATGAATGTGTGTGATAGCATTATTAGTACTTCGCTGAATGTGAAGGAATAGTCAAAGGATGGGATAAATTCACGTATGAATTTGGAAGACATGGGAATTAGACATGACTTGCATCCAAAAAAGGAAAATAGAAAGGGAACTAATCTAACTCCTGGGCCACACACTTTCAAAAAAGGAACAACAACTGTTTTGCATACGATTATTTGACCTTAAGGTTCCTGATGGTTATAATTCAAATATTGGAAACTGTATATCAGTGGATGAATGTAAAATTGCTGGCCTCAAGTCTCATGATCATCATGTGTTAATGCAATAATTGTTGCATGTTGCATTAAGAGGTTTTCTCCCAAAAGGGCCTAGAAATGCTTACTCAAAGCATAAGAAGCATAAGAAACAAAAGAAACATAAGAAGGTAAGAATACTGAATTTTCATTTGACACCTGATTGGATTAAACATAAGAGATTTATAATTTCATTTGTTATGTTACAGTGTGTGGTTTAGCAAGATAGTGATGTTGAGCACAATGAAGAGGATAATGAGGATGATCTGGAGGAAGAAGATAGTGATAATCAAGATGAAGAGGGTAGTGATGATGAGGAAGAAGATTGTACTGATTATGAAGATGAGGATGATTGGGATAGTGATGATAATATGGATACTGATGGTGAAAACGATAGTGACGATGATAGTGATGAGAAGGATAAGGATAAAGATAAGCGCTCAAATGAGCGTAATAAGGATCCTTTATCACCTGAGTATCATTGTATTAGTAGGTGATAAAGGATCCTTATTACATATATAGGATCCTTATTACGTGTGTGTGTGTGTGTGTGTGTGTGTGTGTGTGTGTGTGTGTGTGTGTATATATACACACACACACACACACACAATTGAGTGACTAACATGACAACATATAAAAAAAAGTTATTACACTTACACTTGTAATAACCTTTTTTTATATGTTTTTATGTTAGTCACTCAATTGAAGCAGTAATCGTAGAAATAGAAAGTGTGTGTGCGTGTGTGTGTGTGTGTGTGTGTGTATATATATATATATATATATATATATATATATATATATATATATATCTTACACTTTTAATAACTTTTTTATATATTTTTTCATGTTAGTCACTCAATTGAAGCAGTAATCGTAGAAGTAGAAAGTGCGAATTGTTAAACTGGGAGGCACTGACTGAAGTGGTTGCAATTGGGCGATGGGTGACAAACGATTGTGAGGTGGTAGTGCACTATGTACCCCTTGGAAAAAATGCTTCCAAAGTTTGGGTGGATGAGGTTAGACAACCTTCAGCACCGTTATTTAGGCGAGGTGGTGATGTAGATACTCTAGATGAGGTTATGGGGCTTGCAATTGCATGGTTGACCGACCACATCAAGTTGTTGGATGCTAACTAGGTATGTTACTTTTCTTCTAAAAAATTATATCAACTTGATTGCAACATTTAAATTTTATCGAACAAAGAAATTTAACATGCAATTAAATGCCACATAGAACTTGCTTCGTTTTGATGTTAGTGACTAGACATGAACTTGCTGCCATGAACTTGCTGCCATGAAATGCCCTTTCAATTTTAACTGCACATGAAATGTTTGTTGAGTTCTATTCATCTATTAAGACTATTATAGAAGAACAAGAGGAACTTCAACTAATTTCAGTATTCTTACACTCAGCTCTTGGCATTCATGTTCACTAACCAACTTTTATTGATTAGTAGAAGTGCATTTAAGCTCAAGGAGAGGAGACTTCTTGATACATCAGGGAGCCAAAACTGAGGCTAATTTACATAACACACTGATAACCAAAGCACTTAATTATACATATATGCACCAAATTTCTAATTTCAGTCAATAAAATACCAAACTTCCGACAGGATATTAACAATCGGTTCAGTAGAGTGAACGATGAATATTTAAACTTTGCTTTTATGCATAGCTCTTAATGTATATATGTACATGTACCTTTTTCCTCATTGAGATCCGAGGAAGGAAGAAACACAAACAACGCCACCTTTCATCAGAGAACTACTAAAGACTGCCATTCAGTTGATGCAATTCATAAAACATAATGAATCGTACATCTGAATCTTCTCAGACAAAACTAGATTTTCTTGTCATTTTAAACATTAAATTCATGTTGTCGAAATAAACAAGCCAGATGCATGGCCCCAAAACTGCAACTATAGTTGCAACTACTGCACTTAGAGTTGCAATTGCAATATTGGTAAAAGTTCCACGTGCAAGTTAATTGTACTAAGAATTATTACTCAACTTCCACTTGCAACTCACCCAAAATGAGTTGCAAGTGAGGCATCGTTTGCAACTAAAAAGTAATGCAACCTAAAAAGTAATTTAATTTTAGTTGCAACCTTAAGTGAATTTTCCAGTAGAAGCAGTCTGTAGGCATCTTGTGTGTCAGTTCAACCTAGCCAAGTTTCGATATTGTACCCTGAACCTCAGATGCAGAACTAGGTGGACAATATAATGTCAGAATTATAATTCATCGCTGTCCATTGATCAATATTTTGATTTTCCAATCATTTGACTCTATTAGAATGAACTTAATACAAGTGATCAGCAAGAGACTAGACATCTTGTTAGTACAATCTTGTTTAGTCCTTAATGAAATTGTATGAACATTTGTGCTTAATTCTTTTTCCATTATTAATAACATTTTGACATTTTTTCTTCTCCATTGGCAGGTTGGAGATGTCGTGGATGAACCGAAGAGTGCGGGTTGTGTTGATGTTAGTCACTTAAGGGTTTTTTGTCATCAGTTTTAAGTTTATGCATTGGATGTACTTTTTATAAGTTTATTGTACAGATTGAAGTTTATTGTACGGATTTTTCTATGATACTATGTTTTGATATATTGTACACAAATTTGCAAAATTTTTATAGTTTCAATGGTGTATTGACATTTTCTATAAATCAATTTTTATTTTCATCCAGAGAAATTTCTTTTTTGTAGACAGGTAAAAAGAAATGGAGTTGCTAAAACGCTGTAAAAAAAACACCGTTGTCATAACGATAACGTTTTAAAAATGTTGTATGTTTGACTTTTTTTCAAAAATTGAATTTTACGATGGCATTTTGAAAACGCTGTCAAACAATAGCATTTTGCGAACGCTGTCAAACAGTAGCATTGCGTCTTCAACACTGCTCTCTCTTCGATGGAGTTTTCAAAATCCTGTCAAAAAATAGTGTTTTGAAAACGCTATCACAGCGACAACGTATTTGAAAATGCTATAAACAAAACAGCATTGTCGAAACACTGTGAAATCTACAGCATTTTCCGAAACGTTGTCCATGTTACAGCGTTTTCCGAAACGCTGGCCATGTTACAGTGCTTTAACAAAACATTATAAATTTATTATAGCGGAGGCTTCTATAACATTTTCAAAACTCTATCGTATATCTTCTATAACATTTTACGAATACTATCAAATGTCATATTTGTTGTAGTGGTTATTGATGTTTTAATATATCTATTGGTTCGAGGTCCAATGTGGGTCCCAACTAATCGTCGAATGCGGATTTGGGTACTGCGATGTTAAGAGTCAGGAGCGATTGAGTTTCGTTCGACAAAGGATGTGGACAGGGTGGAAGAACAAGAATGGCTATAAGGTGACTAATCAATTGCTTGGTATTAATGCACACTATTTTTGTAGTTTTATTCTCCTCATTAACTCAACGTTTTGATTTTGGACTACAATAGTAGTTTTTGTAATTTGGTATTTCACTTCATTAGACAATTAATTTTCCCGAAAATTGTTCACTCTGAATCTATGACATGGTATGAGACTAACTCATGTTCATCACACAAGATAAATTGTAGAATTAGTAGAAAATATCATAGACTTGCGTATTGTACTCATTTTAGTCTGTAATTTGGTGCTTTGGATACTGTGTTGGACAACTAATTTGCCCAAATTGGGTCTTCATGAATATGTTAGCTATTTTCAGGACAACAGTTAGAAAATGATATATTACACAAGTGTGAAGGTAAAGAGTTGTATTTTAATTTTTGATACATTTTCTTATTTGTTTCACTTGAATTTATGTTCAATTTGATTATTCTTTCTGCTGTGAGAGTATGTACTGCTGCAATCCACCTTTTGCATTGTCTCACAAAGTTTGAGGAATGAAATATGATGCTTATACGCAAATTGACTTTGCATAGGAGGACTTTTTCTTCTAATTGTTATTTGTTTTCATTTAGACTTTTGCATTCTAAGAAATATTATCATTAAATTTTTAATTAGGAAGAATGATGGATTGCGGAGGATGGTAAAAAGTAGGGGTGGTATACCATATGGTACCGTACCATCATTACTCTACCATTTACCGTACTGAAGTACTCGGTACACTAATTTCTCTACCATTACTATGCCAAGATTTTGGTACTACCGAGTTCGGTAATACCGAAATATCGGTACGGTAATGGTAGTACCAGTTAGGGATTTCCCACCGAAAATCCCTCTCTAGGATCTTGTTGAGTTATTCGATGCAATCAACACAAGCCACCAAGCATATATGAGATCATACCAAACACACCAAAGCACAATAAATTTGTCCCGGTTGGGGCTTTCGCCTTAATCCGGGAGAGAAGAAACCCAAGATGTTATTCAACTAGAGAAGATACAAGAATATTACAATTCTCACCACAGCCCTCTCTCAAGCCTCACCAGCAAGACTAGTTGTTTACAATTAAAGAAACTCTCAAGTTTCGCCTTCAATGAAGTACTCTCTTGGCTCTCAATGGAGGCCAATAACAGCAATATATAGAGATCTAGAGAAAACCTAGTTTGATATCTTGATATAATAATCATTGGATATTCCTGAAGAGATAACCCTACGATAAGAGCCGTCAGATCTGACTTGAAGAACAAGTTGGGCTTCTCACGAATCACCAAGATCCGGCCCAAATAATCCATCAGTGCTGCTATCAGTCGTCCTACCCCCATGGTACGGTCGACCGCAACCTTCTGAAGTCCACCCGAGAGCAACCTGATTGACCGCGCAGTCGACCGCTATCTCGCTGCAGTAGAGCGGTCGACCGACCCCAAGGTCCAATCGATTGCAACCCCACTGTTGCCTTCTGCTGACTGTTTCTTGCCTCCACTCCGTCTCCGATCTCTCGATTTCTCCATCGTCTCATCGTCTTCTTATCCAATCTCGTATGCAAGACATAAACCCAACAGTACCATGGTAGTATCGGACATCAATTACCTCAAAAAATTAACATTCATATAAATGACAAAAGAATGATAAATAAGCTCAACAATGGATTGCCACACTCTTTGCTGGCTGAAATTAACAAAGCAGGCTATTAATATGGACTTATAAAGGTGAAATTCACACTTTAGTGGATTGTCAAGCGCCATAGTGTCGACTTATGGCTAAATCACAATTGAGCTCCACTATCTAAAGCCCATTCACCAATAGTACCAAATAATATAAGTTTTTGTTTAACAATAAAAGATGAAATCATCACAAAACTCCTTTGAAATTACTAATATCTTCAGGCATGTTCATTTAAAAAAGTTCTAAAATTCCCACTCAAAACAAATTAAACACATACAGGAATACAGAAACAAAGACACAAACAGTATACAGAAACCTACAGTTCAACCGATTAATTGACAACAGATTCACATATATAAAAAAATATCCTCACAAACAAACATACATCACTTGATATAGTGATAAAGAATTGACACAAAATTTAAGATCATGGATTAAAAAAACATCTTTCTGCAACATCCCCTTCTCATCCCCTAAATAGTATAACCCTCAACAAAAGAAATAGTTGAAGCCCTTTTCTGCCTAATCCTTAATCCACTCAGGCCAACAACAAATCAGCGGTGTAGACTTTATTGTTGTACAATTTCAGAGATGTATAAGTTTCAATATAATGTATCTTTATGTATGCATATTATCTTCAACATTCTGCAATATAATCGATTCAATATGCTACTCTATTAGATTCAGCATTCTGTAATATGATTGATTAAATAATTGGATAGCTTCAGCATATAGAGAAAGAATGACAATTGTACCTTAAATAAGGAAGATTCATATATAAAGAATGACAACAATATTGTTATTATCCTTTCATAATTTTCATGATATTTGGTGGGTCTTTCATTTTCTGTGTATTGTTCTACTCCTTTTTTTCCAGTATGTGTCTCATGTAGAAGATTCATATATAAATCAATTTCAGGATTATGATACAAATATAATACATAAATAAGATTTCACATATATTAACTCCTAAAAAAACACAAAAAATTAATTTAATAAACCAAATCAGAAGATCCAGTACATCCTAATTCCTAATTACCTGAGAATAATAATATCCAAGATCTCAAGAAAACTCAACAAGAACACGAAGAAGCTGGATCTTATATTAATACACCAACAAAACCCTAAGTTTACCAATGGGGGCTGAAGAAGGCAGGCAGCGGCGCAGCAGGGTGGTGCGTCGGTTAATCAGTGCATGAGCCCTATATTCAAAGAAGAAAAAAATGAAGAAGGAAAAAGGAAGAAGAACTGAAGTAGTAGTATAAATGGGGTGAAAAATCGAAAAAGAAATAAGAAAAATGGGTCTGGGCCTAAGTTTTTTAAATATATAAATTAAATTAAATATATATATATATATATTAATTATCCAGTACGGTACGGTATACCATGGTATCAGTATTGGGTACCAGTACTATACTGTATAATTTCAGTATGGTACAATACCGAGATTTCGGTATGATATTACCAAGATTTCAAAAATGTCTGGTATGGTAATGGTATAGTACGGTATGGTACGGTAACATGGTATTTTCTGACACCCCTAGTAAAAAGCATGAAAGTTGAATTCTTTGGTCCATTTTATTTTTATTGTATTTTTCCATTTTATTTTCTTATGGCAAAAATAAACATATAAGTGAATATATTAGAAAGCTAAGGACTTGCATTAGATGGTTGATGAAAAGTGAAGATGAAAATTTGATGAAGCAAGAGAAGCTTCAGAATATGCAGGAATTAGAAGGGAAACAACATGCTAATAGTGGTAACTTTTCTACATCTTTTGTTTTGTTTGAAAAGTTTTAGTGAATTGTAGTATTGCATGTTTGTTTTATGGTTTGATCATTTTGTAGAGGCACAACTAAAGAATAATATAGAACAATTGGAGGCAAATAATGATGAACTTTGAAGACAATATGAGTCTTTGCAAACAAGCTTTAGAATAGAGGAAGCTGACAAGATTGTAATGACTTTGGAAAACGTCTTCCTTGGCATCTCCAAATTTAGGGACCTAGGGTTTACCTATGTCTTGGTGCTGAAATTTTTGGAAAGTTACACACATTGAGAATTTTGGGGTTTCCTTTCAATTGAAATAGAAAATATAGAATGATGTTGGTTTGAAAATGTGAATTGGTTAATCTACATATTTGTCTTCTTTTGATAAATCGAATTATCAATTATTGTTCCCCCCCCCCCCCCCCCCCCCCCCCCCCCCCAATGTGTTTCTGATATTAATTATATTTAATTAAAGAGGGGATGCTTGATTTAAGAGGGATGGTGTTTGAAAAATACACTATGGAGAAGGATATAGCAGAGTACATCAAGGAGTCCGAGAAGAGCCACAGCCCAACTTCGGTAATTATTCAACATTTTTTTCTTTTCCTTCCAATTGAATAGAAATATAGAATTACGTTGGTTGGTTTGTAAGTGTAAATTGGTTTAATTTATAGACTTGTCTTCTTTTGATAATATTGTGATCGAAATAGTTAAGGGGTATCTCTAAAATTTTGAGTTCTAACTCGGTGAGAGCAAGAGCTCCTCCAATAAGAGCACTAAACTACCAAAATCGTACAATTCTCATACTTCAACCCTATAATCATAAATTATCTGTTGTACTATATAATATACACATGTATGCCCATATCGATATGAAACATATGCTCTTTAATAGTTTATTGATTCAATATACTTATTTCTTGTAATACCAGAATTATACATACAACACTGAACATGACAGTACAATAAAACCGTGATGAAAATAAAAGGAAAAAAAGGGGGGGAAAAGACAGGTTCAAAAAAAATTTCTTTCACTGAGAATTGAACTCAGGACCCCCCATGTGATCTGATATTAATTATATTTAATTAAAGAGGGGATGCTTGATTTAAGAGGGAAGGTGGTTGAAAAACATATGATGGAGAAGGATATAGCAGAGTACATCAAGGAGTTCGAGAAGAGCCACAGCCCAACTTCGGTAATTATTCAACATTTTTCTTTTCCTTCCAATTGAATAGAAATATAGAATTACGTTGGTTGGTTTGTAAGTTTTAATTGTTTTAATTTATAGATTTGTATTCTTTTGATAATATTGTGATTGAAATAGTTAAGGGGTATCTCTAAAATTTTGAGTTCCGACTCGGTGAGAGCAAGAGCTCCTCCAATAAAAGCACTAAACTATCAAAATTGTACAATTCTCATACTTCAACCCTATAATCATAAATTATCTGTTGTACTATATAATATACACATGTATGCCCATATCGATATGAAACTTATGCTCCTTAATAGTTTATTGATTCAATATACTTATTGCTTGTAATACCAGAATTATACATACAACACTGAACATGATAGTACAATAAAACCGTGATGAAAATAAAAGGAAAAAAAAGGGCGGAAAACACAGGTTCAGAAAGAATTGCTTTTACTGAGAATTGAACTCAGGACCTCCCGCTTACTAAACGGGTGCTCTAGCCATCTGAGCTATGAAAGCAAGTTGTCCTAAATTTAAAGTACATGTTATTTACTCGCCTTCATATTACACGTGATTTGCTAGGTGTTGGTATACATTAGCTACGTGCAAAGGCTCGAGTTGTTGACTCTTGGGATCCTGAACTAATTTGATTCCTACACTGTACGGTAGAGGAAAAATTTGTAGGTTTTTAGGATGATGGTTTCATTCTAAATGGCTTGTGCTTCCCAATCCATAATAACTGCCAGTAGCTGCTCATTTCTTTCCCATCAGAGAGTTTTGAGAGAAACCCAGATGGTTCAAAGGGAACACAAGGTTTTTTTCTCAGTGAATGCTTCTTCTTCTTCTTCTTCCAGCTCTGACGAAGACTGCAATGTCGGAGAATGTGCTCCTGAGAAAGATGTCTTGTTTTTTATCATTTTTTTTTCTGTTTTTGATTTTATATTGTTTTGGAGCTCAATTTAGCTCTTCCTATGGAATGCTGTTAATTTTGATGTAGGGCCTGTAGTCTAAGCTTCAATTAAAATTTGTATATCACCATATATGTAGAATACTTTTCTTTTGAGGTCAACTGGTTAAGTATGTTATTTCACGTCTGGTTCTCATGACACATTTAATTTCCCCACCATTTCGTGATTCCTGTCGTACAGTTTGAGTGGAGGAGAAGGATTCATGTAGCCGACCCCAAAAGTTTTTGCTTAGTTCGGTTAATGTTTCATTTTCAACAAGGGTAGTTTGATGACCCTGGTCAATTAGAGTAAACAAAACTTGTCTACATAATTAGATCAATATAAGGAATATGTGTATAAGATTTGAAGGTTGGGAAGGTTAGCTGGGGAGAAGACGAGTGTAGTAGTCGGTACATTTCCACCGAAGAAGAAGGGATGGACTGGTTATATTGAGAAGGACACCGCGGGACAGACTAACATTTACTCTGTCGAGGTTTGTATTTCGTACATCTTCTTAAATTTCCATTCTGAACTATAAACAGATATTACTACTGGTTTTAGGAAATCAGTTCAAATCGATTTGATATTTTTTGTTCATTAAAAATTAATTTTCTAATACTTAGGATGTGTGTTACAGTTTGACCCTAATTGCTTTCGATACTTATCATCTTTGTTTAATTCTTGGAAGGCTTATGAACCTACTTGCAGCCTTTTAATTGTGGATTCATGATTCTGAAACATATCTCAACTCTTTAACGCATGTATAATGCTTGCAGCCGGAGAATTTTGGTAGATTTACATCTTGGCTTTCACGCATGTATAATGCTTCTAAAGCTCATCAATTTAAACTACAACTTAAGTAATAGCGTTCATCACTATTATGCACAGACAAACACCTACAGCAACTCTCAAAAAACAACTGGGCAAACAGAGGCATGAACATACTCAAAAAATTTGGACAGATATGGTCATGGAAATGTTAACACAGACACTGTAAGCTTATAAATTGTATCTAAAACAGTATATGTGAAGTACCCTGTAGTAAGTAGTATATATCTGACACAGATGTAAAAAAATATTTAAAAAAATTAAAAAAAAAAAAAGAAAAAAGAAAAAAAAAAGATATGCTTTATGACTTCTATAGCTTCACAGGCATTGCGAAGTTCATTACTAAAACATACCTGTGATTTTCCAGCCTGCAGTTTACGTGGCCGAGAGTGCAGTAAGCACAGGTGCCGCACGGACATCTTCTGAGGGAGCTGAGAACACAGCGGCCATTCCTGCCGGTCTCGCCCTCATCTCCTTTGCAGCTGCCTCCTCATTAACCCTTCTCCAAGTTGGTAAGAATTCGCCCCAGATTGAAACTGTGGAATAATAAATACTATAAGGTCCGCCCCTCAGTTACTATATCAGCAAGTTCAAGCCTGCTGAGTTTGCGGAAGCTGCTGTAACAGTTCCTGAGCCTAAAACTGCTCCTACAGTGGAGGCTTCTTCTGAAACTATTGCTTCTGCTTCAACTGTTGAGACTTCTGCTCCTTCTGAACCTCAGGTTTCTGAAGTCCAGAATTTAGAGTTCTACTGTTGGCAATGACACTTGAGAAATGAATAAATGCAACTGAAATTTTGTATACCGCATTTTATATAAGAAAAAGGTTTGTAATGGATGTGTGATATGAAGTACAGAGTTATTATGTTCTTGCTTTCTGTACGTTATTTCCTTTTACCTACCGGAAATTGGAATATTCATAAAAGGCAGAACTGAAGAATACACTCTTCGGGATAGTCTGTACTGGTGCCAACATTATTAAGGTAGTAATGATAATCAATTAATAAAAAAATAAAAAAATAAAATTTAAAAATTAAAAAAAAAGAATAAAAAACGTCGCCTGAGAGATTCGAACTCTCGCGGGGAAACCCCATGTACTTAGCAGGCACACGCCTTAACCACTCGGCCAAAGCGACTTTGACGTTGCAAGCTTTAGTAAGATTATATCTATTCAATTTATTAAAAATTAAAATTTTTAATTATAATGTAAAAATGCATCCGACTAATAGTGGGAGTCGAATCCACGGCCCTTCTGATCAAAAGTCCGACGCGCTAATCCACTGGGCTATGCAGTCCTGTTGTTTATACATTCAAATTTCTCGTAGTAAAACGGAAGCTCGGTTTGGCATACTTTTAGTCCCACATCGGCTGGGTGAGAGTCTCGAGGAGGTCCATATAGGTATAAATACCTAGGGTGATCTTACTGAGTTCCATACTTACCTGGACGGGGTCTTTGGGTGATCAAGAATGCCCAGGCCTAGGCTAGCGGTCTTTATTGCACTTTGAGAATGCGCTGGCTTACCATCTCCTCAAGTAGGAGAGTGGACGTTATTATTTGTTGCTGAGGGGGTACGCGCTTGCGCGGCCCCTACCCAATTCTAATGTTTAAATTTCCTTAATAAACTGTATGAAATGAAAGATGCTGATTTGTAGTTATATCGTTATACTCAACCATGACTTCCTCAAAAGCCCCAGAAGCTTCCCAGGTACTTCAATGATCCAACAAATGTCAACATGCATGTTAAGATTAACATCTTTGACAAAATGCCCGGAAAGAGGATACACAGGATTCTATCTTATGTTTGGGAAACTCTGGTGCAAGTAGTCGGCCCAGAACATCTGAGGACATACATGTTATTGCCTCAAACTTCTGTGGCCTAAGCGGCCAAAACTTCTGTGGCCTAAGCGACCACAGTCCCTCTAAGAAGCTGGCCGCGGAGAGATGCCTCCGCGTAGCTAATTAGCAGGCTGAGCTCTCATTCGTTAACGGAATTAACCAAATAAATCACTCCACCAACTAAGAACGGCCATGCACCACCATCCATAAAATCAAGAAAGAGCTCTCAGTCTATCAATTCTTGTTGTGTCTGCACCTGGTAAGTTTCCCTGTGTTGAGTCAAATTAAGCCGCAAGCTCCACTCCTGGTAGTACCCTTCCGTCAATACCTTTAAGTTTCAACCTTGCGACCATACTCCCCCCGAAACGCAAAATTTTTAATTTCTCATAAGGTGCCAGTGGAGTCCTAAGAGCAACATCCGCTGATCCCTGGTCACCATCGTTTATGGTTGAGACTAGGATGGTATCTGATTCTCTTTGAGCCCCCAACTTTCGTTCTTGATTAATGAAAACATCATGGGAAAATGCTTTCGCAGTTGTTCGTCTTTCATAAATCCAAGAATTTCACCTCTCACTATGAAATACGAATGCCCCCGAATGTTCCTTTTAATCATTATTCCGATCCCGAAGGCCAACACAATAGGACCGAAATCATGTGATGTTATCCCATGCTAATGTAAACTGACTGTGAGCTTGCTTTGAGCACTCTAATTTTTTCAAAATAACCGTTGTGAAGGCACGACCCGGCCAATTAAGGCCATGAGCGCATCACCGGTAGAAGGGAGAGACGATCGGTGCAGACCTAGAAGGCGGACCGTCCGGCCCTGCCCAAGATCCAACTACGAGTTTTTAAACTGTAACAACTTAAATATACGCTATTGGAGCTAGAATTTCCGCGGCTGGTGGGACCAAACTTGCCTTCCAATCGATCCACGTTAAGGGATTTAGATTGTACTCATTCCAATTACCAGACTCAGCGAGCCCGGTATTGTTATTTATCGTCACTACCTCCCCGTGTTATGATGGGGTAATTTGCACGCATGCTGCATTCCTTGGATGTGGTAGTCATTTCTCAGGTTCCCTCTCCGGAATCAAACCCTAATTCTCCATCACCCGTCACCACCATGGTAGACCTCTATCCTACCATCGAAAGTTGATATGGCAGAAATTTGAATGATGCATCGCCGGCACGGAAGCCCAAAAAACTATTCTGGAATAAATGGGCAATAGTTAGGAGAGGTGCGCTAGCGGCGAGCAGAAGCAAGGTTATTAGATATCGAAGGAAATCCCGGCCAGAACCACACGTGCAAGTTTCCCTGCATGTGGCTCGTCCGTGATTAACTTCTTCGTTCGATCCGTCGAGTTATCATGAATCATCAGAGCACTAGGCAGAGCCTGCATCGGCCTTTTATCTAATAAATGCGTCCCTTTCAGAAGTCAGCTTTTTTGCACATATTAGCTCTAGAATTATTACAGTTATCTGAATAGAACATACCATCAAACAAACTAGAACTTATTTAATGAGCCATTCGCAGTTTCATAGTATGAATTTGTTCATACTTACACGTACGTGGCTTAATCTTCGAGACAAGCATATGAATACTGGCAAGATTAATCAGGTAGCACGTCCTCGGAGTGACCTCTCGCATATGTCCATTCGCCCGCCTGAATCGCCCACTCCTTTTAAGGAGCGAGGTGGGATGTCATGGGACTAGATGGGACAGGATAGTGGGGAGCTGACGGCAGTTGGAGTGTCGCTGATTATGGTCTGTAAAGGGTCTAAAGACGCAAGGGGCTGACACCCCCAAAATCTCACAGTGCACTACATCTGCAATCCCTCGGGGGCCCTTATGCGCCAGCCGAGCATAAACCGCCGCTGGCCACTAAATGGGGGAGATCGAGGACCACTCAGAGTGCTGTCCCTCCGTGCCGTGAGGCTGGACCGGTGAGTGGAGCAGGTGGTCCGAGCATTTTGCAACGAGACACAAGTATCCGGAACAAGCAACACGCAGCGCCTAAAGACCGTGAACGGTCTTCAGAGCGACACTGGCTGAAGGGACCACACCGCCGACAGTTAGCTGCACAAAGGTAGGGAGTCCGCTGGGACATGTGAATCCAAAATCACTCACGTGCCGACATGGCTACCGCCAAGCACGCACTTGCACACCCCTCGCTGCTACAGGCCTGAACTGGTAAACGGTTTTGCCATGTAGCAAGCAATATGTCAGTGAGAAGCGTGCATCAGGGCTTCGCTAAGCACAAAAATTCTCTTCAACAGTGTTCCCAAACATGGGAACATGAATCAGCCATAAAAAATTTCAGTGGAAACGAGACAGATGGCGTTGCAACAACGTGCATAAATCCATTTTACGTCGCCAACAACCATTGTTCCAACTTCATCCTTTACCCATCCGAACATGATCCACCCAAAAAAAAAATTTGTGCAAAATTCGGTGGCGACGTGCATCTGCCACCCTAGCTGAGTTGACATCGCACATCCAGTGCGGTGTAAACTGCGTTGCACGTCCAATTTTTCTTACCGATGATGCTCCAGCTTCACCACATACCAACATATGCCCACCCGAACAGGAATAGACCTCACAAAAAATTCAAAGGAAAAAATAAGCCCGATCGGGACAGACGACGTCGCACATCGCAGCGCAATGGTGTTACAACAGAATGCACACATCCATTTTTTATCCCCTACAATCGATGTTCCAATGTCATCCTCCACATATCCGGAACATGATCCACCCCAAAAAAATCTTGTGCAAATTCTCGAACGAGAACCTTGCTCACATAGTAAAGCAGCTTTTGGACTCCGTCCTTTTCTCGAACGAGAACATCACTGAGCACATTTTCCGATTCCGAAAGATAAAGCCAGAGGGGCTCACCCGGTTCGGGCTTGCTAAGGAGAGGAGGATTGGAGAGGTACTCCTTCCATTGGATGTGGTCCTGTCCCCGCTGGCTCTTGACGAGCATGTCGTCGATGTACACCTCCATGTTGCGACCGATATGATCCTTGAAGACTCGGTTGATGAGCCTCTGATAAGTGGCACCGACATTCTTCAGCCCGAAGGGCATAATCCGATAGCAATAAAGACCTTGGTCTGTGACGAAGGACGTCTTGGCTATATTAGGGGGGAACATTCGGATCTGGTTGTAGTCTGAGTAGGCATCCATGAAAGAATGGAGCTCGTGACCCAATGTTGCGTCGATCAGAGCGTCGATGCTGGGGAGAGGGAGCAGATGTTTGGGGCATGCCTTGTTGAGGTTAGTAAAGTTTATGCAGATCCTCCAGCTTTGCTTGCCTTTCTGACCATCACGACGTTCGCCAGCCACTTAGGGTAGCTAACCTCCTATATGAACCGGGCAGACAAGAGTTTGTCCACATCCGCTTTCACTGTCTGCTGCCTCTTCGGGGCGAACTTACATCGCTTCTGGACGATCAGCTTCGAGCTGGGGATCACGTTGAGTTTGTGCATGATCAGGTCTTCGGAGATCCCGGACATATGGAAGGGCTTCCAGGCGAAGAGGTCGACATTGCGGTGAATGCAGCTGATTAGGTCGAACTTGAGGTCGGGCGCGAGGGAGCAGCTCATGCGGAACCACTGTGACATATCCCATGTCTCGAACGAGACTTCTTCTAGTTGGTAGGCCGAGGGAACAGGCTCAGACTCAGGCTCAGGTTGGCTACTTTGGGGCTGCAGCTCGACGGCGTCCAGGGGGAACACACCGCCACCGACCGCCGCCATATAGCACGATCGTGCTGCTTCTTGGTTCCCTCGGACGATCCCGACACCTGACTCGGTAGGGAACTTCAGTTTTATGTGGTAGGCCGAGGGAACAGTCTGGAGGGAGCAGAGCCCCGGTCGGCCGAGGATGGCGTTGTAAGCTACCTTGACGTTCACAACCATGAAGTCCATCGACTCGGTCCGTCTGTAAGGAGTCGTACCGGCGGTGACATCCATGGTTACGATCCCCTCTATGGGCACCGGGATGCTGGAGAACCCGTGCAGGGTGTACCCGACTGGCCTCAGCTTGTCTAGGGGGAGCTTGAGGTTTTCAAACGATTCCAGAAAGAGGATGTTCACCGAGCTCCCTTTGTCCACGAGGATCCGACGGACCTTGTAGTTCGCCATGACAAGGTGATATGAGCGCATCGTAGTGCGGGAGCCGAACCCCCTCCAGGTCTTCCCCTGAGAAAGAGACAGGGAGTTGCTGAACCTAGGGGGAAGGGAGACCCCAGACGGCATTTACCTCTCGGACGAATGCCTTGCAGGAAGTGCTGGACTCTTCTCCCATGGTCCCCCCTGGATGCAATGTAGGATGGCTAGACCTCCGGTCTCTTCAGGCTTAGGGTCTCGCTCGGGATGCGGTTTGGGGGCGTGAGGAGGAGGAGAAGGCCTCTGGTTCCTCATGTCTCTTCGGTCCCGAGCGTCTTCCCCGGTGAATTCCCGGAGATACCCTCGTTGGATGAGGGCCTCAATTTCATCGTTCAGGGTCCAACAGTAGTCGGTGTCATGCCCGTTGTCCCGGTGGAAGTGGCAGTAGAACCACTGATCCCTTTTCTTGTTGTTGGTCGATCGAGGGGGCATCTGGACGAGGTCCCTGTCCTCGATTGCTAAGATGATAGCCAATACATTCTGTGTCAGTGGTGTGTACCTCTCGAAGCATAGGATCGGACGGACCCTCTTCATGATGGTCCCATCTTTTGGGACCTTTTTTGCTGGCTCCGCCTCGTCGGCCTTGCGCTTCCCCTTCCCTGGGACCTCTTTGGCGTCCTCTGGATTTAGGGCCTTCTCAGCCCAGATATACTTTTCGAACCAGTTGAGCAAGTTAGGGAAATCGAGGGAAGGCTTCTTCACCAGGGATGCCTTCAGCTGGCCAAGCTGGACGTTGTGCCGAAATGCCGCTGAGGCGACCCCAGCATCGAGGGAGGAGACCGACCTCGCCTCCGTGGTGAACCTCTGGACGAACTGTCGGAGTGACTCCCCTTCTTTCTGTCAGAGGTCCAATAGGGATGCGCTCGTCTTCTCAACTTTCCTGCTGGTCACGAAGTGGGCCAGGAAATTGGCCTCCACCTGGTCGAACAAGTAGATCGAACCGGGGACGAGCTTAGAGAACCATTTCCGAGCCGGACCCTGGAGGGTGGCAGGGAAGGCACGGCTTAGGAGGGGATCCGAAGCGTTTTGAATCATCATGAGGGTCTTGAAACCCTCCATGTGATCAGCAGGATCACCCTCGCTGTCATAGGTCTCGAATTGGGGAGGTCAGAAATTTCGGGGTATTTTCGCTTGTAGGATTGCAGCAGAGAAAGGAGGTTAAGTCGGCCTATGACCCTGAGCCGGCCTCGCGTCGCCATCGCCAAAGTGGTCGAGGCGATTCTCCATTTCCTAGAGGCGTCTTAGGACGTCCTCGTTGTAACGCCCCGAATCCCAAATACACTGAATTCGAGATGTTCTACAGGATCTTTTCACTTTCTTCAGTACAATTTTACAAGGAATTTAAACTTCTCACTTTACATCAGAGTTTACATCATAATTTACACTTTTCATTTGCACAGCGGAAGTAAAAATATACAACATTTACATAAATGTACAACAACATGGTAAAATCTTTATGCATCCATTCCTCTTTAACATGTAATTTATCCTGCATACAAAACGGTGGGTACGTCAGTTTATTCAACCGACGATAATTATACATGGCCATCCTCTCTATGCCAGAAACAGTATAACGAATCTCATTTCTTAACAGATCATAAACTTGTTCACATAACAATTAAAGTGAGGGGGAAAATCTTAATGATGTCGTGTCGTGATCGTGCACTTAATCCTTATTGCAATTACTTAATTTACATGACACTAATGCGCACTTGTTCGGATTCTATGCATCCCATACTACATAGGTCCGAGGGCAAGCCTCTATACCATTCTTCATTTTAGTAGGGTTCTGATGAACACATTATTATTCACATTTAGAAGCAATAATCTTATTGTAAATGCACATTTAAAAGCTCTATATGTGGTATTTAACTCTTATTTTCTCTTTTCCATAGGAAATAGCCTATAACAGCAAAACAAAGCATATCCAGGACTTCAAGGATGATACACAGAATATTACAGAGCATCAGTCGACTGAGTCTTCCACACAAGCGACTGAACAGAGAAATCAAGTTTACACAGAAGTTTCGGCACAGTCGACTTACTCCAACACCAGTCGACTGGGCTGATCAATTGAGAAATCCTCAGAAGTCTCGACACAGTCGACTGGTTCGAAGACAAGTCGACTGGTCTGCGGCGGAGTTAACAGATAAGATATTCGAAGATACACCCGCATCTAATTCCAAATCTATTTGAATCCAGATTTTATGCGAATTCTCCAACAAACCAAATCTAGAGACTGGGAATTAGCAAAAGGCGTGGTTAACAGATAAGGAAAGGAAGAAGAAACGAGAAAGAAATAAATCATCAAATCAATTAAAGAAGGACTTTCCTGAAAAAGTGAAAACCCTAATTCTCTGGCCGTATTCTATAAATATCAGAAAGAAAGCATTATTCAAGGATCTTCTGATCATCATCTTCCAAAAACACCCACCACCGAATCACGAGAGTTTCTGAGCGTTCAAGTCATCAACAGGGGCATTATTCTATCAGCATCGAGGAAGGAGATAGGAGATCAAGTATTCGAAGGCAGCCGACTGTGTGACAGCCAGTCGACCTCATTGCCGGACTTCATTAGTTTATTTCTTCTTCTTCCATCCTTTTATGTTGGTCATGTATTCGAACTTGTTGATTAATAAAAGTATTATTATTATGTGGAACTAATTTCATAGTTGGGTAGATTGAAGCCGTAGTTATGTAGTGCTATGTTTTTCTGATATCTTCTATTTTACTTATTGATTGAATCTGATTGAAGTGATATAGATTGATGATAATCAAACTTGTTCTCGAAGCTCTGAGAGCAGTCGACTGAGGTGAGAGCCAGTCGACTGACATACAAAGCTTGAGAATATCAAGTTTGCATTACCATTTATCTGAATCTGTTATATGAGCATATTGAGACGACCCGAATCTCGTGCCCGTAAATTGTAACAAGGGAATCCTTTGGGGTTCTTGGTTCAATCAACTTAAGGGATCTAGATCTGATACCAATTTCTAGAACCTTGAGTGTTTGTTCGTTTCCACTGATCTTATGTTTTCTTTAAGTACAACTTAGTAGATACCATGCTAAACACTTGATGAAAGAAACGAATTAGAGTAGATACCATGCCTAATTCTTGGCTTAGGGAAACAGTATTTTAAGGAGTAGATACCATGCCCTTGAAGGGAACAAACATGAGTAATAAGAAGAAGTTCAGAAGGTGACTTAGCATTACTGACTATTGGTGGAGATCTAAACCCAACTACTTCATAAATATTTGTGATTCAACACTTCTTAATTTAGTTTTAATCTTTTTATTTCTTTAGATCTTTAAAACAACTCTTTAGGATTCTTATTCTTTTTATTGATTAGTAAGTTAATTTCTACAATCTCTGTGGGATCGACCCTTGCTATCGCTACGCTTTTCCAAACGATTCGTGCACTTGCGAGGTTTTTAATTTGTGTCTAGTTTATCTATTAATTTGGGTAACTAGATTGCACAACAAGTTTTTGGCGCCGTTGCCGGGGATTGTCTAGTATTTTAACTTACAGATCAGTAGAAAGTTTTTATTTTCTTTCTTTTAATTTTATTAATCAGTATTTTTCTTTTAGGTTACAGAATTTTGGTGGATGCACGGAAGGAGATCACTTCGTCCAGAGCTACTACCAATTGACGCAGAAACAGAACGCACTTTGCATAGATTAGGTCGACTGACTGCGACCAACCAGTCGACTGCTGCACGAAACCAGTCGACTGCTCAGAGAATCAATTCACGAGTAATAATGGCAGAAGAAATAACCAATCGAGTGCCAATGCAGGACAAGTTCACACCTAAGAATATCGAGCAACCTTCCTGCGTTGCGTATCAACCTAATGTCACAGGGAACATGCATCTATCTCCTCAGTTACTTAGTATGGTTCCCCACTTTAGTGGCAGACCAGATGAAGAGCCTCATCTCCATCTGCAAGACTTTTTCGATCTTTGCAGGACACAAAGCGTCCAAGGGCTCACCCCTGAGCAAATCAGGTTAATCTTGTTTCCTTTTTCCTTAAAACTTAACGCTAAACTATGGTATAATTCTTTGGAACCAGGATCAATAAACTCATGGGAGCAATTGGCAACAAAGTTCTTAAAAGAATTCTTTCCAGCCCAAAAGACCAAACAGCTGAAAAGGGAGATTCAACTCTTCCAACAAAAGGATGGAGACTTATTTTTCGAAGCATGGAAAGATTTCAAGAACAAACTTCTCAAATGCCCTACGCACAATATGCCTAAAGATGATCAGGTACAAGCTTTTTATGAAGGTTTAAATGATACTAATAAGGCAATTGTGGATTCAGCTTGCAACGGGATCTTAATGAGGAAAAGCGGTGAAGAGGCCATTGAATTATTTGAAGAACTCAGCGAGAATTCACAACAATTCTCAACAAGAAGGGGCCCTTCGAAAAAACAGGGAGTTTACGAAATTTCTAATAGCAATAACCTTCAATTAGAAATGGTAAACATGAATAAGAAAATTGATATGCTTGTTAATGCAATGTCTATGATGGGTGGAGTTAAAAATCAAACAAATGAAATTTGTGCAATTTGTTCTCATGTAGATCATACCACTGATACATGTCCTATGTCTTCTTTCACAGATCAGGAGCATGCAAACTATGTAGGTCGAGGAGTGTTTCCACCAAAGAACAATCCCTTCTCGAACACATACAATCCAGGGTGGAGGAACCATCCAAACTTCTCCTGGAGCAATAATCAAAATAATCAAGGGACTCAATTCACACAAGGACATGCACGGAACTCCCAAATGGGAAGTGGGTTTGATCGACCAGTCCAAGAACAGAAGAAGTTGGATTTTGAATCCACCGTTCTTCAATTGCTCCAACAACAACATCAAACAAGCAACCAACAAGGGCAAGCAATTCAGAAATTGGAAACGCAAATCGGGCAAATTGCGAAAGAATTAAGCGAACGAAAGGCAGGGAAACCTCCTTCACAAACCATACCAAACCCTGGAGGCCAAGAACAGCTCAAAGCAGTGACAACATTAAGAAGTGGTAAGATAATTGACAACAAAGTTGGAACACACACAGAAGAAGCAGAAACACAACAACCAAAAATTTTGGGGTCCAACAAGGTAAGTGAAAAAGAAAGAACAGTTTTGCCACCATTCCCTCAAAGGTTAGTCAAGCAAAAGAAAGAACAACATTTACTTGACATTTTTGAAACTCTCAGAAAGGTAGAAATTAATATCCCCCTACTTGATGCTATTAAACAAATTCCTTCTTATGCTAAATTTTTGAAAGAATGCTGCACTCACAAAAGAACATTTCAGGTTAGGGAGGATGTGGCTTTAACAGAAGAAGTGAGCGCTGTTCTATTAAGGAAATTACCTCCCAAATTAAAAGACCCAGGTAGTTTTACCATTCCTTGCAGGATTGGCGAGCACTTCTTTGAGAAAGCATTACTAGACTTGGGGGCAAGCATCAATCTTCTCCCATACACTGTTCATGAAAAGCTAGGATTGGGGGAACTCCAACCAACATCCATCACGTTGCAATTGGCAGATCGCAGTATTAAAAGACCTAGAGGTATTTTGGAAGATGTCCTAGTTCAGGTAAACGATTTCATTTTACCTGCTGATTTTGTTGTGCTGGATATGGAAGACTCTTCAATGCCATCATCTCTACCAATCATTTTAGGTAGGCCCTTTATGAGTACAGCTGATATAAAAATTTGTGTTAAAAAGGGTACTATAAGCATGAAAATAAATGGAGAGAAGGTTGAATTTAAAATGTTTGATACACTGAAATTACCACATGATGATCATGAATGCTATAATGTTGATGTGGTTCAGGAGATTGTTGATCAAACATTTCAGGTACATAGCGTTGAACCACTACAAGCCACAATTACACAATCTCTCACTTTATCTAATGTTGAACAGGAGTACGATGAATGGGGGATTGCAGAGACAATACATCACCTTGATACTCCAAAGTCATACTCAGGTAAGTTTGCACCTGTGTTTGAAAAATTAGTGACTGATGACATTTTTGTTTCTGCAGATAAGTCGACTGGTGGACTGGACAAGTCGACTGGTGGATCAGACAAGTCGACTGATGGACAGGATGAGTCGACTACACCGAGACCTCCAGACTTAGAGCTTAAGCAGTTGCCCGACCATTTGAAGCATGCATATTTGGGTGAGAACCAGACGCTACCAGTGATAATTGCTGCAAATTTGAGTGCACAGGAAGAAGATAAGTTGCTAAGGGTACTACGAGAACACAAGAATGCAATAGGATGGACCATTGCAGACATCAAAGGAATAAGTCCATCCAAATGCATGCACAGAATACTTCTTGAAGACAACGCAAAACCAAGCAGGGAGGCACATAGAAGGCTTAACCCAAACATGAAGGAAGTGGTAAGAGCAGAGATTCTGAAGCTACTAGATGTTGGCATCATCTACCCCATCTCAGATAGCAAATGGGTAAGTTCTATACATGTAGTGCCTAAGAAAAGTGGAGTCACAGTGGTGACAAATGAAGAAAATGAACTTATCCCGACAAGGGTGACCACAGGATGGAGGGTTTGCATTGATTACAGAAAATTGAATAACGAAACCAGGAAAGATCACTTCCCTCTTCCTTTTATTGATCAAATGTTAGAAATATTAGCAGGATATAGTCATTAATGTTTTTTAGATGGTTATAGTGGCTATAATCAAATTGCTATTGCTCCAGAAGATCAAGAAAAAACCACTTTTACATGTCCTTTTGGTACTTTTGCATACAGGAGGATGCCCTTTGGATTGTGTAATGCACCAGCAACATTTCAAAGATGCATGATGAGTATATTTTTAGACATAGTGGAAAGGTTCATCGAGGTATTTATGGATGATTTTAGTGTTTTTGGATCTTGTTTTGATGAATGCCTTAACCATTTGCAGCTTGTGCTTAAAAGATGTGAAGAATGCAATTTAGTGCTGAATTGGGAAAAGTGCCATTTCATGGTACAACAAGGTATTGTGTTGGGACATGTGGTGTCAAAAAGAGGCAGAGAGGTAGACAAAGCAAAAATTGATATAATATCAAAACTACCCCCTCCCACTACAATTAAGGGTGTTAGGAGTTTTCTTGGACATGCAGGGTTCTATAGAAGGTTTATAAAAGATTTTTCAAAAATCTCCAAACCCCTTTGTGATTTGTTGGCTAAGGATGTTGAGTTTGTATGGACAGAAGAGTGCACAAATGCTTTTATTACATTAAAAAATCTTCTCACTTCTGCACCTATTGTCATGGCACCAGATTGGAGCCACCCTTTTGAGCTAATGTGTGATGCAAGTGATTATGCTTTAGGGGCTGTGTTAGGTCAAAGAATCAATAAGAAACCCTATGTTATTTACTATGCTTCTCGAACTCTAAACGATGCACAGCTAAATTATTCCACTTTTGAAAAAGAAATGTTAGCTGTTATATTTGCTGTAGAGAAGTTTAGATCATATTTAATTGGCTCTAAAGTTATTGTTTTCACTGACCATGCTGCTTTGAGATATTTGTTTGCTAAAAAGGATGCTAAGCCTAGGTTGATCAGATGGGTGCTGTTGCTTCAAGAATTCGATCTTGAGATTAGAGATAAAAAAGGAAGCGACAATGTTGTTGCAGATCACATGTCCAGGCTACTGCAGGAGGAAGAAAGAATTGTGCCGCCACTTAATGAAAATTTCCCAGATGAACATCTATTTGAAATAAACATATCATCGGGACAGTCGACTGGTAACAGGACCAGTCGACTGGTACCTCACTGCTCAAATTTTCCATGGTTTGCAGATATTGTAAATTATCTCACTGCTCATGTTTTCCCTCCAGGTATGACAAGTCAGGAACGAAAGAGACTGGTAGCTATGTGCAAGCACTATTATTGGGATGATCCTTGTTCAAATTTTGCCCTGATCAAATTATAAGAAGATGTGTGGCAGAAGAAGAACAAATGAATATTCTACGACATTGCCACCAATATGCATGTGGAGGACATTTTGGACCAAAAAGAACAGCACTCAAGGTATTGCAATCTGGATTTTATTGGCCTAAAGTATTCAAAGATGCTTTTTCTTTTTGCAGGTCTTGTGACAACTGTCAAAGGACAGGCAACATCTCTTCTAGAAATCAAATGCCACTGCAAAACATCCAAGTGATTGAGCTTTTTGATGTTTGGGGAATCGACTTCATGGGTCCCTTTCCTAACTCATTCGGTTATTTATATATTCTTGTGGATGTGGATTATGTGTCTAAATGGGTCGAGGCTGTCCCCTCAAAAACTAATGATCACAAAGTTGTTGTCAAGTTTTTGCAGGAGAACATTTTCACTAGGTTTGGTACACCACGTGCAATAATTAGTGATGGAGGGAGCCACTTCAATAACTTTCCGTTTGCTTCTTTGATGAAGAAATATGGTATCACACATAGAGTGGGCACCCCATATCATCCTCAAACTAGTGGGCAGGTGGAGATTAGCAACAGAGAAATCAAGAGCATTTTGGAAAAGACAGTCAACACAAGGAGGAAGGATTGGTCGCTGCGCTTGAATGATGCATTATGGGCCTACCGAACAGCATACAAAACACCCATTGGCATGTCACCATACCGTTTGGTGTTTGGAAAAGCCTGTCATCTGCTAGTTGAGTTGGAGCACAAAGCTTATTGGGCTATTAAAAGGTTCAATTTTGATATGAAACAGGCAGGCGACAAACGAAGATTGCAACTAAATGAGCTTGAAGAGTTGAGGCATGACGCATATGAGAATGCAAAATTGTACAAGGAAAGGACCAAGTTGTACCATGACAAACAGCTAGCAAGGAAGGAGTTTTATGAAGGACAGAAGGTATTGATATATAACTCAAGATTAAGACTTTTTCCAGGCAAGCTTATGTCAAGATGGTATGGGCCATACATTGTTACAAAAGTCTTTCCACATGGCGCATTGGAGGTTCATAGCAAAGAGAAGAATCAAACATTTAAGGTGAACGGGCATAGAGCGAAGCCATACATAGAGATGAGCATAGAACCGCAAGAGGAAGATTTGAATCTTCAAACCATTCAAGACATGGCATGACCTCATCAAGTCTAGCTGAAGACAGAAAACACAGCGCTTATTGGGAGGCAACCCAACTTTCAGGGGAGTATTTACACTTTCCCTCTATTTTCTTTTATTTATTCATCTTTTATTTTCATCTTTTATTTTCAGTCTCTCCTTACTAGATGGTGACACATGTCTATTTTTACATTTTCTTTCGAACATTGAGGACAATGTTCCAACTAAGTTGGGGGTATTAGGGTTATTTAATTTTTGAGTCTTTTGAAACTTTTTTAGGATAAACAATTTCTTATAAAGTAAGAAGAAGGATACTTATTTACTTTAGGATTGTTGAGTTTCATAAATTCCTTACAAAATTATATAAGTCATGCGATTATACATAATAAACAAATGCGATACTTTTTCTGGTGATTATTCCCTTTAGATCTAGTCCTAAATTGAGTTTAAGTAAATAGAGTGATAAAGCATATATATATATATTTGAATAAAGTCAATCTACTCCAATGTTTTGAGTGCTTAGTAACTAGGGGTATTCATCACCAATGTTTACCTTTACGTCAAACGGCAACTTGAAATATGAGTATGCAAGCACTTTAAAGTTTGTGACTTGCTGAGTAACCGGGTGGATTCATCACAAATGTTTTGCATTCGCGTAAAAAGGCAAGTGACAACTTTAGAGAAGAGACTAACGAAAAAAAAAAAAAAAAAAAAACTCTAGTTTGCTACTCGGTTTGTAGTAGAAAAAAGGGGATAATCACAGATTGAGTAGTCGCATACTATAACTACATTAATTGCATGACTAATATGATGAAGTTTGGGAATTACGAACAAATAATCGCACTGGAGAAAGTAGGTATGTTTAGTTTTATTTTATCTGAAATTGTTTATATTTTTATATTGATGCCCACATAATAAGAACTCTAGGTGGTTAAGGCTGTCATTATTATAAAGATACCCTTGTTCATAATTCTAGTTTGCTTGAGGACAAGCAAAAATCTAAGTTTGGGGGTATTTGATGAACACATTATTATTCACATTTAGAAGCAATAATCTTATTGTAAATGCACATTTAAAAGCTCTATATGTGGTATTTAACTCTTATTTTCTCTTTTCCATAGGAAACAGCCTATAACAGCAAAACAAAGCAGATCCAGGACTTCAAGGATGATACACAGAATATTACAGAGCATCAGTCGACTGAGTCTTCCACACAAGCGACTGAACAGAGAAATCAAGTTTACACAGAAGTTTCAGCGCAGTCGACTTACTCCAACACCAGTCGACTGGGTTGATCAATTGAGAAATCCTCAGAAGTCTCGACACAGTCGACTGGTTCGAAGACAAGTCGACTGGTCTGCGGCGGAGTTAACAGATAAGATATTCGAAGATACACCCGCATCTAATTCCAAATCTATTTGAATCCAGATTTTATGCGAATTCTCCAACAAACCAAATCTAGAGACTGGGAATTAGCAAAAGGCGTGGTTAACAGATAAGGAAAGGAAGAAGAAACGAGAAAGAAATAAATCATCAAATCAATTAAAGAAGGACTTTCCTGAAAAAGTGAAAACCCTAATTCTCTGGCCGTATTCTATAAATATCAGAAAGAAAGCATTATTCAAGGATCTTCTGATCATCATCTTCCAAAAACACCCACCACTGAATCACGAGAGTTTCTAAGCGTTCAAGTCATCAACAGGGGCATTATTCTATCAGCATCGAGGAAGGAGATAGGAGATCAAGTATTCGAAGGCAGCCGACTGTGTGACAGCCAGTCGACCTCATTACCGGACTTCATTAGTTTATTTCTTCTTCTTCTATCCTTTTATGTTGGTCATGTATTCGAACTAGTTGATTAATAAAAGTATTATTATTATGTGGAACTAATTTCATAGTTGGGTAGATTGAAGCCGTAGTTATGTAGTGCTATATTTTTCTGAATTCTTCTATTTTACTTATTGATTGAATCTGATTGAAGTGATATAGATTGATGATAATCAAACTTGTTCTCGAAGCTCTGAGAGCAGTCGACTGAGGTGAGAGCCAGTCGACTGACATACAGAGCTTGAGAATATCAAGTTTGCATTACCATTTATCTGAATCTGTTATATAAGCATATTGAGACAATCCGAATCTCGTGCCCGTAAATTGTAACAAGGGAATCCTTTGGGGTTCTTGGTTCAATCAACTTAAGGGATCTAGATCTGATACCAATTTCTAGAACCTTGAGTGTTTGTTCGTTTCCACTGATCTTATGTTTTCTTTAAGTACAACTTAGTAGATACCATGCTAAACACTTGATGAAAGAAACGAATTAGAGTAGATACCATGCCTAATTCTTGGCTTAGGGAAACAGTATTTTAAGGAGTAGATACCATGCCCTTGAAGGGAACAAACATGAGTAATAAGAAGAAGTTCAGAAGGTGACTTAGCATTACTGACTATTGGTGGAGATCTAAACCCAACTACTTCATAAATATTTGTGATTCAACACTTCTTAATTTAGTTTTAATCTTTTTATTTCTTTAGATCTTTAAAACAACTCTTTAGGATTCTTATTCTTTTTATTGATTAGTAAGTTAATTTCTACAATCTCTGTGGGATCGACCCTTGCTATCGCTACGCTTTTCCAAACGATTCGTGCACTTGCGAGGTTTTTAATTTGTGTCTAGTTTATCTATTAATTTGGGTAACTAGATTGCACAACAGGTTCAATCCCTCGCCATGACTTACTCTACTTCTGTAATTACAGTGAGTATCCTAGATGATCTATGAGTACAAGCACGTATCCTGGACCCTGGAGGGGAACCCCACGTCATGTCTTGACTCATCAAGCATGCATTCTGTGGCAATTCAACCTCCTTCCTGAACACGATCCTCTTGCAGTCATCAAACATCCCACAAGCGTGGCTAAAGTCCGATCATTCTGAGTTGTGCCCACGCCATTTCTTGACTCATCAAGCATGCATTCTGTGGCTCACACACCCGCACCGTAAACTCTAGTTCTCATACTTATGTTTTCTCTCACTTTCATACCTCTTCACTAGGTACTAAAATCATTAGAATCATGAATAAAAATCAAAGCTCTAGAGTTAGCCTCTCCACCAAACCGGACTTATCATTTCATTTATACATGACCAACCTTGGTCTTCTTTTCAATATCATTTCATTTCATTCATTTCACTGCCGGGGGAGACTTAGCTACTCTTCGTTTCAATTTACAATTCACAATTTCTAATCTGAGCAGTTCTAACTCATGAATTCATTTTTCATTGCCTCAGCATATCATGTTCTTAACTTTTATATTCATGTAATTCCCAATCCAAAACTATGATTCATCTCATGTAAATTTCTCAATTCAACTATGATTCATTTCATATAAATTCATACAGCAATAGAAAGAGTTCATTAATACCAATCATAAAGTTCACAACTCTTAGCAGTAATCAAAATGAAATCTCAGACATATCAAAATCTACTCTGTACAGTCGACTTGGAAAATACCAGTCGACTTATACAGTCAATACCAGTTCTTCATAAACACTCGGGAGAGTCGACTGCTACCCATGGCCAGTCGGCTGTTCCGCAGTTTTTCATGTTCAAAAATCATTCATATGACAGTCGACTGTTATCTCATCAGTCGTCTTTCCTGGGGGTTTTAACAGTACATCTCTATGTTTAGCTCAGTCGACTTGCTACTCGCATTAAGTCGACTGGACAGATTCATATTTCCATTTGAGGGATTATCTTTCTTACAGTTCTTACATACACTTGCATCATGCTGTCAATTTACAGTCTACATACATTCATGTTCATAAACACAGAGTTTCTTACTGTTCAGTAACATCGCAACATGGAATTTCAAGTTGCTAATATTGTCTTTTCTTCGAGGAAATGTTTTAAACATCCATTGCAGAGATGAAAATATAATCTCAAACCATTACACTAAAATAACACAATGGAAAGATACTTCATTTCATGAAACTACTGGATTATTCATAATTTAAGAAAAGCATCGGTCGACTGTTCATATCACCAGTCGTCTGCACAGATCATTCTTAGTTTTGTTAATCATCACTAGTTCTTTTTCCACAGGCTCATGGCTCCTCATTCATGTATACCATGAAGAATATGAGTTTAGCCTTACTATTTCATTTTGATTGTACACATGTATGTCAACGAAAACCTTCTAACAAAATATGTAGCGGATGTCTCGTACCAGTCGACTTATCCATCGACAGTCGACTATACCGACCCAATCTCAATTTTTCTAATATCACTAGTTTCTTTCCACATGTTCATGTCCTCTCAGTCATATGCGACATAGAAGATACAAACTTGGCATTTCTGTTTTATTTTAGTCCATACACATATACATCACGAAACTTTCTATCAAAATATGAGAATATATGTCTCATACCAGTCGACTCATCCAAAAGACAATCGACTGTACAGACCCAATTCATTCTAATTTACAGTGTCATTATTTCGCCATTTGTCCTTCATGATTATCATCATAAACATACTCAGGCAAATTCTAATATGTTGAATTTACTTTTCAGAAACATGGTAACAAATATCATAATCATGGTATAAATCCTACATTAGAAGTCCTGAGAAACACCCACCTTATTTGACGAAGTAATCGAATCCAGCAAAAGCTCCTTACTGCAGTGGACGACTCCTTGGTCCTTGCTCCTTGTTCCACACCGAAGCCTTCAGAAATGCTGCTCGGCCTCCACAGAAAAGCACACACCACTCTCTCACAAAAATACCTCTCTTATAATATGATTCTAGTGTAAAAGGAATAATGAATGAGAGGGGGTATTTATACACAAATTTGAGTAGATGGAGGGCTAGGATTTAGTAGATAGTTATGGGATCAAGGGCTAGGATGGACTAGGGAGTTGTGAAAACTACCCACACCTCTCATAACTACCCTTGACTTACACCCACTTCTCTACCTCAAGTCCGGCCAAGAATAGTGCTCAATGCACGTGTATGTGAAATGCACGTGCATGCACAAATCACCCCTACAAGAACTTGTGCATAAAATAATAAGTCTCTTTAAAAGAAATGTTACACATACAAGTTGTAGAAAATAATAAAAGATTAATTTCATGGGCTTAAAATTAATTGGGCCAAAATAGTTATTTTGTAGAAGTAAATAAGTAAATTAACACTTGGGCTTTGGTAAAAAAATGCTTTATAGGAAACAATATTCTTATTCATCATGTTGAAAATAATAGTCAACATATTACACAAGCACACCATATATAAAAATAAATAATCTTTCATATATTTGAAAAATCAGGGTATTACACTCGTCATACTCTGGCGGGACTGTTAGGCCGCGGGACGCGTTGGCTCCAGTATCCGACCGCGCGTAAGAGTGGTGGAGCATCTCGTTGACAGGGGCCCCTAGGATGGCCTCCAGGATCTCGTTCTGGAAGTCTTGAAACTCACGTGGGTGATCGGAGCCCGTCCGGCCGGGTCACATTGGGGTGGCAGCCTTCGGTTGGTGCGACTGAGCACCGGCTCCCGCTCTTGGGACAGATGCCTGCGATGGTTCGGGGCCGAGTTGGAAGCGGCCGCTCCTCTAGTTCGACTGGCCTGTCTGTCTTGGATGACCAGACACAGGTCGGTTGCGACCGAGCGAGAAGCGCCCGGTCCGGGTCCGAGGTTAACCCTCGGATGGTTGGATCCATGAGTGTCGGCGTGGACGTCTTGAGGAGGAGCGTCCTGACGATGTGTAGAGGTGAAAGTTCTTCTGGGCTTGGGTGCCGTATGAGCTCGGATTGAAGGGATGTCGTTAATGGCTGGGTTCAGACTGAGGTCCGTGCCGAGGTTTCCCACAGACGGCACCAACCTGATGCGGTTTGTTTTTGGAGGTGGCTGCACCAGGTGTGAGTTCTCTCAATTTATAAAGTGGAAGCTTCGGTACTAGCTATATGCCCGACCCTTAGCTGAGGAAACCGCTCGGGAGTAGGCGGGAGTAAGGTGGAGGTCGAATGCTGGGCTCGAATCTGGAGGCTCGGCTGGGATCTGGAAGCTCGGATCCGGAAGTCTCGTGTACCTACACTTGGCCTAGGAACACCCGGGTTGATCCCGGTGGCAGGCCCTCCGACGGTCTAGTTAGTCACTAAAGAGTAACAATAACTAGGATTTTTAGAGGAAAAGATTGATTACCTTGTGAAGGGGAGAGGGCCTGGTATTTATAGGCAGTGCAAAGCGGGTCTGGACCCGATTGCCCGTGGGGCTTAGAGCTGACCTGACAGACCTGATGATCAGGGGTGAGCAGTTTTTGAGGGGATCCTGTGGCCCAGAATGGGCCACATCATTTGACCCATATCAGGAACTAATTTTTCATACTTTTTAAAATATTACTTGGTTTTGGATAGCAACAAAATTTTCATATTTCTTTAAATATAACTTGGTTTTGGATTGTGAATACACTTTCATTAATGTCTTTAATAAAGTTACACTATATATTTATAAAATTTTGAATATCTAATTTAAGTTTGAGAAAATACATTTTCATACTGAAAATATATAATTAAATTTAATCTCATTATTTATGTTCTAAATAATATTTTTATATTTATCATTTCAAATTAAATGAGTATCGAATATTATAAGTATGAGTTTTTTGTCTTCATCTCATTAAGCATGCAACTCAACTTATACATATTATGTATGATGAGGGTAAAATTAATGAATGACCTGCACCACTCGATCCTGGCGTGAATCTCAATGTCTTCTCACTTCTCCTTCTGGGCCGACTATGTGGTCGTTACCCAGATCTAGCCTAGTGTGGACCGGGTCGCACCCCCTAACCAGGGGACCCGAAAACCTTCCCTAATCAGGTTCTTACGTCTATAAATACAGCCCTACCTCTACAGTAATCAAGTAATCGTATTTTCCCCAATTTAAGTCATTTTTAATCATCTGGTTATTGACTTCAGCATCAGAGGGTTTGTCGCTGGGAATCCTCCCAGTGTCTCAGACTTTTTTGCAAGTGTTCGACGAACCTCCCAGATCCACCACATCCACCGCATTAGCCTCGCAGTAAGGTCAGATCGAAGGCCGAGATCTAAGTTTCTTATTTTCCAAAAGAACTCACATTATCTGTTACTCCCACACCCTAAAACAAGCAGCATCAGATTGACGCCGTTTGTGAGAAACCTAGAGGCCAAGAAGACTCCACCCGGGGGTCAACCGTTCGACCCCCATTTCCTCCGTGCCCGACATGAAGTTGAGCGACAATTCAAGGGTCCCGACAATCTTAGGACCAAGGATTACAGAAGCCCATCTCGAGCGCTTCTTGCTCGGTGGCACGGTAGGTCGCCCAGCCGATGGTCTCTGACCTGAGAAACGTCATCAGCAGCTGACAGAATGAGGACGAACTCCGAAATCGCCTCAACCGATCACGGAATGGAGGAGACCCCTCGGATCGCAATCTCAGTCGGGCTCACCACTCCTCCCACGGTCGAGACAGGGAGCATAGCCGCTCCCCAAGGGACCACCAACCTTCCAACTGTCGAGGGGATGGGGGTCACGTAACCAGGGCAGAGTTCCACGAATTCAAATACGAAATCCTCCGAGCCATCCGAGGCGAGGCCACTCCCGAGCAACCAGTTGACTGAGCAGGAGCGGTTGAGTAAGAAAATGACGAATCCCACAGGTCAACCCAATCCGAAGGATAGGAAAACCCCATCCTCAAGCGGCTTCAGGAAATGGAGGGTTGCCTTGCTCGGAGCGCCGAGGGTGGGAGGCAGTCCGAACAAAGATACCAACCGAATAAGCCACCATTCTCCACCCATATTCTCGACACACCCGTCCTGAGGAGCTTGAAGTCTCCAGCGTTTGAAACCTATAACAGAGAAATAGATCATGCTGATCACATCGAAGGCTTCAAAACCCTTATGATGATTCACAGTGCCTTGGATCCCCATCTCTGGTGTGCGTTCCTGAGAGGCCCCGCACGAGAATGGTTCACCAAACTTGCTCCCGGATCCGTCCACTCCTTTGACCAGCTCGAGGAGAGTTTTCTCGCTCACTTTGTGACCAGCCAAAAGGCTGAGAAAACGAGTGCCCCTCTGCTGGACCTCAGACAAAAGGATGGGGAAACTATCCAAAACTTTGTCAAGAGGTTTACGGTTGAGGCTCGGTTGATCTCCTCCCTCGACTATGGGTGGCTTTCAGACACAATGTCTGTCATGACTCGTTGAAGGCCTCCCTGGCCAAGAAGTCCCCTGGTGACTTTCCCGACATTCTCTACAGGAGCAAAAAGTATATCTGGGCCAAGGAAGCCCTCCATCCCAAGGGTTGGAAGGGGTCCCCCACTAAAGAGAAGGGGAAGGCAGACAACTTCGAACTCAACAAGGAAACCCAAAAGGACGCCTCAAGGCAGAGGTACTTCCCCATACCTCTGCGGTTTGACAAGTTTACCGCACTCAACGCGAGCGTGTTTCCCATCCCGATGAAAATCGAGGGTGACGAAATACTCACCCCCTCCCCCGATACAATAATCCCAATAGGAAGAGGGACAGTAGGTACTACTGCCATTTCCATTGGGATCATGACCATGATACAAACAATTTCCAAGCTCTGAAGGACGAAGTTGAAGCCCACATTCGGAGAGGTTACCCTGCCAAATTCACTTGGAATGGCCCGAGAGCCTGTCCTCCCCGTTGCAAGGCGAACAAACATCCAGAATCTGAGTCCAAACCCCAGGACACCGATAACCTGGCCATCCTCCACTGCGTCCATGGTGGGCCCATGAGGGGAGAGTAGCTCCTCCCGCAAAGCCTTCATCCGGGAAGTAAACTCCGTTTACAGCTGTCTACCTCCCTAAGGTCTCGAATTGGTTGTCTCTTTTTCGGATGAGGACTTTGAAGGCGTTTGGGTCCCTCAATACAATGCCTTGGTCATAAGTCTTGTGCTTACCAATCACGAGGTGCGCCACTCCTCGAAAATGGGAGTTCAGTGAATATCTCGTTCCTAACAGACTTCGAAGCCTTGAAGCTATCCCTGGAGAGGCTGAAGCCGGCAGGGCACACCCTCCATGGCTTCTCTGGCGCGCCGGTCCAGATCGAGGGGGTCGTTACCTTGGACGTCACCACCGGGAGGTTTTTGACCTCCTGAACAGAGGTAATGGACTTCATGGTGGTCGGTGTTAAAGTCACCTATAATGCTATTCTGGGCTGACCCGGCCTCGTCTCCCTCCAAGTGGTACCCTCGACCTACCACATGCGCATGAAATCCCCGGCCAAGTCCAGGGTCAAAGTCATCAAAGGGAACCAGGAGTCATCAAAGGGAACTAGGAGGTGGCCTGGGCTTGTTGTACCGCCACAGTGAGGGGCACTATCATCCCTTTAAAGCGGTTGAGCTTCTGTCGGACCGAAATTCAATAGCTTTCGAGATGGTGGACGACCATGAGGTTCCTTTATCAGGTCAAGAGCTCCCAACGGGAAGACCCACACAGGGTCTCCAAAGTGGTCTGCCTAGTTGCGAACCGGCTTGAAGAACCAGGGGGGCAGGCTAGTCGAGAGTACCTGAAATGCAGAACATTTGCTGAAATTCCATGAAGACCCCGAGGTGTCCACACTTGTAAAAAGGCCTTCGAAGCCGACCCATGTACTTGCCTTACGCTGTCAATGAATAGAATTTAATTTTCATTCCAAATTCAAGTTATTCTTTCACATGTAGTGAGTGCCCGAGGCCCAGGCTTCAACGCCAAACATCCTTGAAGGATATCCTTCGATAACCCCCCCCCACTGCGGGGGGGGGGGGGGGGGGGGGGTTTGGCATCCGATGCCGGAGGCTTCAATGGCAAAAAATCCCTTCGGAGATGACATCCGATGCCGGAGGCTCCAACGCCAAAACTCCTCGAAGGATCCCCTCAAGGTGCGGATCCGAAGGGTACCTCTGGACATGGTAGAAATAATGCATAGAGCACACAAACGAACAAAGAATAGAGATAAAAATGCCTTTCATTAAAACGGAAAATAGTTACAAAGGGGGCAGTGTCCAGTTCACATTTTGGCAATTACAACAGAAATAAATTACCGTATATGCCCTCGTCCACTCGTCTCGCACTTCAGCACCGGCTGAGGTTGCTCGTTGCGTGCCATGTAGTCATTTCACACTTTAGCATCGGCTCGCGACCGGCTTATGCCCCGGCTCATCGCCATCTCCAATGCCTCGAGTTCAGAAGAGACATCACGCATGCCCCAAGTGTAGAGGTGGCACCTCAAGGTGGAAAGTGATGATGATGAAGGGAGCCTGCTAGATCAGGCAGGACGACAGCCCCAGACATGGGATTGACTCGCTGTGCCAAAAAGGAAGTCATCGTGCGTGTCGGGCCCCGACGGCGACTCCCTCATATGGTGAAAGTTCTCTCCAAAGAAGGGAACTCTCATCCCTACCCCCGACTAGAGGCATTAGATCCTGGAATCCGCAATACAACTGCTGTCCCCGAGGAGGAGTACTCCTCTTCTCTCTGAACCTCAGTGAAGCAGCAACATCCGCACGTGGGGTCCTAGCTGAGAAGGCCCCACCAAGCACCGAAGGGAAAAAATAGAGCAACGTCGTTGCCCCCCGGGACCTAGTGGGAAATGCTTCAGATGTCGAATGTAACACCCCGCGTAATTTAAAAAATAAATATAATAATATATATACTATATAGTTGGCTGTTGGTTGGTAATATTATGCATGCATGTCATATATATGATAATATATTGAAAGTTGATATGTATGGTGTATGGGGGTCCCACGGTTATTAAACACAGCAGGTTGTGTTGTGTTATAAAGCTGCTGACGTCAGCTTTGACAGGGGACCCACATACTGTTGCTTCCACCTTGTTCTCTTCCGTGCTGAGCTGGCGCGTGGGAGGTCTGCACGTGAGTGAAGCACTCGGAGAGAGAGGGAAACGGAAGAGAAATGTATGGGAATAGTGTCCCATATTGATAATATACTAGAATTAAATAATATATAAATATAATAGCCTATGATCAAGAGTCACCTAATCGGTTAACCACCTTTTGAGAGGCAGCCTGTGGTGGGCAGTTGTACTACATAGTATTTAATTTGTTTTATAAATTGTATAAATTTTCTGAGCTAGGGGCAGGGGCATTACATCGAAATCCGGATGGATCCCTCGAAAAAACACCGATCCTGGTGGGGTCGAGCCCAGTCCATCTGGCCACTTCTTTACCACCCTCGGTCAGCGGATGGATCTTGGGGCCGTTCATCGCAGGCCCTGCTGAACACCAAGACATAGCAAGTTGAGAATTAGATTCAAAAAAAAGGTGTGAATCTCCCATCCACCAACAAGGACATTATAGATGCCTCAAAAATCTTCCTAACTGCCTGCATTTACTGCGGGTGACGTTACAACTCCCTAGGTGCATTGAATGCATCAATGGGTGATGTAAGCAAACACGTGCCAAGTTACATGGCTGGCGAGGCTCGGATAGACTCCTCAGCATAGGATCTGAGGTTGATCCTCATGAGTTCTCACAGGCCTCAACCTACGCCCTCAGCATGGCATTCGAGGCCGGTACTCTTGGGCTCTCACAGGCTTTACTCCATGCCTTCGGCACGTTACCCGAGGCTGACCCTCAATCATGGGAGGAATTAAGAGGCGGATATCCCTTTCCGAGCAAATGGTCCGATGATCTAAGACAAAGAATCAAAAGTTCGAAAAATTGGAAGGCAAACTAGTTTATTTCGTCACACAAACAAGTACAAACATGGTGGCTAGTCTGCAAAAAAGGCGAAAATACAGGTTACCTAACTCTCTACGTCAAGGACGAGGGCCTCCTCCCCGACTAAGGGGACATGGATGATCTAGTCGTGTTTTGCCATATCCTCCCCAACCTTGGGGTTGACCCTCCCATCGTCTGACTTTGGGGGAAGGCCGCCGAGATCAATCCCTGGGTGCCTTACCTCAACATCTTTCTGGGCTCTCCCATACCCCTGTCCCCTGCCTCAACAATCTCGACCACGGACGCATCATACTCCTTCTTCAACCTCGCCGCCTCTGCCTGCCATGACCTCGCTGCCACCGCCTGCCACATCCCCTTCTTGGAGATCAGCAGGTCCCTCTCCTTCGAGAGTTCTGCCCGAGTCTCCCTTTCTTTGGCCAGGTCCGTATTTAACTGGCCTATGCACTCCCGAAGGTCACCGGCCCTCAAGAGGAGTTCATCCTCAGCTGCCTCTGCTTGTCACATGCTTCACTGAAGTTGGCACCGTCTCCTCTTCAGTTCGGTTCCATGAATGGTCTCCTGCACAAAACCGTTAGGACGCACTTACCCAAATATAAGAGTAGCAATCACGGCAGGGATGGGTAAATTTTTTACCAGAACCGAAGCTTGGGCCCAACCGGCAAAATTTTTCTCATCTGTATTACCCTTGAAATCGGCAAGGTCACGGGGAGTGGTGAGATGGGATTCCATCTCCAACGCAGCAGTCTAGCTGACCGAGACCTCCGTCTCCTTCACAGACCACAAGGGAACCCATACCTTCACCGACGTGGGAGGTTTGGTCGAGGCTGTGGCACCGGACATGGGCGACAGAGGAGGTCTTTTCCCTACTTTCTTGATGGTCGATCCGACCACCTTAGAATTTGGAGGCTCCGCCCTTTTCGCCTTCTTGGTCTGAATTTCCTCCACAACTGGAGGCGATCGCTTCTACGAAGTCTCCCACTCGGGAAACTTGACATCGGTTGAAGCATTCATCCTCACCTCAGCCTCCTGAGCTTTCTCGGCCCTTATCACCTTACACTTGCTTTTATGAGCTTAGGATCCACTATCTTCAATAGTCTCGGTCGGAAAACGCGTAGTTAGAAAAATGGAAGTAGAAGGAGAGTGAGTGAACACGACCAACAACTGAGGTTGTATATATATAGAAGTGAGACATCGATTACCACACCAACGGCACAACCACATGTGAAAATGTGAGCACACGCCAGGTGCACATTTCCTCCACCTCGGAGTTGCATTCGATACCGAGAATCATGAAAAAGTTCAAAGCATTGCCAATTTGCCCTGCCCTCAGAGAGATAACCGAGGCTGAGCTTCAATGGGGGAGTTCCTTCCTCTCGGCACGGCTTCCGAGCCTGAGACAAAGGAGGAGTCCCTTCCCTTCGGCACGACTTTTGAGGCCGAGTATCAAAAGGGGAGTTCGCCCCAGGGCCGAACCCCCATAGAGATCTCAAGCGTAGACTCGTCAACAAACTCACTTGGCAGAAGAAGAAGAAGAAGAAGAAGAAGAAGAAGAAGAAGAAGAAGAAGAAATTCGTCGAAGCATCTTCATTATAGATCAAAAGCAAAGTAATCACATGCGCGCAATTACAACAAAATCACATGTTCAAGACACAAGTTCTGGTCCTTGTGGTCATCGTCCAGCCTCGGTTCAACAGGTATCGCTTCAGTGGTCAAGGGGCCAGTGCCTAGGCAGAGCACCTCCATACATCGCACACTAGCTATGTTGCTCGATCCCGCTACTCATCTTTGGGCATCTCTTGGTGCCCCCACTTTCGAGCGGATCCCAGGGTAAGGCGCCAGCCTCTAAGGGATAGTAAAAGGTGGACGCCTGACTCACCTCCCCTAGTTTGGTCCTCAGCCGGAAGATCTCAAAGTCTTTCTCCACGAGCATCTGCCATAAGTAGGGACCGCCAAACAAGGGATCAGCACCTGAAAACTAAGTAGGAAGAAAAGTCTCGTGGTTCAGCTCGATCTGAGGGGCTAGAAGATAAAGTCCTTCATCACTGCCGAGAGTTGGAGAACTGCCTTGCTCTTATCAGTCAGAGGAAGGGCACCGAAGTAGAGGGTCTAGCCCAAGCCAACCTCCTTCACCAGAGCATTCCTTGAAGCCCATGTCCTGGAGAACTTCAAGCCTCCTACATTTGAATGATATGACAATGAATTCAACCCAGCATATCACATTGAGAGCTTTAAAACTTTCATGACGATCCACAGAGAATCCGATGCACTCTTCTATAGAACCTTCTCGGCTACCTTGAAGAGATCTACACGAGAATGGTACTCCCTACCTCTAGGATCTATCTCTTTGTTTGATCAATTAAAAAGCTCTTCCTTATGCGCTTCGTCAGTAGTCACAAGGTCGAGAAGACTAGTGCTTCTGTGCTTTAGTTGAAACAAAAGGCAGGAGAGCTGCTTAAGGACTATGTCAGGCGCTTTACATTCGAGTCTAGTCCATCCCTGTACTTGACTCAATGGTTGAGATTGTTGCCTTCCGTCACAATGTCTACAATGCTCAAAACCTCTCCTGTCAAGATGCCTCCTCCAGACTTATCCGAGCTACTACAAAGATGTGAGAAGTACATCCGAGCTGAGGAAGCTCTTCATCTCCAAGAACAAAGTGAGCCCTTGTCTAGGAGCGAAAGAAGAAATAGAAATGAGGTCTAAGAAGTGTAACACCGTGTTAAAATAATATATATATATATATATATATATATATATATATATATATATATATATATATATATATATATATATATATATATATATATATATATATATATATATATATATATAATATTGGAAGTATATAAGATATGTTAAAAAAGTATATATGTTGAAAATAATATAAAGTTGGCTGTTTGAAATTAATACAATGGCTTATATATGGTATAAAAATAAGATGGAATGGTGTATGTTGGGGGGGGGGGTCCCACGTGAGATGTTGAACACAGCATAAGTGTTGTTGAATGCCAACGTGGCATTTGTAAATGGGCCCCACCCAGTGCTCTGTCTCTGTTGAAGGTTCGGATGAGAGAAGACTTCGGAAGGTAAGTATATGAAAAATATCCCACATCGGGAATAAATATGATTATAATAATATATAAATATAATAGCCTATGATCAAGAGTCACCTAATCGGTTAACCAACTTTTAAAAGGCAATCTGTGGTAGGCAGTTGTACTACATAGTATTTAATTTGTCTCATAAATTATATAAATTGTCTGAGCTAGGGGCAGGGGTGTTACAAATGGGTATCAAAGGCGAATTTCGACACCGTGTGTGGGGCATGTTTATATAGTCGGGCGGTGTACTCCGGGACTATAGATCCAGTCGGGCGGTATACTCTGGGACTGTGGTCAGCCTCAGTTAAATTCGGGACTGTTATTGATAGGGCGGTGTACTCCGGAATCATAATTAGTCGGGCGAATAGGAATGCGGCTCAATTAAATCCGGGATTATGATTGATCAGGCGGTGTACTCCCCGATCATGAATAATCGGGAGGATAGAAGAGCAGATGCTCCAGAACGGCTAGAAAGGAGATCCTTCAGATGCTCCAGAACGGCTAGAAAGGAGATCCTGCACTAGATTGTGCATGCCCGTGCTCAGCGAGGACGCTGATATCTGAAGGGGCGGTGTTTGTAACACCCCGTGTTAAAATATAATATAATATAATACATACATACATACATACATACATACATACATACATACATACATACATACATATATATATATATATATATATATATAAAATATTGAAAAAAAAAAGTATATAAGATATGCTAAAAAAGTATATATGTTGAAAATAATATAAAGTTGGCTATTTGAAATTAATACAATGGCATATATATGGTAAAAATAAGATGGAATGGTGTGTGTGTGTGGGGGGGGGGGGGGGGGGGGGTCCCACGTGAGATGTTGAACACAGCTTAAGTGCTGTTGAATGCTAACGTGGCACTTGTAAATGGGCCTCACTTGATGTTCTGTCTCTGTTGAAGGTTCGGATGAGAGAAGACTTCGGAAGTTAAGTATATGAGAAATATCCCACATCAGGAATAAATATGATTATAATAATATATAAATATAATAGCCTATGATCAAGAGTCACCTATCAGTTAACCAACTTTTGAGAGGCAGCCTGTGGTGGGCAGTTGTACTACATAGTATCTAATTTGTCTTACAAATTGTATAAATTGTCTGAGCTAGGGGCAGAGGTGTTATAAGAAGTCTTAGAATGATGGGTCGAGCTAATGTAGCCCTCTTCCAATCCCTCGCTTCAACAAGTTCACTCTGCTCAACACTGACAAATTTGGATGAACCCTAACAAGGGAAGGGGTAAGAGTTGATGATGTCGGTTCCACAGGGACCATGGCCACAACACTGATGAGTGCTGAGTCCTTAAAGATGAAATCGAGGGTCTCATTTGTCATGGTCACACCTCTCCAAGTATACTCATAATGACATGGTCGTGCCTCTACCAGCTCGAGGAGCTAACAAGCATGCAGAGAGAGACCCCAAGTCCCTAGACTCGAAGCATATGGCCATCCTCCATTCCATCCATGGAGGTCTTTTGGGTGGGGTGTCCAAATCCTCCCAAAAGGCATTCATCCAATAGGTCAACTCAGATCACAATGTCCCCTCTACCAAGTGCATGTGAATTCAAGTAACCTTCTCGGATAAGGATCTTAAGAGCGTCGGCACCCCTCACTGCGATGCACTTGTGATTAGCTTCTCCATGGCAGAGCACCAAGTGCGCCGCATCTAGGTGGAGAACGGTATCTTGGTGAACATTCTCTTCTTAGAAGGATTTGTAGGCCTCGAGCTCTCTGGGGACCATCTGAAACCCGCCTGGTGCACCCTTCATGGGTTCTCCGGGGTTCCGGTCCACATCGAATGAGTAGTTACCCTTGACGTAACTACAAGAAGAGCCCCAACTATCCAGACCGAGGCCATAGACTTCATAGTCGTTGATGTGAAAACCGCCTATAGTGCTATCCTCGACTCGGGCTTAGCAGCTCTTCACACCATATCTTTAGCCTTCCACATGAAGATGAAGTTCCTTACCCCAGCTGGGTTCGGGGAAGTTTAGAGAAGCCAAGGAGTGGCTCGGACCTGCAACGCGGCCATAAGAGGGGCTCAGTCCTCCCCTTGATTCTTTAGAGCTTCATTACGAGAGGAACCAAGTTAAGGTTGAGCTAGTGGATGAACTAGAAGAGATCATCTTCTTCCAAGGGGACCAAGTTTTTCCAGGTGAGCCAAGATCTCCCCTACCGGGTCAGTTAGTTGCATTAGAGAGAACCAAGACTTGTTCGCTTGGAGTGCTGGTGACATGCATAGCATCTCAGAAGACTTGATTATGCACGGCCTCAGTGTTAACCTGATGCCAAGCTAGTTCAACAGAAGCACCGCAGGTTTGCTCCTAACCTGAAATAAGCGGTCAAAGAAGATGTCGACAAGCTCCTAGCCCTTCACTTCATTCAAGATGTTAGCTATCCCAAGTGGGTAGTCAATGTAGTCATGGTAAAGAAAGCTAAAAGCAAGTGGAGGATTTGCAGTGATTTCACCGACTTGAAAAAAGCATGTCCAGAGGATCATTTTCCTCTTCCTAGCACTGATGCCTTGATTGATGCCACGTCCAGACATGAACTACTCAACTTCATGGATGCCTTCTCGGGTACTACATATATGAATGTCTCTCCCAACATTCCGAAAACATCCGTTACCACCATCTAAGGTCGCTATTGCTATCGAGTCATGCCATTCGGTTTAAAGAATGATGGGGCCATTTGCCAGTGGCTAGTGAACAAATTCCTTAAAGAACAAACTGGTCGAAACATGGAAGTCTACATGGATGATATGCTCGTGAATAGTCTTGATATGGAGGACCATGTGGCTAATCTCCAAGATGCCTTCGATGTCTGAAACGCAACATGAGGTTGAACCCCTCGAAGTGAGCCTTCGGGGTCTCTTTGGGGAAGTTCATGGGATTCATAGTTAGCCAGAGGGAAATGGAGCCAATCCGGAGAATATCCGAGCCATACTTGACATGTATTCCCCGTTCAATATCAAAAAATTTTAGAAACTCACGAGGAGCCTTACCACCATCGGTCATTTCCTCTCCTAGTCCAGGAGTAGTGCCTCCCTTTCTTCAAATCTCTCTGAGGATCAAAGTTATTTGAATGAGGGGAACCGCAATAGAGAGAGCCTCGAACAGCTCCAGGCGTATCTCACCAACCCCCTCCTAAGCAAGCTAGATTCAGGGGAAGTACTCTAGCTCGACCGGGACACCTTGGATCAGATCCTCATTGTCGTCTTAGTAAGGGAGGAAGATGAGGTCCAGAAACCAATCTACTATGTAAGCAAGGTACTTCATGATGCCAAGCTTTGTTATTTCAAGATGGAGTGCATGACTTATGGTCAGATAACAGCCGTCAAGAAGCCTTGCCCTTACTTCCAAGCGTACTCTATCTTGGTCCTCACTGACCTACCCTTCAAGCAAATACATCACAAGCTAGAGAACTTTGGATGACTCTTGAAGTGGTCCATCGAGTT